>CM026087.1:1305000-1905000 GCA_014839685.1 Anableps anableps | reverse complement strand
GCTTCAGGACCTGGACGACTTCTTGTATTTGATAGAAACATGAATTCTGCTCTGTAGGAGAAAACCCTGCAGGAGAACAACCGACCATCACATTGTGACCTTAAACCGAAGTTCACTGTGGTTCTGCAGCAGGACAATGATCCAAAGAACACCAGGTAGTCCACCTCTGAATGGCCTAATCAAAACATTGACTTCAGTCCGACTGAGATGCAGTACCATGACCTTAATCAGGACGTTCATGCTGGAAAACCCTCTTATGTTTCTTAATTTAAACGATTCTGCAAAGCAGATTGGGTCAACATCGGTTTAACAGACTCATTACCAGATATAAACACTTCATAGCATCTGAAATAACCAGTTATTCGGTTTGGGGGGTGATTACTTTTCCACATAGGCTCATCATTATTTCTCCAACCTCAGTCTTTTGGCCCTTACTGAGCACCGTACTTCACAGAAAGCTAGAAATCAGACAGCAGCAGCAACAGAGACATGAAGCTCCTGCATCAAAGAGAGAAAAAGTGTCAAAGGGTCATAAATGCTGGACAGACAAAGAGTGAGCAGCCCCCGAGGCTGGAGTCTCACTATAGTATCAGTAACATAAGGACAGATGCAGGGATGTGGATGAGGCTTTTGTGTGCTTGCTGGTGGGTTGATGCCACATCAAAAGGAGGAAAGTCATGTCAAAGCAAACCTGGAAGTCACATCAAGTCAGTTTTCGTTAATCCATTTCAAAGTCTGTCCTCTGAAGGCAAAAAACAAAAAAACAAAACAACAAAAGGCATGACAGCCTCCGTCGCGCTGCCGTCATTCACTCCTGAAAAACACTGCCAAGAGCTGCCATGTGCACAAATCCTCCCACACAAACAAACACGAGCGGCGCTCACTCCTGCAGCTCAGGTACAAAAAAGGAAAACCGCGTCTGGCTTTCAGGCGTCTCCTCCTCAGGTCTGTCTACCCAGAAGGCCCGGCGGGCGGCGGCGCTGTCGACATGTTTGATCTTGGCGAGCTCCCGCTGAGACCAACAAAGCAAGGCTCTCCTCCGCTATCCCACAATTCCACAGTGCTGTTTCTTCTTGCCTGGCAGGCCCACAGCCACAGCCTGCCATTCATTATGCGCTCAGCAGGAACCCAGCAAAACTACTAAAGTCCTGGCTGTGCACAGGCTCACGGAGAAACGGCACACAGGACCTGAAACTTCCCTGTGTCGACTGGATGCTGCGTTGGCATTCTGCTGTAAAAAGACACACGTGTCTCTTCGGTGGTGGTGGGGGGGCATCTACTTCCTGTTTACCTGCAGCATCCTGGAGCTGCCCTAAAAACGCTTTTCCTGCTTGAACCGATTCAATTCCAGAGAAAATCTTTAATTGATTTGATCATAAGCACTCTAAGCCGCTGCATGATAATTAATCACATGATTTTCAAAATGGAGGGAAAAAACAGGGGGAGGGGGGCAGCTGTACACTAATAACACAAAGCTGAGTTGGATGTAATTTCCGGATGTTTGATTATAATGAAGTTAAAGTTTGTGTGAGCTTTAAGGGGCTTATTATCGGCTCATGATGCATCTGTGGTGCACTTCAGCTAAAGTGTCTCCATTTGTTTTCAATCATCTTCTGGAGCGCATCTTGCAGGCTGCGGCGTGCACGTCTGCCTGCTGGAGGCACGGCGAGCGCTGCAGGAAAACACGTTAAATGCATACCTTTGAAAAATCGATTTGGATTTAATTTACATATTAATGTGCAACCTGAGTCCCCCGCTCACACTGGTAATAATGAGCTGCTGAGCCGCCGTGTTGTTACTCTTTAAGAACTACATGGCTGAGAATAATAGCTGCTATAAATAGCTTCATTTGTCTGGATTTATGCTGCTTGCCCTCCAGTTCAAACACCAGAATCTGTACTGATATGAAGGCTGGGATTCGATCCGATTCTTCAGGAAACATTTCCAAGCTTCTGATTTATAGATAAAAATGACTGCATTGGACCCTTTTGGACCTTTTTCATCTTTCTTCTTTTCTGATGAACATCTACAGACTTTGCAAAATCAGAAATCTCTGAAATCAAGTTTTCAAGTCTTCCCACAGATTCTCAGTTGGATTCAGGTCTTTGTCTTTGACTAGGCCATTCCAACCCATGAATCTGCTCTGA
Source organism: Anableps anableps (assembly GCA_014839685.1). Classification (NCBI taxonomy): domain Eukaryota; kingdom Metazoa; phylum Chordata; class Actinopteri; order Cyprinodontiformes; family Anablepidae; genus Anableps; species Anableps anableps. The sequence continues at coordinate 1,902,853 of CM026087.1, read as the reverse complement.
TCTAAAGCGTCCCATAATATTTCTAGCTGTATGTTCGGGGTGGTTGTCCTGCTGGAGAACGAACCTCCACCCCAGTTTCAGATGCGCTCAGACAGCAATGCTGATGTTTCCCTTCAACTAGCCTGCTTCCATTATCCGGTTTTTGTGTCCGTAGGCGACATTAATGCGGAGCGTTTATCCGACGACGTGAGGAATTATCTACGTTTCTTATGATTCTTTACTAAATGACTCCAGAGACTGTCAGCTGGCTAAAAACTGCAGCGTCGTCGTCCACGGAGGAGGCTGTCTGCAGAAAGCTGTGGCGCCGTCTCCGTGACGCTTCGTTAAAACTGAACGGAGGCTGCAGGGAGGGAATGGAAAAAACTTTAATGTCTCCATTTGTCATCCTGCCTTGCAAAGCAGAGTGAAGTAGATCATGAGGATCCTTTCCACACCTTCAGATTAAAGCAGAAACTGTTATGAATAATCGCTTTGACTCAAATATTGATGTTGAATCAAATTATGGCACCAAAAATCAGAATCGAATCATGAGATAGTAAAAGATTCCCAGCCCTACTGTCAACTAATGCAAACTGCTCTTTTCAGATTCTACTTCCCAGTTCTTCCCCATAAAGAACTGATGGTTTGTGGTTCTAATGTTCTAAACCAGAGGGGAAGAAATACTTCTGAAGATCTCGGCTCATCTTTGAGAGATAAATAATCAGAATATCATCCAGATTAAGGAATCCACTGAAAGTTAAACCCTATTTACTGAGAAAACGCTCCAGCTCGTCCGACTGGCTGAAGATATTTCTGTGGAGTGACGGCTCCGTCCCAGCAACCTGCATCCAGGCTCTCCGTGGCCCCCATCCCATCCCAGGTCCACCGCGAAGTAGCTCCCCTGAGTGTTCAGGAAACGCCACGCTTCCTAAACGTTCACCGCTGCTTCTGGGCTCGTCTTCACAGACGTCTCCCTGCATGACGCTGGTGCTTGGAAAGGTCAAAGGTCCTGTGGTTGTGGAGCTGGAGGACTTGCTCTGAGTCAGTAAGGAGAGAGGATGCAGCATCTGTGCACCCTGCGCCAGCCGCTGGCAGCCTCCAAGCATCGCTCGAGTTCAGGAGAAACTCTGGCCAGAAATATGAACACAGCTTCTCAAACACACACCGTCATGCTGCACAGAAGGCAAACACACACACACACACACACACACCTTCTCCTCCATCTGCGATGAAGGTGTGACGGAACGCCGCTGGGTCAAAGTCAGACAGATGGCCCTCACAGTCGGGGCTCGGTATCGATGACCGAGACCGTACGACCACACACACAGAGACGGAGCTGGAAGGGGGAAAAGCACCCACCAAGGCGTGTAAAACCACACGTATGACCTCCAGACAGTCATCACCGCAGAAAGAAACACTCCCTGATGCTTCGGTTTCACTTCTTCATCATCTCCTTCAGGACAAACAATCACATTTCATCAACCAGCACATGTTTCATTTATCGTTTACAAAATGTACTCAGGATTTCAGAAGATCTTAAACACAGAAATATCTCCACCAAGAAGGAATTATGATTATATTTAATACATAACTGGAAATAATACTTCAAATCTAATCAGTGCCAGTTTTTAAAGATTTTTTTTTTTTTATATCCTCTTTTATACAAATTTGTCATTTAATGAAGCCATTTTATTCTTAGCTATATTCAGAAGCGTTCTATTAAGAAGTTTGGTTGTTGAAAATCTGGAAAAGTTGCTCCTTTTAGCTGAGTTTTTTTTTCTCCACATTTTATGAATAAAACTTATTTCAAACTAAATTTATGCAGAAACACATTTTTAGTTGGTATAGAATTTCTTTGCATATTTTAACATATTTCAGATCAGATCAGAAATATTCATATTAAAGAGTTTGGTGTGAATATTTTTAATGAAAGTCAAAAAAAAAAAGTATTTTCTGAGCACCGACTCTGCAGCAGATATCCACAGATCTGATTGAGAGCTTAAACCTTCAGTTTAGGTTTAATCTGAGCAATTTTTGTCTTTAAAAATGGGTTTATGTCCAAAACAGAAAATTAGTAAGAAGTTTATAAATGATGCTAAAATGCTGGAACTAAAATGGTTTGATACCATCCTTGTTACTCGATCTAGAAATATTTTACGCCCCTTTTTTATTGTGATCTTGTGTTCAGATAAACAACCAAGAGAATAACAGTAAATATGAAGACATATTTCCACGTTCGTATAATAGAGCTGGATGGAAACATTAATCTGAATCACTTCATGCTGTGTTCTCTTCATCTCTGAGCTCAGGACTTGAAACCAGTTCTGACGTGTTTTTATTGCCATAACTCAGCAAAAAAAGTTCAGTTCATGTCCAATGAAATGTCTGTCAGGGAAGTTCTGATTGGAAAATGAACTGGTCCATCGGTTCTCCATGCTCCCTGGGAGAAGATGGTGAGATGGGTTTGGAGGAGGACTGTCTCCTCGTCTCTCTGTCCACCTCAGGAAGGAGAAATGAAGTAGAAAGAAGCCGAAAGTGAAAGATTTCCATTCTTTTAAAATTTTTGCGTCACTTGTTTGTAATCCATGTTTTGATGTGCATTTGCTCTGCATGTTCCTCCCTCCTGCACACGTGAGCATCATCAAGGGCTCCTGCTCCTTCACGAGGAGAAATCAGGCTTTTCTGATTCACAGGAATTGCAAATTAGATTAAAAATATCCGGCGAATGTGTGTCTGCTTGGATTAAAGTGTGCGGCTGTCATGTGAGCTGATCAAAGCTTCAAAGAGACCCAGATGTTGATGTCAGACCAAATCCTGTTGGATCGACTCAGGCTTCCTCCATGTTCCAGTGGCCTGCTGGCTGCCAGCGCAGTTTGGTTTATAGATTCCTGATCTGAAACTAATTCTGCTGGTTTCACTTCCTCTGAACACCTTCCTGCCTTTTCTTATCTTCATGATATTTGCAAACTAGATAATCTCAGCTTCTTTGTGTTTTAAGTCTAATATGTTAAGAAACAGATTCAGAAATTACAGAAACTCCTAAACGTAGAGAAAGAAACTTTAACAGCGTCCTTCATGCTTATTAACTTCACACTAAATAAATACCATTAAAACAATTAAAAATATATATGTAACAAGCTTTTTTCATTATTTACAGTGCCTATAAAAAGTATTCACCCCCTAGGATGTTTTACGCTTTTATTGTTTTTAACAAATCAGACCAAAAAAAAAAAAAATGTACAAAACCCCTTTATTGTTAAGTGAAAACTGGTTTCTACACAAAAGTAAATAAAAATGTATAAAATAAATGAACACATTCAGCCCCTTTAAAGTGACTGACCGAAACCAACAGAGGCCCAGCCAGGTGGTGCCAGTCATCGCAGGAAGAGGACTGGAGATCAGCTGAGTGCAGTGAGTGAATCTCCAGTGATTGCAGCATACAGGCTGCTAAAGCTTTCTTTGTTCCAAATCTTTTTGTCAAAAAAGCCAAATTTTGTTGATCACGACTGTTTTCTAAAAGCAACAACCGGGTCAAACACCCAACGGTGTGAATACTTTTTATAGACACTGTAAAATTAATAACTGAGTCTGGACGCGTTCAGCCGGTAAGGAAGAACTTCCCACTTCCTTGGGGCTGAAATATGACGTGACACAGAGGCTGATTTGTCTCTGCCACTGCTCAAAACAGGAAAGATAAGAGAACATGCAAGAAAAAAATGTCCTGACCTGAACTTCCCCACATCTGCAGTCAGAGTGATCACAGCAACAGGGAAATGATTCGGCCAGTACTAAACCGACCTTCTTTCTTGGTGATCTCAACCTACGGTTTATAGGACACTGCTGGCTGAGCGGAGGAGCAGAGATGTCTCAGAGAGCATCAGAGAGGAACCAGGAGTCTGGACCGTCCAGAGACGTCCTGCAGAGACAGGGTGTCTCTGTGCTCCAGGACTCAAAGGCTACTTCACGCAGCACGTCTTGATCCTCAATTCCGATGTTTCGCTGAAATAAGTTTTTTCTGAGTGGTCGTTCACACCACTAATCAGATGCCACCGCAGTCAGACTTCTGCGTGAACGGTTTACGACCCCAAAGCGACCCGCATGCGCAGAAGAAGAACGTAGACGTCACACAGCAGCGCTCTGTTTACGGCAGTAACAATGGCCGTCGCGTCTGTGGATGGATTTTAAAGCTACTCAGAGCCAACAGCATCGTCGCAAGATCATAAGACGAAGGAAGCTGAGAAAAAGAAGCCAGTTTTGTGGAGCGTCGGCTGCAGCTGCTGCAGAAGTCTGTTTGGACGCCATGATAGCGGAGGTGACGCAACCTTCCAGCACCGGAACCTGACATCGTCTCCTACACCTTCACCCAGATGAAGAGCTTTTCCAGCAAACACGTAGAAATCAAGCTGTTCCTTACGACTGCCCTCGCCGTGGCAGCAGAGTTACTCTTAATTATCCCCACTTCATTTAGCTCGGTAAACAATTAACCCAACATGGCTGCGTGAGCAGCCTGATGGAGGGATCTGGTATTAGCTATGACGCGTCTCCTCCACCCTGACTCCTCTAAGTGCTTAACACAGTTAGCCTCCATTCACGCTCTCCTCCATCCTCTTCCTCCAGCTAATCAATACCCTTAAACGGTGCCACCAACATGCAGAGGAAAGATGGGAAGTTAATTTAAGAACAAGCTATTAATATTTCTTTTGTTAAACGGGAGTACACACACGTGTGACGTGGATGAGGTTTGCCTTCCTTCAGCTCTGTTTGCGATAGCGTTTGGGTTTTACTACGCCAATTACAGCCTTTAATTGAATTGATTTCGATAATGAGCCTCTGTAATGACACCGCTGTGGGAATGTGTGTGTGATGAATGAGCCGCTGCTGTTTTTTTATGGACCTAAATGATTTGTAAAGAGGCGGACAGCATTTACAGATGAGGACACACACACACACACACACACACACACACACCGGCCAGCCTTCCTAGAAACCATTTGTCCGCGCTCCAACCCCTTCGGCCTGTTGCATAATATCCTCCAGGCTATAACACATGAATGTTTGATGCCATACAGCTCTCTACATGGTACATTTAATATCCTTTGCTGCTGTAGTTTCATCCGTTTTGGACGAACCACCACCTCGTTGGTTACGGCGGTCAGGCTCGTCCGCGGCGCTATGTGTTTGTCCGTCAGTCTGAGTCTTCCTCTCTTCTCGTTGATCGTCGGACTCAAAGTGCTGAGAGGAGGGGAGCTATTCTGATGGAGCAGATATGTGTAATCGCTTTGCTTCTGAACAAACAACCCAAATCGACTTACAAGCCTGCATACAACCCTCCCTCTCCTCCTGACTGCAACCGTCAGCTTCAACAATGAAACATCTCCAGCTCACCGGAGGCAGCTGATGGATGCCGATCATGTTCTTGGCATCAATCAACTCTGCTTTAGTTACAGTGCTGTGAAAAAGTTCTTTCGCCCTGTTTGTTTCTTCTTTCTTTTTTTTTTTTTGGTCCAAATGTTTTCATTTCAACGGTTTCATATCATCAAACAATTCATGACATCAGACAAAGATAAGCTGGCCCTGTCGCCTTGTTGAATCATTAATTAACCAACATTAAGTTCAACTTTATAAGCCAATCCCAGGCCTGATCACTGCCTGATCTGTACATAAAAAATTAACAGAAATAGAACTCATCTGTCGACACGAAGTAGGCTAAAATATTTCAAAAAGCAGCAGAGCTTCTCGACTTACAGAAAAACCGTGGTGAACCTTCCCAACCAGAATCACTCCAAGAGCTCACCAACGACTCATCCAGGAGGTCCAGAAGAACCCAGAACAACATCTAAAGCTCTGCAGGCCTCGCTGCCTCAGTTACGCTCAGAGTCAGAAAATCCAGGAGGGAGAAAGTCTGGCCAGCTTACAAAGAACCTGTCTGACAGCATGAAGTAGGCTAAAAGATCTCAAAAAGCAACAGATCATTTGCAGAAGTAAAGAAATCCAAGAACAGATGATGAAGAAAGTCTTTGACATCCATCAGTCTGGAAATGGTTAGAAAGTCATTTCTGCTCAGTTTAAGACGGATTCTTGAAACTTGGGCATAAGTAGGCGTTTCAGCTGGACAATGATCCCCAACACACATCACAAACAAGTGAGCCAATGTAACATCGCTAGTTATTACTCAGGCATTAACAAGGGGGTAAATACTTTTTCATGAGTACACTGAGAAAATTGAAAGTTCTTCAGACTTGACTTGAGTTCACAAAGCAGCTGACGGGATCTGCGTCTAAAACCAGCGGAGGAACAGAGCGTCGGCGATCTCGAGTACGTTAGACTGTAAAAGTCGAGACGGTTCACTGAAAATCTGAAGACAAACAACGAGCCGTCTGGCAGCATGTAATCAGTGCGCATGCATGCATGCAGAGCTAGTTATAGTGGATGGTCATGGATGCCATGGATGCTCACAAGGTACGTCAAGGATTTGTGGTACAGCAGCTGTTTGTGCTGTATTTATATTGAGAGTTTCTGGGGATGAAAACTGATTTAAGAACCACTTTAATCATAAAAACCTTGCTCGGCTTTTACACAAATGATGTTTCCTCCTTTTTTGCCTGTAAGCATGCAGGAAAACACCACATGATTTCATCATTTTCACTGACTGTCAACCAGAATCTGTTCATTTTCAGCAGTTTGACAAACATCCAATTTAACATCTGAAAAATTATATTTTTATTCTTTATGCTTGTGTTTAAGAAAGTGTCTGATTTGCTAAAAACAGGGTTTGTCTGCAAAATAATTTTGAAATGAAAACACTATTTTAAAATGTCTTGAGGATTTTGCCAAATTCTCCACAGAAATGGTTTATTTAATCTGAGTTTTTGTAAATGCAGCATTTCAAGCTCCACTTTCACTGTTTTGGATTTGAATGCATCTCTGCTGCAGGATGACTTAGTTTTAGTCTTTACTGTATGAAGACTTTTAAAAATAATGGGCCCTTGGATACCAACAAGATGAGTCATAGGAACAGAGCTGTTTACCTGAGAGAAACACACCACCACACACTCCTACCGGGTCACAGCTGTGTTTCAGAAAATACCGTCTTTGGCATGAAAACATAGCACGGTGTATTTTTAGGAAGAGTCAGCTTTTACCATCGTTCATCATCGAGTTTCCTTCATTGGGCTCCAGTTGTGACGCACCTGGAACACTAGCAGGATGACTGAACACGTCTGAATCTCCAGGCAATTCAGAGGCTAAATGAAGGTTAAGGAAAGAAAAATAATAAAAGAATTTGGGCTCAGCTGGTGGGTCCGCCTCTTTGACTTGCAGAATAACCGTTAGATACCGATGGAGGTTTCTGTGAATCTCAAGCAGCATCCTGCACTATTTTCCTCATTTAAATCTCTTCTTTGGAAAGTCATCAGATGGAAAAGCTGGCTGGGGAAAGTGGAGAGCGAGTGGGACCAATAAATATTTAAAGCAGTCAGATTGGGCATTAAATTTATTTGCCTTTCAAATGTGTTTGGTAAAACAGGGGGCTTGTTTACAGCTTGTCTGCATGACTGACCACTTGGGATTCTCTCCTCTAAGACAGCAGATCTAACCGATGAAATGAGAGAGATGAAATGGGCTCCTAACCAACAAAAATGGTTAGGAGGCCTTGTTTAAACATTTTAAAACATTTTAAAACAACAACATTGAGAAATATATCAGTATAAAAGTGTTTATTTCAATGCTTCATGAATAATTTAGAGACCCTTTTTAGATTAGTAACAGAACTGAAAAAGAGCTGGAGCTGCTCAAGTGTTAAGACGGCCAACAACGATATAAATAAATCAAAATGTTGGTGCCAGAGACATTAATGCTTCTTTAGGCTGGAATGAAATGAATATGACAAAATACAGAATAATAGTACCAACGGCTTCTTAAGTCTTGAGATCAGTTTTCCTTTTAGCTGATCGAAGGACAGAGAGATCAGGCTGACTGGAAACAGCAAACAGAGCTCAGGTATTTGCCTCACATATTTGCTTCTCTTGTTTGCAGTTTTGAAATGCATAATCTGGAAGGACTGATGGTTTCATCATCATGATCATCGCATTATTACCCAGAGTTACAAACATGCACAGCAGATACAGAAAGAATTAATAAAAACTAATTGGACTGAAATCTGTAAGATAATGTCTCTTTCAGTCCTTCCCCCCCCCACATTTTCTGAAATTAAATACATTTCTGTATTTTTGTCTTTTGTATTATAATTTTATACAAACCCAACTATTTTTGTAAAAAAAACCATCATAACTTGAATATGTGTATTTACACTGCACAAATCTTGTACAGTCCAGCTGGTGAGCAAAAGCAGGCCAGATTATTCAGGGTTGTCATGACGATAACAGTGTGTTATTATCCTTTATGGACGTGTATACCTTTGATTTAATCATGTAACTTATTTTTTTTATAATTGCTCATCTTTAGCGTCCCTAAACTCTGTACTAAAATAAATAGTGTTTCAAAGCAAACGTGCATCTGGGGCATACTAAACATATACTGTATATCAGGATCTGGTCCATCCTGATGTATTCAGCAGCAGCTCTGCACAATTTCTGTCTTTATTGGTAATTTTGCATCATATTTTTGTTAGTGGTCACCCACAGCAGCAGGGTTCTTATGTTTTCTGGTCTAATTATCAGCTTTAGTCTGACTGCGTTCTGGTTATTATCAGTCACATTACCTTCCAATGCCTTTCCTTAATCAGAGCATTTCCATCAGTGCCTGCTACATCTCACATCCTCCAGCATGACTTGGCTCACTCAACAGCTCATGAACTATTTCCACAGTTTGGCATGAAAGACTCTTATAATATCTAAAATCCCACAGTGTGTGCTGGCCATTCCACTATTTCACCACCCATTTATCTGCAATCAAACACAGGAGAAGTGAATCTTATTATTTGTCCTGTTTAATTACGATTGTTTAAAAAGTTAACTTTGATTGCTGAAGTTCGTGGTGTTTGCTACAGTCAGAACTGTTCATTTGGACAAATGATGTGTCATTCCAGCTTTGTTTGGCCTTCATCTTCTGACAGATCTAATAAGCACTCAGACCTGCAGCGTGAGAGCAGCCAGAGTCTCCAAAGCAAGTGTTCATGTTGGCTTCAAAGACCGGAGCAGTGGGGGTCCTGCGACCACAGGGCCTTCTGCATGAAAGGACAGGATTTCTCACATCACTGAAACCGATAATGCACATTATCACTTACAGTCTGTTTGCAGCTCCGTCCGCTGACTTGAAATAATAACTGACTGATTAAATGACTTATGTCTTTGGACTGTAAATTGCTGCTTTTAAACCTTAACCCTGCTTGAGATCCAGCTCGCTTTGAAGGGAGGCTTTGATGTGCCTTTGGTTGGAGGAACACACACAACCTTGAGGCCTGTGTTCTGCTGCCGAAGAGTCGCTAATTATCTCAGCAGCAGAAAGGTAAGGCGAGCGGGGACCGGCGTGTGTGGTCTCAGCTTTTAATGAGCCGCCACAAACGCTCTGAGCCGCCCACGTCAAGGACGGGATTGGCGTGATCCCGATCCCAACACGTGACCGAGCCTCCCCGTCTTTCTGTCAGGATTTAACATCCTTGAAAAGCTTTTTCACTGAGGACAAAAAGATGGAGGCAGAGATCCAAGAAGACGGAGAAGAAAACAAGGATAAAAGGCTGAAAAGCTCCAAGCTGGAGGGCGCTCCAGAGGACACATCCTAGATTAGCCCCCCCCCCCCATCCGTCCTTCCCTGTTCCCTGCGACCCAGCTTCAGATGGGGAACAAGCGGCCCCAGGGCCCTCTCTATGGGCGTCTGGAGCTGGGTGGGTGGTTATCACGGGGGACACAGGGCATTTAGACATCTGTCAGCCACTAATGAAAGAGTTCAATTTAGTGGAAAATCTAAAACAACCTTGTCTGACGGGCAGGCTGACAGCTTTTAACTCGCTGTGTGTGTGTGTGTGTGTGTGTGTTGGAGTGGATCAGGAGGGGGAAATTAGAAAAATAAATAAATAAAAAGGTGAAAGGAAAGCAAAGTAACTGCTGAGGCATATTTTTCATTGCAGATGAAAGTGGAGGATGTGTGTGTTAGAGGCAGGCAGGCCGTGCAGCAGGGGTCGGGTCTTATGGCTTTAAATCGCTCCGGGGGTGCGGCGCATGTTTTCCAACGATAGATGGGTTATGGAAGGGGTAGCGTGTGTGTGTGTGTGTGTGTGTGTGTGTGTGTGTGTGGTAAAAAGGGATATTTAGAACACTGTAGTGCTACTAAGAGTCGTGGAGACGAACACATGGCTCTCCAGGCAACACTCTGTCTCCACCCCCCTCGACCTTCATTAGCGGGTCATTAGGAAGAACTTCAGTGAAAGCTGCTGTTCTCCAGGAAAACAGTCTTCACAGAAAGGACTCATTATTTTTCTACATTTTATGTATTTTTATAGACTGCGCTGCATGGTGACGGCGCTGTTATGAAGGGATGATAGTCCATCACAGCGTGGTTTCACTGATTCAGAAAGCATGACGACTGATAATCTGGAGGATGAAGGTGTTCGGTGAGAGGATAAATGTCTGGGAAACCGCTTCATTATCAGTAAATAAAAGGTTTTCTTTAAAACAATAGAAACAGAATATATGGGAGTATTCGTTTGTTTGATGTTTGCATCTTAATTTAGAAATTTTTGACCATTCTTCCAGAAATGCATGTGTGAGGTCAGACACTGATGTTGGACAAGTACAGTGTCACATTCCTGCCAAAACCCTGGGGAGCCTATGAAGCAACCACAACAGTGCATATATTCATTGAGAGCATGCACAGCTCTGACTGTAGACATTTCTATTTATTGTGGGCCCATGAACGCAGCATGGAACTTGGCCTGATAGGAGAAGAAGAAAAGTGGGGGACATGACGTGGATTCAAAGAGTAGAAAAGGAGGACAATAATGATGAAGAAGAAAAAGAAGGTAAAAAAGGAAAGTTTGTTGATTTTTCTATTCCTTTTCTTACCTTCTTATTCTTTCTCCTCTTCTTCTTCTTCACCTATTAGGCCAATTTCTGTGTCGGTTGTCCTGGATTTGAGCTAAAAATCCAGCCAATCAGATCAATCAGAAGAGCTACCCTCCCCAACTGACAAAAACAGCCACTAAACACAGAGATCGTGCGCAATTTTCCTTCAAGAGTATACGTATAGGTGGAAGAAACGTGTTTTACTGTTCACAGTGCTGCGTTCATGGGCCCGCAGATAAATGGAAATGTCTGCGATCAGAACTATGAGCCCTTTCTTGATGAATATGATCCTCTGGGTTTTGGGCAGGAACTCACCTGTGCATTGGTGCAGTCATGTTGGAACAGGAAGTGGCAGTCCTCAAACTGTTTCCAAAAAGTTGGGAACATAAATTGGCCAACATGTCTTGGTTTGCTGAACCATTAATAGTTCCTTTCACTAGAACTAAGGGGCTGAACTTAACTCCTGAAAAACAGCCCAGCATCCTCCTTCCACCAAACTTTCCACTTGACACAATACAGTGACGTTGGTGCTGTTTTCCTGCTGCTGGGCCACGGAGACCCATTCAATGAGGCTCTCTAAACTCAGTTTTTGAGCTCATCTGAAGGCTACATGCAGTCTGCAGGTCTGTAGTTCGACTCTGCAGAATGTTGGCGAGCTCTGTTATTGTTTGTTAAAATACTGTGGCGTATTTGGCAGTAGGGACATTTCATGACTCAACATACTGCAGAGGTGGCATCCCATCATGGTGCCATGCTGGAATTTACAGAGTTCCTGAGAACGACCCGTTCTTTCACGCGTTTGTAAAATCCGTCTGCGTGCCTCCTTGCTGGGTTTAACACCTGAATTCAATGATTCGATGAAGAAGCAAATACTTCTGACTGTATAGTTTAGTTTAACAATACAACAATAATTATGGAAAATAAACTTGTCAGATGAAGTCCTGCTTTTAGATGCAACATACAGGACTGAAAAAGTGTTTGCCCCCCTACCGTTTTCAGATCTAACATTTCTAGGCTCTCTCGTCTCTCCCTCGACAGCCACTGCCCTTTAAACAGGCTGCAGGTATGAATATTAAATAGTATTTAATCCATCCTGCCCAGGCAAAGACGAAATACAAATAAAATATCAGACAAATGTAAACTGATGAAATAGAAAAAGTTTTCAATGATTATTTCACTTCTTAAAGGAAAAAAATCTCTCCTCATATGATCATTTATTCTTTTTCCAGGGTGGAACAGTTATTAATCAGCATAGAACTTTAATGATATTTAAAAACAAGAGCTTGCTGCTCTAGTTTAAATTTATAGCAGACTTTCTCTCATCCAAACAGGTTCATAACTATACATACAGGATTCTGGAACTGTTGATTTTTTTTTTTAAATTACTTGTCAAGATGGTCCTGAAACAGCAACAATATGACTTATTTTAATGGTCAAAATGACAAAAGACATGTTAAAACAAGCTAAAAAAGAAATAAATAAATTCTGTAGGTTGTAGTAAAATTCCTCAGGATTTGGAGCAGAATGAGAAGATTATTTCATATCCGAGGTCTGAACGACAGGTCTGCATAAATTGATTTTGCATGCATGAATATCGTATCTGCACACATCTGGTATAAGTGCACTGACAGACATTCAGCAGAGCTAGCCGAGGGGTGACCGCTAACATGAAGAGACGGAGCTGCGCCATACACGCGGAGATTCCTCACATGAACACATATCCTTACACTTTACTGCTGTTTGTAAAAAAAAAAAAAAAAAACAAATCTGCAGCCAGTCAAGTGTTTCTGCCCCAAACCAACATGGTTCATGCTCGGCACTGGCAATACCAGTGTCCTTTCTGTGCAATTTGGGCTCTGTCCAGCTTTCCACTCTGATTGCATCTCTCCCTGTTAGGGCCTTGGGTTCGGAAAGAGAGATAGAGCAAGGGAAGGGAAGGGAAGGGAAGAGTGCCAACTCAAACATTGTTCCATCGGCTTTTTACAAGCTCCGAGAGTGGGGGAGTTAATAAGCAGGTATTGGTTTTTAACGGCTGCCTGTTTATTGCTTTGGCCTCGGGCGTGCAGGAGTGCTCCACTCCACCTTTTCCCGTCCATCCGTAGATCAGCTTTACTAATCTCTGGCTCGATTCTCGCCCCCTCTCCCTTTGTTTTCCCGTATCTCTATGAGCAATTAATACCGACTCCTCATCAACATCAAGTGCTGGGTTTTAGCCCCGCCCCCTGACCTTTTCAGCCTCATCTGATTCAGAAGCTTTTTTGAAAAGAAGAAATCAGAAACAAAACAACATCAATTCAGCGTTATTATGTTCCTATTGATTCAGTCCTACTGCAGGTACGTCTGAGAGCGTTTGCTGCTGTTCCTCACGCTCGGGCTTATTCAATTTAAAACCATATCTCTCAGTCAATACGGGACAATCTGACATCCGCAAGTCAGTGTTGTGCATCTCTGACATGATGAATGTGATGCAGGTTTAATTATGGACATATTGAGCTGTTGATCAGTGTCATCTGGTCCTCAGAGGACGGCTTTAATACTCGGGCTCCCTGAAGGATTACGACCATGAAGCAAAATGAGACGAAAACCTTCCAAACTGGGATTTAAAGCTTTTCATTCTTGCATTTTAAACCTGGATTTTTATGTTTGTTGCTTTGTGGCAAAAGCTCCAATTTTTACAAGCAGCAATAAGAGCCTTGTGGGCTTGTTTTACCCTGAGGTTTGTCTTTCAGGCAATAAAACTCTCTGTGTCCGTTCTGTTAGCATACTCGACCACAACCACCCTGCAGCCAAAATGTAAAAGCTACGGAGCATCTTGGTACAAAGGTTACAGCTGTTTCCTTTAATACTGAGCTAAACATCAGGCTGGAATATGTCTCATCATGAAGGACTCCTGATTTATTTCTCTGCTGATTTTCAGTTACAAAATGGAAGAATGTGGAGATTAAACACAGATTAAAGGTGTTGGATCATCCTGTCACTTTAAAGCTGTTGATCTCTTGCCATTTTATCTTCAAGCTTTTTTGCCACAGATCCTTCCTTCAAGCAGCAACGAATTCAAACTCAGAGTTTATATTCCTGCTGTTAGTTGTACAGTCTTCTCTTAATTTCTGTTAAACAGTCCGTTGCTGCTTTCTATGCACAAATATACATGTATTTTTTTAAATAGCCCTATTCAGCTGCACATTTATTTGGATCTGATTATGCTTTTTAAAAATAGTATTACTTCTCCTATGTTGTAAATTTCCCCTCATTGTACATCTCATAACAGCTGATACACATGAATTCCCCAAAGGTGGGACAATAAAGGGTATTTCTGTTCCATTTTACTCTAAGCTGGATCATAGGGCCATTGACAACCTCCTGGCTCCATTTGTAGAGTCCCAGTAATTATGTTAATATGAGCTACAGTTAGTTCTATATTGATCGCTTTTATTACCACTAAGATCAGCAAAGGAAACTTTTTTCCACCAGGTTGAGAATAAAGTGGACAAAGTGACGTCTCTTCTCTTGTTTTTCTAGACTTTAATTACATTTTGTTCCATTGCTGACCAACAAAACAAATAATTTAGTGCTGTTGAGTTTTTTTTACTCACTGAGTTTTAAAGCGTTTGCCTTATAAAAGCAGGAATATTCCTTTCACGTTCATCATTAGACTGTTGAGAACTTTCCATTGACCCATCATGGGTATAAATGTTTTATTCATTTGTAGCTTATAATGATTTACCTTGACTATTCTTCCTGAACAAGTTGGTAGATTTTATGTTAATCGGTTGGTTTTAATGTCACAGACCCGACTTTCAGGAATAGTGAAAAAATATTCAACGTGGTTGAAGATGGGGCTTTGAGAGGGTCCTAACAGAAGCCTTGTGATCCATTTCAAACCAGTTTAGATGTGTCCTGTGGATCATTGTTCTGCTGTTTTTCAACCATCTCATCTAAACTGAATATGCAGAGGAAATTCAGAAAACCCCCAACAACCACCAAGACTCCAGCCTGTCGTTAATCATCACCATCAACGGAGAGAACCAATCAGTGAAGTCCAAAATCAACACCTTCAAGAAGTATGTTTGCACTGATATGAAAAGTTGGGGCCGATATCGATATCTGATGCTGCAGTTATGGCCGATACCGATATTATTATATTATTGCATCACTATCACATGACTAAACAAACACCACATGACCAACCCGTTCAGGAACCACGAACGGCAACAAGGTGGATATAAATCAAATCTTCATTTAAACCCAGTTTTAGTTATCAGAGCAATACTGATATGTTAAAAACATAGATTTTAATGCGGATTTATTATGTTTCCTAAAGTGAACAAAACTGTGAAAAAAAAAGGATCACCTCCAAATTCTTCAACTGGACTTTAAACCAGCAGCGAGATGGTTGGACGTCCCAGCAGGACAGTGATCCCACAAACACCTCCAAACTGACTTTAGACTGGACGAAGACAAATAACAAGAAGCTTCTGGGGTGATTTTCTTTAAAACTATTGAAAATGTGTCTACTATGGTTAAAAGCCAGGAACTCTGCCAATTCATCCTCCCAGAACCATGTTGCTGGACCCAGAAAGGACAGAGTTTCACAGAAATTCATTAAAGCCTCCAAACTATCCAACATTCATGGCCACAATGAGAACTTCAGACCAGGAGAGCAGCTATGAATACAAATCAGGGCACTAAATATTAAAAAGAATGAATTAGTTATATCACACTTTAATTTTATACTTCATCATTAAATTATAAAGACATCAATTTTGTCTTTGTTTAATAAACACCAGAAATAAACAAATTGTGAAAATATCACAAAAAATCATCTGAACAAATCTGAACTTTAAGGAAATACAGAATAACTGCCTGATATTATACATTTACACATCTTGAGAAACGGATTCCTTCTCATGCCGACATGGATGGAGAGCAGGGCTGTAAAAGGTTCGGTGATGTTGCATCAGGCTGAACATTTCTCCCAACCCTCAGCAGGCTGCAGGTGTACCCGACGTGAACCACAACCAGAGAGGCTTCAGGAGAGACGAGGACGACCAGAGAGGATAGAGGAAGGTGTTACAGAAGCGATTTCATGTCCCTCTAATCCTAAACCTGCTGCTGTCTCTGTCCGCGGGGCTGTTTCACTCCCCCAGCCACGGATCACCGGACGGATCAGCAGGCTAACTTTAACCCTCTTATTCCGCTCGCAATTAACACGGTTGCTTGTGGTTCCAGTGTGCGGCATATGAGGGATTCCCAGCTTCCATCCTGTCCTGAAGGAAGTGGTGCCGATGCAGCCAACGACCTGAGCAGAAAGGACCACTAAATATCCACCCGGGGGGAGGGAGTGGGAGCAGGAAACAGCTTATCTCAGGGCATTTTAGCGTGAAACAACAGAACAACAGGCATGTTTCACAGAGAGGACGTTCCGTCATGGAACTGGTTTCCAAATAATCAGCAGACAATGACCTGAGCGGCTTCTGTCTCAGGTCAGAATGTGGGTTTACTTAGTAAAACAAGAATCTTCTGCTGTGATTTCAGCTGCAAACAGTTTCAGTGACACTGAAGCATCAATTCTGGACGCCACACAACCAACTGACCACGCCCGCGTTTGCCCTGTACATCAAACACTCTATGAACCACCATTTTTCAAATTCTGATTTTATTGCCATTAATTATTGCTTTTGCTTCTGGTCATTTTAAACCTGACCTTCTCGAACCCTAACCTGCTGAAGGATGTTTTGTGGAGAACATCCATCAGTTCCTCCCAGCCCCATGAACATTTTGGTTTTCAATCTAAACTTTCAGGCAAATATTCACAATAAAAGCAAGAAGATTTACATTTTTAGGCTTGACCCGACTGTGTATTTTAGATTTTGAGCGAAAGATGATCAAATAAAGTTACGATTCTTTTGGGGGAGTAAAACACTTCCCTAATATAGTGGAGAGTCGGAGGCTGCTAATTGGATGTCAATTTATCGTCATCCACCACTGGACGGGCAAATAAGATATAAGTATCTGGTTTGGGTCTGACTGACAGATGATTAGTTTTTACTTTTGTGTTTTTTTGCAAATGTTTGTGGTGGCCCACCCCACCCTATAACGCCCTGGGCAGGGAGTCGTATTGCCCATATCTTAAACAACTACTGAGTAAAACTGTTCGGAAGCGTTTTACTGCCAGAGAGTAGCATGTACAAGAGTAGCATGTTGTTTCTTGTTTCAACAAGTTTTAAATCTCATTAAATCGAAATATGTTCTTGTATGAATGGAAAGGTTGTAACAGTAAAACGGCAGCACGTCGCAGGATGAGTCAGCGTCATCTAGAAGCAACTCAGCGAGAAGACGGAGTCAGAGGGAGTGTGAGGATCTGTCAGAGGAACGTTTTTCCACACTAAGGAGTGAAAAGTAACCTCGCTAAAACGGGAAACTTTCTCGTCATAACGAGGTACTGCTCCAGTGTTCATGCTAGCTAACCGCTTGCGTCACGCTGCATGCAGGCCTTCCCAAGTGCATTTTTAGAGAGCTCTCCTGCTGCCATCTTGTTCACAAGACAGATCTGTGCTTTGAATTGGAAAAACCTGAGTCATGTGTCACAGTAGAGAATGAGAAGATTTTAGGAGAAAAAAGCCAAATTACACTGATTCCCAGGAAGTGGGTCGAGTCCTTAGCCTGGTGGAACCCCTCTGGATGCTGAAAGCTGCACGGACGCTGTGGTAGAAAGTCTAATTTCCATCTCTGCAGGCCCATGCCCATGTAGCCAATAAAGAGACCACATTACATCTCAGTTTCCTGCAGCTCCACCAAAACAACTCCTGCTCTTTCTAATGTTATTATCCAGCTGGGAGACACCTTCAGCACGGCTTCAAGCGCCACGCCATACGCAGCGTGTTTCTCTGGAAGAACAATGGAGGTAAACAGGAGGATTTGTTTCCAACAAACTCCCACCGGGTACCTTCAGCATCTGCTTCCCTGCTTATCAACGCTGAGGCTTCTCACACAAACTCCCCGCGACAGTCGGCTGCTCACCTGCGCGCGCTCTCGGTCACTCACGGCTGCTAAATGCGGCGTGGCGGCATGGAGGTAATCTCGCAGACTCATGCAGGCTGGGGCGAGCTGGCCTCAGGGTGCTGCTGTGAGTGTGTGATTAGAGCGAAAGGTGGGAAGAGGAGAAGCCAAGACACAAATACTCACCCCTGTTAAGGTCTTTATGTTATGCAGTGCATTCTGGGCTTCAAGGGCAGCTTTCCTTGTGTAAAACGTGACAAAACAGCAGCCTGGAGAGAAAGAGAGGAAACAGAGAGAGAATAGGGATCAGCAAGAGAAGCAACAAAGAGCATCTTCTATATTCATCTGCTTGGCATCACCTGTCGACACCTGCAGACGCTGAGTGAATGTTAACAACACAAACACCCAACGTGGAGACGAGGAGAAGGCATTTGGATTTGTTTCAAAGCTTGATGAGTCGAGTCAAGAGGAAGTGGCACATGGGGAGACGCTCGAACATCGACAACAAAATAAAACCAAGAGGAACGGTGGAGGAGAATCTTTCTCCTCATTAATCAGTGAGAAGTTGCTGAAGGAAACAGCCTTGTATGTGTTTATCACTCACTCGGTGTTTCACTCGTCTCTGATCCGATTTACACGTTAATTACATACATGTTCAGTCAAGCCAGAAAATAGAGAACATCTACAAAGCTCAGTTTTTATCATCCGTTTGTTCCTGAAATCATGAAATATGTCGATTCTGAGTTTGGCTTCTGATTCCTGATCATTTCTCTGCTGTTTTACCGCCTCAGGTCTGCTCAGGTACAGCATCTGCAGGGCTGAGAGCTGTTCAACATGGTTCCCACTTTACAGTCGGACTCATTAAATCAGTTTGTGATCTGGAAGATCTTTAAACTGTTTGTAGAAATTATAGAAAATAATTAAATGTCAGACTTGACAACTAATTTGGACTGATTTTACTCAACTGTACCACCATAAAGACCAAGGAATCATATTAAAACCCTGGAAAACAAAGCAATGAAAATAGTATATATATATATATATATATATATATATATATATATATATATATATATATATATATATATATATATATATATATAAATAATCAATAATATTAATACATTTTGTTTAGATTTATTTTTAATAAAATGTATATTTTTTTAAATTTATTATTTATAATTTTATTTATAACAAATTTTAATATATTACAAGATGTCTAATTATTTATACTATTACTACTGATAGTAATCACAATAATAATTATTATTACTATTATGAATAAAAATTATTATTATTATTAACAGCAACAATATTTATTTATTTATTAATACATATTTAAATATTTGTAAAATTAATTTCCATACTCAAGCCCATATCGTTTCCCTGTCAGCACAGCACTTTAACCCGTGAATGTCCTTAGAAGTCGATATAAACAGCATCATATGAGACATTTAAGTATGAAAAGACTAAAAATCAGAAAATAATCTGTAGGGCTGTTACTAATTCACTTTATGCTCTGTTTACCCATTATATGCCATCATGTTTGACCTGCAGACTCACAATCGCAAACATCAACAGTAAATACTGTTTCTGCACCCAAAACCAACAGTAAACGGAATAAAAAGGACACAAAGTGGAGCATGGTTTTTGCCTTTTCATGAATCTGTGTCCCTGCAGAGTGGAAGAGAGAAACTGCAGTCTGGCTCTGCAGAAATCGGCACATTCATGCAAAAACCCAGAAAGAGAACATTTAGGTCAGACAAAGAGGTGTGGCTCCCCTTTTTCTTATGCAAACATCAGCTGTTGGGTGATCTGGGTCAGGAAAAATCTGCGTCAGTGAAGATTCTTGTCTGAAACAATTAAAAAGATTTTCTAAGCTCTGCTGAATTCAGAATGAGCATTTTGCATTTTGCTGTGTGTTTAAAGAAGGGAGCATAGAACACATTACAGACTGTGGCAACACTTAGGGTTTGAGATTGTGTTGCATGAAACATGAGCTGGCTTTATTAGCGAGGTAAATATCCCATTATTACGTGGCAGCCACAGGTGAGCCGCTGCTCTGGCCCACTGCTGCCGGATCGTAGGTTTGGAGCCGCTGCCTCCAGTTTTTGCCCATCTGCTAATTTCTCAGTGTACTTATTTGTCCAGCGGCGAGCAGAGAGCACCATTGTTTACATCTGCTTTGTTGTCCTCCCCATTGTGCTCCTGACACAAATCAAATCAGTGGGACTGAGGCGGACCCGTTTGTGGTTTTGTTGCCCGTATCACAGGCGTCAGCCCTCGTGACGCTCGTCCCGCGGTGCATCTTAGTGAAATCCAACAGTGAGCATCTGGAGCAGGTTTAGCATCCCTGTCCCAGAGTCCCTTTGATGAGGCTGGGAGCGTAATGGATCTGAATTCCTGCGGAGTCCTCCGGGTGCCGAGGCTGTTGAATAGCTGGCCCCTAGCCTAGCATCAGAGACGTGATTGGTGTTGTGATCTGGATGCTGCGGTGCCTGTATATTAGCAGGGATAACACTCGGCTTAGTGTCTGCTTCCGTGACCCGTGGCATGAGCAACAGCTCACCTCGTCAATAAACCCAGAGACCGCCGCTTCGACTCCAGGTGTCACTTCACCACCGACACGTTCCCGTCACCTTTTAATACGCAAAATCAGCGAGATGAAGGAGGAAAATTAGATGTTTCTGGTTACAATTTATAAGTGTATAAAAAAGGTGCACAAACAGAAGGGATAGTTGCATCCTTGAGAGCTTCAAGGCATATATAGAAGAGCTCCTCCACCCCCACCTGTTGCTGCAAGCGATCAGTCAGCTGTGTATGCAAACACAATGAGGAGAACTTTTCCCCATTTGAAAAAGAAAGAAGCGTAGATATTCATATAAATTTAAGGTGAAAATTTTTAGCAACAATAGCTGCTGTCTGTCAGACAAATAAACAACCTCCTGCAGGCTGACGAGACAGAAAACACAACTAATTACTACAATGTTAAGCATTAACTGTTTTTTTTCTGAGCCCCAGGAGCAAAATGTCAGAAAAGACCCAAAACTCTGTTCAACCCAAACAGTTTCTGGTGCTGGTTCTTCTTCATTTCAGGCTTTTGCACTTTTGGTTATTTTTTAATCAGTTTTTCGGTGTGAATGTTGATTAAAAAAAAAAAAAAAAAAAAAAAAAAACACATCTGCTTTAATAACCGACAACTAAGGATACTTCTTCATGACATACTCATAATCTATAAGGATATGTGTGCTTATTTGGCATCACATGGTCTATTTCAGAAGAGTCAAACGATCCAAATGGGGATCAAAACCACAGTCAATGAAGATAGAGGATATTAGAAGTGTCAGAAACTTAAAATGTAACTAACCCCCTCTGTGAAAGCATAACCCCACCCCTCAGATTTTGAAAAATTTCAGCAAAGTGGGCGGAGCCGAGAGATATTGAGAGGCATGGCGGAGTCTAGGGACGAGAGGAGGGGGTAAGCGAGGCTGGGGTCAGGAAGAACGAAGATCTGTCGCTTTCTTATAAATTCTCTCACTATATTTTAATAAAAATTTTAATAAAAAAAATTTACAGCCATTATTTACAGGTAGAAAATGGATATGGATCGGGACTAAACGGCAGCGCATGTTTTCAAAGTGGTGGAAATAACTGTCTTTTAAGAAGGCGGTTCTGATACTGGTGTGAGTGTCTGAATACGATCTAGGTTCTGTTTTAAGAGCCCAGAGATGGAGGTCGGAGACAGACCATGAGGTCATTCACTGAGCGGACATTATTTACTCATAGTTCCAACTTATTAGATGTAAAACTAAATATGAACATTAAATTTTCCCAATAATACGCAAAAAAATATTTACCACTTTATAGATTTCTTCTGATTTTTCTGAGTTTAGCTCCACCAGCCACACCATAAATAAAGAAATCATTTTAAAAAAAATCAAATAGGACCTGTCTGACAACATGAAGCAGGCCAAGCAACACATCAGGCTCTTATCTGAAGAAATTCCAATGGAGAAAACATGGAACAGTGGAGAACCTTCCCAGGAACGAATGACGATGGGAGGTTAATAGTCTGGAGATGCTTTGCTCCTTCAGAACCTGGACAACTTGCTGTATCAGTTTATGTCTTATAGCAGGACAATGATCAATGATCCATCACGTCCACCTCTGTATTTTTTTTATTTTATTTTTTTTTTTGTATTAATTTACCTTTATTTTACCAGGAAGTCCCTTGAGCTGAAATCTCTTTTTTGAGGGAGACCTGGCCAAGAGGCACACCAGTGTACAGTATACAAAACAATAATTAAAAGGTACAGACATTTAAAATATAAAATCCCCTATGGTTCAAAAAATAACTAAAGGTTTTATAGTGGCCTAGTCAAAGCCTGGACTTTAATCTGACCAAGATATGTTTAGTTTAAAGTTAAACAGGCTGTTCATACTGAAAAAAAGCCTCTGAATTGTAGTTTTTACTCAGATTATCTTTAACTGATATTTTAATGTTTTCTGTAAGGGAGGTAAACACTTTTTCACAACACTACGCCCTCTGGTTTCCTGACCGCCTGTGAAGCCACATCAGTTTTAACCTGTACTCCTCCTGCATGGTTGGAGCAAAGCGAATACTATTCAGAGGGGAACCCTTAGTGTTGCTTCGGTCCTGTGCATTATAACCATTATGATTCCAATTGCACCACAGTTCACGTTTTGGCCCCCGGTGGGCCATTTGCAATTCCAACAAACAGAGTGTAAGGGTTAGCTGCTAGCCACGAATTAGGATTCCAGCGGCATTTCCTGCAGACCTGTACATAGGAGGGTTAGCTTTTGGTGTTAGCATTAGCGATTCTGACTGCATATAACATGTGGGGGGGTTGGCTGTTAAGGCTGGAGTGCGAGCCGCCGCGTGTTATGATTCCCGAGGAGTAGCCAGGGCCTGGGAGCCATGCAGCATGTGGCGGATTGTCCCAGGTGGTGGGCTGTCAGGACGAGGATCAAAGAGCAGAGGAGCGGACCTCACACACACACATTTACGCACACGGGTGTGTCATTTCCACCTGTTTAGCAGTCAGCACACTTGCTCGCAGAAAAAAAAAAAAAAAAAAAAAAAAAAACCTGCAGTAAGCCAAAGAGTGACACGCTTATCTTAAGAGTCTGTCTACACGAACGCATCGCATTTACACAAACACGCTTTAAAAGTGCTAAAAATGTGCAGCTGACTGGCATAAATGCTTCTTCCGGCACTTTTTGTGAGTCTTTTCTCGCAGCACAAACATTTACTCGGAGGCAGAGGGGGCTCAGAGCGCCGAGATCCGCTCTGCTTGAGTTGTTGAAGAGGGACTCTCAAAAAATACACACCAGAGACGTGAACACACAAACTCCAGGAGAGGGTAAGAAATCTATTAGAGGTTGGTGTGTGTGTGTGTGTGTGTGTGTGTGTGTGTGTGTGTGTGTGTGTGTGTGTGTGTGTAAGAGAGAGAGAGGGTGAGAACAACAGGAAGAGGAGCTGAGAGGACAAGAGAAGAAGGGCAGAGTGTGTGCACCACAGAAGAAGAAGAAGGATGGGGGAGGAAGAGGTTGTGAACAGAATAAAGAGCAGAAGAGGGAGATGCCGGTTCATAAATGCTTCATGGATACTGAAAAGGGGCCTTTGACTGAGTGAAGACCCCCCCCTTTCCCCCCCCACACACCCTGTTCCTGTCAACACATCGAGCCTCTAAAACAACAGGTCGGCTCCAAACAGCAGAGCAGGAGAGGAGGTGGTCCTGTTGGGCCAACTCTACCTCATATGTCAGCTATTATTTAAAATCATTCCCAACTACACCGTAAAGCGTTCACAATCACTTTTTCCACATTTTATGTTGGAAACTTTTTCTAAAACTGATCCAAGTTACAGTAACTTTTAAAAACCCATAGTGACAAAGTAAAAACAGGTTTTTTAGACATATCGGTCAGACGTGCCCACCTCAAGACCTCAAGTCTTCCAGAGCTCCTAGATGCATCCCTTCTCCAACACCTGAACCAGATGAATGGCTCATTACCAGGACTCCGCAAAGCTGAATGACTGCTAATGAGGGAATTCAGGTGTGTTGGAGAAGGGATGCATCTAAGAGTTGCAGGACACCAGCCCTTAAGGACTGGAGTTGGACACCCCTGATTTATGTGAAAATAAATGGTCCAGAAGTATTCACAGCTGTTGCTATGGCACTAACTTGAGTTCAAGTGCATCCTGTTTCCACTGATTTAACTTCAGATGTTTCTGCAACTTGATTTCAGCCCACCTGTGGTGATTCAACATGAAGGTCCCACAGGCAACAGAGCATATTAGAGGAGAAACCAAGCAATGAAGAGACCAGATTGTATCAAAACACAAATCTAATGATGGATCTGAAAACATTTCTGCAGGACTAAACAGCCCAGAAACCACTTTTGTCTCTATTATAGATTTAGTTTGGAACTACTGGGGCCCACCCTAACACTGTCCTCCTGACTAAACAGACTGATCAGGGAAGAAGGACTTTGGTCACAGACACAATCAAGAACCCAATGGACCTTTAGGTGGAGTTTAAGTGTTACCTTGTAGAAAAAGAACAACCCAGAAGGTTAACCACTGGTAATGTACTCCAAAAATCAGACTTTTGTGATAGAGTGGCCAAAGGGAAGTCCTTCTGAGCTAAATGGTACATGGTAACTTGCTTGAATTTGACTAAAAAGGACCTTTAAGATTGTCAGACCAGAGGAAACAAAACTCTCAGGTGCAATGAAACCAAAACAGGAACTCCATATGTCACGTAGGGAGAAAACACTTGATGAACACCGTCCCTACTGCAAAGCATGACTAAGGCCACAGATCATCTTCCAACATGACAATAACCCAAAGCACAGAGGAGATAAAAATGGAGCGACTTCAGGAGGAGGAAAATGGTTTGTGGTCTAGTCAAAACCAAAACTTTAATGCAATTGAATATGTTTGAACAGACCAATACGATCCATCCAGTCCAACTCTCTGCAGAGAAGAATGGTAGAAAAAATCCAGAACCAGATGTGCCAAGCATGTAGAGACAAACCCAAGAAGAGTTGGGGATGGAAATGCTGCCAACGTAAAAGATAAGCAGTTGGTATGAATACTTATGAATTACTGAATCATCTAGCTTTTGGCAGTAAAACATTGTACCTTGTTCTAAAAGGCTGATTTGCCGCCTCATCAGGAGGTGGAGAAAACTATCAGATATTTTGAGTTACTTGCTGTTGTCACTGTTGGACTCTATGGATCTGTTAGGGTTTCAGACTCTCTTGATTTGATTTAATTTCTCTGTACTGAGATGTTTCCTCGGTGTGGTAAGAGCTTGCTAGCTTAGTTAGTTTAGCTTCAGCGGGGCTATGACTATTTCTTCTGCTTCTCCTGCTGTCTCTACATCTGAGTCTCCTCCTCTCTCTTGCCCTCTGTGTCACCTGTTTATCTACTCCTCTGTCTCCTTTAGGGATAATGCTACGTGTAATAAATGTAACATTTATATAGCTTTGGAGGCAAGGGTGTTGGAATTTGAAGCCCAGCTCCACGCTGTTGAAAAACCAGCAGATAGTCGAGGCCCCTTAGCAAGCTTGGAACCCCCAAGAGCAGAATCAACACTTAGCAGTCCTTCAGCAGGACCTGTGCAGCCAGGACCTCAGACCGGCTGGGTGATGCTACATAGGAAGCATAGTCCCAGATCCCAGTCCATGGGTCACCCATCCACTCAGCGACACACCCGCTGAGAAGCCAACTCTGGTAACTGGCAGCTCCATAGTCAGAAACGTGGCATTAGAGACACCAGCGACTATAGTCAAATGTTTGCTAGGGGGCCAGAATGGGTGACATCTGAAACTGCTGGCTAAGGATAAACGTAACTACAGTAAGATTGTTATCCACGCTGGCGGTAGTGACACCCGGTTACAGCAATTGGAGGTCATTAAAGTTAGTGTTGTTTCGTTGTGTAGGTTTGCCAAAACAAACCTCTATAATTTTTTTTTTTTTTTTTTTTTTTTGGTCTCCTGCCTGATCGGACCAGTGCCAACATGTTTAGCCGCGTGCTGTCATTCAACTGCTAGTTGTCGAGGTGGTGTCCTGAAAACGATGTGGGCTACATTGATCATTTCAGAATGCATTGGGGAAAATCCGGTCTGAGCCGGAGAAACAGCACCCATCCCACTTTGGATGGAGCAGCTCTTCTTTCTTAGCCTGGTAAAAACCAGGCCCTTGTTCTACACTTTGTTTCATCCAGTGGGTCTGAACCCTCCGTTACTGAGAAACAATTACTTAATGAAGGTGTGGACTCTGTAATATTTGGAAGCGTGGCCAACACGGACTGAACGGCTTTATTCACTTCCTCTGCTAAAACTACAGGCTGGCTACAATTCTAAAACAGTGCAGAAAATTGACCTCATCCTTCACAACTTCTCCTTCTGTTGACTGATTAGCCCGGTTGAAATTCTACCGCAGAAAATATCTCAATGGGAGAAAGCCCAGACGGAGCACTGAAGGGAGATGAGAATTGAGCACAATTGCATAGAAAGACAATGGCCAAGCTACTTCTTTCTAGGAATCTCTCTGAATTTATTAGTCCTCCATTACGGTGACAGCCCAGGGTCCAGACCAGGACGCAGAGTCGTAGTTTAACACACCTCTCTAATATAGAAAACTTTTAAAAACTAATTTGAATAATGAACTGAGATTAATGCACCATTTGATAACTAGGATCAAATGGAATGTATGGATGATTGAATGACTTTTTTGTAAAGTGCCTCAAGACGATGTGTTGTGAACTGGAACTACATTAATAAACTGAATTGAATTATTTTACAAAAGGTCTGCACTTTAACAAAATGTGGAAAAGATGGGAAAAATTCCTGTTGGCACAAAAAGCTCAAGTAATATTTGCTTCATCCTCAAGTGCTCTTGAATGTCGTGGCGTGCGGTGGTGTGGAGAGCTGAGGAATGACTAGGATGAGCTGTCAAATGGACCCAGAAGATCACAGGGACTGAGCTCCTCAACCTGGGTGGTCCATGAAGGCTAGCAGCAACAACAGCCATCATCTCTGAGCATCTCAAGCATCAGATCTTTGTGTTAACATTTCCAGAAAACACTGAAGCAGTTTAAGCGCTTTCCTTTAAAAGGAAGCCTGATTGTGAAAGTAGGACCAGCTTCTGCCCTTTAATTTGACTTTCTCTGTATAATTAAGTCATTACGGTATGTTTTTGTAATTGTTAATTTAAAAGATAAGACCCCAGCATCCCCTGCCACACAGTAGGTGGTAGGGTCATCTCAGCTGGAGCAGCAGCTAATCTTCTTTAAAGACTTCAATTAGTCTGAGTCCTGTTTGGACAACTGCTTCTGCTGGACTGCATGGTACAGTTTCACCTGGTCCTGCGTGCGTTTTTTGAAGTGACCCTGCTTGGCCTGGTAGAAAGAAAGTGCACCCTTTTTTATTCTAGGATATCAGAACACATTATCTACTTATCTGGTCTTTAAAATGATAAGTACACCCATGCTGCCTCTACAGGATTTAAAGAAAAAAGTTGCAGCCAATGTCTAAAGTTCTTGATGCATCAGCAATGACCTGGCAAATTTTTCTATTTAATTTTAAATTTAATTTTTCTATTTAAAGTCCATCATCTTTTCTTCAAGTGCAAACATTTAAGATTGGCACCAATCCTTCCAGGAGTAGCCTTGGTAGTTCAGCTTCCCAAGCTGCATTTTCTTTATACCTTGGATATGCTCCCGCAAATCCGTGAATAGCTGTGGGTCTATGTTACCACAGCAATCCAGTCAAATATGGGGCCATCTGTCCTAAAGCTCAAAAGCTTGACTCAAAACGAGTCATCAACAGGACAATGATCCCAAAGGAGGGAGCAAATCTGCAACAGAAATGCTTAAAAAGAAGGTTTTGTAACGGCCTAGTCAAAGTCCAGACCTCAATCTGACTATTATTGAGATGTACTGCTGCTAAAGGTGGTTCTACTTGATACATGCTGAGCTACTATCCAGCAACTTTTAAATGCATTTCATCTCCAAAACACCTGACTCAAACGAATGGCTCCTTACCAGGCCTCTGCAGAGCTGAATGACTGATGATGAGTGAATGCAGGGGTGTTGGAGAAGGAAAATGGGCATCCCTGGTGCAAAACCTTGAACAAGTTGCAACATGAAGTGAATATGTTGTCGTTTTTATTATAAATAAATTAAAATCAAGTATTTATAAAGCACAAAATAGCTTTCCGAGGTCCCCTCTGCAGGTGTTGAAGGCTCGGCTTTTATCATCACCTTCACAGATGTAGCCACTGAGGATGATAAATCTAAAAAAGCTATTGCAAGGCCAGGGAAGAACAGAGAGAACTGACACATGGACAATGTGCTCATGCAAACCAGCACCACTACTTAATCTCAGGAGACAAATCAGAGAGCACTGTGCATGAATGATGTGTAACTGCCATTTATTTCTTTGGCCAACCCCAGGTGACCAAATGAAATGCAAACCTGGCATTCATACCCTGATGAGAAGCTGCACTTCCATACTGAGATAAAGATGCAGACTTTCACAGTGCAATGCCCCTTCTAAGCAGAGATGGCAGTTTCATGGTCAGCTAATCTTGTTCCGGGATTACCATCTGCAGTGCAAATCAAAGAAAAGTAGCCAACACCGAAAGCGACAGAGGCAGAATTGAGTCAAACCGTGTCGTTCCGAGATGCGAAGAAGCAAATGTCAGAAGCTTTTTGCTCTCAGGAAACCAAATCCTGAAAAAAAAACCCAGTAAAGATATAATGCACTCAGCGTCAGATTCTGACAAGAAGATGGCAAAGCCTGAGAGGACAATCAGGTGCTTTCTTGGTGGACTGCTTCACAGTCTGACTGACGTTCCGATCAGAAAGTAAAAGAACAAGTTCCTTTCATGTTTTTCTTAGAGTCAGCTTCGTTTTTGCTCTGGCTCAAAATAGGAAAATAGCTTAGAGCGTTGAATGAAGAAACAAACTGTACCCAGTTGGTACCACCCATGTGATTGTCAAGCATGAACAACAGCAGTTTTAAAAAAGCTGTCAGTCAGTCAGAGGTGAAGTTAAGGTTATGTGCATTCTCAAAGAACCAAGAAAGGCCAGTAGACCTTCATGATGGACGTGAACCCAGAACTTTACTCAGAGGCTTCTTCGTAACATAAGGGCTGAAAGTTTCACCTCAGTAAGAATGACAGAGAAGGCCCAAACTGTCAGACTCAGTCGACAGTCTACAGTTACCTGGGAGTGCTGGAACAAGTGGAAGAAGCCAATGTGAAACCAAGTCTCACATTTTGAAAGAAAGACAAACCAAACAGGTTGAAATGTGCCAAAGAACATGGTGACTGACCCAAAGAGAAATTGAGGAAAGTTTTATGGACTGACTCATAACAGCATGATTGTTAGTCAGACGACCTTCAGATACTGAATTTAACCCCTAGTGTAAAGGATGGTGGCACAGGCGTTATGGTATGGAGATTTTTCACATTCTATGGTATTGAACCCAGGACCACAGGCACCATACAGGCCCTGGCAGCCACACCCCGCTTCCAAACCCCCACGATCCATCCAGGCATAACCCATATCCTCTAACCCCCCCCAGACCCTATTGTCTCCCACCCATAACCCCATGCCCCCAGCCCACCAAGCCCCGGACACTACAGTCTCTGGCCAACCCACCAGGGAGGCACCCCCTACCTGGTGCACAGGCAGCCACCCCACCAGGAACCAAAGCAGCCCCTAAGCCACCCAGGGACCCAGCCCCAAATCCACCCACACCAGCCAAGAACAGCTGCAGGCCAGACAAGTCCACCCAACTGGGACTGGACAAAAATGCCCAGTCTGCCTAGGGACAGCATCCTCATAACCTTTGGCCTGGATGCTGAGGTGGCAAAGCTTAACCCCCCTGTGCCACTAAGTGAAGTATTCAATTACTGGAAACAAAATTTAAATTCTCCAGTTGCTTTTTCTTACAGGTCAACATTCTCTCCATAGAGACAAAACGGGGTATAAAGTTACATTTCAGCACTGTATCAACCAACCCTATCCTTGTTCAAGGCCTTTTATGTGCTGGTAAGTCTGAAGAATATCCTCTTCACAGGAGCCATCTGATCAGACTCTAGAAATTGTAAGATCTTTTCTGAGGAGGGTCCTACTTGTAATAATCATCCTATCAGTTTTTCTTCTGTATATTTCCTTTCCGAAAATTTCTTTGAGCACTGGAAGCTAAAATTCCCCTCTTCCAAACAACAGAGGGTCTCCTTTATGCTTTCCTTCAGTTGAAAAAATTTAAAAGAAGCATAAAACGGACAATAAAACCATGAATCCTTAGATGCCTTGACTAGTGTGAAATGTGTATTTCAAGCAAACAAACCAGAACATAAAGAGGTTATGATCATGTATACAGAAGGTTTACATGCTGCTGAGCAAAATGGGAAATCACTTGACACTGAATCATCTCTAAATGTAATTTTAGACTAAAAAGTGAAAGAAAAATGCTTAAAAAGGTTATAAAGGCTGACCTACATGCTCTGATAACAGCCCCCCTGTTAAATGCTTTTGTTTCCTTTGTACAGAAAATAAGATGAACCCCTGCTGAAAATGATGTGGCACAAATTGTGAAAAATTTGCTCAGAGCTAGCAATTTAAACAGGCAGTCTATGTGAGGATAAGTAATTGCTGTTTATTAAAAACAAAAACAAAAACAAAAAAAAACAGAAACAAGCTGTAATGATGAGCTCAGAAAAAAATTCCAGCCGCTTCAGCGTCTACATTAAAGATGGAATTAATTTGTTTCTATCAGGACAGAAAAGGGTGGAAAATTTTAATTTTATTGCTCTGCATCTGCAGTAATTTAACTCTCATAAAGTTAGGCTTCAGTGACCATATGTAATTTATATTCATGATGATGCAACAGAAAACTTTGGTGCACAAATTTGAATTTAGCGTACAAATACTTAGAGACACCTTGACTAACATTTGTTCTCCTTCAGGGAGTCCAAACCCGACCAAACGCTTTGTGTAGCCACCACCAAGCTTCTGGCCTCATTCTGGTCGGATCTTCTTGGCAGAACTGGTAGGGTTCATTAAAATGAGTTTGTTTCAAGGACAGATATGGCTTGTAAGCCTAATCCATCAATTTTCATGACAGTGACGGTCCACCTACGTCGGAAGCTCATCATAGCATGATGCTGCCACCACAGCTGGCGCAGTGGTCTCTGGTTCGACGCCTCCAAACAGACTAGCTGTCAACAGTTCAATCTTTCTCCAGAAGACCTCTGCTTTGTCCATGAAGCTGATCAGTTCAGTCCAGCTTCAAGGTGTTGATTTTGGAGCAGGGGCTTCTTTCTTGGTCTGTGAGCGTCTGGTCCCATTCAGCCTAAGGTGATATAAAACTGGTTTCACTGTGGACAGTGACCCTGGTGTTCCAGCTTGATGGTTCCTGAACATTTCAACCAATTTACTCCCATCTGAGGGGAGCAGATGGACTCGGGCCCCTGTCCCAGGAAACTTACCAATTTAACTGAAATCTCCCAGCAGCCAGAAAGACGCCAGAAGCTTACTGATGGTTACAAAAAATGTGGTAAAGGTGCTGCTTGCTACACTGCAAAGACACAAAATCTTACCAAGTATTTCTGGTCGTTGTGGATGGTGACACTGTGGGCAGGAGCAGTCAGTCTTTCAACAAATCTGAAGAGGTGTCTGACTGAAGATAGTTGCTGTTTGACAGTCTCATGACCATCTTGACATGCTAACAGCTGAATATCCGGGAAGCAGAGACAATATTTCACAGTAACGTCCTGGATGGCACCATCAGTTGTGGGGAAGCTCTGCTAATCCACCTCATTTACTTTTGCTGCTCCTCTTTAAGTCTCTATCTGGTTGTATGGTTAGAAAGCTGAGCAGAAAGGCGGAGACGGATATGATCCTTGTCCATCATGATAGATGGAAGAAATGGTCTGAACTTTCTCCTTCTCTCTCTGCGCTTTTGTTCTGCTCTGTATCCATGAAGGCTCCTTTTCAACTCCTCTGGGATTTGGGGTCATAGTTAAGAAATTATTTGAGCTTTTGAGGTGCTAGTCAGCTACTCCCAGTTGTAAATACCTTGTTGCCATGGTAATGTCACAAAGCCACTCTCCACCATGAGCGCCACAATTCTAGAATCACTATATCGTCAATATTAATAGGTATAGTAATACACAAAAAGTGAAAAAAAAAAATCATGTTTTCAAGATGTTGTAAAATGATTCAACCATGCAAACAGAATGACTTCAATGAATCCTTAAGAAAACAAAATCGACCTGAGGTTCCTTGATAACTGGTTGTGAACTCCTGACTGGCAGTGATAGTGGGCGCAAGGCCTGAGATACCCGTGTCTTCTTGAAGGGGAAAGCATGCAACAGACTGGCAATATCCTGCAGAAGAACAAGCCTGTGCGTTTGGATTGTTGTAATTCTCTCTCATAAGAAAATAAAAACTATCCTGTAATGTTTTTGCATCTCTTAGGGTTGGTTCTCATCCAAACAGATGAATAATCTCTGTTACTGATGCAGATTGTCATTGAAATTGTCGTGCAAGCAAAAACTTTGCCTAAATGTTTTTTTTTTTTTTAAATAAGGCAGGATGTGCTGCAGTTATTCAGGCTGCATTTATCTGCAGAAAAATTTAGAATCCAGTAAGTCTTAGAAAATCTTTGCCTCTCCAGCTGATTTATTAAAGCAATATTTGGAGGTCTCAGGGGATGAAATTATCCTGTATCCATAGTCTGAAAAATTTACATAATTTCTTATTTCTAAAAGTGTTAAAATCGTCCTTCCCGTCTTATTACAGCTGCAGGTTAGAATCTGCTGAGGCTGAATCAGCACATGGGGAAAATGCCCTGCAGGCCTGCCAGGATTGAGGGTGGGGGGCGTATTAAATGTGGGGGTAAGCACCCTTCCACCCGAGGCAGGGTACTTACAGTGACTCTCCTCTCCCCCTTCCATCACTCAGGCTCCTTTTCACTCCTGACCCCTGCAGTTCCACTCAGTCGCTGACCCACATTAACTACAGCAATTACTGCTCGCACCAGCCTCTGGGTGGCACGGGATGCATCCTCCAATCATTCAGAGTCATTTCCCTTCCCGCTCCGTGTTCGCCGCCCCTGAATGTGTATAATTTATGAGCAGCTGAGTGACAGCGAACGTCAGGGAACGCAGCCTGAATCTGACAGCGCAATAAAGAAGAGATTTACCGATGGAGCAGCACAGACAGGATGAGTGGATGGCTTCAAACAATGCCGCCTCTCTGACGGGCATTTGGCTGACGTTCTAATCCTGTTAACGCAGGACTCGGTCCAACTCACAGCACTTCACAAATCTATACAATCCACTGGTTACTTTGGCGAGAAAGCACCAATATCTCCCCTCTTCCAGCCCCCTCCTCACTGCAGAGACAACAGGAGCACTTTTTCTGGGAATCAAAGCCAACGTCTGGATGACCCAAAGTGCTCAAGAAAGCATCTTCGCTCATAACCAAGCAGCTCTCTCTCTGTCGCTGAGGCATGCAGAAGCATAAACAGAAAAAACCCCATAGATGAGCTGAAAATCCACACAGAAAAAAGCTCCCATTAAAATCCACCTGCAGCTGCTCTCTAATTGGGCCTGGGTAGCCGACTCAAAAAGCCAACGTCTAGTTAAGGCAATATAATTGGCCGCTCTGCTTTAGGAAAGAATGAAATAAATCAGTCCCCCGTCTCAGGTCGGCCCCGTCTCAACTGAATCCATTAGAGCAGATAATTGTTTTGGACAGAGGAGCGTTCGCTCGGCGTTGCCATAGCTGGTGGTGGTGGTGGTGGTGGGGGGGGGGGGCGTTGGCTCTGCCGAGTCTCTTGACGCAGCATCAGAGCTGAGCAGTGATCGGAAATCAGAGGCTCTATTCTCCAGAATAGGAATCATGTTTGCAGTATTCACTAGATTTGTGTTTTTATCTTCTTTGAGCCATCAGAATGACATTTCATGTTAAAGGTAACATGCTGATGTTCTTTTAGATAAACAGACATTTAAATTTCACTGCATTGAATGAAGTCTTTGTTTTTATGATGGTTTAGGCTTTATTACTGAATAAACATGTACTGTGCAATATTTTTGCTTGTTGTTCAATCTGAAAGTATTTCATTGTTTGGTTTGTTTCTGCAGGTTGATGCATGTTTGCACAACTCAAACAACAACTTAGCACAAAGATCTGATGGAAAAGGCTGATTTGAAAAACCAGATGTGAGAAAGTCAAGGATGTCTACTTGTAATGAGCTCAAACAAGCTGAACAATAATAGCCGGCATGACGGGGGCCTGTCAGCCCTGTAACACAGTGGATCCAGCCTATTCGCAGATTCTTCTATAGAACGTAATTTAGAATTATAGGTGGAAAACCTGCCTGCTCGCAGATTTTTGTAGAGCATACCTAAAATATTCCACAGAAAAAGCAGCTTGGGAAGGTTTAATGCCTCGGAGCAATGCCACTTGACATGCTACTGGCTGGCATTTGCAAAGCAGCCAATCCAGGAGCGCCTTCCATTTTCCTTGGCTCTGATTGGCTGAACCTCCATGAGTGGAGATAAGGAAGACCGTGGATGCTATCTGCTGTGGTATCACTGAGACGGTTTCCACTGTGTTTTATGACCATATGAAGGTATACTGGGTGTTTGAACTGTTAAAATAGGGAAATACAAGCGTTTTTAGAGAAGATCTCAAGTATTTGTGGTTTTAGCTATTTGTGTGCAGTTGTAATCCAGAGCCCCTGCGAATAACGGGTCCACTGTAATCTCTAAAATGTTAAAAGCCTTTTATAGAAAATGGAATCAAAATGTTCCCATCTATAACCGTGTTTCCATCAATATTTTCTTAAGCACATTTTGAAGTATCACATTAGCAAAGGTTGATGGAAATTGCAAAATTCAAATTAACGTCCTCAGTTTCGCTAAAAAGTTTCTACACTCAGTTGAGGTGGTTTTTGGCTTTTCTGAAAAAGAGTTAATATGCTAAAGGGGAGATGGCAACACACTTGTCAAAAAAGTTCTGAGCTAGTGAACATTTACCTCACATGACTGATCAGCTGTTTCCTGAATATTCCCATAACGCATTGTGGCCCTTGTTGCATGCAGTAGAACTGCATTTCTTTCTAAACGCTTCCAGATAGCATGCAACATGGCCAGTGCTAGTTGACATGACAGAACAATTGCAACTTGCCCAATAGCAACACATTCCTGAAAACCTCTATCAATTTTTCTGAGATGTGTGTTCCATGCTAGTTTGCAACCTCTACGTCCTGTTTATTACAGCCATGCATAGTGTCAACATCTGATGAAATAACGCTTTGTGTAGCCTGCCTGATTTGCTCCAAACCAGCACTAGCAGATGGAAACATGTCTAATTCACATTTTGAGTTTTTTTTTTCATATTAAACGTTTGCTCAAAATTTGCATGACATTTGGATGGAAACGTAGCTTGTGAAAATTCTTTGGGCAAAAAGCAGTGGGTGGGCATCAAAAGCTCAGCTTTCCAATCTGGGGTCCCACAAGGCTCCATACACGGACCTCTTTTTTTCCTTTTTAACTGCTGCTGTTTTACACCATTTTGTACAAACTTTGAAACAGGTATCCATGTTTTTATAAATTATTACTAAAATTGCTCAATCTTATATTTCAGAGAAACCATTAGAACACAAAGTCCTGCTATTCTATTTTTAACTGCAACAAGACAACCAGGGCTCATTTTTGGTTTAATTTTGATTACCTTTCTGTCCTATTGGTTTTATTCTCATTTCTTATTAACTGTTCTGATCTTTTGTGTTGGTGTACCTTTTATTCCTTTGACCTTTTATTGTCTCCTATGTTGGGTTTTATCAAACAGCCTTGGTCTGCCTTGTTGTGGTTCTTAACGCGATTTACAAATCACACAATATGGTGTAAAAATTATAGTCTGTCACTATTCTGAGGATCAAATGGTCTGCAGTTTTCCCAATGTTAAACCATAGCTGAAAAATCTGAACATTTTATCTTAGAGTTCAGTGAGTTGAAGAGTGCATGGTACCAGGGCTTCAGTAGGATGGAGGTCCTTTGATTAAACCGCACACCCACAGCTTTTGTTGCTCTTTCATATTGTCACAACACTGCTTCCACTGTACCTGTAATGATTTTTCAAACCCGTCAACTGCCTCGTCAGTTGAACAATAAATGTTATTTTAAGGTACTTTATGACACAACCAATGGTGTCTTTCTTTTTTGGATGAAAGTCTCAGTTCAGAGAAGCTACACAGTCCTGATGGAGAGATCATCCTCGCTACTATTCTGGTTTTTGTGTCCAGATTCTGGTCTTTAAACCATGAGACATTCAGACATATCCGCCCAAGGAGTGGACTTTTATTATGGATTCTCATCCACGTATCTCTGTGCTCTACACTGGGCTTTTCGGTTCAAACACTACAATAAGAGAACAGCAGTTTGACGTCAATGTTAAAACAGTATTTCGTTCACTCAGCATGGTTTCAAAAGAATTAAAGTTTAGTTTTAAATGTTTTTCAGCAAAAGCCTAAAATGCTGTAGTGCTGATTCGACTCACACATTTTTAATCATCCTGGGAATGAAGATCTGACAACAAATCAAACTGGTTTATTAAAATTATAAATAGTGCAACTGAAGCTTTTCTGCTTAGCAGTTTTTTCCGCTGTTCTGCCACCAGATGCAGTTCTTGATAAGGGCAATACGGCTCACTGCCCAGGGCACTTTGCCATAGGGGATGCCAAGAGCAATGAGGGTCAAAAAGGTTAAATAACT
This sequence comes from Anableps anableps, assembly GCA_014839685.1. Classification (NCBI taxonomy): domain Eukaryota; kingdom Metazoa; phylum Chordata; class Actinopteri; order Cyprinodontiformes; family Anablepidae; genus Anableps; species Anableps anableps. The sequence goes on along the minus strand of CM026087.1, from coordinate 1,866,028 downwards.
TCCACCCCAAACAGGTTTTCTGTTGCTTTATCGCATGTCGCTTCAGTAACTGGACGTGTCCTCCTAATTAGTTACAGTTTGGATTTGGGTAAAATATGTCCAACATTCTCCAAAAAGTAAAATCTTTCACAGAGATGCCAATGGCTTCTATATCATTCACTTCCTCCAATTAAGAATTTAGCAATTTCGCATAAATCCCTGTAAAACTTTTCTCTCTTTTTTGCTTTAATTAAATCCTAAACATTCATCACCACCTTGTTACCTGCAGGCTGGATCGACAGCATCACTTTTTCTCTATCCTAATATTTCTTCCACGATCCATTTGCATTCCATGTGGTTTATATTTAATTTTTCATACTTCTATATTTTTGAATTATTTCCAGGTCATGCTGTGCACAAAGAATTTTGTGCAGAATAGAGCCACTTAATGAAGACATTAAACTTATTGTGTGTGTCTCAGCAGCTCATGTGGGCTATGATGCATCATTAAGATAAATGACATATTGCATCCTCTGCCAAAACCCCAACATACAGACACACACACACACACACACACACACACACACACACACACACACACACACACACACACAGTAACACACCCGTCATGGAGCTTACGGTTGTGTTTTAGCAAGAGGACCATTTTCTGTTTACCCCTCTGGCTCTCCTTGTCTCATTCTCTCTTTATCTCTCCCTGCATCTCTATCTCTCTTTCAGCACAAAATGGCAAATTGCTCCATTTCTCACTCACTCCTCTTTCCTCCACTGCTCATCCAGTCATCTGGTTATTAACTCCAAACACATTAAACCAACACAAGCACCACCAATATTCCCTAGCCTCTCTTTGTCGGCATAAATACACACATATACACAACCTGAATGCACAGACCTGGGATCTTACCAACAACAACAAAAAGCAGCTTTATGTTGGACCCAATTAACACTTTGGAACCAAATCGGCTAAATCTTGGGGATTATTCAAAGTAACGAAGCTCAATTCCAAATCAAGTCCTGCAGTTTATTAATATTTGGCTCCTAACTAACCTAAACAGGCTTAAAGAGATCAGTTAAAGTTTGCGCTTTTGGAAGCGAAGCAACAATACGGACATTCTGACGTTTTAGGAAAACGACTGGCGTTTGCTGCAGGAATTTAGTCTTACAGGCTCTTAGACAACACCAGATGACAATATTAATAATTAGTCAAGGATTACAGTGATCCACAGATAACCACTTACTGGTCTGATGAGAAAAACTGTAGTTTAGCCAGAGCTTTCAGTGGGAATTAAATCTTGGATTTTATCCTTTAATGAATTGTTTATTTATTCCTCTTTGTCCAGTGTCGGTCCAAATCTGATTAAAGTTATACTTTGCTGCTCAGAGATACAGTATGGCTTCAGTGAAATGTTAGAAAACAGGCTTGCCTTAAAACACAGGGATACTGACATAAAATGTATATCAGTCATCACATATGCACATTTATTAAATCAAATAAGCTTGTGAGTTTTGTGTGATAAAGCAGAATGCTGGAGGAAATAATGACTAAACGTGCTTAATGTATTCAAGACTTAGTGGAAATGCCTTTTTTCGGTAATAAGTACAGAAACTTTCATGCTCTGCTGAGATGTGATTTGGAGCCATTCTTCCTCAATAGGATGTTTAAATCTTGAAGGTTCTGGTAACATCTTCTATATACTCTAAACTTTAGCGCTCTCTTGAGATTGACATTTTTAGTTGGATTCAAATCATTGATGGACTGGGGCACTCTAGCAGCTTTAGTATATTCTTTCTTGTTGAGAAAAAAAATTATTTTCCTTGGCTGTATGTTTAGGAAAACATGATTTTTCCACCCCCAAACATCATACTTGGTATGTTGTTTGGGTTGACATTGATGCCATTTCTCCTCCAGACATGTATAATGACATCCAAGAACTCATCTTGTATCATTTAAGTTGACTTTCTTGTCCAAGAACTTTAATGTTCTGCAGTAAACCGTAAATAAGTTTCAACATGTGTTTTCTTCAGTAGTGGAGTCTTGTGCTGTGAGTGTGCATTAACACTGGGTTATGAGTGCATTATCTATATTTTTCATGAAAAAAAAAAAAAAAAAAACCAGTTTCTACAAATTTTATGTGTTTCTGAGGCTCACTGAGAGTGCCTTGGCCCTTTGACAACTTTTGTGATTCTTTTGACTGCAATGTCAGAACTGCATGTAGCACCTGCTCTTGGCAGGTTTATGGCTAAATGTATTCAATTCAAAAATACTTTCTATATCCCAAAGGGATAAAGAAATGAAATTAGTTCAGGTAGTATTGGAGGTCTTGAGATACTAATTAGCTGTTCCCAGTTGTATAAACAAAACCGTGTTGCAGGGTTTCCCTCAGAAAACCTGCTAAACCCGGTGGTTGGGGGCTAGGGCAGTCCAGCAGCAGACCACAGTGTTTTTGTGTTAAAAAATGTTAAAAGTTGGCAGGAAATTTGAAAATATTACTAAGAATTTATATGTTATTGGAAGACATAATTAATAATACCTTACTGACAAAACTATATGTCCTAAAAAGGGCACAACAAATACAGTTAAAATATGTTATGTTAAAAGTCTACAAGAAGAAAAAAAAACTGAACATAGCAGAGCTGCCACAACATGCTGCCACCAGGAGCGGCGCTATTCCAGATATAAAATTCTCTTTTCACTTCCTGATTTTGGTCAAAGTGGTTCTCACTGGAAAATCCAGAAGTTGTAATTTCATAAATAAGGTTGAGAAGGTCTCAGGAAAGTTCTTGCGTAACCCATCATGAGATGCTTTTTGTAATGAGAAACCTTTTTATAGGCCCTCAATTACTGCTGAACCTGCTAGTTTGAATTTGCTCTGATAGGAAGGAGAATTCAGACTTTTTCTTACTTTTCAATTAAGCAATTTTCAATATTTCTTGCCCATGCTGTTCCACTTTATTACACATAACAGTATTTATGGAGAGTTTTGTTTTGATCTATTTGCATGTGCCGAAAATTTTGGTTGTTACCAAAATCTGGGATGAATTTCGTGTCAATCGTCCCATTAAAAATATATTTTCGTAGAGAAACATGTTTAACACTTTACCCAATGGATTAGAAAGTGATTTCACACTGATGTAACTGGTGCAAACTTCAAATTTTTCACAATTTTAACATCTTTTCATGGTGTTTTTGCTCTTTAAAAGACACATTACTGGTAAAAACAGCAATCAAGCAATCATCACACTGAGCGTTCTCTCACTGGAACTGAAATTAGTCAGGTCAAATTTTATTCAAACTCAGTTTCAGGCAAACAAACCTCCAAACATTTTTGTTGTGCAGTCAGCAAGATTACATGCGATTAAACTAATTTTACCAAGAGGACATTTGTCGACCTGGGTTAAATCTTCATCTGGTTTAGGTGATTCTTCATTTCCTGAAAGACATTTACAGCTGGGCACTCCCTCATATGGATGTTCCTCCAGTATCTGAACTAAAACTTTTTGATTTATCAAAAAATTGCTTTCCATCTTTTAATTTGTCACTTTCAACATTTAATCACTTTATCATGTTAAAATTCTGTCCTTTCAAAGTGTGCTTAGAAATAAAAATAAAAACAAATAAAGGTAATGCAATTAGTGTTAAAGCTAAAAAGGTAAAACAACACGTCATATAATGATTTGATTTTGAAACCAGACCTTAGGTCTTCAGGCATGGAGGTGAAAAGAACAGGAGCATAATGTGGAAAAGCTGACACTGAATGGTATCTTTGTGTGGCCAAAAGATCTTTACTTGGTGATCTTAGAGTTCTGTTTGGACTGAATTCAGTAAAATTCTCAACATCCTAGGATTGTTAAGCCAATTAGGCATCCTCTGATTTATTATAAGCAAGTGAGATGTATATCTGTCTATCATCAGCATAGAGGTAGTAACATATATGCTCATAACAGGCCTTTATGGGAGTCTATATAAATAAAACAGAAGAGGACCGAGAACTGAACCTTGTAGAACTCCATGGGCAAGTTATACTTATGTTTTGCTCCTAAGAACAGTTGTAAACGGCATCAATAGATGACATCATGGAGAAGCATTGTTGTGATGACGTGCTGAAGGGGGAGTGTAGGAAAGGGTAGGAGCTTCTTAAAGAGACATAGGACAATTTCAAGGCATCAGATACAGCTATGATGCAAAGTCAAATTTCTTTTAAGTTTGATATATACAGCATTTTCATTAACAGCCAAAGGTAGTTGATAGTTACTTAATTGTGCTATAAAATGGAACCATGTGCCTGGAAAATACATAACACCCCTCCTTTAATGAAGTATTTTCTTGAGCTGTGTTTGTATGATTATTATTTCTTAAATTTACCTTTAAATCTCCTCTACTATGTTCATGTCAGTAAAAAAGATGATGTACAAAGTTTAAACTATTTGTGTGTGAAACCAAAATCAAGTGTAAGATCTAACGTCTATCAGCCTGTATTAAGTATTAAATTTGCTACAGAAAGTTGTTTATGGTTTTGGACTTCCTGATTTCCAAATAATTCTTTTTCTTGCATTAAAACTTGACAAGTATTGAATATGTCTTTATATTTGCTTCATTGGAAAATACATCAAACAGAGGCCTCAGGTTTCATCTTTCTAACATCTACAGTGCAGCCTTGACTTGACTCCCCAGGCGGTTTCACTCTCACATCTTCATGTGACCAAAACAGTGAACATGCTGACATTGTTGGGGACTCATCAGGGTTAACGACACCGACAGGGGACTGAACAGAGGTTAGGGCCAGAGACTCATGTGACCCTGAAAGTAACAATGGCCTTGTTAGTGACCTATATTGTCCCATGAGAATGACTGTCTCTGATTACAACTTATGAACCTGATAGTTTCAGAACTGAAGAAGCGTCTGGGATGAAAGGCAAAACATTTTCAAGATAACAACAGAAGTCCAGTTGCCTTCATTTAAAACGCTCAAGAGATTCACTGGAAAATGCTAACAGTATTCCTCTCTGCTGCAGACAGATGCATGAAGACGTCACATTGATAGATGGGAGAAATTAGCATTTTCACAGCTTCAGGAGAGCATATAGAGACACATCTCAGTGATTTTTAAGGTTTGACATGGTTATTTTCCAGGATGAAGCCTTCACAGTGTTTATGTTTTTACAAAGTGAATCAGTGCCTGGATAAGTGTGAGCCAGCAATGCTGAAACAACAACATTTCCGTTTGCATCAAATCTCTTGTTTATTAAGTTAGATTATATCAGATTAACTTCTGTTCAGAGAACGAAATCAGAAAAGCAGCTCTGTCATTTTCAAATCCAGCACATAAGACTAATTTCCCAGAATTTAACGAGGATTTATTTTGTTTTCCCGCATTTGGGTCCAAACATCCTCGGAGAGAGTTTATCTTGTACTTTGTATTGACGTTCATCATGTTGCATTCTTTTCATCAGTTTGCTGTTCAGGTTCCTTTTAGTAATTACAGAAAAGACGACTAATGAGGATGCAGACAAAACCGAAAGAGGCAAACAAGAGAGCTGCAGCCGTGACACTAACGAGCTCGCACCGATCCAAACTGCTACTTTACGATAAAAAAGTGTCTCTGGGTTGGCATGAGAGGAACCAGGAGGGCTCATTTGCCCCAAATGTTTTTTTCCACACAGCACTGTGGCTAAATTAAAGTAAACAGAGCAGAGCAAGAGAGGCCACAGTTTCCCTGATGGTGGTGAAAGTACAGCAGTGAGGCTGGGGCAGATCAGGCCATGCGGCTTACCTAACCTAACTAACAGAAAGCAACAACAGCAGTCAGAGCGAGAAGAGCTCAATCAAAACACTTTCTCCTAACACCCTTCACCTCACAGCACAGAGAGAGAAAGTACACATGAAAAGATGAGGCACACAGAGAGAGAATGTCATTTTGAGCAGAAGAATGAAAGGCATGATAGGTGGCTGCCCCCCCCTCCCAGCAACGAGTGATGCTCTTAACTCATCAGCCATAAAAACAACTCATTTCAAGGGTGCTGAAGATTGAGCAGGAGATTTGATGGAGCTGAAGGACACGAGGAGGGAAGAGGCTCCTACAAAGGCCCAACCCAACCCACTGAGACGGCACAGGAGGGGGGGAGTGATCTCAAGGCCAGAACAAACATCCAGAGCACACGAGTTCTGTGTTGGAGGAGTAAATGAGTGGATCTGATTCTTGGAAGAATCTCCTGGCTTTTGTGAGCTCATATGACTCAGACTCAGAGGAAGCCAGAAATAAGAGATGAAAAAAATAAATAAATCAGTCATAATCAGGAAAGAATGCAAAAACCGGGATGGATGCATGTTTTAGGAAACGGAAAAGTAGTTCTAGTTTCAAAATTTCTTCCCAATCAGATGTCAGGAGCTCAGTGACTGAATCACGCTAAATCATTTGTGAAGAATCAAGTTTGGAGGATTAACATTATACCAAAGCTGGCTAAAAACAAGTAAACCAGAAACCGGAGCGCGCCTGGACCAAATGTAAAGCTCTGCATAGTTTGCAGATTGTCTCTGAGAGGCTCTGAACACCTGTTGGCTCTGTTTGATCACTTTTTACCGTCTTCCTGCTGCAGAACGCCTCGGTTCTACAAGCAGAGGAAGAATGGAGAAAATCTTACATCAAAATCTTTAGGATTCTTGGGAGTTTTTCAAAGCAGGACTTGTTTTCAGTCATCCTTTCCATTTTCTATTAAAACTGAAAGGAAACTTTTGCTTTGCTTCTCCCAAGGTAATCATGTGTGGAATTTCATGTGTGTTTAATATCTTTGCCTCATTTTTAACATTGATTTCTTCCCGTCTTATTCTAATGTTTGTGTCTATGACTCTAAGATTTTTACTGCAAATTTGATCTGAAACTTCATCCTAAAACATTGCTTAAAACTGTGTTAGGCTAAAAGTGACACAAAAAACGAATAAATAAATGATTACATTAATGCATCGTCAGTGACTGAGAACTGCCAGAAAGCTTCACTAAACGATGAATTTACAAAATTCGCAAAACATCTAACATGAATTGTTTGGTTTTCTGGAGCAAACCTGGAAATTACAGAGGTGCAAATGTGCCGTGATTTGTTACTGAAATCGAGAACTATTTAATTGTTATTTTATAAATAATTGAACAACAGCTAAACTGTACAGTTAATTACAGTTTTATGTGGCAATATCAAAGTTTAAATACTTCCAAAATCTGAATTTTGGAGCATAGAAATTATAGAGGTCCAAAAGTGAATGAATGAATGAATTAATCGATAAATAAATAAATAAATACTGGGAATTGCCAAGGCAAAATCAATTTATTCCAAAATCCACATAACATTTGTAATTCTTTAATCTTGAGTTATTCCTGGACTACAGAGAGACAACTGCCTGAAGCTTATTAAAAAAAAACAACTGATTATTCAAAATGTGTGTGTTTGATTTATTAATATTTGAATTTTGTCAAAATCTAAAAAACAAAGAAATTTGGAAATTCAAAGCATCTTAAACATGGAGTGATGCTCCTGGTTCTATGGAGGGTGAAGAATGCCAAAAATGTAATAAAAATTATATAAACCATTGAAATAATTCCTCAATTTATCATAAATGAATTGTACTGAAAATAAATACAAAAATTATTAATTAAATATGAGTCACAGTGACTGTCTAAATTATATTCTCATCCACCAGGAAACCACAGGAAGCACATAACTCACTTTAACCATATGTTAAATACATTTTTTTTAATTAATTGATTATTTATTTATATCTTACTTAAACTATCACATGTGTGAATAATTATGCAATGATTTATTTATTTATTGGATTGTGGCACATTTGGCCCTCCATAGACACTGGCCTCTCTTTATCACCTTATATTAAAAATCATTTCCAGTTTTATTAGCATCCATTTTTTTTTAAAAGAATGAACTACTTCTAAATGTTCGGAGAGTGAAAAGTCAAATCATTCATCAGCAATTTATAACAGTTATGTAATGAATTAATCTCTGGATATTTTGCATGCATCTACATCCTTTATATATTTATATTTTTAAATCGATTCTGAAAAGGAAATCGACTAAAAAAAGTTTAAACCCCCTCCATGCAGCCTGAAGATCCAGATCGTTTTGAAAAATTCTTCAGAATAAACAAAACAAAAACAAAAGAAGCCAGGCAAGTTCGAGGTGTAGAAATTGATCCGACACGTAATATTTTTTTGTGTCATATTAAAATATCAGGTATTAAACCAGAAATCAGAAGTTTATCATCTTGCTATCCTGATTCATCTTTGAGGAGACACTTCTTCAGAGCTGGACGGAGGCGTCACGTCTCTCCTCCTGTCAGTCTCTCTCTCTCCCTCTCTTCATTTTCCTCCCACTCCCCATGTCTCATCAGAAGTGTCATCAGCACCCACTCTGCTTGCTGCGTGTTAATATGGCAACACCATTGTCTGCCCATTTGTTGCTGCCGTCTCTATTGTTTGCTCTCACACTTGACGAATTCATCAAAGGAAAAAAAGAGAAAGGGAATGAGAGGGAAAATAGCAGCAAATCACGCAGTTTTCGCACAATTGACTCTGCAAGTCTGTCAGGGCGCGTCTTTGTCTTCAAATGGTCCACAAAATATGAGCTGGCTTCAGTAATTTTGCACGTATATGATTTGTTCAGCCATTAACCATCCTGGAATTGGCTCCTAAACAGCAGCTACTGTGCGTCCCTGGAGGGAAAAGTGAGAATGTGTGGTTCTGTCTCATGTTTACCATTCAGAACCAGGTGTGAGATGGAGAGTGTGCCGGTACCTTTGCTCTGTGGAGGGTTCTGGCTGCGGTCTCGGAGGATGTTGATCTGGTAAACGGCTCCGTACGGCTCAAACAGCTCTTTCAACTCCTTCTCCGACCAGGAGCGCGGGATCTGACCCACAAACATCTTGATGGCGTCCGGGTCCGGCTGATCCGAATGCTCCAGCGCCCCATTCATCTTCCCGGCCGTGCCGTTACTGTTGGACAGGCAAGGACACAGCAGTTAGGAGACATGATGTCCCAGAATGCAACATCTGTGGGTGTTTTAGGAACTGGGAGGCTTCTGAAAGGATCATCCATGACAGAAGGTTCTGTGATGGAGGCAGTAATTTCAACAGAAAATGAAAATAACAACAGAATTCATGCATCATCAAAGCTTCTGTCTCTAAGCTTTATCTAGACTACATCAAAATAAGGAAAATGATCACAGAAGAGATTTACTGGTGCACCTCTACAATCTATTTTAAGGAAATAAAATTTGTGACTCCAGGATATATGACCTCCCAACAGAAGGTTATTTTGGTCTGATTAGGGGTCCGAATCGGTGCCATTTCATAGGCGTTAACTACGACAGAGTATTAGAGCCAGACTAAGAGAGTTTTTTAAATTACACTAATAAGGTCATAATATTAGTAGAATAAAAAGTTCCTTTAAGAAGTTCTGATAAAAAAAATCGTTTCAATGAGCAAAGCTTCGACAGCTATCTGACGTGTCCAGCTCGTCTTGTCCGTTTGGTTCTGTCTTCGAAACAGACGCAGCCGTTTGTCCAATCATTTCAAAGCTTTGCTCCTGGTAATAATTTTGATGCTAATGTGTTAAAAGATTATTTGCTTTTAACACATTGGTTTATTTATAGAACCAATACCAAAAATCTAACTTAACAAGATGCTCAACGTTCCTCCTTTTGATTATGTTATTATTTCTCGTGGAGGAACTCTCATTAAATTACTACTTCTTTCCGCTAATATACGACCTTATTCTGGTAATATTATAACTTTATTCTAGTAATATTCTGACTTTATTCTTGTAATATGATTTTATTCTCGTACTATTATGATTTTATTCTCGTAATGATTTTATTCTCATAACACTGACTATTTTCATAATATTTTATTCTCATTTTATTACTGCTTTACTCTCTTATCAGTTTAGTCTCATATTATTATCACTTTATTGTCATAATATTTAGACTTTTTAGATGTACGACTTTATTCTTGCAAATCACTATTTCCATAACACAATTACTTTTTTCTCATAATATTAGGACTTTATTTTCGAAATTAAACAACTTTTTTTTCTTAGCCTGGCCCTAATACTTCATCGTTAACGAACCAGATCAGTGTCTGGAATTAAAATAAAGAAGTATTTACAGATCTTAGATATTTGTGGGCAGTTGTGATCCCTAACCCCCACAAATACTGGGGTCCACTGTAATATTATGCAAACAACTAAATTATCAGTAAGATCCCCAAAATTCAGCAAAATGCAAAACTACCAAAAGAAATAAACAGATAAAGGTCTGGAAGGAAAGGTTTGATCTGGAAAAGACATCTTTAGCACCAATCACATATGAACCAAACAAAGCTCGCCTGACTTTGCCAAAAAAGGTCACCGTTCCTGAAATACTAAAAGTAAACAGAAGGGGGCGACCATTTGTGGTCAAATGGTCAGAAAGCAACTCCAACCTGCATGTTAGGTTATGTTTCTGGTTTAAATATGTGATAAAAGACAGACTGGAGCATGATAAGCTTGTTGCTCGACCGGCTTGGTTTCAGTTTCACTTCAGTCCAACCAACTAATGACTCTTTTCAATCTATATCAGAGTCATCCAGCATCGTTTCAGACGTACTTAAATAGGCTAGATCATACAGAAAGAATTAGATCAATTACCTGCAGGTTCCCAACAGTGATTTTAAATAATTGCACTGAAGTAGACCTGAGACAGCTGTAATAACGGGGAAAATGCTTCAAACTCCCACAGGGTTAAAACGAAGAAAATTTTCAGAATGAATTCATCAGAACATTTTCCATAGTTAACTAGAACTTCCAACATGACTGAAGAGATAATTTGTTCTGCCAAATATCTCAAATCAGGTGCACAAATTCAACATTTTCAGTTGGAGTGAAAAAGCCTCTCAAGCATCCTTCACACCATAACAGGGATAGAACCAAACTAATAAAACTCAGGTTCCTTAGTGGCTCTTCACTGCCGGGCGAGGCAGCTTTCAATTCTGCGTTTACAGCCCAATATCCCTCAAGCTGGCCATTTTTACACACACTGACCTGACACATCAGCAAACTGACATTTCACTCTGATGCTAAACCTGGATTTTTGATAGCGGAGGTGCAGCGATGGATCTTCAGAGTGTCAGTAACTCCGATTTCATTCCTCCTTCTTTACAACCCGGCAACAAAGGTGGGATATAAACCTTCTGTGCACACTTTCTTTGCCTGGTTTTCCATTAAAAAGTTACGAACCGAGAAGTAGAGATGGTTCATGAATGCACACTCACCAGCCACTCTAATAGGTACACATATTCAATTGCTTGTTAATACAAACAGGAAGTCAGCCTATCACATGGCAGCATTAAGGCATCTGGAAGTGCACACAGATCATCTCAAACTGGTTTCTTGAAGACAACATTGAGTTTCCTGCTTTTCAGTGGCCTCCACAGTCAACAGATCTTGATCCAGCAGAGCAGAGATTGGTTTGTAGCTGTTGTGTCAATATGGAGCAAAATCTTGGGAATGGTTTCAAAACTTGTTGAAGGTGTAGGAAATGGGGGCCTAACCAAGAACAACTTTCTAGTATAAGGTTGGACTGAGTGCCAGGTAGGGCTGCACGATATTAGAAAATCTTGCGATGGCAATAATATTGGTAAATATAGCAATATATTAGGTGCGATATATGCCTGTTATCTTCTTTCCTCTCTTTCTAATCTGTCCTTCTCAGTCTATTTGAGCTCTAGCATTTTTGGCAGTGTCATTTGTGTCTAGTGTGAGATTTTGCTGCTGTGGGACTCTGTCCTACTGGCTAAATACTGCATTAGCATGAAAAATACAACTTCAGAACTCTCAAAATATATTAGCCAACAATTATTGCACTCCAAACAGTCCTTTGCGATATGAATATTGCACACAACAATACTGCGATGACAAAATATTTGCGATATATTGTGCAGCCCTTGTGCTCGTATTAGGGGCTTCAGTCTGTTGTACCTTGCTAGTATCGAGTTAAACTCCTGGTACACCTTGCTCGTACCAGATTCTATCATGTGTCTAGTCTGGTACTAGGAGGAAGGTGTTCAGGTGATGTCCTCAGTGCTGCCATGGGTGAATGTATGATTTGGTCATAGCTAGCCTCTGGGCCCTCGAACAGGACACAGATGCTTCCATGCCTCATCACTCTGGTTGCATTTCCACATCTGGGATGCATACAAAATAGAGGTGAAGTGCTATCACCCTTCTCCACTACACACCAACAACACTTATCTTCACAAAACAGACTTGTCGGACCATACGTCTGGAATGCTAACTCGAGCCGGTCCCCTTTGTTCAGATGTGCAAAGACGAAGAAAGACTCTCAGCACCGAGGCCTGATGGACTGCAGAAGGCAACAGAGCATGCACCAGGAAAAGAGACTCAAATGGCTGCAAACACACACAGAAACACACAGCCATCAAAGTCTGTGGTCTGTTTAAAATGGCAAAGAACCAATTTGATGAAAACAAGTCAATAGCCATGTTGCTTTATTGCTCTACTTTCCCTTTTGTTATTTTGGGCATTAGAGAGGAATTGCATTATCTTAAGAGGGAAAAACAAAGTCAAATCCCAGGCTTGGTCTGCTGACAACACTAATGCCACATTATAAAGCTTAGAAAGAGTAACAGAGTGAATGTGCAGGAAGAAAGCAGGGAAAGTAAAGAGAGATATACAGAAAGACTGGGTGGGAAGAAAAAAAAAAAAAAACAAAAAAAAAAAAACACATCCAGACCTTTGAACGCGGATCATCCATCTTTTGCAGAAAGAGCCGAGGCGCTCGGCAGAAACGCCCCATTCCTTAAACGACCTAAAGGACATGTCAAATAAAAACACCAGGACCGGGGAGGGGAGTCAACGAGCCAAACTCGTGCTAACAGTCCTCAGGGCAATAACCGCTACCCGTTAAGCTGTCCGATAAATCGTGTAGGCCCAGGCGCTAAGGGAGCCCCGAGGGTTGTGGCTGATGGGGGAGGAAAGGAGACAAGGGAGGAAGGAAGGAAGGAAGGGAAGGAACGCGATGGTCACAAACTGTCGCTGCGTCTTGATCACAGGCTGATGTTCCCAAAAGACGAAGACGACTAGACTTTAAGAGCCCTGGCGGTCGCTGAGTTCAGACTGCAGAACATCATGCCTTCACCCTCTGACACACACACACACACACACACACACACACAGCTGATGTTTCAAGAAAATAAGTGGAGACAATCCCTCATTGTTGGCTGTTTGTGTGAGGCTTGTGGGGACCGAGCGAGTCCAAGGGGCAGGCAACACAATAGCCAGTGTCAGTGGAGCGCCTTCCTCGTCCAGGACACTGGACAACATTCACTCTGCCTGCGAACACAATAAATAGCTTCACACTGGAAGCCGGAAGGCGTATGAATGCTCACAGAGCTATCTTGTCTAGATTGCATGCTCCATCTTTTCCCGAGGTGATTGGAGTAGGCGACTCTTCCTAACTATGAAGGAATGAGCGCCCCTGTGGCCAGGAATGACAAGGTGTTATTGGAGGAGCTTTAGTGTGCGACTACATGTTTGCGGAAATGTGTGAAGCTCAGCAGGAGAGTGTCCTGGGGCTCGGATTAAGACGCTGAGTGGATCCACCGCTGCCACGGCTTCTCCATCACCCTCCCTTTTTCCCTCTTCTTCCCCTACTTTTCTATCTCTCCCTCTCAATTTGAGCCAATTGTCTGCCTTAATGGCTTAAGTATGGCTTCCATCACTCCAGTCTCCCTGCAGCATTGGGGCCACGGCTGAGGGCTGATCTACACTCAGAGTGTGCTCGGTCACACTGTAAGAAAAGTGTCTGGATGGGTCTTTGAAGCAGCTGCTGAGGGCTGTTATTCCCACATCTGACGCATCAAACAGCAGGCTTGTTCAGCAGAGCTGAAGCTGCACTCTATTGACCAGAAAACCTTTTGTTCCAAGCTCCTCAAAACAGCAACTCTGCACACAATCCTCAGCAGTTTATACAGTAGAGCACCTTTAGACCCAGAAGTAATCCATGACTTTAACTGGACCGAATTATCATGCAGAACCAATGATTTGTTTGATCACGAGGTTGAAATAGCATCTGAAAATTGTGTTTTGGCATCATTCTGATATGAATCAACATTTAAAAACATAACCAAGGACAAGCCTAGGTGGGCCTACATAGATATTTAAATTAGTCATAATCTTTTTGGAAAATTTATATTAAAAAAGTTTTCAAAAGTTAAATTAATAAATTTAAAGTTTTTTTCTGTTGGTTGATTATGTCTTACACTTAATGAAAAACCCAAAATGTATCTTCTCTGAAAATTACAATATTGCATAAGAGACATTAAATATAGAAATGTTGGCCTCCTGGAAAGTACATCCATGCATTCAGTTCTTGTATGTGCTGTATAAAGTGGACCCCCGTCTATTCACGGTTCAGTAATGCCTCCTCATGCTCTATGGAAAAAATGTGCATCTGAAATATTCTAAAGAAAATGCACCTTAGGAAGCTGAAATACCGAGAAGCTATGCGACTTGACTTGCTATTGGCTGACGTTTGCAAAGAAGCCAATCCAAGAGCACCATTTCCCTGGCAACTGATTGGCTGTACCCCTAAGAGTGGAGTTAAGAAATAATTTAGATTTTAGCTTCTGTAGTAGCGCTAAAACTGTTTCCACTGTGTGTATTAATGCATATTAAGGTATATTTTCTGAGAAACTGAATTTTGGTTTTCATGAACTGCCAGCCATAATCATCAAAATGAACAGGAATAGATACTTGAAACACATGACTGTGTGTAATAAATCAATAATTAGCTTTTCAAACTGGATTATTGAAATAAATGATCATAAACAGCATAAACAGACTAATGGCTGGTTTGATCTTCAGCTCTATACAGCAATGTTTCATCTAATAATCTCAGAGTAAATTTTCTGAATTTCCATTCTGGTTCAACATCGAAGTCAGAGTTTGTTGAAATGAACAGACTTGGACAGATCTGAGTCATTTCAGCTGTTTAGACTTTATACTGATCCTCAGAAAAGCAGAAATCTGGCTTCTACAAACCCCCAGCTGCTGCATGAGTAGTGAGGAGGATAAGCTTTGAACTTCTAAAGAGAAAAAACCAGACCAAAAAATAAATCCCTTAAGTTACACATGCTAATTTTCCTGCACTCATCAAACTTTGTCCTTTTACAACAGACTGAGGGAGTCTATTGTAAGCAGCTGCTTTTTGACACCAAGACTGTACCGAAACAGTTGAAATGAATTTAAAGAACCTTGATATGTGAGGCAGCAGGTAGATAAGGTGGTAAAAAAGCTCAAAATGCATCCAAGTAGATATTTACAGTTCAGGAAATGAGAAAAATGTCTAAAAAAAAATGGAAATCTTCCATGCTTGTCAAAAATGTGAATAATTTATGGTCAAGTCTTCTACGAACTGTCCTGCAATGACCTTTATATAGAAATAAACATTTATGTTGTCAAGAAGTGAATCTGGAGCTGCAAATGAACCCAGAAACAACCAAGCAGATGAACAAAGTGTGGCTGCAACAAGCTCCACAGACTGCATTTACCAGCTGCGATCCCCTCTGCTGGCCTTGTTCACAGCTGGAGTCTGAAAGGCAGCAGGACAGAAATGTGCAACATCCGCCAGCGGGAAAGAGACGGAGGCAGGTAAGAGTGTGCAGATGAGCTGGGGTGTGGAGTAAGCACAGCTCAGAGCTCAGCGTGTGGCCCCTCTCAGAAAGCAGGCACACGTGCATTTATATGGATCCCACTTACATTCACGCACGAGCTGCAGTTCAGGCTGGCTGCATTGATCCCCCGCTGCTGCTTCCTTCTGTTTCTGCTCGAAAGCGCACATCCTCTCCGACTTCCTTAACCCTGCAACTGCAGCACGCTCAGTCACATGACAACACCCCCCCATCCCCTCCTCCCCCTCCCCCATGCACTGACACACAGCTCGCTGGGTTCATGGCAGGGCAGAGCAGCCACATAGCTCCTCTCATTGGCAGGATGCTGGTGGGGTGTGTAACAGGCCCACAGGGAATCTAATCTTGTTGACAGGCAGAGTGAGAACCATCAGTCCCCCCTCTTAGGAGGCAGGGCGACCAAGGTCAGCTGCACACACCTCAACACACCCCTGTTCACTGATATGCCACCACACAGAGACTCTGATTCACCAGCTATGCAAACACGAAGAGGGTCTGAAACAGAAAACACACAAATCATGTTTACATGCTTCATAAAGGATCCATACTTCTATAGAAACAATTGTTAGCCTCTTTGGTTAGAAATATCAAATGATGGAGTTTCAGTTTTGCACACATCTCGTTACAGATCTTTGTCTTTCAGTTTTGAAATGATGATTTCATTTACTGGGGGTCAGTGGGGGCATCACCTTGGAAAATGCTGGCCACCCCGTTGCACCCCCAGAGAACCATGTTCAGTTCGTACAAAGGCATAAAGAGTCATCTGCTTCAATCAAGACATAAATGTAAAACCAGAAAAAATAAAAATTTATAATCTTGTTGTATATATATATACATATATATATATATCTTGTTGTATATATATATATATATAATATATATATATATATATATATATATATATATATAAAAAAGATTATACTTCAGCATTCGAACTCTATAGTTAGCATCGGCCTGCGAGGGTAGCTCAAGCTGCAGTGGATTAAGCTTTATTTTGATGGACATAACACATGACTCAAAATACTTCAGGTGGATGGAAAATTATATTATATTATTTATGGTGTTAACACTAGCCAAATGAGTCAAACACATGAAAGAGTGAATTTTAAAGTGCTGTTTCTAGAAGTTAGCAAAACTAGCTTGCGGCTACAGATTTGGCTATTGTTTGGATGATGCTGATAGTTGAAGTAAAGCCTGAAAAGAAGCTGAAGGGATAAAATGTATTTTTGTTTTTAGCTTTGCACCCTTATTAAATGAATAAAAAAAATTAATAAAACCATGAATATGTCTGGTTGCAAGATATATTGTTCCTAAATTTAAAGCAGTCCGACCAACACGGTACAAACCAACTACAACTGAATGTTTGAAACAAGTGTAAACGTGTTAATTCCCTCCAGAAAAAACAGGCTTTTCAGCTGTTGTAAAAAAAAAAAAAAAAAAAAAAAAAAAAAAAACCAAACTGCAGACCAGATTAGCAACTTCAGCACAGTTCACACAACACAAGCAGCGCGCTTTTCTTACTCCCAGAAGGCCGGTGTGGAGCTTATTTTGTCGCAGACAGTGCAAGACGAATTAGTGAGCCAAACTAAACGAGTGTCAGTCAGTAGTGACTGAATTATGTGGAACACCTTTAGTCAGTAACAGACTTACAGCAGGAGTAAACTGGCTCCCAGGGGCCCCCGTTCGAGCTAAACAAGAGATTGTGTATTGCCTGTGAATCACTTGAACTTCACAATAAACAGTTTTCCACCCACATTAGGTACAGTTCTGGCAGACTGTATGCAGCACATATATTCATTATCAATATTTCTGTGCTGCAGGGTGGCAGCTTTGATAGAGCCCGTATCTGCGAATAACTGTGACCGGCTGAAAGGCTCGGCTCTGTGTGGGACCGTATGATTGCTTCAAATGTGTACATGTGTGCTGGTGTGTGTATGCATTTGTGGTTGCCATGGAGATGTGGCAGCACATGCGTTGCAGAGAAACGATCAGATAAATGTCACAGTTGCTTAATGAAGCTGCACCGGTGCCCTGACGCTCAGCTAGCTCTGTGCTAACGAGCTCCCGCACGCCGCCGCCCGCTAATGAGAGGAGACACTCGCACACAGCGAGAGAAGCACATCTCATTTGGCTCGTTTCTCATGTTTTATATTTCCAACTTGCATGGAAAGAAACTATGGATTACAGTTTCCTATGAATTAAGATGCCTATATGGAAATCAAGTCATTGCAGCTTTTATTATTGGTTTGTTTTTGCTATTACCCCTGTGTAAGATGGACACATTATGCAAAATTAAAAGGAAACATTTCTGTTTAAAACTGTTCTGTTTATTAAAGCTGTTTACTTAAAGTGACATAATAAGCTCAACATTATTGGGCCAGTTCAGATGTTTCCTTTTCTTATTACTATTCTTGGCTGAATTGACTATGAAACAATCAGCTAAAGTAAAACCAAGAAAGATATTACATTTCCTTGAAAATGAATATTCGATTGGTTATTGGACATATAGATGAGCGAGATATATACATATACATAGAGATATTAGCTCAAATAAAACCTGGATAAAAATATTTCAGTGTATTTCCTTAATAAACCAAATTCTAAATAATTATAACAACTGAAAACCTAAAACAGTCCACTGGACCCCTGGCGGTTATGGACCACAGCCGCCCACGAACAGCTAAAATCCATGGGTACTCTAATAACTGCCTATTTTCATATTTTAAACACCAAATATACCTTAATATACATTAATGCACTGTGGAAACCGTTTCAGCGCTACCAGAGAAGCTTATTTCCACTCTTTGGGATACAGCCAATCAGTGCCAAGGAAAATGAATGCCGTTTCATGCATGTCAGCTAGCATTATGTCTATATTTCAGCTTCCCAAGCTGCGTTTTCTTTGGAATATTTTATGTACGCTCTACAGAAAAATCCGCAAACAGGTGGAATTTCCGTCAATACTTTGGAGTCACGTTCCACAAAAAAAAAAAATCCACTAATACTGCAAATGCATCTTTGATTTATTGTTGGGTATTTGATTTTGCTTTGGTCATGCTGGTGACTCTGGCCCTCATAGAACACCACCGCAGATCAAACAAGTGTTCACTTGGGTTAGATGCAGAAAAATACCCAATGCTGAAGGTTGTCTCTGACCAGGACAGCGTTCAGTGCATTGGAGTGGAGGTCTGGGATTGCCTCTGGTTCCTGAATCCCATCCTGATATCGCTCTGCACTTATATTGCCTCCTATGATGACCAGCCCTGTGTTTCCAGTGAGGGAAATGCAGCCCCACACCATCACACTGCCTCCACCAGAAGCTGTTTGGCAGAGAGGGTCGACCTACTCAGCCCTGCCAGAAACTGGTACTGCATCGATGACTGCGACTGGATGTACTGTGCAGCTTTAATGCTAAGTAATGAGACTGTCATGCAATAGTTACTTCAGAATAAAAGCATGTACTAAAATGCATTGTATTTAAAATCACTGGATTTCATGCCATGTTTCGGATGCATCAGTGCAGATTTGAGATGTAATTTAGCTGATTGAAGTTGGTCCAGATGCTGAAAAAACCCCTCATGAAACAGACGTTTACCACAGAGTTAGAGCACAGCTCCATCATTGGGTTGATCTATGAACTATAAAGATAACAAAACAACTGGGGGCTTGTTTTCTCCTAAAATGTTCAGAATGTTACAAAAACGGATGAAAATATGCAGAAATGTCGGTCATGTATTATGAGATGATGCATTTGTTGGAGCCTTGGAGAATAAAAATGTATTCAGCCGTTCGTTCCTCAGAGACAGTCAGTGGCTCAACTATTTTCCACCCCTCCTCTGTCTTTATAGTCTTCCTCTGTAAACACAGTTCAGTTTAATCTTTCAGTGCTTTTCAATGACATACCTTAAACAAACCTCGGAAATAAATGCCGCTTTGAATGGATCGCACCTGAGTTTGTGTTATTTGTCTGGCTCAGATTCACAAAAGAAGTCATCTCAGAGCTTTGGAGCCGAGAAACTATAAGAAAAAAATACTAAACAGCTGCATTAAAATCAGTTTTCTATGATTCGTCTGCATCTCTCTGTTGAAGCGGAGGGCTTTCTCAGACAGTCGCTGATGAGTGAGGCAGCCTCACATCGTCTTCCGCTTTTCACACCCCGTATGTGGAGGTCATTTAAACACAAACCTGAGCCATGTTTTAGTCATCGCCTTGCCTCTTTACATACATGCTGTAGATCCAAGAGCCTTGAGGAGACAAGAAGGTGAAAACACCGTTGCATGTGGAGGAGGTGATGCACTTGCAGCAGAGCTCAGGTAAGAAGGGAGTGAAAGCATCCTGCTGCCGTCATGAACAGCTGAAGTACCGACGAGTTTTTCCCCACAAGACTGTGCAGCTAAAGCAGCTGCTACAGGTTCAGTGTTGGAGCTTTAACAGCTTAATAAAGCTTGGTTCAGTTCAGAAATGTTCTGCAACTATTTCATTATTAAATATTGATTTAAGTTCTAAAAGTAGAATATGAGGCAGATCTTTGAGTCATGTGGCTCTTCTCCTGAGGATCCAGCTCCCAGTTTTTGGCTTCGAGGCAGACACCCCGTCTAGTGTTAGGGTCACTCGAAATGAAGTGAAACATTTTTTTAAAACGGCTGGAGAGGGCCACAGCTGCTGGGTCCAGACTCACCATGAGCGCCCGACCGGGAAAACAAGCCTGAAACGGTGCGGAGGAGGCCGCCACCTGACTGATGGATCTGGACCCGGGAGATGTTCCGATACAGGAAAAGAGCCCGCATCTTTCAGCCTCAGAGGACTTCTGTTGCTTTTTATTCTAAATGTCTGATTTCATCATGTCAATGAATAGCCGAGTTTTAATTTCCAAAATTTATGCTTTTAACCTGGAAAATTTTCATATTTTTCTCTCAAATTTACAAATTTTCAACATCAGAGAATATCCATGGTTTTTTCTGTAAATATGTGGAATTAATCTCAAAATTTCTTAGTTTTTTTTGGTGGAAATTTACTCCTTCATGGCCATTTTTTTTCTTCTATCTACCATGGCCCTAAAACGCTATTGATTTTTTTTTAGGATTTGGGAGCAGGTAAAGGTTAAGGACCCACTGACCACTTTTCTTTACTCAACTACTTTCTCTGGATCTGACTTTATAATTAGGACTTAGCTGGACTTTTAGCTTTAAAAAGACATGAACCAACCCAGAATTTGCAGATGGAAGCTGGAGAAAAGCAAATATTTATTCTAAGTTGGCTGAAAAATAAATATTTCTGCCTATCCTACATCATGTTCTTCCTATAGCTATTAGTAATTCAGATAAACTAGTTTGATCTAATCATTAAAATTCAACCAGTATCAACATGCAGGAAGCTGGAACGCTACTATTAGATGTTTACAGCTGCAAGTTTAAGAGGTCAGGATGAAAAGAAGTTCTCAAATATTATTCAATCATTTCCACACAAAATAAGACAATATTACCACACTGAGTTTATTCCTAGCCTGTGGCCTTTAACTCTGGTATTTTTAATATTTTCACAGTTTTTTAGTCATGAATTATTCATACAAACAAAAATCCCTGGGATCACAAAACACGTTATGACCTGAACTATCTCAATGCATGACAGCTGACTTCATCTCTGGCTCATTCTTCAAGTTAAATCTGTCTCAGTGAATCCGTTTATCTACAGGCTGAGTGTGATTTTCTAGAAACTGATGACTGACAGGGAAAAACTTCCTGTTGTTTCCAGACTTGGATGAGATCCCAAATGTGGGGCAGCTAATAACTGTGCAGCTTTTGATGGACCTGGTTGTTCAGGGAAGCCCTGCACTGTTGATGAACCTGCATGCGACCCTGCAGCCTGATTCCTGCAGCTGAACACCGCCAGATAAAAAGCTCAACAGAAGCGTCTGCACTGAGGTCAGCCGGTGCAGATCATGGTGAAAAAGCGCTTTTAACTCGACATGATCAGGTCTGCTGTGCCTCCTGGTACAACAATAATCTGGAACCAATATGTTGATAAAACAGAACCACATTTAAATTGACCAGAATATTTTTGGCTCATTGGAAAACCTGCTTCCTTCTTCCTCCTCTTCTACTTGAACAGAGCAGGTCCCAGAATTATCTTCCTCAAATTATGCATTCTAGCTCACATCAGCATGACTGGGAGTTTCTATATGTGTGTGTGTGTGTGTGTGTGTGTGTGTGTGTGTGATGGAGGGAAGGAAAGGGAAAAGGAATTAAAGCATCTTAAAGCCTCAACAGCAGATTGGTCAAATCCAGGCAGCAGCAGCAGCAAATTTCCCCCTAATCTCCTGCACACTTCCTCCCCTCTTCACCTCCTCGCTCTCTCCTCTTATCTTCTCGCAGTGGGAACAAAAAGTGTGGGGTAAGGGTAGCTCGGGGCGTTGGGTGTCAGGTAGGTGGGAGCTTCTTTAGATGACAGCTCTGCAGAAAAACGTCTTTTTTGTTGTTGTGCCAACTCTCTTATCTGTGGTTGGGAAATAAAGGCTTTCGCTCCGCGTCTCTCCCCCCTTCATCACCTTCTGCTCCTCTAACTCAATCTCTGGTGTTTGCGATCTTAATTAGAAACAGCTTGTTGTTGCACCATGAGCCTGCGTGTACGCCTGCGCGGCCGTGCGATGAAATGGCACCAGCTCTGATTGTTTGGCATCGCTGTGCTGTGGCTGCTCCCTGCCAGAACTCATCATCTGACTCGCCGACAAGGATGATGGCCCATTTGACTAATGCTGCTCCATGAAACAGGACAACAATGGTGCTCCGACAACAAGAAGAAAGACTGTTAGGGGAGTAGAGAAGTGATAAAGACTCATAATTGGTTGAATATTAAATAAGACTGCTTGATTATATTTATGTATCCTAAATTTTACCTGAAAGGTAAATTATTTCATTTAACCAGTGAATTCTCATCGATTATATTGGAGCCGGTCACTCATATGATCAATAATTAAGCTACCAGTAATCCCACTGATGTATTTTAATGAATAAGTGAAGGTTGCCTCTTTGATTTAAACTCAAAGGTTTTAGAGAATGGTGGTTTTAAATACCTACCTAACTTTCTACTTTTCTCTAACATAGAAAGTACTCCTAGATCTGGGCTTCTGTTTCTTTTTGTGTCGGTGCTCAGTCAAACCTCCAGTCGGTCGTGGCTAAAAGGCTGCTTGTACTGAGCCAGGTTCTGGTTCTGCTGGAGGTTTCTTCCTGTTAAAGGGGAGTTTTTTTTCTCTCCACTGTTGCTACATCCTCGTCCAGGAGGAGTAAACACTCGATGCTCTGCTGGGTTTCCTTACACTCATTCTGACAATAAGCTGCACTTGATGCAGTGTTTCTAACTATTACCAACTGGAATGGATCTATGATTGGACTGACTTGACTTTTTTTGGAAAGTGTTTGAGCTTGTTGTTGCTATATAAATAAACTGAACTGAAAATGACTGGGCGTTCCTAAACTGGACTTCAGAACCAAAAAAGCTGGACCATCTCTACCTCAGGTGTGTGAAGGTAACACAAAGTAAAACTTGTTGAGGCTTTAAAGAATTGCATGATGATTAAAAGGAATTAAACAACAGAATGTTCACCAAGTGGATCAGAATTGATAATCCCACTGGGCTCTGTTCTTGGTTCTGTTTGTTTCTGTCTGGCCAGACTCTTTGACTCAGCACTAAGAGATCCACTAAGAACAAGAATACATTCTTTTCCAAAGTTCACTTCTGTCTAAACTCGGAAAACGAGATCCTTTAAATTAAAGAGCTTTATTTGACATTTATTTGCATGCATCTAAAACTATTTCACCACAGCTCAAGGGTCAATATGACTGCATTTGGACCATGTAAGTACCAGATTCTGCAGGATTAAAGATTATTAAACCTCAGACTAGTATCATGTATAAAAACCCTCCGAACAAGAGCCTTATGAATCCATATTTATGCAAAAAATAAATAAATAAATAAATAAAATCGGATTTCTGCACAGGATCATATCAGTCTAAAGATGGAGCAAAGTCATGTCTGCTTGGGTTGTAGTTGTTGAGTTTCTGTGCTTTTGCTACATGTGACAATAATTCCCCTCAGTGCGCTGATGCACACTGGCTGTGACACCTCTAAAGGGGACAACGGAGCAGAAAACCACAGGGTGTGGAGGTAAAAAAAAATAAATAAATAAAAAAAAATAAAAAAATAAAAAATGGTGTGATAAGGTCAGCGATGCAGCCACAAAGCGAACACTACTGATTTAACAACATGGGTGCATTTATTCAACTGGCTTCTGCCCAATTCTGCCACATTGTGAGCAAACCGCTGTGCAGTTTGCAGAACGAAGGTTAGAAAAGCTTCGCATTAGCTCCATTAGCATCTGGAGAGGCTGCTATTTTCATGTAGTGTGGCGTTAAAAACAGGCAAAAAAAGCCACTGAAATGGTCTGTGCACCTGTTCTCTGAACGTGTTCAGAGTGTTACTGTGGAAAAAGACGAGCTGGGATACTTTAATCAACCATTATTACGGCGCGTGCGCACACACACACCATGCAACCTTACAGAGGAAGGACTGGTGATGCTGGTGGTGGTTGTGGAAAGAAAACTGGCAGCAAAAGCAAATGGAGTGGAACACAGAAGAGAGAGACCGTGAGGAAAAACGGATTTATTCCCAAGCATCGAAGGGCAATGTTTGTGTTTGTTTGCAGAATGACGGGGAGGAAGAAAAAGTCTATTGCAGCAGAGAAGTTCCTCTTTCTGTGAGGAAGCACATCTGTAAGCTCTTGTTTGTGCTGTAATTTGCATCGTAGATCATTTCACGGTGGTTGCAACTGAGCGCGTTTGTGTTTTTGACCTCAGGCTCCCTTTAAAAATAAAATACAACCGAGGCGTTTTGTCCACATCTACAACACTTTCCTCAAACACACACAGCCACAGAGGGAGCTACCCGCGTCGGTCCGTGTGCTGCTCTCCTTTACGTTTTCTCTTATTTCATGTTTTCTGTCTTTTTGAAATAGTTTTTTAAAAGCCATGAATTCACCCCATTAGCTTGGATGTAGGGTTAGCATGTCCTCAAGGTTGTAAAGACAACTTCGTTGATTTTACTGTTTAATAATATAAATGTGAGAAGTAGAAAGAGTCACAACCACTTCTCAAAATCCAAACCATAATGAGAGTCCAGTCTCACCTCAAGTCTGAAGCCATTTGGGAAATATTTATGAGGCAGATATGAAATTCTGTCAAAAATTTGAGCTTTAGTGCAAATTAGAACAGTGTCAGGATTAAATCCTTCCTTTTTAGCCCAGTACCAGTGGATTTAGCCCTGTTCCATATTGTGCCTTCACACCAAAATATCTATGTGGGCCCATAAAGACTTTGCTCAGGTTAGATGGGTACAAAGGGGATGTTGGTCCACTTGTAAGGGACCCAGTTGGGTCGACTAAATACCACCTTGTTTAGCCTGCTATAAAAATCTCAGCACCATCTGAAACAGACATTAAGAAAATCAGATCTGATCCTTTAATGGGGACCTATCATACAAAATTCACATTTTGCATGTTTTTATACTTCCATTTGGGTCTCAACTGCTTCTAGAAGCAGCCCAAGTGCCTACAAAAGCAAACAAACACCCAGTCGTTTTTTGGCAATATGTTTATGTTTCTTGGTGTCTGGAAAACGAGCCCTTCCAAAAACCTCGTGATTGTTATGTCACAATCCACGGTGTTGCGCCGTTACCTAGCAACACAAGTGGAGCTCGAGCATGATTGGTCAGCTGGTTTTACTGCTGTATGCAACGTATAATTGGCTACTGGAAAAGACAAGTGTTTTGTTGTTGACTTACCATTCAGAATCAACTTGCTGGATTCTTGTTGGTTATGCAGGAGGCTTTGCTTCTGGTTTTCAAAGATGAATTGTGGTATAATTGTGCATCTGTTTGCAGCCATTTTCATATGTGAGTGTAAATGTTGTGTTGGGGGAGCGTGGACAGCAGCAGCTTATTTGGATTTAAAGTGAGAAGAGGCCCTAATACAGCTCATTCTGAAAGGAGCTCAAAATGAGTAGAACTGACCAGACTGAAATCTCATTATCTAAGAATGATTTTGTGTAAAAAATGTAATGAACATGTTTTCTAGCCCAAAGACTTATTCTTATCTGTTCAGGGAAGCATAATAGGTTCCCATTAACACTTGGTGGTGGACCCATATGGGTCCCGCTTTTTTACTCAGAATTGTCCTCTATCAAACTCAGTGTGCAATTATCAGATGCCTATCCAGTGGACCCTCGCCTATTCGTGATTTTCTGTGGAACATAATATCGCATATCTAAAATATTCAAAAGAGATTTGGCTGGATATTAGCTTCTGCTGTAGTGCTAAGATGGTTTGACTGTGTGTATTAATGCATATTATGGTACATCTGGGGTCTGAACTAGTCTTATTTTCTCTTTAAGCCAACAGATTTCAAGCTTTCTTTTTGCCTAATGTGTGTTTCACAAATCAGAGAAAGTTTAGGTTTATTTAATAGACCTCTTTGGACCATCTGCCTCTTCTGCTTTTTTATATCTTGTCTCGTCTGATTAGTTGATGACTGGGGAGGAACATCATTTCTAAGAGCTCTAGTCCATAAAACGCAGCAATTCCCACTCCGGGTTGAGAGATTTCCACGGAGAGCAGCAGGAAATGTCCAAAATATGGAGCCTCTACAAGAAGCCTCCTGATGCCCACAGGTATAATGATGTAACAGTACTGCTCTTAGTGGAGGGGCTGGGTGAGATGAAGGTGGGGAAGGTAGCATTAAGGGGTATTATTGTGAGTGGGGTATTCATTTTCATTGGTTTTATGGGTTGGAAAAACATTGTCATGCATACCAATTAGTGCTAGAGCAGATGGTCCAGCGTGGTTGGATGTTTCATCTCATGCAGATGCTCGTGTGTGTTCGGCGTAAGGAGCAGGAGCCCGACAG
The DNA here is from genome assembly GCA_014839685.1 of Anableps anableps. Classification (NCBI taxonomy): domain Eukaryota; kingdom Metazoa; phylum Chordata; class Actinopteri; order Cyprinodontiformes; family Anablepidae; genus Anableps; species Anableps anableps. The sequence continues at coordinate 1,839,334 of CM026087.1, read as the reverse complement.
AAACGACCGAGGCAACATCACCAGGCCAGTCAACAGGAGGGAAGAGTTCAGGCTGACAGCTGCTCCTCTGCTTCCATTCCCATCTCCTTTCCTGCTTCCTTCTCTCTCTGCCCTCCGTCCCTGGTCAGCCCCTCCAGGGCAAAATTAAACCTTGATCAGTCTGTTCAACAGTCTCTCCGAGGAGGGAGCCATATGCTGACATATGCTGACTTGGGGGAGGAAGGGAGAGGGCTTGTCTAATTATTCACATTCATGAGTCTGTGTGTTTGTGTGTGCACGGAGAGCTCGGTGTCTCTGTGAGGTCCCCGATGCAAACACTGTCAAGTCAACACAAAGGTTTGACTGATATGGGTTTCCAGGGGCCAAACGTGAGTTTTTCCACTGCGTCGAGCTGCCATCTTTTATTTCAGTCTGTTTGGTGGGTTTTTTTTCTTTGGTTTCAAGTCAGCTTCTTTTCCAGAAATGTATCCATGTGAGGGCAGTAAAAGCTTATGCAAAAACATCATGCTTAGAGAACATACAAACAATACCATTTCTCCATTAATAATGATTCAAATCAAGACAAGTGGCCTTCGATGCATACATGTAGAGATTTGAGCCTAGGAAGCTATTCAATTAATTCAGCAGCCAGAAACAACCACCTTCTCAGTGAAAACTCAATATCTGAGCTATTAAAATGTTTCTCAAATGAAAGGTTTGAAGAGTTTTCTTTAATGGTTCAATAAAACACACATTTTAAGAACAGAAGTTAATATTTTGCTACACTGAGCTGCATGAAAAGAAAAAAAAATCTCTTCATTTACAGCAACATGTGAACCCAGATCTGCATTTCAGAGTGGCTGTTAATAACTTGAACATTCAGCAGTAATGATTTTACATATAAAAGGGGATAAAAGCGGCTAGTTTTAGAAATTCTTGACAACAGAATGGAACAAATGCTGCATTAACTATTTTTCTTGGGGTATATTTGTTATTTTCTAAGGTTCATATTCACTATAAATGTAAATGACTCACTTGAATTGGTTCTACTCAAAAAGCTGTACTGTAGCTAAACTAAGGCGTTCGCCTTAGTTTAGCTACAGTACACTGCTGACTGACAGCACGAACCAACAAATGAGGGAGGGGCAGTGCTACTCTACCAGGTGTCTCCAACTCCAGTCCTCAAGATCTACAATCCTGCAACTTTTAGATGAACCCCTGCTCCAACACACCTGAATCAAATGAATGGCTCAGTACCAGGCCTCTACAGAACTTGATGACATGGCGAGGTTGTCGGTCAGTCATTTGACCCTGCAAACGCTGGGCATCCAGTGACTTTTCCTGGCCAGTTCAGTTTGACCAGTCTTAGTCCACAAAAATACATTGACAACTGGACTTTTTTTTTTTCCCTTAAACCAGTCTCCCTGTAGACATCTTTTTCCCCTTTAGTTTCAACCACATTGTCACATTTCTCAGATGGAAGGTAAAGACATCTACTCTATGTCCAACACCACTGAACCAGAGTTAATGTTGAAGCCAACATCTAAAGCACACCAAACCAAACCACTACTGATGTTAAACTTGTCAAATTTATAGAAAATGCAAGGATCAAGGAACATACCCACTTCTCTTGATGTGATAGCTCACCTCCAAGCAGGTTCTGGAGCCTTAGACTAGATGCAGTAAAATGTTCACTGTCAGCATATGCTTGCTCTGGATTAGGGATTGCTGCCAAGTCAATAACTTTATGAAATCAGATGGACTTCCTTACATAGATAAAATGTTTCAACTGGTACTGTAAACAGGATCAAACTACTACTAATATCTACTTCAATGTTCTGAAGATGGACTCTCTTGTTCAATTATCAGCACAACCAGTCTGGATTTTCTTGCCTAAAATCCAAACCAGAGATCATTTACTTTGCACCTTCACATACCCATAGTTAGAATCCAGCAGATTTTTCAGGGACACCGTCTCTACATTTTGTTAAGTACAAGCTTTCAGTGCTTTGAGCCATGTTACTGCTGTAGAAGTTGCAGGTTTAGAAACAAACAGTTCAAAAGCTCAGAAATAATCCCCGAACCATCGACATGGCTGGATATCAGTGGAGGGTAAGTGAGAAAGTATGTTTTCTTGTGTGTAAATTGAGCGAATCAGCCCTTTAACACCCTCCCAGCGGACGCAGTCTGACACTTCAAAGGCTCCTTTATATAACTTCTCGTTTCTTCTCACCGACCGTCCTCTCAGAGCTCAGCTTTACAATCGGCAGCGGGGGGGGGGGATACAGGTGCGCCTCCCTGTTACGAAGACTTTTTCATGAGCAAAACGTTGTGGCTGCAGCGTTAGCCATGGCTCAGTGGCTCTGAATGGGTAGGCGCTAACAGGCTAACGCTGCAGTCCCGGAGCCCATTGATCTTTGCTGCTCACTAATAGCAGACAGTGGAGACTCCCGGCTCTCCAGGGCCATTAGGATGCATGAGTGGAAACCGTGCTAAATGGGACAATACACAGAGGTGTGTACAAGGGTAAATACACTCCAGTTCATACACTGAGACAGATCCAGCTGGTAAGCCCCACTAACATTCCTTTGGCTAACCTTGGGATTGCATTACCCTGGGTGTTTGTCTGGCGTATTGTTGTGATATACGGATTAAGCGCAGTGTTACAGTGTGACTGATGCTGCCTTATTTAGGGCCGCTGTTACATTTCCAAGCTATTATTTCAGACCTGCACAGACAAGCTGCTGATTTCAGTGTGACAGAACACACACAGATAAAAACAAAGGAGTATTTTGGTGCATGGGCAGACCCCCATTCTGTGTCTTATCTCCTGAACAGTAAGAGGAGAAAAATAGAGCGGCCTGTCTGCTCTCCATCCTTCTAAATGTTTAATGAACCATCCCTCTCTGTCTCCCTCCCTCCCGCTGCTGCCTCTCCAGCACTCACCCATCATCTACTTTTGCTCACTCCATCCCTGTTTGTCTACATCTCTCTTCCTGCAGGCTAACAGACATCACACAGTTGCATTGGTCGAGGATGAGATCTGAATGCTGACGAGGGTCGAGAAACTTCATCCTGCGCCAGCTCGGATCTGGATTTTCCAAATGCACAATTTGTTCCCATGTAACTTGTCTCTTGATGTCTGATGTTCTGGTTCTGGTGGGCCAGTCTGGTGTGTGCAGACTGGGACCACATGCAGATCATCACACTCACATCTGGTATTTCTTTTACCTGCAAGTTCATTGTCTTTGTCTTTGATACTGAAATAAGCTGCTTTCAGATTTTAAACAGGTCAAGAAAAGTTGTTATCCACTTGTAATCTTCTAATATCAGCATAATGCATTCAGCCTGAACTGCAATGTGAACTTCGCTCAAAAATTAATAAAAGTCAGCATCTGACCTACAGGAGAAAACATGCAATCAGATTTTAAAGATGTCTCTGATTTTGTTTGTGCTGTTCATGGAGAGGGCCTGAAGGTCTGGTTTTGGAGAGGAGGCGGACTTGTTTCGGAAGTACAAGGTCTCATTTCTGCTTCTTTGCGGACGACGTGCTTCTGTTGGCGTGTTTAGACCATGACCTTACTGTGCACCGACACAGTTGAACCCATGGTCCTCAACCAGAAAACGGAGAACGTCAAGTATACTGGTATCTTGTCGATGAATGACAGCAGGAAAGCTTGAGGATTTCTTTGAGGGAATTGCTCTAGTTTCAGGGAAAACCTTATTGACCTCCTACATTTCAACTCCGACTCATGGCTGAAAGAACAAGATCCCAGATACAAGCAACTAAAATGATGTAGGGTCACCAGACTCAGCCTTTGAGATGAGTTGAGGAACATCCTCATTTGAGAGGAACTCAGAGGAGCCACTGCTCCTCCACATAGAGAGGTGTTCGTTGAAGGGGTTTAGGCCACTAAGAGGAGATCAAGAACAAGCTGTGGGGAAGAATGCATGAACTCTACCAGACATGATTGCAGCACATCCTTTCAGTCCAACTAAGGCTGCACTTTACCGGACTTGTTTGACATTGAAGATTTGGGAATATGGATGCCAAGTCAACACCTCAAACTTGTTGCCATATCTCTCAAACAATCCCTGAACCATTTTTGCTTTGTGGAGGGGGTGTAACCAGGGTGAATAGGTCACAGCCATCAGGTAGCCTTTGAATTGGACCACAGAGGCCAGACTTCACTTCTCCGATGCAGAAATGAGGCGGGTTGTACATGACCTTGTCTTCAATTCCCTATTGCTGCTTTGGATATACTGACCTCTATAGACCAGGAGCACCAACGACAGCCGCCGCTTTGGAGATGCTCTGATCCAGTCATTTAGCCTTCACCACAATTTGTTCCTTGTGAAACTTAATCAGATCCAAATGAAGGCGTACAACAGCTTTTCTGTTTCCTATTATCTTCAGCTAAATGGAAGACAATAGCTGGATAGAAGAAGCAACACCAGAGCCTTGAATTTACATAACTTACCGGTGATTTACGCTAAAAACAGGCTGCAAAATGAGTCCATGCAACCAGTGGAGGCAAACATATCCAGAGTGGTGCTTTCTACTTTTAAATGTCCCCAATCATCTTTAGCTTTGGGGAACCAGATTTAAAATACTTTTGTGTCTGTACCAAAATATCCTCACTCCAGATTAAAGCTCAGTCATATGAAGTATTGCAGACTGGCAGGAGGTTCAAGACCCATTTAAACGCATAACTCAGATTGCTCCCAAGTGACTTGACTCTAATAGATGTCTCAGGACACACATGGAGTCACTATGAATAAAAGTAAAACAAAAAACAGAATAAAACTGTTTTTAACCAAAGAGGACCATTTTTCTCTGATTTCTTAGATTTTGATTTAGTTAGCTCCACAGAAGAGCATCTAAGATGCATAAAACCTTCCACTGCTGGGAACATCAACACAAAACACACAACACAACCGTGCATGGTCGCGCCTGCCAGTGTGTTATTCCAACGGTTGTGTGAGCGCAAATGTGGGTGTGAAGCGAGCAAGCACACTTCTGACTCCCAGCCGCAGGACTTCAAATTATCCCCAGGCTCCTCCAAAGCACACTTCAGAATTTCTGTCTGCTTTCCAAACTCATTACTTCAGTAGGGCAAATCAAACAGGGCGCATTAAACGGAGCTCAGACGTAAAGAGAGTGGAGTGCATGGCAAAGACGATCGCCTGTGTGTGTTAATTAGCAGGATCCTGCTCTAATTAATGGCCTATGAATAGCCATGCAGGGTGAGGAGTCAAGGTTAGACACCTGTGTGGCCGTATTGATGCTGGAGCAAACTTCTTCCAGGGTCTGTTGGATTACACCAACCTAATGTAAACACAACGCTGGCAGGCTGCTGAGACAAAGCAATGAGTGTGTGTCAAAGAGATACAGTAAGTTTACAACATGGATGCTGTCAGAGCAATTAGAGAGTCCATGAATCATCACTGGGGAGGTAATGACCTCCGAGCCCCACCGAGGAGAGTCAATTACTCCATCATAACAAAACCTGGCAGTATTAAACATCATTTATTAGTCATTCCACAAGTGATATTAGGATTTTGCCATGCTCCGTGGCAACATTAATTTGTTAAAATCCCTGTGTGACTTTTGTGTTGCACCCTTTTTAATCTGGAAACTGAATTCTTACCCAGACTCAGACGATTTTAATAACCAACAATAAAACACCTTCTACTCAGTCACACAACAGATTTAAACAGCAGAAAATAAAGATATGTAACTAACACGTAATTTTTACATAAATACCATGTAATTAATTATACTTGGGGCAGAATTTCCAGATAATTGCTTTGCACTCCTAAATTTTCAAAGGATAATAACCATGATAATAATTTTCAAAAATTCTTGATTGCACTGAGCTTTGAAACCCAGCAGGTAGACTTTTCAAGGCTCAGACAATGAAAACATCAAAAATAAACATCTTCTTCCCAATCCGACCATAGAATAAAACAGCAAAAAGGACTAAATGGTGTAACTCATATGTAATCAACATAATGTCAAATTAAAAACAATTGAAGTAGGAATTCTACAAAGATTTCTCAGTATACTGTAAAAAAAGTTATTGTAATTTAGCAGGTTTTATTCACCCATTGCATCAAAATTGATCATATTTTGTCCAAAAACTGATGGAAAAGTAAACATTTTCTCTTCCTCTCTGGTATAACGGTTCTAAATTAGCTTTTTTGTTTAAAATCAGATATTAGATTGAGTCATTAATAATCAGTTGATAATCTTTTAATAATCAAATGTAAGGAGGCATTTAAAGTAATGATTGAGTCGTAGATGTGTTTTTTCACATTTCATGTTTTAGACAGAAGCCAAAGTTTTCTTTTTTATGTCATTTCAATGAAATTTCACTGAGGGGTCTTCCTAAAATATCTATGGGTCAAAAATAATTAATAACAATAAGAAAAATTCATCTCATGGATGGGAAATGAGTGAAAAAGGAGATAGTCTAAAAGACGTCCAGGAAGTCTGAAGAACTGGATATTCTTACTCCTTACAAGGAAAATGTAAAGAAATGAGTGCAGACTGGAGACTTCTGCACAATACTTGTGATTATAAAAGCTTAGTTTGCGTCTCCTTCATACCTGCACAGTTTTCTAAGGATTGTCGTTGTCCTGTAAGTCGGATCAACAGGGAAAACTTTCTCACCAAATTCAGCCTTGAACAGTGAAGCAACCAGATGCTGCTGGTCGTTGCTGAGTTTATAATCTGATCAGAGTGTTTAGAGCTTAAAAATGTGGTTTTCTGCAGCGTCAAACAGTCTGTTTATCACAAGTCTTGTGAAACCAACCTGATGACAGACAAGAAAAGCTTTTCAGTTTGTTCAACTTTATGAAAGTGATTTCATTTTTCAAAGGCCTGCATCTCAACATGTTAAAGAAAATCTGCAGCCAATGAGGCTCTTTGAAGCTGAAACACAACAGCACCATACGTCCTGTTTTCCCTGCTTGCTTTTACAAGTGCCAGAATTTGAGCGCTGACATGGCCTTTTTCTAGTGTGAGCGAACAAAGAGAGCATTCCCTCGCCAACAGATCAATACGCTGGATCCATTCTGGTTTGTTAAGAGTAATAGACATGGATTTGAAGAGTCGAGAGGGAGGCTAACAGGAGCTGATTTAGCCAGACTGCACCGGACCCATTTACTTCTCAGCTTCAGCTAATAGGGTTTCTGCAGCCTCCAAAGCGCTTTGTACTGCCGTCACAGCGCTGCATACGGCACAAGAAAAATTACCCCCATTATGTAATCTCTATAATGATTCCTACTGAGAAAGCAGAGGCTACAATGGCGGTACAGTAAATTATAATAAACACCATTACTGTTGACGGCTCCTTCTGAGTTTGCGCGAGCATATCCGCGTGCATGTGAGTGTCGAGGAGGATGATTGAGTGTGTGTGCACGAGTGCGTGAGCGCCGCTCTCATGGTGAAATTAAACTGGGGCTCAGGTGAGAAACAGAGCGATGCCTCGGCGCCGAGCGGGGAGGAGGAAACGGCGCCGCCGACTCCAACACCCCGAGGACGTTGCACACGGAGCGGCGGAGGAGAAGGAGAACAGAGGGAGCTGACAGGGAGGCTGAGGGATGAGGAGATTGATGGCATGTAATGATGAAACGGATGGAGGACGAGACAAGAGAGACGTGCACATCAGAGGCCATTACTCATCTGCGACGCACACACAAGGACTGAAAACACCACCCAAGGGTGCCGGAGGAGCCGTCTACCACCCACCTCTCCATTTCTCTCACCTTATCTCTTTTTCTCTCCGTCGCCCTCGTTCATCCCACCCTCCATCTGCGCCTCGGCCTCCTGTTTTTCTCCTCTTAGACTTAGCCTGATTCTCTGGAGCTTCTAACTGTTCTGGTCAAACTGGGAAACTTGCCTTCATCTTTTCCATTTCCAGTGATGCAGCAGAGGAGAAGTTGCTGGAGGTTGAAGACGTTCGTCAACAACCGTGATGTCACAGGATGAACCAGCATCTCTACTGAAGATGGTTCCTCCAAAACAGCACCAAAATATAAAAAAAAACAACAACAAAATGATCTTAAAAGTAAAATCTGACTTTGACTAGGCCAATGCAGCACTTGATTTGACGTGGATCGTCTGGGAATATTGTTCTGATTAAGATCCTGGTTCGGCTCTCTGTGACTGTATAATTGTTCTGACTGCAAGGTGCCCTGTTCCTGAAAAAGCAAAACAAGCCCACATCATCACCCCTCCACCACCATGCTCAACAGTTTTTTCTTTTTCAAACATGATGCTTTGCATTATGGCCCAACATCTCTACTTCAGACCAAGTAGGGACTCAAAGTTTCCTGTGTCATAAAGAAGACTTTACTAAAAGACCACTCAGATTATCTCCAGGACATCTTTCGTCGCTTGGTTTCAATATTTCCTTCAAAAGAGATGGAATAGAGATGCTCCATTAAAAGCTGTCCCTAAATATGTTCTCCAATTTCATACAATGAAGGAAAAAAAACGAAAAGGAAACCTGTCCTTGATGGTTTTCTTGGACAGATGTGGTTTCCTCTTGTCATGTTGTCTGCATGTCTCTGAGACCTTACTGCTGAGCAAGCTCTGCACTGGTGGCAACATGCTTCTGTATCACTTTTAGGAGATGTTTTGTGGCACTTTCTGGACATCCTGAAGCCTTCTTCTCTGCTTGGTTGGAAGTTCTCGATGACCCATAACAACCCTGTTTTCAGCAGCAATATTCTCATGGCTGAAGCCATTCTGATGCAAAGCCATGGCAGCACATGCTTTTCTAAGCAGGTAACCATTCCTAACACAACGATGAGTTTAAGAACATCTGTCCCTGTTTGACATACATCTGATATCTGGCTAAACATGAAGATAGCTGCTCAATTTGAGCAAAAAATGCAGTGAATTTATGCTCTGATTAAATAACATGCATATGATGACTAAAGATGCCGATTTTGCAAAGCACTAAACAAGCAGCCCCATAAGCTGCAATTCAGCTCCTTGAACTCCAGCAGGCACCTCTGATTGAAGCCTAATTTTTAGTTAGGGGTAACAGCATGGGAAGCAGCTGTTTTCTATATGTGCCTCTGAAACACTTCTGAGTTTTTAATTAATGAGACAGACCATCACGCTCTGAGTGTTGGATACATGTGTTGTGTGTGTTGGGGCTAAATATTGCAAAAAAAAAAAAAAACAGCAGCGACAATGATTAAAAAGTAGAGTTAAGCTTTCATTTGATCCCTCAAGCATCACGTCAAGCTACGAAGCCTTCAACCTGACCCCTCGACTTGACACGCGGTACAGAAAACTCCGTCTACATCTGGTTTGTATGTGCGAGTAGAGATGTTTCGCCTCCTCTCGCAGCGCACCGGCTCCCATAATGAGCACCCAGGGGACTTGTTGCACCGATCTCTTCACCGGGGTCTGAACAGACTTCTGCGATAGCTCCGATGCTCCCCGGAGACCGCAGACAGACTAAACACCCATTTCCATAACAGAATGCTCACAAGCAGCATGATGGGCTCCGTCCCCCGGGTTTTAGTTACAAATGAAGGGCAGGGGATCTGCAGCACAGGATCAATGTAAGTGCTGAGTGGCATTTTCATGTCAAGGATCTTTAATTAGACAAACATCAGGCCATCACACCCAGAGTGATCACATGTTTCTCCAGGGAGGGTTTTAGTTTTAGTTTTTAGAAGCCGGCAGCGAATTTACTGAGTTATTGCAGTTTCTGATAAAACAGCAACACTTTGTTATTATATAGCTCCTGCATAAAACGCCAGAAATGTCCTTTTCAAATCCGTGCAGTCAATTCAATTAGTACCAGGTCAACTGTTTGCAATTTAATAAATCATAAATTTCACTTTTTGGTCAAAAGTAGCACATTTCTGCTTTGAGTTGGACGTTTCAACATGTTACAGAAATAAACATCGTCTTGTATCTTAATGCTGCAAAAAGTGTCTGAGTGACTTTTCTGCAGCCGTATGGAGGATTCAGAACCAAAAGGTTGCCCCTCCCCCACCAGTTGCTGCTCCTACACTTTAGTACTCAACTGTCAGGAAAACATTTGTTGTTGCAGAAAACCCATCACGTCTGTTAAACAGCCGCCTGCCTGAGCAGATAGACCGACAAATCAACCAGCGACCATCAGCTGGTTTTTCAGCCACTGGTACTTTATGATGAGCAGAAAAAAAAAAAAAAAAAAAAAAAAAAAATTTGCACATTAACCACTTGAAAACAAAATTTAGGAAATGTTTATTCAATATTTTTGCTCAAATCTAGACAAACAATGCAATTTTACCTCGAATAATCAGTTTATCAGTTTTGCTGTAGGAATAAATCTTAGATTAGATGATTTTACACACATTTAAAATTTATTTTTAAACAGCACTTAAATGTGGTCATTTTTAACAATCTGATACTGGTTATTACAGCACCAGATTTAAAGTTTAAAAGTCCAAATGCATTTCCCTGAAAGATTAAAATACCAACAGCAGAAACAGAGCTAAGTGCTTCAGACAGATTTCCTATAAAACAAGCTGCACTCGTGAAAACGACTGAACTGCAGGAATTCAGCTACGTCTCTGTTGTTAAGGTGGACCGGAGCAACAAGCAGAAGTGGCTCCTTCCAGCTGTTAAAATGAGCCTGCGTTCACTAAACATCTGCTTAACATCCTGCACATACTCTCTCTCTCACACTCACACACCTCTTAATACAATGAGCCGATATGCCGAGTGTGTGCCTCTCTCTCTCCCCGTGGAGGCTTCAAATGCATCACGCCTAATCAGAGGGAGACTCATGCCGGCTAGTGCTGCATGCTAATCCTCTGCAGATGAAGACGCTAAGCTAAGAGTGAGCTGACAGCCGTGTGGTAGGATGGCAAAAAGAGGCTAATGCTAACTGCAGTGTCACTGCTCCCCTGCAAACATGCCCCCCCTCTCAACAAAGCTCTGTGCAGCAGGGTTTACATCTCAAGAAGGAAATGATGAGTTAGAGTGTGTAGGAAGACTAGGTAGCTGAGAGTCGATTTGGCTGCCAGTGTGTGTGTGTGTGTGTGTGTGTGTGTGTGTGTGTGTGTGTGTGTGTGTGTGTGTGTTCATGAAGGATTTTAATGATAATACTAAAACCTCCCTGAGCCTGGAAGACGTGGGCTCCAGACGACCTCTCGGGGTAGTTAGGAGAGTTTCTCCAGCTCCAGGACGGCTGAGATGTTGTGATTGGTCGTTGTTTACCAGCGGTGGTGAGCAGGAGTCACGGCCTCCTCATTAAAACTAAAACCCTCAGTTACTACGGTACTTTCCCCATTAGTACGTTTGGAGCGTACTTGTAATAGCACACAGAAGACTGAATTGTGAGTGGTTCGAGGTAAACACTCCAGTGTGCAGAACATCTGTGTGTCTGCTTTAAGATTTCAAGACACACACACACACACACTAACTGGGCAAAGTTGTGTGAAAACACCCAAGAGAACCACAAAGGGGCTATAATGTCTGCCAGTCAGTAAAGCACTTCCACAGAGCTACTGCCAATCTCAGGCAGCCACATTCTCTACGATGCCCCCCGTCGTACCCACTCACCGTCAATCACATCACACTACCAAACCCACCACCTGACAAGCCCAGAAACGTCTTGTGGCGCCAAGCCAGCACCCCTAATTACAGATGCTGCTGCCAGCTAGGTTATATCCCTCTGCTGACCAAAACCACAACTCAACCCCCCCCCATATTTGCTTCCGCTGACACGTTATATCCCAATAACAAAGTGTCGGCACCAATATACAGGACCTTAATTTGTGTCGCTCCTGAAGCAGCTTTGATCCAAACAGAGTTTGACAACTTCAATGACTAAACAAAACCAAGGACCAACAAACTTAAAGACCAGCCACAGTGGGGGGAAAAACAAGCTAATGAGGAAGACGACAGAGCTGGAGTGTGAATTTACAAGGTACAGATCATTGGATTTTAGAGTTGGTAAACCTACAAATCTTTGAAAGGATTTAAAAATAAAAAATAAAAAAAATAAAAAAAATAAAAAACTTACAGAACAATAAATCCACATTGGTATTTTCATTGTGTGTTTTTCTTAAAGCTGAGAAGTAATTTCACACATCTCTGAAAAAAATGGAGTATTTCTTAAGTCCCGCCCACTAAAACAGAAAGGCGCTGCCATGCAGCCTCCGTAGCGGCTGGAACTCTGGAATGTTAACAGAACAGGTGGAGGAAAGCAGGACAGGCTTTAATTCAAGGAAGGAGCAACTCAAAACAGAGATAAGACAACACAGTTCATGTCACAGCTAGGAGAGATTGCTCAAGCTCATGGAGTTGCTGTTTGTGAGCATAAAGTTATTCAATTAAAATTATCCTTTTAACTTTAATTAGCTGTAGCAGCTTTTTTGTAGTGCGAGAGCATATGTGACGCACTATGTCTTGTGCTTCTTGCAAGCAGCGACGTTTTTCTGTCCCCCAACCAATGGATGCCAGTAGCTTCCCCCTAATTGTACCGTACCATTGTTCCTATGAATGGTGCGGTACGGTTCCGTTGTTTGGGACGTTTTCACAATGGAAACATGTCGGACCGCTCAGTGGAAACAAGGCATTAGAGTCTCTAAAGTGTGAATCCTGGTGTCTTTAATGACACACTGATAAATACATTACTTACAGCATGCTGATTATGTGGAGAACAATGAGAATTTCTTCATTACTGCATTGATTGCTGATATATACATAATGCCGGTCAGAAGTGGAGCAAAAACTTCTACCCAAGTGCCACCAGAATAATTTGGAATTACAGTTTCTGTCCCCCACTGTGGTTAATAAGTACCTTTAAATTCCTGGAAAGGGTGCTGATTTGGCAAGTGTTCAAGCTACTGGTCACTGAAAGCATTACATCTGACTTCCTCCTCCAAGGTGGATAAACTGCCAGATTCAGTAAATCTTAACTGTATGAACTGAAATTCAATTCAGAGACTTCGCCAGTGTGTCACGAGTCGATGCCTGAGTTTGGTTTTCAGCAACTTTACATGTGTTTTACTTTATTTTGGACATGAAAAATAATTATTAGCTTCAAGGCTGAACACAATTTTAAAGGAAAGGTAACCATTAGGATATTGGCCTTTAAAAGGTAGATAAAGCCCTGCTTTAGAGACAGTTCATCATAACCATTAAATATGAAGAGGATTTTGAGCCTTTGCAGGCCTGGCTAGATTGGTCTTGCTGCTAAAACACAATTTTTGGCATTTATTGATAATAACCTTTGTAGGATTTCTGGGTGTTAAGTTTACAAGGTTTCTACCAGATTTTTTCCTCAGGTGGCATTTGCAGGTGACAATGCTATACGACACAGCTTAAAGGACACAATTAGTGTTAGCTTAGTGGTTACACAGAAATCAATGAGGCTGTCAGTGGAAGAATTTATCTGTAAAGATACTGAAGTGTTTATATGTGACCCCATTGAGAGAATGAAAAGTGACTTTGTTCTTTTATAAAATGGGAAACATCCGTGGTAATCCCCCCCCCCCCCCCCCGAAAGACCAGCACCTCATTCTCCCACCATCACCCTGTCTACCATCTTCTAAAACCAGGTTGCTCTTGAGAACTAAGCCAGCTGTCAGCTTGCTCTGGCTCCTGCCTCTAAATGACAGAGGTAACCCTCTTATACGAGCGGCCACCGCTAAAAGCATGTCATTTTCTCCTGCTAATGTCAAGTGCAAACAGATGAGAACAGGCAGGGGAGTTAATAACACCACATTCCCTCCTCACATGGATCCACGGGGTGCTGCCGGTTACATGAACTCAAACTTTTCTGCTTGATCCCAACTGTTGTGAATACCAACTAATGACAGAGTGACCCGCTCTGCTACTTCGTCTGTGACTAACAACCTAAAAAACTCTGAGTAATGATTAGTTGGATGGGATGGGAGGGTAGAGAGGCTGTAGACATCGTTCTAGTATTTTTCCTAAAACTCTGGGAACCTCTTCTGTTTCTGTGCGATTAACCTGGAGCTGTCCATCTGCAGCCCCCACGCCAATTTCATTAAGAATAGCCAGACCCATTAAATGACTTTCCCCGCTGATCTTTACATTAGCAGCCTACATTTCACCTGGAGAAATGTTTCAACTTTGATTGCACAACTTAGACACATTTTATTGCAATCAGAGCTGATGCCGAGGGACCTTATGGTTTTACTGGAGACGGAGAATAGACCAGAGAATAGCAAATGACTCGAAAGGGTTTTGCACTTAAAGCTAGTAAGCATGTAACAAAAGATAATATAGCTCATACTTCCCCAGAACCTTCAGGTTATTTTATTGGAAGTTACAGGTTGCATTTAAGTTGAGGAGAAAAGGAACCTGGTACTTTCTACAAACTTGAGGTATTCAGAACTCAGAAGTTAGATTGCTCTAGCCCTACAGGCAACTTTTGGAAGCTTGGCTGTATTATTATTATTAGACTTGTAACATGGTAGTTTCTAGAACCTAAAAGTTATCGTCATAAATTTAGGTTAACTGAGGTTACTTTAGAGCTTCTTTGAACTTCGAGGGGGTACTTTCAAGGACTGATTGTTAGCTTATTAGAGGGCTTTGTAACCTGATGCTTTCCAAAATTAGAGGGTGTTTTTTGAGAAATTACAGGCAAGTAAAGAAACATGTAAGTTCTGGTATCTTCCAAGTTCCAGAAAGTAAACTGCAGGATTTATAAATTTTAAGTTCTGGAATAGCCAGTGCATTACAGGGAAGTAACCTCCAAGTTCTGAAGAATAACCTGAAAACTGAAGGGAAGTAACCAATATGTTTTAAGAAAGCTGCCTTTAAGTTTTTAGAAAGCGCACAAACTTCTGGGAAAAAAACTGCCAGAAAGTTCCCAAAAAATAACCTAAGAGTTCCTGGAAAATGACCTTTTACATTTTGGCGAGGAACATTTAAGTTCTAGGAAAGTAACCGCTTAACTCCGGATTTACACTACATGCGGCTTCGCTCCACCACACACTTCACTGCCGTTTGTGACCTGACGTCGTAACTTCCAAAATAAATCTTTCTCCATCCATTTTCCTCTCACACGTCTGCCTTGAGCAAGAGAACATGACTTATTAGGTTTCAGAATAAAATCCACATTTTCTTGGTAAAATGTGTGCCTTGCCATAAATGATACATTTTCACACCTTATATGTATAAATATATCCATATATTTATTAATTTGGCTGGGATTTTGAGAAAACATAGCCTGTCTTTAGTGAATTATTTTGAAAATATGGATGTTGTGCTCCTTCATTTTCATGTTGGTGCGATCTTTGTAGATTGGCTCCACACTTGCTGCAGTGTCCAGCAAAAACAGAATCGGCTGGGAATTTTGCCGGATGGCTGTGCGCACGCTGCCACCCTGCGGCGCTAATGCAAACGCTCTCATTGACTATAAAGGTTCGTTTTTACCGCGGCAGAGCAGACGTACTGTAAATCCAGGATAAGTTTCAGGAAAGCAACCCTTTAGCTTCAGGTAGAAAAGTAACCTGTGCTCCCAAAAGGTATAGCCTCAGAGTACCAGAGAGTAGTTCTACGTTTAACTACTAGATTACTTTAAAGACCCTAGAGGACTATTCTTTTGAAATCTGAAGTCAAACTCTTAACATAGGAGGTCATAAGATTTAAAAAAAAATGTATCACATAACTTATTGTGAAAGCAAATTGATGCCATTACCTGCAAGACATGTTCATTTTTAGCTCTATTATTATCTTTATATCAGATTTACAAAGGATCAATCAGCCAATCAGAAGAGAGTGGACTTTAAAGAAACAGGAGCTTAAACTGGCTGTTTTAGAAAGAAGACAATTATTATTTATATCCTGTCCAGAAGAGAAAATATCTCATAATTATTTGGTGTTCCTTGGAAAATGTTTCACATTCAACACTTTCACATCTTTAGAGCTCCATCATTAAACTGCTGCAGCTGTCCAACAGTCTACAGAGCAAGCTGTAAGAGGCAGGTACAGTGCAGCGAGTAAATTAAATTATCTGTGGAGATGGAGAAGATAATCATCATTTATCAACATTGCAACAGTTTACTGTGATTCAACTCTTCATAAAACCAGAGCAAATGTTGATCTTCTTTGAACTGGGATTTTCTCCTCTTCTAACAGTTTGTTTTTACATCAGGAGCAAAAAAAGTATTAAATTGTCGTTGTTCCTGCAGGGATCCGGTGAGGAGTAATTTGTGATGATGCATATCTAATAAAGGCCACGACCTGTGTGCTGATGAGAGGAAGGGATGCAGCTCCCCAGATGTGTCTGGAAGTGGCCCGGTCTGTTTCTTCCATAACCACGAGAGCCATCAGCAGGAGGAATGCTGTCTCCCTGTATAAAGCTCAGCTCATGTCCCCCCCCACTTCCACTGCAGAGGCTAGAGGTCCACACACACTGTGGCTCCACTCATTACCTTGCTACTTGGACGCCAGCGCCCCATTCACCCGGCCCACCCTCTAACACACAACCCCTCCCTCTCGGCGACATGCTTTTTATTCTAGCAACTTTACTTGTATCCACTTTACTGACAACTCATCCATTTTTAAGAAGGGAAGACGCTGCAGAAGAACTCAGTGTTCTTCCTGATGTGATTATTCTCCAGTCCTCAAAGCTGCTGGATGATGGCTGTTAGCTTCAACAGTCTGCATGTAAACAAGGCCAAAGGTTGAAAAAAGCAAAATGAAACTCATTTTACTTATTGCCCGAGCGCACCTTAGCGCATTATTTACACCGAGCCGTTCCAGCGATTTAAATTTAATATCGACAGCTGCAGCTGATTGCCTCCCAAAGCTGCGAAATCCCAGCATCAAGATTTAAATTAATACGATATGTGAGGTGACACTTTCCAGAGGCCGTTCCTGTGATATTAAATTAGTGGCTGAATACCTGGGCTCAAAGGCTTTTTTGCTTCAGGTATCCCATCTAAATCTGTTTTATTTGAATGAAAGAAGTCAAGCTGTGAAGGAGGAAATCTCCTAATATTGAGATAAGATCCCAGCAGCAGCAGTCAGAGCATCGACGAAGTCTCCAAACAAAGTTATCTTTAGACTCTATTGTGTTCTATGGTTGCTCCATGCAAAAACTAGCTTGAATAAACAAAATATTACAAACTAACATTTTAGTTCATTTAAAATGGGTCTGTCTTTTAATTTCATCAGTTAAAAGACAGACCCTTCAGTTTTACTTAATATCTGCACAATATTACAGTCTAATATAAATATATTGCAATGAGTCACAGGTACCAAAATGTTTACAAGTACTGTTGTTGGCTGGTTTTCTTCCCATTTATCTGGGAGGACTTTTTCTGTTAATGCAAACAAGTTCACCTCCAAGACTGGCTTTATAAACCATGGGGTTCCACAGGGTTCGGTTCCGGGTCTGTTATTATTTAATAACTTTGGAGTTAAGTTCCACAGAAAAATCAGTGAATCCTGAACTGTGACTCGACGGGGGTCCACTGAATCAGTCAGGCTCTTGCTTCTTTTTGTCCAGCATTCAAAACCTTGGAGTAATATTTGATTCTTCTCTGGCCGTTGACCCACATGTAAATTTTCTGTCTCGTTCCTGTTTTGTTCAATTAAGGAACATTTTTAAACTACATTCCAGCAGGCGACTTCACATGACCCTTATTTTCAACGTTAGGCTTTGGACCCGTCTATCCCTACAGCTACGTTTAGTTGACTGTGGACTCCATTAGAAACTGTTTTTTATTGATCAGTTATTGTTTGATTTTCTGTAAGAATCGCTTTGTGATTCTTAATAAATAAACTTTGAATGCTGTTTAGAGGAACAATGGCACAATTACTGTAACCTACGCATAGAGGAAACCCATTTAATAATGGATAGGTTTCATTTCATATACATTTGTGAAAAAGGGTTTTATTGTTATATTTGTTACACACCACAAAATATCATGATAAAAACTGTAGTTTCTTGTCATCTTTCTGTACAAGAGGCCCATGGTGACTCTGGAGGAGCTGCAGAGATCCAGCTGTTAGTGGAAGCATGGCTAGAAGAAAGCCAGTATTAAAACAAGCCATAGAGGGGATACAGCAGACATGTGGAGGAAGCTGCTCTGCTCATGAGAAAAATAGCTTTGTGGCCTTCATTTAAAATGCCAAAAATGACCCTGCATGCTCACATTACCAAAGAGTTTCTGGATTTAGATCAGTTCTTTGTTCATTTGCACATTTGTAGCTTAAAGTTCAGACTCCAGCTCTGTTTCTCAGGCTGAAAGCAGCAGATTAAAAGTGGATCTGAGCTCAGGTTAGTCAGCTTCTTGCCCTCTCTGCACTTAACATGCATCCACTCATCCTCGCCTTCACTGCGATGTCCTCTCCCGTTTCCCTCTGGCTCACTCTCCTCTCCATCGCACAAACACCATTAGGCTTAGCGAGGCCAGCTAGCCAGGGTTAAACACACATAACCTCACGGTTCTCCAAAGGGGGAAAAGAAGAATCCAAGAAACACACAAACACACACACACACACACACACACACACACACACACACACACACACACACACATAGCGACTGAAACACAAAGAGGTCCTTGCTGCAGCTTTAAGAGCTGTGATTGCTGTAATAACCCTGCAGAGGAGAGGAAAAGACAACAGAGAGGAGCAAAAGGATTGAGAGGAGAACGAGTTGATGGATGGGTCTGCCTCTCAGGTCACTTGGGGGGCTCCTCCTCCTGTGTCAGAATCTCAGGGTCACTATTATAGTGCACACAAACAGCAGCATGTTGCAGAGAACATGGGCAGGTTGCACTACAATGGGAAACATTGATTTTACAATATAGACTAATGAAGCGAGCAGAACACACACACAGAGTACACAAACTATCCCTGCTCCATTGTTCCTTCTCAAAACACACACTGTAATTGCTGATGTGAAGATAAGTGTGTAAATTACTGAAGCACCAACCAATCAACGCCACGCTGCAGCTTCAAACATGGCCGCACACACAAATATGATCAAATTCCCACACAGCCATCATCAGGCCTGTCTGAGGAAGAGGATGTGTGTGTCCCTGAGGCAGCATCCTCCTCCTCTCCCCCATCTCCTTGGTGACAGCTGTCATCTTGTCAGGCCTATGGCCGCTATGGCAGATCTGGCAGCCTATTCTGCTCCCTGACATACACACACACATACACACACACACCCTGACCCAGTCCCGCATCCTCCCAGAAGCCCTCGGCAGCTCAACACCATCCCAACCAACTCTGGGTGCTAACCAGCTGAAGTTCCTCCTCTGCAGCTTCTCCTAAAGAGACACAAACAATATCTGACAGAGACGAAAATGATATTTGGTGAAATTCAATTGTTTGATGGCACTCTCAGAAAAAAAGGCTGAAAATCGATATCACTTCCATTTCTGTCAGTGATTCTGGATGTGATTGTGTAGCTGAGCCGCAGGGTTGGGTACCGATCCGTCTGAAAGTAACTAATCAGTTTACAGGATTACAGACATGAAAGACTTATGTGTTACATTACAGCTGAGAAGCTTGTTTCAGTCCTTCTGCACCAGAGATGGGTCACAATGAGAAAATCCCAAAGCCCGAAAGCCGATCAGTTACAGAACCGCGACCCAAACGCAGAGAAAAACAGTTTTATCTGGATTCTTGCACAGCCTGGAAACGCCTGGGATTGATTCAAGGATTTTCCACATCTGTCCTTATTCTTTAATAGATTCTTCTACCAATCAGCCTACGGGCTGTCTGTTCATACTTCCATCCATCCATCCCTCCATCTGCAAATTGTAAACATCAAAACAAAATGGGAGCCTGGTTTTATCTGGGTTAAACATCCCTCTCTGTTGTGCTTCAGCTCTGCCCCAGAAACTCTGCCACTTTCTGCAAAACCAGTTTACATGACTGATTTTTTTACTGGAACATCCTCAGTAAAAAGCCTTAGAAGGTCAAATGTTCTTTGCTATTTTGGCTTCAAGCTTCAAATACAAAGACATGCTCTGAAAGTTCATTTCAAATTAGTTTTG
The DNA here is from genome assembly GCA_014839685.1 of Anableps anableps. NCBI lineage: Eukaryota > Metazoa > Chordata > Actinopteri > Cyprinodontiformes > Anablepidae > Anableps > Anableps anableps. The sequence goes on along the minus strand of CM026087.1, from coordinate 1,819,336 downwards.
CTATGCACAAATCAGATCCAGGTCAGCTCATTGTTTTGACCTCTCCTCCTGATGGGATAAACTCCTGTCTCTTCAGCAGCTAACTGTGCAACCAGAGTCACAAGGGGAGTGAAGTTAAAACTCAAATTGTGAAAACCCCCCCCCCAAACAATAGAAACCACATAATAATAATGAGATGAAAGTCGATTAAAAAAAAAAAAAATTGTAAGATCTAATAAACTTTTCATTCCAACTGGAAGCAGATGCGCCGTCAGGTGCAAGAAGAGAGTTTGTCTCCTCCACGGATAATATTGTTCATTACATTTTCCCCGCAGTTCAATATTTTCATATTGGAATCAGCTTTTATGAACGCTGTTTCAAACAGCAGCTGACATTTGTGAGCACTTCCAGCAGCTCGGCTTATGAGCAGCAGCTGGTGAAATCGAACACTGAACGTTGTTTACAAATGCAGTTATGAACCAGGGGATAGTTCCACGGAGCGCCGGAACGTCAGGAATGTTCAAGGAACACGACGACGGAAGGTGAATGCCTGTCTGATTGGTTAATGCATGAAGCTGTGCATGTGCTCCAACAGTAGCTTAATCTATTTGGGACATTTCCTGCACTTCAGAGAGCATAACCATGGTAACTCAGGATGTCCGATCCTAAAGGATAACTTTCCATCACGGCCTTATCTTCTGCTAAACTGTTCCTACACTTTAAATACAACCTCTTGCTGTGCACTGCCAGCCAGCTGGCTGAAAGAACATTCAACATATCTGTCAACCGGCTGACTGCAGGCTCTGCTGCAGCAGAGAGCCTGACTAACCTGCTAATATCAGCTTGCTTGACTCATTTTATGCTACAGATATAATATTCTTTGCAATAAGCACTTGAAAACTAATACAAAATGTTGTTAATGTTTATTATACACTTTGATGAAGTCATTATGTTAAAATTAAAACAATTGTAATGGTATGGATAACATTAGAACAGCATATATTAGGAATGTGTTGCTTTGATGTTTTAAATTAGAGCAATTAGGTGTTAAAGATGTTTTCATGTAAATGGCATAAAGATTTTTACTGAAGGTTATCTGACTATGAGAATTTCATACCACAATATGCCCTTATTTCTTTTACCTTCCTGAATCAAAGATTTAGTAATAGAAAAATATTTGTGCAAAAATCGGACACATTCTGACTGGTCGGTTGTTTCCCAGCTTATTCTCACAAACTGACCTGGAAGCATTAAGAAGATGCAATAAAAGCTGATCGTTTCAAATGCACAGTCGTTTAAAGACGATCTTTAAAAGCTTCCTTTATCAACATTTCTTCATATTCTTTTGGAGTTTTCTTGGACTTTTCTCTCATTTTTATATCCTTATCTGACCTTTTTCCTTCAAGTGGTATCAACACATTTCGACTTTCCAAAGAGCTAAAATTTAAATAAGATCTTTAGGTCCTTTTTTTTTTTTTTTTTTTTTTTTTTTTTTTTTTTTTTTTAAATAAAAAAAAAAAAAAAAAAAAAAAAAAAAAAAAAAAAAAAATTAAAATTTTTTTTAAAAAACCCCACTATTTGCTCCCACTTCTTTAGCTATATCTGTACAAAGACCAAAAACCACGAAGTTTAAAGGAGGAAAGTGTTTTTAGCTCCAACCAGGTGATTCAGAGGCTCGCAGCTGAAAGGCTGGCGTGTAGCTGATGATGAGCAGGACGAGGATGAGTCTCATCCATCATCTGGTCGTCACTGAACCCAACTTCATCCATTCTCCGTCGATTGAACTAAATAATGGCTGATAGCAGAATACCTGTCAGCGTCATAATTTGGGTAATTTTAAATGTAATGAAGCAAAAACATAAGTTTCAAAAGGTTTGAGCCAGCAATAAAATAATATTGCATCAATCATGTAAAAAAGTTACTACTTTATTATTGTAACATTTAAAAATGTTCTGAAAATTGATCTAAATTCCTTCCAAAAACATTTTCTGCTGAATTAAACTACAAGCGTCATGAGTGCATGGTGCCTCCACAATTAGCTAGCAGCCCTAATCTGACTACATTTGTTAGAAGTAAAATATTGCTATGCAGTTTTTGTGCATTTTACTCATCAGTGGATGATATACAAGGAATACAAGGCAAAATCCTTCTTCAGATTATTTGCTGAAACATGTAAATTACTTATTTGACGTTTGAAGGAATATTTTTTTTATTTTGGGTGAAGCATATTTGGTAGTTAGATCATATTTAAGTGGTCATGTTTTACCCAGGTATTACATTTTTGAAGGATTTTTGTTAATGTTACACCAGTAAAGTAATAACATTGTTGACCAAATTTAATGTAGTTATTGGCTTTCTGACATTTAAAATGACCAAGATTATGAAGTTATTGGACATTACTGCATTATTGGTTCCTACATTGTCAAATACAAGGTCTGAAAATCAGTAAAAAAGCAGCAAAAGTCTGAAAAAAACAAAAAAAACAAACAAAAAAACCTTCCAAGAGCTTCAGAAAGTTAAACAACCTTCCTGGTTTGCTCTCAGTTTCACAGCTGTTTTTTCTTCTTGCTGGATTTGGCAGATTAGAATCTCTTGTGGGTTAGGAAGTTTTTGTTTCTCATGATGACCAAACTGCTTGATTCAATGTTTTAGGCCTGCTGACTTCCAGGAATCACAACTTTGTTGGTCTAAGATGAAGCGCTGGCTCCAACCTGAAACCAAAACTGCTTTTTTAAAATCAGGAAAGGCTTTTAGGAGGAGTCAGAAAACATGCCGTTCAGCTCGACAGACCGTGAAGAAAGCCTTGCATACGTCTGCTCTGAAACTGGATGACCTGTTGGGTTTCACTTCAGATATCTGCTGCCTTCATATTGAAGCCCAGACAAGCAGATCCTTCTGCGATTTCCTCAGGTATCAGTGTCAGGCACATGAAGTTAAAGGTTCGATCCAAAATTATCTGCACTGCACATTTTGGTGCAACACTGGGCTGCAACTCTACACCAGGCTGACCCAAACCTGCTGCTCGGACACATTCCAGGCATGTACGCAACCACTGCAGCGTGGCAGACAGCGCTCCCACTGACCCAGTGCTGGATCACTGCACATTACTCACTTTTAGATCCACTTTGGTCTTCTGCAAATTTGCATTTCTCTTCTCTGTTTTGCAACAAATTTATACAAAAACACACCATCAGCTCTTTTTTCCTGCACCTAAAGTGTTGTATAAAAAGGTTCATTGCATGACTTTATGCAGAAAAGTACATCTGATAAACAAACTGATGCCAGCAGAGGTAAACACACCCATACACAAGTGGCAACCGCCTTGCAAATGGCAACTGGTTGCAAAATGTAATTGGTTGAACTTTACAGGAGCAACTGCAGCTTCTGAAATACCCATGGGAGCCATCACAAAAACACACACACACACACACACACACACACACACACACACACACACACACACACACACACACACACACACACACACACACACACGGAGCGAGCAGGAAACCTCCCTGTGAGCCAGTGCAGTACTTTAAGTAGTGATAACTGCTCTGGCTGTTTGGGTGAAGAGGGATGGAAAGAGGAAGAGGAGGAAAAGAAGCTTTAATCTCCATCAGCCTGCATTTTATTCTTCTGGGGGTCAGGCTGCTCAGCTTGGAGAAAATAAAATGTGAACGTCGATAACCTAACAGCTAAAGGAATACTTTATCCCCCCCCCAAAAAATCCATTTTTTGGAGGGATGTAATCACGTTCTGCTTGGCTGGGTGTTTCTGAAGAGGCTCTTCCTCCGCGTTTAGCTGCAGGTGGTCCTCTGGAGGACACTGATCCTCATCAGTGTGACTTAAGCAACTAAAGGTTTAAACATGGCAACAGATTTTAAAATGGACAACAAACAAAAGAAGACAAAAAATGGCAAGAAATCACCCGTTGCTGCACACTGCTGGTCAGCAGGCTGGCTAAAGGCTTCTTTTTACTCACTTTTAAATTTAAATGTTTGGAAATATGCCTGGAATGTTAGATGTAGAAACTAAAGGAGAGTCTTCCGTTACTTTAGGCGAGGAAGTGATTTAAAATTACAGTTTGAGTGCAGGCGAGCCACCTGAGCAGACAGCCAAAAGCCCTGACTCTATTCATTTTAGTTCATTTATATGGCACCAATTCACAACAAATGTCACTTCTATGTGGAAGAAATAACAGTCCTCCTCGATAAAATATGAATCTCTTGGTCTGAGTAGAGCCAGAATACTCAAGAAACAACTTAATTAGAACCCGTCTGACAACATGAAGTAGGCCAAAAGATCTCAAAGGGCAGTCCATCATGTCGCGATCTAAAGACATTAACAAACGACAAAGTCTCTGACGTCCATCAGTCTGGAAAGGGTTACAGAACCATTTCTAAGGGTTTGGGCCCCCATAGAACCACAGTCAGAACCATGATCCACACAGGAAACAGTGGAGAACCTTCCCAGGAGAGGTCGACCCACCAGAATTACTCCAGGAGCTCATCAACGACTCATCCAGGAAGTCCAGAACAACATCTAAAGCTCTGCACTGCCTCAGCTGAGGTCAAAGGTCATGACAATAATCAGAAAGCAACTGGGCAAAAATTGCAGAACCACTCCTGACCCAAAATAAACCTTCTGTGGACTGATGTGAGAAAAGTGGAACTTTCAGGAAGGACTCTGTTTCGTTACATCTGCTGTAAAACTAACATCACACCTACAGTCAGACATGGCGGTGGCACCAAGTCCTCCATAGCGATATTAAAGACTCATTAGCTGGAGCAACCAGTTGTTAGGTCAGCTTGGTTTGGATTTATTCCTTTAATAACTGGAATCAGTCATTTTCCTCCTCCTGCACATCTGGAACCTCGTGACCAGGCTGCTGCTGGTTATCCAGGAGAGCAGAAACTGGACCTGATTTACTGGAGGTAACCTGACAATAAAACCCCCAGCTCCCCCTCTGTTCCACCACAAAGCAAATTCATTCCTCTCCACACGTCCAGCTTTTCAGCTTTTTGAAACACTAGTTTAGAAACAAAATTTCCATTTCCAGAAAGAACTAAATGCCAGACTGAGTGGAAAGGGAATCATGGTGCAGCTCTGAGTGGACATGCACTCAAGTACTTGTGTTTGCGTGGGGGACGTGCTGTGACTGAAATGCGTCATTACAGGGAAACATCAAGCTGTCTACACTAAAGAACCTTTTGATTCATGCAAAACAAACTGTTTCAGAGCTAATACCAGGCCCTGGAACTGATATCCTGTAGCTGTTTTTGTGTTGCATCAAAGCCCCAGAGCCAGCAGGAACATCAGGGATTTATCTGCAAACTGATGATTGGATTGGAAATGAGCTGAACCTACGGTTGGACAGTATGGTTGCTGTTTGAAAGCTAGTCAAGTATCTGCACCTGTCTTCTCTTATAGTCCAGCTCCTGCAAACATTTTAAATACTGTTCTGCAGACAAACCTTTGCAAAAACTCAGTTAAAAGGAATTCATGTTAAAACACAGCATCGCAGCTCCCGCGCCTCTCTTGAAAGTCTTTCTATGAACATATTTGACCCCCAGGGATACAGTTGTGTTTTCCACGCTTGTAAGTGTTTAAGTGCAAGCATCTGTGTGTGTGTGCAGCTGTTTGTGTGGGAGCCTGAGGCCGGGCCCCTTCAGCGGCGCGTCCGCATCGACCTGCAGTGGAAAACAGGCCTGCACTCGGCCATGTAGGCCAGGAAGTCGATGGGGACATCAGAACGAGGGCAGCCATCCAAAACGGCATCACAATGCGCCCAGAGGCCCATCACTCCCACACTGCAGACACGCTGCGTACAGAACATACAAAAGGTTGGCCATTTCTCAAATAGCCTTGGATTTATGGTTTCTAACTCCCCCCAGATGGTGATTCATGCGGAATCTGTCTGCGATGGACAGCTTCAAACCTTCCTGGAAGACGTAACTGTTTGAATGCATCTATAAATGCTGCAGAAATAAAACCAATTTTGGGTATCTTTTAATCTGGATTTCAGTCCGGAGCATTCTGTGCTCTGCACCTCTGGTTTGCTCTTTCGGGGACATCTTTAGGCTCATCAAGGTTTGGGTTAAGTTCTTGTTTATTTTGTACCATCTGAGTTACCATACAGTCATCTCCATCAAAGCACACCAAGCCTTCTGTCATTTCACATTACTGCTCTACCTTCAGGATGTTTCACTTTGCTGTTAAATTCCAGGGATTTGGGCATAGAACAAAAGGAATCTCCAAGAAATTCAGGAGAAGGTCTTTCTGGAACCATCTATGAACCACTTCAGACCAAGAAAAAAAAAAAAAGTTTCTGCTCCAAAAATCATCAGGTTGAAGCTGCACTAAAACCTGCAGCAGATGCAAAGTTCTTCCAGGGAAAAGTTTGATGTTCCGATGAGACAAAGCCTGGGCTGTTTAACCAAAGCCCATACTAGTCACTGATTAGTTGATTTCAGGGGGGGTGAATGCAAATGCACACCACACTTTTCAGATCAGTTGTCCAGAAATTATATTAAATTACTAAATTACTAAATTAAACTGAACTATAAAGGCTTTAGTTTAAACCAGAAAGCAGACGGAGAAAGTTGGGTTTATTTATGTCTGGCAGAAAATTAGAAATTAGACATTCTCTGCAGACGAGTGAAAACTGCAGAAATTTCCCCAATATGTTTGGTTTTTTGCTAAATGGATCAAATCCTAATGTTATTCATCATTTACAGCTACTTTAACTTATAAAATCTGAAAAAACCCTAAAAACCATCTGACCCCAGCTGCAGAGAACCACTCTAATACTTTTCTGCCAAATACAACCATCTTGAGCAAGAAGTCATCTATATTTAAACAGTTCAATAATTCATTTAAAGAGGCTCTGCTTCATGGCATCACAGCCCTGGCGCTGGAAAAGCTAAGGTGGGATCTCATGCATCGCTGCCTTATCTCTGAAGCACCCATCAGATGACTGTTTTCAATTATACAAATTAGGCTTACATAAAAGAGGGGGGGGGGGGATCTTGATCACACACATGCACAAACATGCAGAGAGATCACATAGTGAAGCATCCCGAATGGGAAATGTTCTGGGACGGCGTAAAGAAGATCCATGTTGAAGGAAATGAGCCAAACAGCAGAGATTGCCGCGGCGCTCCGTTAAGGAAGGGTCTTTCCAGCTCCTGTTAATACGTTTCCAGCGGCGCCTTCGGTTTCATTCCCACTCAGCCTGTTTGATCGGCGGCAGATTGGAGGAATGACTCCATCCTCCCTCCTTCACCTCCCATAAGGATTTGGAGGCCTTGAAGGCGGGTAGCTACAGAATACAGCGATGGATGCATGCATGGTGGTGCTTGTCTAACTCACATCCGTGCATGCTCAGGTTTTACAACATCCATTAGGGTGAAGCTATAGTGCACCAGATGTTTGGGTTGCATCTGCAGGAAGGGCCTCATTTTTTCACTTGAAGAGGGTTTGAGGGAGGGGAGCCAAAGTTTTCTCCCTTCAGCAGAACACTCGTCTATTTTAACATCCATTATCATCACCCTGACCTCACTTAGATGTTGCACTGTGCAAAACGCCCGACATGTCCACCCGTCCAGTGGGAAAATGGACGATACACCCAAAACTAAACCGTTGTTCTCTGAAAGAGAAATCCCAATCCTCCAGCACGGATCAGCCATGCTTGTTCAGAATACAGAGGAGGACAGAGAAAAGTAGACACAGCAGATCGCATTGGTTCCTGCAAGCTCCACTGCACCATTATGGCTGACTGTTTACCCCAACCTTCATCTAAACATGGGAAATGTGCTACATTCTGCCTGAGGTGAATGCAAAGAAGGTGAGTAAGTAATGTAGAAAACAAACAGCATTCCTGCCTGATCTTTCTGCCCCTGAACACCCACACCATCTCCCCAGGCAGCAGAGATGCTCTCATTACATACACTACACTATCTCCTCTGTGCTCCAAAAACATTCCGCTTCTCAGCCACCAACCGCGTGAATCAGCTGAATAAGACATCAGCACTGCATGCAAAGCAGCCCAGAACCTTCTGACCACATGTTCACAAATCAGAAACGGCAGCTTACTCCCAGTGCAAAAGACTTGGTGATGCCGAGTCTCTCAATCATTCAATCAAGACGATGTTTTTTGTGTTCTTTTGCTTTATTCTGCATATAAAAGATGGACCAAGACATGCTGGTCAGTTTATAACTTTCCAGGTTTGGTTGTTTGCAAGCAACGTTCTCCAGGTGCTCCAGGTGCCAGGGGGGTTGTTGTTTGGGTCATTCTGGATATTCTACTTCTCGTCTGCTGTAAGGAGAAAATGGTTCTATGACTCCAAAACTGATCATCTAACAACATGAAGTTATTTTGTGTTGATCACAGTTTCCAACCAGAGTCAAGAAGTCCGAACTGGGATTACAGAACAGAAAACTGTTTAGAAATAACAGGTAAAAGTTGAGCATTTTTATGACTCTTTCAATAAATCAATAAAATACTTTAGCGTAAAGCAGGGGTGTCCAAAGTGTGGCCCCAGGGCCATTTGAAGCCCCTGTACCAATTGCAAAAGGACAAGGTATTCATCTTTTAATAATCACGGTTTTTGCTTCTTTTTAAAAATGTTGTAGTACACAGGCCCACAGACATCCAGCGACTGTGTGACCCTACATCTCCATTTAATAAGTGCATTAAATCTGGTTAAATACAGCAAACATGTTTAAGAAAAAAGACCAGATCAGCTGTTATTGCTGAGAAGAAATAATAAAAATTAGTTGACACCCACAAAAAATATCAAATTGTATTAATTTTTTTAAATAAAACAAACCTTGTGTCTATTATAATAGTTGAAACACTAAATATACTTCAAAGGGGGGTATTACACAAAATCAGCTTTTTTTTAGCTTAATATCATGTTATAATGTCATTTCCTCAAACACAAACCTGGAGTGTCGCTTTGACTCATTCATGCATCTTTGAGGAATCCTTGAATCTCCCTTAGCAACCATTCGGGGGTGCCTTCACACCTACTTACCCAAAACTCTGCCTTTGAGCTTCAGCTCCACCAGACTAGCGGCAGCAGCAGCAATTAAGAAACACGTGGTGGAACTGCATGTCTCAGGAGCTCCTAAGAATGGTTGTAAACAGCATCATGGAGAAGCATTGTTGTGATGACATGATGAAGGGGGAGTGTCGGAAAGGGTACGAGCTTCTTAAAGAGACAGAGGCCCAATATCAAGGCATCAGAAATGACCATAATGCAAAGTCAAATTTCTTTAAAGTTATTTTTTTTATATGTACAGCATTTTCATACCAACTGAAGGTAACAGTTACTTGATTGTGTAATAAAATGGCACTCAGTGGACGCTCACTGGAAACCATCTCAGCGCTACCATACATGCTAACATCCACATACTTCCTTATCGCCACTCTTGGGGGTTTAGCTAATCAGCAGAAAGGAAAATAGATGCTGCTCCTGGATTGGCTGCTTGGTATTTTAGATATTTTAGCATTTTCTTTAGAATATTTTAGATAAGCTCTATGGAAAATCTGAATAGATGATTTTCCACTAATAATTTGAACGAATGTTCCATAAAAATCTCCACAAATACTGAGCTGTGATTAGGTGGGGGTCCACTGTGATTCATTTATTAAAATATTGCATGGGTAGTTTATTGTTGAGCAGGTACTTTTGTGACCCATGAGCACTTTGGACTTAATGATTTTGGCCCATGTGATAAAAGGTTTGGACCCCATTGGTATAAAGGAAGCCAGAACCAGATCGACGATGGTTTAACTTCCTGGGTGGGTCGTGGCTGATTCCTGGGTAGGAGATGGAAATCAGTGGGTTCAGTGTGGGGGTACAAATACAGAGAGGTGAACAAGTTCATAAAAAGCTCTCCTCTCCAAAGGTGAAGATGTTTGCATAAAGAAGCACTGCAACAGCTGATTTATCCGATTACCTGCTGTAAGTCATCGTCAGTCGAGCTCCATAACGGTTAGAAATCTCTGCAGGCCAGGTTAAGATGCTGCACAGCTATTCGTTAAACCAGTTTCTATTACATTTACAAATCCACACCTTCTAGATGGACAGCTTTACACGCCTGACCCCAAACATCCCATCTGAAGCCTGGCAGGCTTTGCACAATCTTTGAATTATTATAAACATTTTTTAACCATGAAATTGGCCAATTTGAAAGATATTGGATATCAGCAAAGTATCAGCAGTCAGCAGCTTCAATCTGAAAGGCTTGGCACCGGTTTCTGCCTCTAAAAGTCCAGGCGGTGGAAGGAGGGGAGGTGGGGGGGGCACAGATGAGACCAATTGGATTGCACATGAGTGTAGGAGTGGAAGCACGAACTGAGGTATGGATATTACTCTGCTTTAAATGAAAAAAGGTGGGGATGTGGGCAGGAATGAAGGACAGATAGATAAGGGTTGGTGGCAGGTGCATCAGGAGGGGGGAGGGGTGTTTGCTCTCCAGAAGTGCAGATTAGATCCCGGTGATGGCTGCAGGAACCCTCAGGACAAAGTAGATAAACATCAAGATAATCGCAACGTTTATTCTCACCTCTGCTCGATCATCACTTCCTGCCTCTGTCTCCTCCCCTTTAATGATCCTCTGAGGCCACTTCCTGCACTCCCATCCCTTCCTGCTCCGTTTTCACTGGAGCCCTTCTTGACTAACTACGTCTAACAGTGGGGCACTAGATCACCACTCTCAATAAACCCGTCAAAGCGCTCCTCAGCAGCTTCCCAACCCCATCTCCCCCCAGCTTTCTGAAACACAATAAGAGCGCCTCCTGAACTCTCCTCCCAACGACGCTCCCATCGATCAGCTTGCCATGTGGAACACAAACATCTATCACTGCCGTGCAGCTGACTGCAGGCTCGGTGCCCACTGAAGACCTCGAACTGCAAATGTTCTCACAGCACACTCTCCACGTCTTCCCAGAGACTCTGTCCACCTCTGCTTGTGCAGCGACTTCAGTAGTTAATTTAACCTTTTTTATCCTTAATATTTTATTTCATTTTTCCCAAAACGAGCCTATTTGGGGCTCCAACAGCTGCCAGACGTGCGGTGAACGGCATGCCAACGTGCATGATTGAGGCCGATCAGAGCAGATGATGTGTGGGTTGGACCTGGCACCATGCAGGCCATGGGGATGCTAATTGTAATCGTTTTTTAAACTAAACTGAATTAGCCCCACTGAGCTTTAGGTACATGTTCAGCGGTCCATGCCAGAACATGCAAACTCTGCAACAGATACCCAAATAAATTCTTTATAAATGCAGAAATTTGGGAATAAAAGCTTATGTTTCAGCAAACTGATGCTGCTGAAGGTGAAAAGAGAGGTTAATATCGTGGTTTTGTCCTCTTCTGAGAGAAGAGGACAAAATGCATCTGCAACCAAGGCATTATTCAGAACCAGGCTCCAAAAGGCAGAACGAGTCAGGTTGAGCTGCAGTTCTTTGACATTATGTTTGTACCCCCTCTTTGCATTACAATTGACTCTCAGCTCAATTCAAGGTTAGACCTGACAGCTCTGCAACTGTGAATGGATATGGATGCTTCTCCTGCGTGCATGTGGGCGTGCATGTTCATCAGCGGCCGCATCAAACAGATGGAGGGGGAGATGAAAATGAAGAGAGTCAGAATGACAACATAGATTTATGCGAAGCAGCACGGCCTGAGCTCCGCTGTTCAGGCTGGGCAGCCCCCGAAGGTTTGGGGAGGAATACTTAGATTAATTTCTCATGCATGACTGGATGTTTGTTATATTCAATTATAAAGGTCAGGCCAGAGGTTCACAGAGGGTTAATGGACTGTCCTAACAGTCGCTTTCACAACTTGTTCTCGTCCCCGGCAAAACAAAAGGGGCTGAAATTTGTTTTTCTGCAGCTAGAAAGACTCAGAAAGCCAAAACTAGACCTCCTCACTGTCTAATACTTCTGAGACCATTAGAGGCCAATCTTTTAAATTCATCATGAACTAATGGAGTCTGTTCAGTTATGCAAGAGGCTCACATTTGAAGGTAGAAATTTGAGTTGCCAACATCCAGAGATAAAGTACCAGTTAGGCCCTGAAATCATCGACAAATGCAAGAGAAAAACGTCACAGTTCTGCTTCTGGTGTTTGACCAACTAAAGATGCTGATTAGTCAAAGAAAGAACATATGACTGATTTAAAACCCAGAATATGTGGATGGAGGAAGAGGATTTGTGCTGCAGGAGGACTTGAGCATGCTCCTAGCAGGTGGTGCTGACCTTTTCCTGGGCTTTAAATGTCATGTGATCAGACCCTTGAAGTTTGAGAGGCATCTAATGTCACCGGGCCCAGCTCTCACATGATCTAACAGTTGCACTTCTGCAAGCCAACCATTCTGGGGAATGTATGCACACTGTGTCCAGGCTGAAGAAGAGAGAGCTTTGAAAGGCTGAGGTGATCACTGGAAGCTTAATCAGAGCAGCAAACTCTACCGCCTGGTTGACACATCAGTTTATTATTATAATGCAAGATGCATAAACTCATAAGATGAGTGAAGATTTTGTAAAAAGACCATAAAAATGAACATCACATTCTTCTGTTTAGGTCCTTCCACTGGCTCCCTGGAGCTCAGAGAATCGACTTTAAAGTACTTCTGTTAATTTAGAAATCACTGAACAGCTTAGCACCAACATACATTAAAGACCTGTTGTCGTATCAACCTTCCAGACCACTGGTCTGCTCTGCATCCCCAGAACCAAACATGGAGAAGCAGCCTTCCATTTTTATGCTCCTATAATCTGGAACAAACTTCCAGAAAACTGCAAAACAGCCGAAACCTTTAATTCAAGGCTAAAAACCCACCTGCTTAGAGCTGCCTTTGATTAGTAGTAAGTGGAACATTTTCGAATTATATTTGCTTGATGATCCTCAAGATTTTGATCCATTGATATTTGCTTGATGATTTTGATGATTTTGCTGTGTACTTAATTGATGTTTTTATGATGTGAAGCACTTTGAACTGTCTTGCAGCTTGCTATACAAATAAACTTGACTTGACTAGGTGGATGAAGGTTTGGACGTGTAGGGCAGAAAGGCCACCTTGTTCCTTGAGGTTTTCTTTATTTGGAGGAGAAAAACAAGTCAGGAGAAAACTTTAGATGAAAAACTGGAGTCGGACGCGAAGAAAACAACAGAAATGACTTGGTTTGGTTCGGGAAAATACAATTAGAGTGGACCCCAGGGGTTAGGGACTACAGCCAAAACCCCCTCTTAAAAACACTTAGAACTGCCTATTTTAATAGTTCAAACACCAACTATACCTTAATATGCATTAATACATACAGTGGAAACCATCTTAGCACTACCACACAAGCTAACATCTACAGTCTTCCTTGTCTCCACCCTTGGGGAGGCAGCCAGTCAGCGTAAACGCTGCTGCAGGACTGGCTGCCTTGCAAACACAAGCCAGTTAATTTAATATTTTTTGTGAGGAAAATGGTAAGAAATTCATGATGTTGGACTTGGTGGTTCAGAAGAAGAAAGAGGATAGAAGTTCTGCTCTGATTTGGAAAGTCAGAAATTATCTCATCCCCCCCCCCCAAAAAAAAAAAAAAAAAACCTAGAAAATCACTTAAAAAAAACAAACAAACAAAAAAAAAAAAAAAACGCTGCAGTTTTGGTTTCAGAAATTTAAAAGTGGTTCTCATGTTTAGTGAATCCCAAGTAGCCACAAGCAAACGCTGCTATGATTGAAGATGGATTGGATGCTGCACTTCTTTCTGAACTTGTGGAAGAAAAATGCATCGAGGTCTGCAAACAGCCTCACAGCTGAAGGTGGAGAAACATCCTCCCTAAAGATGGACTCCTTTTTAAATAATAGCTGTATTTTCACTATAGAGCCCCAAACACAGGAAAATGAAACTTTACTCAGCTGAAGCAGAAACAATAATAGTAAAAAACAGAGAGACCCCCCCAGAACAGGTGATTAGTGAATAATGCTGCAGGTAAGCCTCTCCCTCTGTATTCTGATGGCTCTTTTAGCTCAACAAGAGCCTCAGACCACAAATGCTGCTCCTAATCCTAAATTCCTCTCCTTCTCCACAATAATGAGCTCCTCTCCGACTCAAGAGTTGACAGAGGTAAAGCATTTAGCTCGCTTCAATGAAGAGGGGGGTTGTGAGTGGAGAGAGAGAGGTTGGGGGGAGAGAGAAGGATGCAGGCCAAAAGAGAAGGGGGAAGAAGGGGTAGGGAGAAATCCACCGAGACATGCATGAGGTAAGCTCTCCCTCTGGCAAGGCAGAGAAATGCTGCTGCACAGTCCAAATGCAACGTCTGACTGTTGACAATGAGACGAAGAAAAAAGCAAATGACAGAAAGAAGACTGGATGCTGAACAGAAGAATAAACTTCCCATAAACCGAGATGTGTTTTTTCAGTGTTTCCCAGCCTGTCACAACAACCCGCGGGACACAACGTGCACAACATCGTCACGTGTGTGTGTTCTGTGTGTCTACGTGGGTGGAAATGTGTGCATGCTGCACTGAAATAATAACAAAAAGGAATAAATCATGCCTCATTCGTTTCAAGGCCCTGTGATGAAGCATCGCTCTCAGAATAGAGATGCATACCTCGGCCTTATTCATGCATGCAGCCACACACAAAGCACGCTTCTGCAGCATCTGTGTGGCTTAAACAAGCAGACCAATCAGCCAACATGTTCACACAATGAACATCAGCAATCCAAGTAGATGCATTAAGAAGTGATGAAATAAAAACAATTCTAACATTGATGGAGACCAGAAAACAGAAGGCAGGTCTGCAGGGAACATGGCTAACAAAGGAAAACAGGAGTGATGAGTCCATGTAGAGGCTTCATCTCCTCTAACGCCTTCAGTGAGGAGACAATCATGAGCCCATCATCAGCGAGCCGTGGCTACAAACGCTGAGAACAAACAAGATGTACGCCCAGGCTCGCATTAGGCACAATAAATCCACCAGCAGCAGCTCCACGTCCTACTGAGCCCTGAATATTTCACATTCACAGCGAGCGGCGGTTCAGATGTGTCAAACGATGCGGCCGTCTGCTGCCGCGCCGCGCGTAAAGGTCAGAACAGGAAGTGGGAGATCAAAATTTCTTTGTGTGGGGCTGCGAGTGTGAGCTGGAGTCCAGCTCCGTCTCCTAGATACCTTCGAATTGAACTGGGTGTCACTCCAGCAGGGTTTTATCTCAGACTTACTGAGACAGCGAGAGAAGGTGGTTGTCGAGGGAGCTAAATGAGCGGCAGCAGGAAGGGAGACTCCTTGAAGTTCATGCTGCACCTGATTTTAAATACTTCAATTTCAAGTCCAGTAAAATGAGGTGGCAGCAGCTCACTGTAACACCTGGAACTGTAGTATTTTTAAAATCAAGTTTTCTCACTTTTGTCCCCTAATTAATAAAATATCTCATCTCCAATATAAACATTGTTAGGGCTTGGCAGGAGTTGATGAGGCATAAAGATGCAGTAAAAATGTGTCTGATCCCATTTTAAACCTCCCCACCAGCTAAAAATCAGTTATGAACGTTGCTGTGGTTTATTTGATGCTTATGTTGCTCTAGTTAGCATAATGCTAAAACTGCTCTGATTAAATGTTGCTAAGATTTCTTTTTTTTTAGTGTAATGATGCATAATGATGATGCACTTTTTACAAGGAGGAGCAAAAGCCCTTTATTGGAATTTAGCCTGTTTGTTCAGAGTTAAACTTGTGGGGGATCAGACATTAATTTGGTATTTTCCACAGTTTTGATTCTAATTCAAAATAAGCTGCTGACACTGATTTAATGATTAAACACTGTATATTTAGCAAATTACTGAATGGACCCTTCACTTTCAGCTAATTTAACCCTTCATGTTATTTTGCTGTATAAAGAATGTTATATTATTGTGGAATTGTAGTCATTTTCCTACCGTGCATTTGAATCCTTATTCTGGACTAAAAACAGAAATCTATTGGAAATCTATTCAGCCCCTCTAAGAATTTTTTTTTTTTCCCACCAACCGCCACTGATGCTAATGAACCAGATTTTCACCCACACATCATTCCCACTGTTAAGCACGGTGGAGGATCTGTGATGGTGCGACATGTTAAGGCGTGTTGCATCATGAATTCTTAATGAAACCAGGACATTTTGAGGAGAAATCTGACAAAAAAAAGTGAAAATAGGGCCTCACTGGGTCTTTCAGAAGAATAATGATCCAAAAACATTTTGCAAAAATTTCTAAACAATTGATTTTTTTTTCTTCCACTGAACAAATAAACTCAAATTTAAGGGCTGTATGTTCTTAAAAATTTCAGTGACAGATGCTGCTGCTGTCAAAGATGGATTTATTTTAGGATTCATATGTAAAACAGAGGCTGTTGCAAACTAATAACTATTAATTTTAAAAATATGAACAGTTTTTAGAGAGAAATTAAAACCAGTTAAAAATGATCATTTAAACTACATGTGTCAAACTCAAGCCCTGGGGGCCAAATGTGGCCCTCCATAGCTTTTTCTGTGGCCCTCTAGACTCCAGAGGGACACAAATAAAACCTTCAACATATCAGTTTGTGTGCTAAAATATTTTTTTATCAATCAAATCAAAGCAGTTTTTAATCGGTTTATTGCCAGATTACAATCAATCCCTCCACTTGTTCTCAAAATTTACAGATCCTCGCATTTTTTCGTGATAATGCATAATCGTGCTTTTATTGCAGATTTTCGCAAAAATTATCAAAAACATTGGGTTTAAGTGATGCTAACTCCCACCTGCAGGGGGCAGTGTTTCTTACTTCTACTACTCTGCTGCCTCAGCCTTACTTGATGTCAAGTTGACAAAAGGTCACATTTACACACAAGCGCAAATATTGCAACATTTGTTGAAAATGTTTCTGAATTAGCGCCACAAAAATCACAAGAAAATCACAAAAACTATCGCAAATCCTGGAAGGGCTGATCGATGTGAAAAGATATCCAATATTATTAATTTTTAAAAAGTAATTATCGAATGCAGAGACAAGTATTTATTAATATTTTAGCAGTTTATTATTGGGTTTTATCAATACATTCTGGCACAACCGACCCTTTAAAAACATTCATAATCTTGATGTGGCCCAAAATGAACCTAATTTTACCCCCCCTAATTTAAACTGTAACAGGTGCTCAGGTTGCAGAGACATTGCGTGTCTGCAGACACGCTGGATGGCGGCGTCCTCTTTGTCTCCATATGGACGCGTCCTCCTATGCAGCCACACCCCTGCCCTGCCACAGGTACGCGTGGACTGATGACACGCGGTCGTGATACATCACCACCTCCACACAGCGGTGTCAGCCTTAGACAACTGCTCCTGAGCCCCAGCAGAGAAGAGACATTTATCATTATGACAGCACACACACACACACACACACACACACACACACACACACACACACACACACACACACACACTGAGCAGGATAAAACAATGGTGCAGCTGGCGATGCGTGAAGACGACTCCATTGCATCATATATCACACATACTGTACATGTTTCCCAGCTAAATAACAACATTATGAACAAAAACATCAGAGAAATTAGATCCCCCCCCCATATTCCTTCATCATGCAGAGCACCGCTCCTGCTTCTTCCCTCTTATTTCCTTTTAAAGCTCCACATCGGGAGAAGTCACAACTCAGATCCAACCAGATGTCTGTCCGGGGAGTTGTTCGATGTCAGACTATCACTGCTCTCTCTTCTTCCACGCCTTTACTCCCTGTACGTCTCCCCCTCGCCGCCTGACAGCATCATTTTCTCTCTGCTCCCTCCGCTCATCTCGCTCTGCACTTCGTTTCCCTGCTAAGATAGGTCCACCGTGTCGGTTTGATCATCTCTGCATGCCAAGATCTACCAGAGGCCATTATCTAGCTTCTAGAAAATGCTTCAGCTGGAATGTTACTGTGGTTTATTTGCCGATTGATCAATTCTGGGTTTGATAAATTGTAAAAGTCTTTCTGACTCTACGGATCTGCTCGTATTACAGCTCATATTAACCATTTTCTACAGATTTATAGCCATTTCAGTTGCTAATTTCATATTTCGGAGGTTTAGGATTGATTTATCACTGCAGTATTTACCTATTTTTTTAGTTTTTTGGAATCAGCCCATTCTCTATTGATCGACTGATCGGTATCTGAAGGATCAAATGTTTAAAAATCTGATTTAATTCTTCCTGAAGAAATGTAAGAAGTCCTTCAGTTTCAGGTCTACCATCACACCAACCAACAGCACCCACCTGGACGCACCTTGTTTGGAGTATCAGCCAGGCCGAGCCTGATTGGTGCATCTTTGGTAACTTAAAGTTTTGCACCTTCAGGATGGTTCCTTCTGTGCAGCCGATGTGTTGGAACGCTGCTTCCTGGGGGTCAGGTTGGTAAATATGACATGTTTAATCCTCGGAGGGTCTGAAGAGAGACGGTTTCACTGAAACACTGCAGCGAATGCCAATTTTGGATTTCCTGTCATCATCCACATGCATTTTCCTCTAATGTGACATTCAGATCAAGGTCTGCATAACAATGGTGAAATTTAAAGTGAATGAATTAAAAGCAGCATGAAGCAGTGGAAGCATTGAAAGCCCAGCAGATATTTCTCATGAGAAGCCTGCATTGTCCGCAACAGGAGCCTTTCAGCTGTTGGCTTCATGATTTGTGTCCTTTCATGCTTGGAAGGGGGTCAGGAAGGGGATGTGGAGGGGTGAGTGGGTGGAACGGTCATAAAGACAATCCGGGGTGAGTGTTACATTTGGCTCGTCTGTGGAAATCCCAGTTCGTTTTCACACTGGGGGAAATTTTACAGTCATTCTCCGTTTTGCTGACTCGCTGCGTTTTTCTCTACTGGACGGACATTTTGTTTCTTCTGAAGGTTGAAGCTCCTGAGACGGAACCCTGAGGAACCTCACAGCTCAGTAACAGAGGGAGGTGAGGGGGTCACATATTTCCCAGACAGACCCCAGCTTCAGCTTTGCACTTGGAGTGAGAGTGGAAAGTCCAGGGCAGAGGTCCTGCTCCAGTTTCCTCCAAGCTCTCACTGCAGCCCGTTTCTGTGCTTCCAACAATAACTGGGAAGCACTGTGCAAAAGTCTCGAGTCATCCCTAATTTGATCTGTTCTGGAGGACCACGAGATGTTCCCAGGTCAGAGGGGATCCAACTCAGGAGCAAGCGATGCAGATAATACCACCATGCCAGATCATACTCAGTGTCCAGACAGAACAGACCACTGGACTGGTCAGTCTTAGAGGAGCTGCCGGTTTAGCTTCAACAGGTTAGATAATTTACAGAATAAGCTCATTTCAGCAGATCTTCTGAATGATTGTGAGAACAGAGATGAACTGATGAATCCAGAACTTCACCACAACAGAACGGAGCCATGCCGGCTTTCATACAAGCAGGCTCTGACCTCTGACCCAGCAAACCCTTGTTCAGAATCTGGAGAACAGACTGAGAGAAAATAGGATTTCAGTTCCAGCAAAGCTGAAAAGCCATCAGCTGGAGGGTCAGGCATCGACTGGATCCTTCATCGAGGTCCATCAGACACCTTTCAGAGCTAATCTGCTGCAAACTGGATATTAGGTCCTTCTTTTGGCCCCAACTTGTCCACTTTTTCAAGCACACATTGGACAATATGCAACCAAGACCAAGAAGGGGTGTTCTCTTGGTCCCTGCAGACCGGATGCCGTTACTACCAACGAGGAAGCTGCAACAGGAAGTAGAATCACTGGGAGGAGACCCGCTTCGTGTAGGAGAAAGGAAGGCATCTGGCATGAATAGCAACACTAAAACACAATGATGCCAAGAACTATGTTAGAAGATTACCAGGAGCACCTCTCACCAGCTGAAAAGCCTCCATCGAGTGGCGTGTTCACATAAATACAAAGTGTCATTTCCATAAGCGCTATCTGGTTAGACCTGTCCGCCTCCTCGCCGGCTGGGTAAGAGGGCACAGATAGGCCTGTCTAATTCCAGCGACACGCATTATTTAGAAATCCTTCACTTTCCCGGCAGACACGGCGAGCAGCCGCTGATGCAAAACACATCAACGGGAGGAGCAGAGGAGGGCGGCGGCGGCGGCGAGAGCACCCCCGCCGGGCCCGCGGCGTGAGAGACGGTGACACTGATTAATGAGAAAGCCGTCTCGTCACAAGAGCATCTGGGTAATAGACTACACAGTGAGTCAATGGAGGGAGACTCTGAGGAGTAAAGCGGACACCCTGGCCTTTTATCCTGGAATAATACCGGAATAGATGCAGGTTTGTTTTAGGAAACAAACGGAAAACACTGCTGGGAATTTTTATCTTCCATCCTCTAATTACAGCAACACACTGATCCACAGCAGGAGATGACAGCATGTATCATGACTCGTCAGAAACAGGAAGTTACTCATCTTAAACTCATCATTTCCTTCTGATAGAAACACAAAAATAAAGAGATTTGTGGTTTTTATTTCAGTGATCATTTCATAATCTGCAGGATTCATTTGTTGTATTATATACTGGCCCAGAACTAACATCACTATAGCATGTAGGAACCTATACTTTCTCATTTTATATATTAAACATGTACTGATCAGGCCTGAGGTCCAACCTCAGAAAGAGAAGAACGTGATCCTGCAGGTTCTATGATAGCAGTCACACCTTCGAATGCGACAGAAAATGAAGGGATTACAAGATTATTCCCATTTCTGCTTCAAAGCACATGTCCCCAACTTTTATCTGATCTTTACTGGACTCAAAAAGCGCATCAAAGTACATGATGCATTCAGATATTGGTGCATTTCATGAACGGGATCAGAGCTGATCCAGGGAATATTGGCAACAATCTATGTCGGAACGACTGGTTTATCTCTAATATTTAGCAAAAGAGTGCTGCAACCAATCCTACACATCTGAAAATCCGAAATCTCAAATACTTCAAGTTAAAACAGATGAACCAATCACTGGCTGATGCCAATTTCTGACCTGCCGATGCCGATTTATTTTATTTTTTTTTAACCCGTCTGATTTTTTTTTAAACATATCTAATTCTGTAATTTAGGGAAAGAAACACATGAGATTTATTCTGCATGTTTTATGGCTCTCAGTTTTAAATCCAACAGAAAATGAAAACTGTCCACGTTTTTGCATTAAAACAAATTATATTTGATCTGATCACCAGTTAGAGCCAATCTTTGGAAAATTGTCCAATCTCGACATGTTACTGATTAATCTAATTACTACATAAAGCAGCAAATGTTCAAATATCCGTCTGCATGCCTTCATAAAATGAAATAGCATCATTACTTTGCACAGGATGACTCAACAATATTCTCCTAATTACTCCCATTTATGTCCATTTGGAGCCAAGTAGACCCATCACAGCAGCATTAATCCTGATGTATTCCATATCTTATCTATCATCAGTGAGTTTTAATGAGTTTTTATTCCTCCCACCACAAGTTATTGGAAGAATAAGTGAAATTAAAAAGAACAACTAGAGCCTAGTGAAGGTTTTTTCCTCTGCTGGGAAATAAAGAAGCATGATCCATCAACAAATGGGAGCCATGAGCAGAGGGGACAGAAGTGGGACATGCGCTGCATGTGGAGGGAACACATGACCGTGATGTCGGGATGAAAAGCTCTCTTTGTCCCTGCGAGCTGCACAAACGCAGGACTTTAACGCAATTACTGCAAAATGCAATTAACGGACACGGGATAGCGGCGCATTCCTGCCCCCTCCCAACAAAGCAAGTGTCCAAAGTGAGGGGAAAAACATGCAGTCAGGGCGTCAACGCGCTCATGTGACACAGATCAGCACTTCTGCGCTTTTTTGATTTAATTTGCTCCAAGCAGCGGGGAGGGAGGGGGGAGCGGGCTTCATGCGCTCCTCCGCCGGCTGCAGAGTCCCGAACACACCGCTCCAAACCCGGGGAGATGATGACGATGGTGGTGGTGCTGATGGGCGGCAGCTCCACGGATGTTCTGCATGTTCCAACAGTTGAAACGAGGCGCAGCGGATCACAGAGCCCCATAAAGGCGGCGGCGGCGTTAATTCCACATAATGGCGCTCATTCATCACCATCCGGGCTGCAGCTGAGAGCAGCCTGCGGGCGCCGCTCACATCTACCCCCCGATTATTAGGAGGAAGAACCAGAACTAAGATCCGGACCAGCCGTTCATTCTGACCCCAATTCAACATCTCCACACCGGACAGCTGCTCCTCAGAACCGCCGCCGTAAAAACCCCAACATGAGCAGAAAAAGGAGGAGAATAACTTACATTCTGTCTCCAGGGACGAGCAGGCGGCTCTCCACCATCATATCGGGCAGAAAATCCAGGTTGTAGGCTGAAGTCATGCTGCCTGCCTGCCCAGAGTCTGTGGCTGTGTGCGCGCCTCCGGCAGTGCCGCGTGTGAGAGAGCGCCTCCCCGATAAATAAAGGAGCGTCGCTCTGGCCAAACTGCGCCTGGCCGCGGAGACGGAGAGGGACAGGTGCAAGAGCCGAGGCCTCCCTAAAGGCGGTGCAGCATCCGGCAGTTGTCACATTCTCTACCCACTGCCCCTAAATTCGCCCTTTTCCCCCTCTGCCTCTCTCTCTCTGTGTGGGTCTGCTCGCTCCTGCTGGTTCTGTTCCGCCCGTCCTGGAGGATGAAGCCGCTCTGCTGCAGCGCAGCTACCGGAGCGCTGGAGGAGCTGGTTCCGAGTCAGGGAGGCGTGGCGCTGCAGCTGATCTTTAACTATTAGGACTCCTTAAATAGACTCATCGGTACCTTGGAAGAGCATTCACACCCCCTTTCTTCAACTTACCCACATTTTACTTCTTGCTTTCAACTGTTTTCTAATAACAATCTAAAAAGTGTGGCGTGTGTTTTTATTCAGCCCGCTTTATTCCAGTGGTCCCCAACCCTTATCCTCTGAGACGTCGATGTCCTTTTCAGATGATTGCGTCACCTCAGCCATCAGGTGCTCCATTCACTTAGGTCGGGTGTGCAGCTTCAGGTCAGTGGGTCCAGGACGTGTCTCTACTGGCTTTGAACATCTGAAGAGGGACATTTCTGCTCATTCTTCTTCTCAAATTAGCTCAAGATCAGTCAGACTGGGTGGAGAACATCTGGTAAAAGCATCCCCACAGCATGATGCAGCCATCAGCATGCTTTCCCATGCCGATGGTGTGTTTGAGGTGATGTGCAGAGCTATTTTTCCCAACTTCTCAGATGTTCAGAGGCATCATGGAGACCAAGGAACCCAGCAGCAGGTCATGGAGAACGTTGTGGAGAAGTTTAAAGCAGGGCTAGACTCTACAACAGCCCAAGCTTTGAACATCTGGCAGAGCTCTGATCAAGCCAAAGTATGGAGGGAAAGTGCAGTCGAAACACACTATTGCTTTATTAAAGCATCGTAGCGGCGGCATCATTTTGACCGACACTTTCAATCCAATCCGACCGAGTTTCTGTGCTTCAGATGTCCTCCTTTCTACTTTTTCTTTCTAGTTTCATTATAATGCGTTATATTAAAAACTGTATGAAGAGTTGCTTATAAGACGAGATTTTTACAAATATTAAAAGTAATTTGAGTTTTTCTTTCTTTAAAACACTCGCTAGCTTCAACATCATGATATTTCTACATGAGGCTAACTGGGATTTTGTGATTACTTTTGCACTGACGTTGCATCCTTGCAGATGCAGATGTCCTCAACAATAAAAATAAGCTCTGCTTATCTTCTGTCAGCATTACTTCATCCAGGTGTACCTAAAAGCTACAGTGAGTACAGCGTGTCCGTGAATCCATCCTCCAGGATCACGCTGAGGAGCTATAAAAACTGTCCCACGCCTCCGCCGCTCAGCGGCTTCATTTAAATGTGAGACTACGTCTGCAGCTACTTGATCTCCATGACCAGTCAATAATCTGTCAACAAATCAATTGTTAGTTTAATAGATTCTTGCTCCAAATAACAGCTAATTATATGTGCTGCACTGAAACTCACGCCACGCTGCACAATCACGATTCAGAGTGAGCAAACAGTTTAAGCAGAATATCATACGCTTCATTGTGGGGCCTTAATAAAAGCATGGCCAGTTAGGTGATTCACACTCAAACGAGTTGACCAAATTTGGAGAGGTGCAATTACACATGGGGATAGCTTTGTAATAATCATCCCAGCCGTAATTTGCTGACTCCATTTTACGCTGCGTTAATTGTGTGGGTCCAGAACGCCTCCCTGTGGAACCGGAGCGGGCCTGAACGCACCCTGGTGCTGAAACACCACCTCGTTGCCCCACTTCTTTCATTCTCTGCAAGAAGAAGAAGAAGAAGAAGAAGAAGAGAAGGAGGCACTCCAGTGAAATAATGAGCCTCTCTCATACTGAGAAAGGCGGCTCTCTGGGGGAGAACATGAGTATCTGGGTCAATGTGGGGAAAATGTGCTCAGTCTGTACACGTAGAGCAGCGTAAGTGTTGTGTGGTGTGGGTGGGACTAGGCTCAGCAAAGGGGGGCTAACTTGCAAGGACCGAGTCAGAGCATGGATGGGAAAGGCTGATCCGCCTCAGGGCTAACATTGTCCCATGAGTGGAAAGGACCCTTTCTCAGAGCGAGGGCTGAACAGGACATTATATAACCAACCGCTGCATCGTAATCACATGCTTTCATGTTCAGACTCGAATGGAAGGGGTGTAACACTTGTTCCAGACGACAGAAGCATCACTGGAGGTAATAATGGAATAGGTACTCTCATGTCTTCACAGTTTTTGCCCTTGAGGTCTTTTGTAGTGCCCAGAGCAAATTACATTTAAAACAGTCATTTACCTGCCAAGAAACGCTGGATAGTCCACAAATCTCTCTGTCAACACATCTCACTGAAATTACTCTGCAGCAAAGGAGCAGGCATCTTTTGAAAAGTGATGACAGCGTGTTCCTGCTGAAAATAACCTAAAATCCACAGAAACAACAATAAGCATGACAGGAAGCGGATAAAGCAGTAGGTTAACCGTCCCTTTAAACTAATTCAGCCATGTCATCACTTATCGCTGCACTACTGTCAGATATGAAGAATTATTTATCTCCTCCCACAGATTCACATCATCTTGCTTTAGTTGTAACTCAAGAAGACAGAACTCATCTTCCAGAAGCAGATAATGTTGTTCCAGTACAAGTCTAACCTCACATAAGATCAAGAATACCAGATACAGTGGACCTCCAGTTAGGGACCACACATGCCCATGAATAGCTAAAATCAATGAATACAAGAGACCTCCTTTGAAAAAGCTTATAACTGCTTATTTTAATAGTTCAAACACCAAATATGGCTTAATATGCAATAATACACACTGTGGAAACTGTTTTAGCACAACTGCACAAGCCAACATCTACCATCTTCCTCGTCACCACTCTTGGGGATGTAGCCAATCAATGCCAAGGAAAATAAATGCTGCTCCAGGATTGGCTGCTTTGCAAACACCAGCCACTAGCATGTCAATTAGCACTGTGCCAAGGTATTTCAGCTTCCCAAGCTGCATTTTCCCTCCAGTATTTTAGATGTATTTTACAGAAAAATCTAGGAATAATCTGATTTTCCACAAGTTATTTCACATTATGTTCCACAGGGGGGGGGGGGGAATAAAAAAAAAAAAAAAAAAATCGGTGAATACCGAACCGCAGGTAGATGGGTAGGTCTACACCCACCTGTCCTTTACAGGGTCATGTGGAGAACTGGTGCCCATCTCCAGCGGTCAATGGGCCAAAGGCGGGGTCCACCCTGGACAGGTCTCCAGTCCATCACAGGGCAAGAGAGACACACAGGACAACCAGCCACTCACTCATACCTAGGGACAATTTAGAGAGACCATTTAACCCAACAGTCATGCTAAGGACTGTGGAGGAAGCCGGAGTACCTGGAGAGAAGACTCGACTGCATATAAATGTGTTTCTAACCAGCTTTTACACACAGCCACAAGTGATGCATGACATTACATAGATATGATCTTTTCTTTAAATAATCTGCTCTCACATCTTGCCATGCATGATGGTGCATCTAAAAGTAGGTCTCATGTGGGTGAAAACAGAGAAATAAAGCAACAAGCCCATGAACTGCATATTGTTTCTGATATATATATATATATATATATATATATATATATATAAAATTCCCTTCTCACCCTCCACGGGTGGTCTTTCTCAACCTCTGAGCTCGGGTCCTCTACCAGAGGCCTGGGAGCTTGAGGGTTCTGCGTAGTATCTTGGCTGTGCCGAGAACTGCGCATTTCTGGACTGAGATGTCTGACGTTGTTCCTGGGATCTGTTTTAGCCACTGCTCCAGTTTGGGGGTGACTGCCCCGAGGGCCCCGATGACCACAGGCACCACTGTGGTCTTCACCTTCCAGGCCTTCTCCAGTTCCTCTCTGAGGCCCTGGTATTTCTCCAGTTTCTCGTGTTCCTTTTTCCTGATGTTGCAATCGCTTGGTATTGCTACATCCACCACAACGGCTTTCCTCTGTTGTTTATCCACCACCACGATGTCCGGTTGGTTCGCCATTACCATTTTGTCTGTCTGGATCTGGAAGTCCCACAGGATCTTAGCTCGGTCATTCTCCACCACCTTAGGGGGTGTGCCCCACTTTGATCTCGGGGCTTCCAGTCCATATCCTGCACAGATGTTTCTGTACACTATGCCCGCCACTTGGTTATGACGTTCCATGTACGCTTTCCCTGCCAACATCTTGCACCCTGCTGTTATGTGTTGGACTGTCTCAGGGGCCTCCTTGCACAATCTACACCTTGGATCTTGTCTGGTGTGGTAGATCTGTGCCTCTATCGCTCTGGTGTTTAGGGCCTGTTCCTGTGCAGCCAGGATGAGTGCCTCTGTGCTGCTGTCTCAGGGGCCTCCTTGCACAATCTACACCTTGGATCTTGTCTGGTGTGGTAGATCTGTGCCTCTATCGCTCTGGTGTTTAGGGCCTGTTCCTGTGCAGCCAGGATGAGTGCCTCTGTGCTGTCCTTGAGTCCAGCTTTTTCCAGCCATTGGTAGGATTTCCTGATATCAGCCACTTCAGTTATTTGTCGGTGGTACATCCCATGTAGGGGCTTATCCTCCCATGATGGTTCCTCCAGCACCTCATCCTCTGGTCCCCATTGTTTGAGACATTCGCTGAGCACATCGTCGGTTGAGGCTTTGACCTTGATGTATTTATGGATCTTGGATGTTGCTTGGATGTTGGATGTTGAGATGTTGGATGCCCTTCTGTGCTGTACTCATGTATTTATCTTAGCTGCTATGATGCCTGACATGAGCTTCCATGTTGTAGAGAGACAGGTTATTGGCCGATAGTTGGATGGGACCGAACCCTTTGAGGGATCCTTCTGGATCAGGATTGTGCGCCCTTCAGTTAACCATTCAGGGTGAGTCCCACTTTGTAGCAGCTGGTTCATTTGAGCTGCCAGTCGCTCATGGAGGGCAGTGAGTCTTTAGCCAGTAGGCATGGATCCTGGCTTCATTTTCTCTCGTGTACCTCTTTAGGCTTGGAGCCTTTGTTTGGCAGTTTCGAGTGCTTCAGGTATGGGCATCTGGCTGTACCGCTTGGGTACTGGTCTTTTGATTGCACCTCTTTGGAGCTCTGACAATTGGCTCACTTCCCTCCTTGTTACCTTGATTTTAGCCTCTAACCGTCTTTTCCATGGTGGGTATTGAATCTCATGGTTGCTCCTATAGCCGAGCATCTCAAGGATCACTGACGCTGAGTTGTACACCAGCTCATTGGTTTCCGTTATGGTGTCGGTAGGGATCGTTCTCAATGCTGCATTCACATCTTCAATGAGACGTTCCGATGGTACTTCACTCAGCCGTTGTAATTGGCATCGGGATTGCCTGGTGTTCATTCGGGCCACGATCCTACCTCTCAGGTCAGTTGCTGCCTCGTTCAGCTGTGATGGTTCGTTCATTATTGGGGCTGCATACCCAATCTCCGGGTGGGGAGTTGAAGCTAACTCCCCTCTGACCTGGCGTCCTGGCTCCCCCTTGCCGTAGCATTTGTGTTGTACCTCGTCTATCTGAAGTTGTGACAGCATTCGCCGTTTGCGGATGTTGGAACACTGAGCTACTAGTTGTTTGGCAGTTAGCGTTGAATGGGGATGTCGACGTAACCATTCCTCCCGCATTCTTTGCATGTAACCCCTCTGACTAGGGTTACTTGAGTAGTAGCATTCCAACAGATCCAAGTTTTCACCTCTCGCCCAATTCCGTCTTGTTCCAGTAACCCATTTTTCGTGAAGGTGCCCTGGTTCCCCAGACGCAGACCTTGTTTGACCGGGCGACGTCTGAGCCGGTATGGCATGTATTCCTTTGTCACTCATCATGAGGTAGGCAGTAGCGCGAAGGATCTTGCCTAAGGACCCACACTGGATATCTCAATCAAGCGACCCGGCCTGGATTCGAACCCCGGTCTCCCGGGTGAAGGTCGGGTGACTTACCCATTGAGCTACCCAGCCGCTATATCTATCTATCTATCTATCTATATATATATATAAAAAACAAGTCTTGTTTGTTCACTTGTTCCACATGTTTCTGGTCCTTGGAGATAATTAGCCTTTAATAGTATATATATATATATATATATATATATATATATATATATATATATATATATATATATATATATATATATATATATTAGAATTTAATGGAATGAATTAATCATCAGTTGACCATCTTGGGATGAAAGTTCAGTGCTTTATATATATAGCTTGAGACCTCCTCACAAAAGGCTTAGAACTGCATTAATTAAGAGTGTGCATGGCTCTGTGTGTCTGTGCTGGCCCTGTGATGGACTGGCGACTTCCCCCCGCTTCTGTTGGGATGGTAACCTCTCAGCAGAACCTCCATCTAAAATCTGAACCTTCCTTTTAGGCATTCAAGCACACACTCCTTGTTTAGCCGTCCTCTCCTACAGTCTATGATGAATATACCCAAGGATTATAGGAGAAAAGCTGAACCTGGATGCTCCTCTGTGTTTGCTGAGGGCTCAGGAACACCTGGATAACTGCGTGCAGAGATGCCGCCCCGGCGTCTGTGCTTCAGGTTCTGACGACGGTGAATTGACTGGAATGTGCTCGCTCATATGCGTCCGGTAAACAATCAAGCAATCAAATCTCCTCATTTGCTTCTCATTCTAAACAAATCCTTTCCTCCTGTTCGCCAAACAAAAACCTTCCATCCATTAATAAAACATGATGATGCTGGTTTTTCAGCGCGCCAGTGTGAAACCTGCTGCTTCTGGAGAGAAAAACCAACTGTTTTTAACATGCAACCTGCACAGCTGGAGGTAAGTCTTGTTTGTTCACTTGTTCCACATGTTTCTGGTCCTTGGAGATAATTAGCCTTTAATAGTGCTGAAATAACCAGAGAACAAAAGAGAAAATAAAAGTAAACAAGACGAGGCAGCTTTTTCCTGCTGACGCCAGAACAGCCTCCTTGAACTGGAGTTTTACTCAGGGTCACCGATCATATCCAGTCAACATGTCTTAACCGTCCCGTTCTTTATTGTTCCCTGCTGCTGCTGCTGCTGCTGTTCTGTTCTCTTCTCTTGCCTTGCCTTAACCCCTCGCCTTGGCTATCACTCCATCTCCCCACCCTGAGGCCTCATGTTTCCCAGATCCTGCTCAGGGCAAGGTCTGCCTCTGCCATCGCTCTTTTCTCGCCTCTGCTCTCCGTCTAGTCATTTCTATCTTTTCTCCCCCTACGTCTCTCTATCACCTCAGGCTGAGGTGGGGGCTCAGCTGCCCGAACAATACAAATCGATCACTTAGAGAGGGAGGGAGGAGACGGGGTTAGGTGAGATAAAAGAAGGAAACAATGAAGCTGGACCAAAAATAGCTGATCTCACTGAAACTGAAAACGATCATCTTCGAGTCCTGCTTGGATCTCAGGAACGGAGATGATGGTGCTGGAGCTTTTCACATGTGAATATTTAATGGGCAGCTCATGAATAATTCAGAACAGCAAGCAGCTGCGTTTGAGCCTAAGTGGACATGTGAGGAGCAGGATCCAGACAGACCCGACTGCTGCCGCTCATCCTCACCCTGTCCAGCGTACAGCCAACACTTCCTAAATGAAAAGATGCTCCAGGCGGCCCCGATCTCGCCTGCTCCCTCCTCTGCTTTCCCATTCTGTTAAAAGGCACAGCTCTGCAGACAGGAAGCTAAATAAAAACAGAGACGGAGCGGATGGATCCTTCCTGACATCTCTTTCTAACACTCTCTCCATCACTCCACTCACTCTTCAATCCTCACATCTCACTCCCATATTTTCTCCAGCCGCCTCCTCTTCTCCGCTCCTATGCTCTCATCCGTCTCCTGGATTACTCGATACGTCTCCCCCTCGGTTTGTTATTGGCCCCTGCTCGGCTCTGGTCAGGACACTGCGTTCCAGTTAACACGGATCCCTGCTCCACCTATGGGGCTGCAGCCTCCACTATAAATGCTCACTGACCTGTTTTGCACGAATTCTGACACCATGCCGACACAGAAGCATTGCAGCTGGACTGATGCAGCAGCTTCCCTTTTATTTAAACCCACGATTCTCCTGAGTCAGGAGAGACATTCTGATTAAGCTTCAGTTGACATCACAAAGGTATCAGTCAGGCCTCCCTTTGCTTAGCTTGGTTATCTGTAATATGAAGAGCTGCGAATCAGCGAATATATCAGCGAATGAGAGGTTTTCTGCAACTTTAGAAGTATAAAGACGTGTGTGTTGCAACATACATCAATCTTACATTAAACCAGAGAAGACGACCCAACAGTGCCATCACTGAATATGTGCGCCAACAGGAAAGATAATACTCCCTTCCAAAAGGTGGCGCTAAACACAAAGAAGATCACAAGTCAAGAAATTAGCAGAAGAAAAAAAACAACAACAACAAAACCCAATTACAAGTATGCCACTGGTAAAGGTGTGGCTGGTGTCTCCTCTGGGTGGCGCTACTGCTGCAGTGTAATATTAGTGGTGTTTTGACACATCCAGTTAACAAGACAAGAGGATGCACAACATTGTATTTATGAAAACAGGATCAAAATGAATAAACTCCAGTTTTTCTGTTTCAACAAAGTATAGGTTTCACATAATGAGCATAAAATATTCCAATCTAGGTTTAAATAGTAAATGTATTGTGATATATGTGCTTATCCAGTTCAAGTTGCTCCCTATGCCAACAGAAACATTCAAAATTCTCCTGTTTTGAATAAAGGTTTATGGAAACCTTTGTAAGTATTTCAGATTTTAAAAAAAGAAATGATTAACTCTCAGACTCATTAAAAAGGTGTGAAATAGCCCTTTAGCTTAGAGCTGATTGGACGCTACGAAGAAAACTCAAACCTCAGTTCAGTTGAGTTATAAAGTGCCAATTCACAATAAATGTCATCTCAATGCTCTTTACAGGACAGCTAAATCTGGTTTATATACAGAAATAGAACCACGACCCAAACTTAGCCAGACACACACTGCAACTCTACCATTAGCATTGTTAGCAGCCAGTTTATTCATAGTGCTTAAAAATTGTTTCCTTCTATCTGTCGCCATTTGTTTTGTTCTCACAGAAGCCAAAATGCTGTCAGATAAATGGTTAAAAATCATGATGATGATCATTCTTTTTCTTCCCTCCTGTAGTCTGCCTGCAGAACAGATACTGGGTGTCGAAGATAACAGAAACTAGATGTTGGGTCAAACCACTCTGGAGACAGAAACAGTTGAAATGATCCATAATGTCGTTACAGCCTGCTCAGTGGGTCAAATATTTTAAAAGTTATGGTGCTTAAAACTCACAATCATCCATGGATATTAGTGTTACCAAACTAAAGTTAGCAATAGCATGCTAATGTGTTAGCATGTTGGTTCAAGCCAGAATGAGAAAGATTTAGAAAACCACCTCTGTTTACTGCCCTTACTAAAGAATATGACAATCCATGGTATACTTCGTGAGCAGAACTTATTTTCATCACGTCTGCAATCGCTTTATACTTCAACACAGAACCTAAAATGCAGCAATACAAATGATTTAGGTGCTGGAACTGAGTGTTTCCAGACATGTCTTCATTTGTCCACATCCAACACAACTGGAGTAGTAGCAGTTAAGCTCAAAATTATTCATACCCACAGCAGATCAAGGTAAAAGTAATATTTTAAGCTAGGGCAGCACAATTTATTACAACAGAGTAAATAATATGCAGATCACGGAGAACTGGCTCAAGTATCATGCATTCAAGCTCTGTATGCCTGTAATATTTTGTGATGCTTGTTCAATCCAGTTAAAACTTTTTAAACTGGATTTTAATTAAGTTGTTTCACCGCCAAAACAGCAGATGTCGACCAGAAACAACCTTTTAAATTAAAAAAGTATATTCAAAATTCCAAAATGGTAAATTCAAATTTTTCAAGTCGCTGTGTTGACTACCACTCATCTGGGATCTATGTTTGGTTTGAACCCAAAGCAGGAATGCATCACTTCTTCCTATTATTTGTTTATTTATTACAGTTCATATTAGTGCAATATTCACCAATGCTATCGCAAGTTTTCTTTAATAACCTGCCGCCATAATTTGGCTGATGTGCTTTTTCTGAGTGGTAGTCATATTAACATTATGGAGAGACCCAGCCAGAATCATGACATGAATGTGACAGATAATCTGAGGAGGTAGAAAAGATTAGGGTAATGGTGAGGAGGCCCTCCTACCTGAAAAATAAATCATCAAAATACCAGAGGAAACATTATAAGAAGGGTTTGATGGCAGTAATACCAATAAACACTTCTTCATTGATTATTGAGATTATAAATTCATTTGGCATGCCATTTTTTTTTTGTAAAATGTAAACAAAAACAAACTGTTTAAAAAAAAAAAAAAAAAAAAAATCCTTATACATTCTCTTATCTTTTTGGAAAAGCCTGTCTCATACCAAACCAGATTGTTATAGTTGAATATAAATAAATGTAAATCTGGTGTCAAACGTAACAAAAGCATAACAGCACCTGGATCGGACCTTGTGAGGCAAAACTCACACTGAAGAGAAATATTGTGTGTCTGAATTCTGGAAGACCTAGTAACACCTCCCAAAA
The DNA here is from genome assembly GCA_014839685.1 of Anableps anableps. NCBI lineage: Eukaryota > Metazoa > Chordata > Actinopteri > Cyprinodontiformes > Anablepidae > Anableps > Anableps anableps. The sequence goes on along the minus strand of CM026087.1, from coordinate 1,786,241 downwards.
ATAAATATGTCAAGGCTCTTATCAGAAGAATCTCCTCTGATGTAGAAGAGTCGATTTATGTAATGTAATGATGTCTTTGTTTCAATATGGCCGACTGAATCACATGTTTAGATGTACAGACTGACGTCATGCATGGCAGGACAGAGCGATCAAGTCCAGCCCCGTCAAACAAATACCTTCTGACCCGTCCGCTGACCCTCACACACCAACGCCTGCACCGGTAGTCCCGACATGACAAACGTGTTGGTCACACACACCAACGCTTGGCGTCCTCTGCCCCTGATGGGGCCTCCTGGCTACACTCTGCTGCTGTCTCCTGATTTTAACAGTCCATGTAGGACCGGACTGGACAGCACTCAGGGGCACTGATGTAGAAACATGCTCAACAAAAAATCTGCACTTCTGGGAGAAACTTTTCATATTTTTACCAACACTGAGCATCATGGTCTCTTGGCTTTTATTCTTTGGTCAAAGGACAAAGAATCAGATTTTCTGGTTCCTTTTAGTTCGATTTGCTCTCTGTCTCACACCACCCCCGATCTCCATCTCTTCATACCTCACAACAAACGGCTTTAGTCTAAATAAACCAACAGATCAATGTTCCTCGTCTGTTTTTCTTTAAATAAAAAAGCTTTACCATTTAGGTCCAACCACATAACAAATGCCAGTAGACTGTATTTGGAAGCTCTGGCCTCTTTCAGTTTATAAAAGTAATAAAACTGAAGAATGTCCTCCTTTTGTTCAAGTGCATTGTGTGCAGTTTCTCAAGCACATTAGTCATACAATGGAAAGAAGAACTTTTAAACAAGGCTTTGTTATATTTTTGAGGACTGCACACATTCAGCATCGCAGCTCTGTGGATACAGATGTATGCAGCTTTCAAGGCTTAAAACTAGTCAGTTGCTTTCTTATGCACCTTAACCAAAGGCTTCTTATAGCCTTCAATGAGCATTCTGGCTGATATTGGCCCACTCTTGTTGGCAGAATCTGTAGAGCTAAATAAAAGTGAAAGGTTTCCTGGTATAGATCCAGATATAAGCCTAGTATGGACATTTTCTAGAGGTTTGAGGTTTGGAAAGGTTGGACGTTAATCTGCTTTATCTGTTCCAAAACCAGTTTGGGATCATTGTGCTGTTGCAACACAGAACCTCCCCAGTTTTAACTATCAAAAATCATTGTTTGAGATGAAGTTAAAGGTGTAGCACAATGCACCAGTACCTCAAGCCAACCAGTCCCTCACCATGAGGCCACCACCACGTTTGCCTAGTTGCATTGATTACTGCAACAGTGTTTTCACAGATCTGACTAAAAAGTCAGACAGCTGCAGCAGAACGCAGACCAGGAAGATAGAGCGCATCACCCCAGTTTTAAAGTCCTTCCACTGGCTCCCTGGAGCTCAAAATAGACTTTAAAATACTTCTGTTAGTTTATAAATCACTGAATGGCTTGTATGTATATTTTTGACCTTGTGCCAATTAGAGAAAATGGTAGCGGTTCATTTTTAGTTTAAATAAGTGAATGAAAACCAATTTCGGAGCATGTAATCTTTAGAAGTCGCTGGTTTTATTCAGAGCAGGTGAAGAACAGACTCGTTTAGTTTAAGTCTGGCCCTAGAAACGCTTTGTGACATTCAACGTCGGCCTGAATTACACAGCAAAGCCACAAAGCTGCTCCAGGTTTTACACTCAGCACTGATTTGTCCTCTCAATGCAAATAATAGAGCATGGAGGGATATTCTCCAACCTCTCAAAGCAGTGTCCGCTCCACCTGCGGTGCATCGGAGCGTGCTCCAGCTGTAATTGGCCATCGCATCGATGACAGAGAAAGCTCGTCCATTCATCACATTCTCTCTCTCTCCCCCTCTCTCTCTCGGCCCTGCTGCTGCCAACTTGGGCCAATCCCCCCCACCCCCATCCTCCTCTGCTCCTTTTCCTCATTAAAGTGGGACCCAGGCAGTAGCGGTCACTGCCTCTCATTTATTTTCATTTGAAACTGGTGCAGCTCCACTGATCCTCTGGGGCTGCAGGAGAGAGAGGAGGATGGTGTCATTCTGATAACAACCAACACACACCTCACATGGATGTGCAACACACACACACACACACACACACACTATATTGCAATGCTTGCCGTGCATGGTGGGGATACACACAATCCAAAACACAAAGGCGTGTCTATGTGCATCTGCCTGTGAGTAGATGCACTTTCACACCCATTTCAATTCATTTCACGCACATATTCACACATTTCATGTACCTACGAGCTGCCGCGCTCTTGTTCCCCACCCCTCGTCTATCAAATGTCCCCCCCACCCCACTTCTCTCTTGATTGTGTGATTTTTGAGACAGTGATGATAGCAGGGTGCGAATCAGGGGCCGGTTAACCTGTACCTATTGTCACCTGTATGATTGCCTGTATTGATCTGGGTGTCTGTGCACGTGCGTGCATCTGCAGGGGGGCTCCCGCGCACGCCCTCGCTTCCTGTGCAAGTGTGTCCGTGCATTATATCAGAGCGGCCCTGCCTGACACTCGCTTGATTGAAAAGGTGCTCGGCAGATTAAATCGCTGCGGCGGAGACGACTAGCACACTCGGCTGCTGTTTTGGGAGACGGAGGAGCCCCAGAGGTAAGATGGGGGGAGGAGACGGGCGGAGCAGACAGGGGGCGTTTTAAAAAGCCCTTAGCCCTGACCCATCTAAGAGGCAGCGACTCCAAACTAATGTTTCCGTCTCTAATAGGAGACTAATGTCCCCCACACCATTAGACAGGCACACTGTGTGGGGCGAGTGGGAGGGGATGCACGGTCCAACCACTCACACCCACGGTGGAATAATTGTGGGTGGAGACAAGAGGCTAACAGCAATTTCATCAAAAAACCTCTCTCTGCTGCACACTGGATTCAAATGAATTGCAGCTTTGAAGGAGTTCTGAGGGTCCTGCAGCCTCTGCATGTGCCTCTGGTCCTAAACACCTGCAGGACTCTGGAGGACATGCATGCTGAGGGGACAGTTCAGTCAGCTGCTGCTGCTGCTGTTGATCAGGGAAGCAACTAAAAGTTGCAGGACAGTGGACTGGTGGACAAGAGTCCCCCCTGGAGGACGCCTGCATTAGACCATTTCTGAAGCATTTCTGCGTTTCCCTGTAAACGTACAAATGCATGAATATAAATCTAAATCTAGTGCAACAGGAAGCAGAACGCTGCCATCCCTCTTCTACGTCCCCAACCATCCCAACCTTCGACAGGTAAATGTTGCCATAAAACCATTTACTTCCTTGTGTGATTCATTGCAGACATAAATTTCTTGTTTATATCTCACAGACACCCAAACGCTGCAGCATTGCAGCATTGTTAACGTGCTTCTTTCTACATTATTAGAAAACCACATTTTACTTCTCAGGTAAGAAGCCTGAAATAAAATCCTTGCAAGAGAAAATTATTTGTGTGTCTTTGTGGATAAGCAGAAGCAGAAGGTTCAGCTCCAGAGTAAAACACATGATTATTTCATTTGTTCTGCCTTAGACAACATTTTTGCACCTTCATGAGTCTTTTTTGTATCTTTTAAAAATTTTGTTCTCACTAAAATATTTCATGAATGATTGTGAAGCACATTGATGTTTTCCTGCAGTCAGAAGCAGTGGATCTAAAACACTATGCAGCAGTAATTGGTCTGAGTCATTTCATCCCTTAATGGTCTGCATCTTATAATGCACTATTATGTTTAGTGTATCTGCCTTGGCATTGTATCTTACTGTAATAAATTGTATGACAGTAGGTTAGTAGATGTCACGGTAAACTGTTGCTTTACTGTTACGTTCCTGTTGCTTTGCAATGAGCCGAAACGATCCAGCGTTGCTTTAAAGCTGTCACTCCCGGCTATCACTAAACTCTGGAAAGTTGAGGTTTCTCCTTCAGCTACGTGGAGAAAGGCAGGAGGACCAAAGCAGAGGTTCGTCGGCGTTTTTCAACAGTCGACTGAGTCTCTCACCTGAAACAACTTCAGGCTGAATGTAAACAACGCTGGTGACGGGAGAAAAATGAGCTGAGGTCCAAATCCAGCTGCCTGTGGCAGCATCAACCAGCCCAGAATGCTGCAGAGCAGCCGACATGAGGGCAGGACTCCCTCTGAGGAGAGGGGAGGTGCATTCAGGGACATCTCAACTCTTAAGTGACATGATCATTGTTTTATTCTGAAATATCAGACAGGTTGTTTTCAAAAACTCCTGAACAACAGCCATGAACATTTTCAGGTGGTTTTATTGTTAATAAAAAAAATTAAAAAAATCTCCAGTTAGTTTTTTGCTAGCCACTTTTAAGGCTCTAAAAATATAAGTTAAAAAAAAAATAATTCTTGAGTAAATGCCAAAACACTGAGAACATTTAAGATTACTATGCTCTTAAAAAGTGTGGAAAGCGCAGATGATGACGTCACGGCTTTGATGCTTCTGACAGGGTAATGAATAACATTTGACAAAATGAGGACAAACTTGGAGTCGTTGCTGAGCTCATGTAATTTCTTCTTGCTTATTTCGTCTATGTTTTGATTATACTGTGATTAATTAATTAGACCCTGTAATTAAGTCAATTAAAAATTACCACCACTATTTACAGAAATAATCCAAATATCTTGTTTTAATTGATTTACATTATATTGTAATGTGATTCATATCGAGTTGAAGAAACTTATAATTGTGTATTTTCTCAGTATTTTATAGTCCTGTGCTGTTCTGTATTATAACAGCTCTGTTGGATTTAATGTCCAGCTCTCGACTAAAATGATTAAATTGACTCTTGGGGAGAGAAGAACCTGAAAGCTGAACTTCCCAGGCGTCCCTGAAGCTCCTCTGGGACTGATGTGATCACTGAACGCTCACTGCTCCTCCCTGGGACACTCCTGTCCAAGTATATTTGTCCTTTGATGTCCCCACTATCTCAGCCTGCCACTCACCTACTGGAAAGTTGCACACAGGCTAAACCTGTGGAAACGTTCCCTCCCTCGCCTCTCGCTTCGAGGAACCGCTTGATGCAGAAAGTCACATTTTTCATCTGGAAATTGCAAATGAAGGGCATGCCTCAAAAGCAGTTTCATTTGTCACCCAATGAAGCATTCACCGATTCAGTCAGTAAATTATGGTGCAATAAATTACTACCTGCAAACATCAATGAAATATGTTGACTCGTTGCAAAACAAGTCAACCTCAGCACGACTGTTTTTCATGATCAGGTGCACAGCAGCGGCTCGATTCTAATCTTTTATGCAACAGGAGGGGGAGTTCGCACAAAGTGGGACTGCTGGAGTTACACCATTTAAATTTATCTGTAATGGGAACTTTAAAAATAAAAAATGCAACATTGGGAGAAGGTGGAGTGCATTTGTGATGGAGAGGAACGAGAGGAAGCGAGCAGCTGGGGATCTATTTTGCTTTGCCATTATTATTTTCAAAGCAGGGATGCCGCTTTTCCTCCCGTTCCTGTCGCTGTCATCGCTCCTCATCACCCCCCTGCCACTGCTCCTTCTCCCAGTTTTCCTCATTTTCACGCAAAAGTTTGACACTCAGAAAAAAAAAAAAAAAAAAAAAGAGCACATATTTATCCCCGACCCCCCGCTCAGCCATCATCCCACCCATTTGTGTTTAATACGTGTGAGAAATTGCACAGACTTGAATAAATAAGTAAAATAAATAAGAAAGGCTCTGCTAGATGGCTCAGAAAATGTCACATCCTGCTTCGGTTGAGTGGCTGCCTTTGGTCTTAATACCAAAGCCCTCCCATCAATCTGGATCCCATCTCTCTTTCTATTAAACAGAAGTGCAAGCTCACAAATCAGGTTGGCCACGATCTCCACTGCCTTGGGGAGGACATGTCTCACACTGCAGTTTACAGAAAGTTGTATAGAAGGAAGATTTTCTGAGCAGAAGATGAAGAATAAGAACACTGACACAGAAATATGCTGCAGCTCCTGAAACATCAAGGAAAAAAGTAAGAATTCATCCATATTCATGTATGTGTGGGTGGAATAATACAAAAATGTAAATAAGCTGAAAGGCAAACACAGCAACTGTTTGATGAGAGCCGTATATAAACAACAAGTGAAATGTGAATGAAGTCAAAGGTGAATGACTCAGAATCTGCCAGATATTCAATTAAAAGCAGCTCAGAGTGGCAGACTCTCTGCTTCCCACTAAATCAGCCTCAGCTGTGTTTCCCGGACACGATCCAGCCAACATGGCAGGAGGAGGGCTCTGAGATGAAACGAGAAGAACTGGATGTTCTGCTCGACTGGCTTCAAGAAGGCAGCCGGGCTCCGAGGTGGAGGTTCCCCCTCCCTCCAGTCCAGTGATGAAGTCAGCGCGCAGCAACGTCCTGCTTGAGCTGGAGGTGCAACATCTGGGTCAGGAGAAGAGCTCCTGATGTGTCTGTGTTTGTACCTGAGCAGCAGCTCCTCTCTCCTGGTGGATCCTGCAGCGGGGGGGCAGCATGCAGCATCAGCACACACTCCCCCCACCAGACCCAGTTCACACGAGTGCTCCAACATTCTGACTGCGCCTTATCGGGCTCCGAGCTCCTCGTCTCTGCGTTTCCTCTGCAACAAGCTGCTTTTCTCTTCTGTGCTCCTCTTCCTCCTGCCCTGTACCTCACAGTCTGTGCTGTTGTCCCCCCTCCCCCACCCCTTTACTTCTCCTCCCTCTCCTCTCCCCTCTGCTCGCGCTGTTCGAGCAGCAGAGCGGTGGAGACCCTGCTGGCTTGCCTAGCTGAAGTAATCCCCTGTGACAGCTCAGCTCATGTTGTTATGTTGTGGGCCCATTTGAGTCTAATACTGCAGCCGCAGTTCGGTTCGGCTCTGGACCGCCTGCTCGGCCGCTGGGCTCAGCCCGTTCCAGCCATGCCAATAAATTCACATTTATTGCACATCATGTCCGTGTGTTTGGCTCAGCTCAACCCGGTCCAGACTCTACACACGCAGCCAGAACCAGAGGAGAAAACCAACCAACCCTAACTCACTGCTGCAGCTCTTTATGAGCTAAATAAATCCAGCATGTTCTGCTGAAGTTCTACTTAATGCACAGAGAAAGGCCAACATCCAGACGCAGTGGAGAATATCTGCACTCATTGGCTGTAATCTGATTACAACTCTGTCAAAAATGACATTTGTGCTCATAATCTGGTAGAATCGGGTAAAATCTCTGTGCTGTTCAGAGATTCATGGTTTACAGTTCAGCTTAGCTGCTGTGATAAAAAAAATGCCACAATTAATGAGCGACTGTAAACCTGGGGAGTTTATTCTCAACAAATCAGCAAAAGTGATTCTCTGCAGGGATTCTTGGCCTCATGAAAATAGCTTCAGCTCTCCAAGAAATACCAGCAATAACTGTTCAACTTCCTCTTGTCTGTTTCAGGCAACATATAAGTGATATTTTAAGCTAAAAGTTGCGTGAAACAGTTAAAATGTGCATTTTTATCTCATTTCCAAGCTTTCCAGGAATGTAGGGCAGAAGAAGCTCCTGGTTCTCTCATGGGAGGAAGCTTAAATTGAAGCTTCCTGGAACAACAGGGATGCTGTAAAATACATTCAGAAACTCTCCATGTGGCTCCCTGCAGCACAGACGGAAACTCCTGGAGAAAAGCTGATGGTGCCAACTCCAGGATTATTATTTATGGTCTGCTTTAGCCCCAACATACTTCAGCTCCACATAGAAAACGGCTCTTCTTCGCCATCGATGAGACGGCTTGTTGGCCTCCAATCCGAAAGTTAATCTGCGGGAAAATCTGACGGATTTCTATCGTCTATCTGGATCTCCTGTTCATCCCTGTTGGGGTTTAAGGGAGTGGTTTTTGGTGAATTATGTCACCATGGTAACCCATAACCCTAGCATAAACTCACTCCAGAGCTGCACAGACTATATGATCATCACCATATTACTGGATTTTATTGCAATGAACTGGATGGAGTTGAACGTTTGCTCCAGTCTGAAATAAACTAAATTAAAGCTCAGATAAAAGTTTTTTACACTATGTATATCTGAATTATTCGATGTTTAGGTTGTTCTGGTTTGATGGAAGAATGAATGATCCTAAAGTGAAGATCTAAGGGATGGAACCAAATATCAAATCAACTAAATATACAAAAACTATGATGAAATTTAAAAAAAAAAAAATCGAAGCTAAACTAAAAGTAAATCCAGAAAAAAAAATGATGAATGCATTTTAAATCATAATATTTCCCAACATCATCCCCCTTCCACCCTGTCCCAGTATACCTGGACCCAAGCGCTCAACTTTACCCCGGCCCAGTCGGTCTCCAGAGGGACGGCCCGTCTGAGTCAGCCCAAACAGGCGCGCCTCAGCAAGCAGCTCTCCCAGAGGAGGAGCTGCCAGATCAGACTCCACATACCTGGCACATCACAGCCTTTCCTCCCCATAGGAGGCTGGGGCTGAAGACACGGGCAGGGAGCTGCTGATTAAAAATTCATCTCTGTTTATTATGATTTATGCATGTTTCCCTGAGCCAGGGACGGAAAGAAGAGGAGAACAGCTTCATTAGTGCATAGTGTGTGTGTGTGTGTGTGTGTGTGTGTAGCAGGTGGGGAATAGTTAAAATTATGGATTGTACGTGAGCTTCATTAGAATGTTTGGCATACGGGGCGAAATCATCCGTCTTCACCAAACACCTGCATTTCCCTGAAAAACAACAATTGAAATCCCAAATTATGTGAAGTAGTCGGGCCATCAGCATTAAAATGCACAAGACCCTCTTGCTAAGTTCTGCCTTAATTACCCATTTCCGCCTCTGTTGTTTGTAATTCAAATCAATTCTGCCTCCTGTTGCACTTTGTCTTGGCCCAGAGTGATGCGGCGGTGGCGACCGGCAACTAACGGCGCTGGAAGAGAGCAGGAAACAGGCCACGAAGGCACGCAGCAGTCTGATGCAATGATCGCACACATTTCCTGCAAATCAAACAGCTGCTGCAGCCACTGATCACATGCTGCTGGCTCCTACCTACACTGACAGCTGAATGCAAAGAACATCACACAGAACACGACAGGAGAGCAGAATGGAGAGCTGAGCACTGCATTTAAATGACAACGAGCTGATTTGTTATTTGCATTGCTGAGAGATCGCACTCCTGCACCGTAAAGGACACATTTACAACACAACCTAATTCACCTGAATGACTGTCTGCATGTCATAGGAAGCGCTTGCTTTGCTTCAGCACTCTTTGGATTCCCATCAAGTCATCCAGTAAAGAACCAGCAGCAGACTCTTCTCTCTGCAGCCTAAAACATGAACAAACTTCCTCCACAATCACCTCAGCAGACGCGAGGATACCTGGGAGGAGCTGGCGGAAAGACCCCTCGGTATGAAGACACACTGCTGACAGACTTCAACCAAACTTCTTCAAAGGCTGGAATAATCCACTTCGAGAAGCTTCCTACGGTTTCAAACTGTTAGAGGGAGACTCCTGTGCCGACGCGGTCGGAACCAAGGTTGTGATTGGACCGCCGTTTTTCCAGCTCAAATACACCCAGGATATACGGTGCCTCGCAACAGTCTTCATACCTTTTGAATTTTTCTCATTTTGTCTCACTACAGCCACATTTATGGGAGTTTTTTTGTTTTGACCTAAAAAAGAATCAGAAGAATTTGGTGTACTTTTATGTTCCAGCACCTTTATTAATGCTCCTAATAAAACCCGGCGCAATTTCATTCTTACCACAAATCTGTGGTAAAACTTTAAATCTGACTGGGCTCAAAATGCTAGTCTGTAGCTGTTCAAAGCTGGTCGAGACAAACCCCAAAGAAAGGAGGTTCTAGAAAGTATTCACCCCCAGGTAAAGCTGGAGACAAATCCATGCCACCCATCTCAGATCTGGATTTGTAAAATGTTGTGAAAGCATCCATCACTCTCCTTCCACTTCATACGTTTGCACTACGTTGTGTTGGTCTGTCGAATTAAAACTGCAATAAATCTATTAACCTCCTTAAGATTATTTTTGCAGAGATTCTGCTATAAAACCAAGTTTAAAAGAGATTTAGTTTAGGCCCATTAAAATTTGTTTTCAATATCTCCTATAAAATATTAAATAAATACACAGAAGGGTCGGCTGTTAGAGACCTTCAGTGGAATAAATGCACACAGAAATAAAAAAGCTCTTGAAGACATGTTTTAAAGGCAGATCCCTGGCCTGCACTTCCCCAACAAACTCTTTGGTCAAAACAGAAAAACACCTTGAAGGAAATGTCAAAGCAGCGTGAACTGTTCACAGCAGAAGCACAGAGGAACAGTTCGCTGCAGAACTGAAAACTCTGATCTGAGGTGGTGAGTCTGAGTTAACCATGTTAACCACGTTTGCGATACTGTCCTAATCAAAGGGAGGAAAATAAGATGAAAATATGAAAATAAGGGGTATGAGCAACCACAAACGTTTCTACAAGTCTTCAGGCTTTCAGTCAGACGGTCTGGAAGGAAGTTTTGATCACAGAAGAACTTGATCTCAGAGGTGTTGTGGTCCTGTTAAGGTCTGGGCTTTTTCTTGTTTCTTTGGTCTGTTCTGTGATTTCTCATTGCTTTTGGCTCCTAACACATGTAACTGATTTTGATCAAGTCCCAGGTTGTTCACTAGGGTGGTTAGCTTTTTACATTTAGAATGTGGATTCTGGTTCTTCTGCATCTACAATAGAGCGTAGTTTTAACTTTGCGTCGGGCCACCCAGTATTTTTGACCTTCCCAGCTCAAATGTTACACTGAAGGATCCAAGCCGAGCGCGTGCATGTCAGTTTCTGTTTTTAGACATTTAGAGATAAAGTTGTAACTTCCTAGTGTTTGTAATACCTCAGTCTTAAATTTGGCCTTAAGCCCCGCCCACATGGGAACTGTTTTTCCAAAATGAGGGAGTTTTTAACAGTTTGTGCCAATGTTATGTTTTTTGTGAAAATTTTGCCCTTGCATATTCACGTGAACTGTGAAAATGCATTTGTTGTGAAAATGCTGACATATTAGCCCAATCTCTAACCTGTCCTAGAGAGAGATTATTTGTTTTCCCAACATGGCGGATGCGCGCGCAACCGGCCGGCCTTTAAGCTGTCACCGGTTGCCTGTCAGTGATGTCCGGCCACTGAAGTTTGGGCCATTTGTTCCTCCTCCTCATCCTCACCTGCATGTAACACATACGGCTCATTGAGACGTATCACATCCACTAACGGCAGTTTGGCAGCATAACTTATTTTATCACTCGGTGATGAACAGTTGTAGTTTGCTGACGACATGCTAGCTAACGTTCAAACAGCAAGATGACGGCGGGTAACCAAGGAATATTAAAGCAGGTTTGCTCACAGTAACATCATGAATGCCTCTAAATAAGACAAACATATCCATGGTGAGCAAGGGCGCCGAATGGTTTCCTAAAACTGTGTATTTTAATAAAAAACAGAAAGGAGAAATAAAATATGATCACATTGTGACCTATTTTGGTCACAATTAGCAGCCATTTTGACTGCAGGGAATTTTGTGCCGTTCCAGTTCAATTTTTCCAGTTGCGCAAAATAAAATTTGAAGCTAATTTTTAAAGAGCACCTCCAGCAGTGTTTGGTCGCCCTTACAGAACAATCCCATGAATTTCACACATGAAAATCACATGTGAAAGCCACGAACCACATGCAAAATGAACATGTGGCTGCAGCCACCAAGGCAGGTGGTAAACTAAGCCATCAGGAATCAAAAGCGCAGCAGGCTGAACGGGAGGCAGTGCGCGCAGGTGCAGAGATGCTGCACTGAAACTAAAACGTCTGCAGGAGTTGCGCCTGATGAAGGAGGCGACCTGCACTGGCTAAGAGTTGGAAATCATTTTATCAGCCTGTTTGTAAATGGTGTAAATCATTAATATATACGAATAATATATTCTTGCTTTCTTTCTGCAGGTGACATGTACAGTACAGTGGGTGCTGATGTAGCATGATGTCGACTCATAATTCTTCTATAACTCCAAACGCGTCATATATTACAGAAATGGCAGATCACATGTTTGTAGCGGTGCTGCAGCTGCTCCTCATACTCTACGTCGCCATTCTTGGTGTGTTGTGTGGAGGCTTTTTTGCGCATTTCCCATACTTCATGCTTAGCGCCACTTACAGGTCTGGAGGAGTAAATACAGCAATTTCGCTGAACTTCCATTTAATTAGGTGCTGTAGGGCTGCTTCAGAGGAACAGGGGTTCGTATGGGGTCAGTGTTGGGATCAATTGTTTTTTTATTAGATGTTTAATCTCGGGATGGGTCTAGATCCAGCCATGGTTTGCCTTTATGCAGATGATGGAGTTATTTATGCCGTGCAATCATCTTGAGTTAAAATACACTTCACTGAATCTGCTTTCCTAAAGTTAAAAATGATATTTGGTGAGAAAATGAGTAGATTTACTGTCTGTGCACATCTCCGGTTCTCAGGGCCGTGGTTCTAGAGCTGAGGAGCATTGAAACTGAATGCTGCCACCCCATGTTGGGTTCCAGGGCTGGAATAATTGAGTAAGCAGGTTTCTGATGGTTTTACACGGGTTCCACCCGACATTAAATCTGTGGATTTAAATATCAGGTAATTAAATGATGGATTTAGATCGAAGACCATTCAGTGCCATCTCACCTCCTGAAAATAAAGCATGCAGTAGTTTTTCTGTGACAGGAAGTCCTTTATTCTCACAAAGGTTTTAAGATTGCAATCAGAATAGTTCAGAATAGACTAAAATTTAGGCATGACTGGGTGACACGCAGGTTTCTTGTATGTTCTGTTGTCTTTAAACCCTCTGAGCTCATTATTTAGTATTAACCTTGCATTTTTAGGGCTAAAAACAATCATTCCTATATGTTTTACATTTGGTTGGAGAAAATTCTGACATCTATTCTGTGATATTATGGACACTCTCATTCAGTGAATGTCAGGGGCTGTAATCATGTGGTGATACAGATAATTTATGTATCATCAGTATATATCTGGTAAAATATGCTGCAGTAGGGAGAGGACACAGACGTTAAACAAAAGTGGGCTGAGAATGGAGTCTTGAGGAACCCCACACGGGATTGTTCACATCAGATACACAGCAGATGGGATCCTCATCAGTTTTCTTTTTTTGTGTGTTTAGTTTTTGGTTTTGTGGGATAGTGATAAAATAAAAACCTTAAAGCTTTGTGTTTCCCAGGCTATGAGTTTATGCATGAACACGTTGAGGATCACCTTGATCAGAACGCCAGTGGAAAAGCAGGTTCTTAATGGGACATTACTGGTTTAAAAAAAAAAAAAAAAAAAAAAGGCAAAATCATTTTGCTGAAAGAGCAAAAGGATAACACCAAAACTTAGTTATGATTTCACACTTCTAGCTGCTGTGTCTCCACACCGCGTGCTCCCTGAAGATGAGCATCTTGTTTTCGTCCTTCAAAGGAAGAGAGCTGACGCTGCAGTAAGTTGAGGCTCTGTTTTAAATTGTGTTTACAATTTAATGACCTATTTGTGTTTGTTGTTCCAGCCGAGCGCCCGCTCCTCTCTCCCTCTCCCATCCTTCTCCTGCACTTTGTGTCTCCTGCTCCCTAACACGCTCCGACAGCAAAAGGTCAATGCCCATTGGCTACATGGGGGGCATTGAGTGATGCGAAAAGGGGTGGGGTTGTCATGGCAACGTGCAGCGAAGCTGGGACACAGGATGCATTCGGTGCCAAAAAAAAAAAAAAAAGAAAAAGGGCTGGAACCTGAGCGGGATCAAAAGGCTCCAAGGCTCCGCTCCACGGGTGGAGGTGCACTGGACTGGGGGAAACTGGGTTTTAACTGGCTGAGGGTTTACTAGCCTGGCAAATGGGAAGGGTGTTGACTTGGCCAGTCATGCCAGTAAGGCAGACAGAGGGGCCTGAACACAGCGAGTTGCGAGCAGCTCTGTTATGTCTGTGAGCCTGAATTCTGCTGAGCTTGGCTTCACATTAATAAAAGAGGGATTACTAAAGTCTGCAGGCTCCTCTTAGGCCCTCCACCAGCCAAGAGCACCCCCCACCTCCTTCCCAACATCCCTCACTCTCTTTTCTTACTCTCCTCTGCATGCTGCTCACGTCCATCCCATTCAGGAAAAAACACTCATCTGCCTATTCTCCTGTCTCTTCCCATTTCATTTCTCTCCCTTTAAGTAGAAGCAGAAGGGAAATGCACATAAACAGATAAATTATTTAGATTTTTTCCCAAAAGAAAAGAGAAAAAATTTTTTGACTGTGCAGTTTGAAAGAAAAAGGGGAATGGAAATGAGGAGGAGTGAGAAATAAAAATTACATTAGATACAAGATTCCACAATCATCCCGGTGATATGAAGAATTAATCTTATCTTCCAGTGGCACACACGGCCGGGAAGGAGGGAGCGCCTCCAAAGGCTCCGAGATGACAACAGGACAAATTCGCCTTTCCATTACGGCGCCATTCATCCATTGTGACGGCAGACACCTCGCGATAAGCAGCCGTATTGTTGCCATTGACAATGTCATTATGGGACAGTAAACAAGAGATGCCGCGGAGGGTCGGGATGAACCGGGCGGGGCCAGAAGGTCACAGAGCCAATCTGGAATGAAAGGATGTGAGACCCCGTGGGAGTGATAAGACACCTCTTCTTCTGCTTCTGCTTCATCCGTCTCTTCTCCCAAAGCCAAGGACAGGCGTATGCCTAGAACAAAGCTCCGGCGTAATCAACTCCTCTGTACTCGCAATCTTCCCTGGAGGTCGTCCGCAGAAAGAGGCTTAGATGCAGGAGCGGCTTCGGGATCACGGGCTATTAAGATGGGAAAATAGGTTGACATTCACCGAGCCTCTCACCCCGTTTTATTCTGAAAATACCATAAAGGGAGCAGAGACTGCAGCCACATTCAGGCAGGTTGTCGGCTCACTTTAGTGTTCGGAAAGCTGTAAGCTAAAGAACAAAATGCTGCGTTTAAGTCTGACAGCAACTAGTTCCTTCAGTGTTTTCATTGGTTAATTGGGGCATAACGACATATATAGCTCTCATTACCAGACGATTTGTTCTGAAGAACAAGATGAGACAAGAATCAGACAACACTGGAGAAAATGAAAAATCCTGAGATTAGTTTGTACAAATGGAGTCAAATCACAAACTGGGTCTTAAAATCAGTCCAGTCAAGGTTTGATTGGTCCATTTAAAAATGTCGTTATGCTCGATCAAAGGTGTGAGAAAACAAAATGCTCCTGGAGTAAACGGTTTCATTAATGAATCAACCACTTCAGTTTTGATTGGTTTAGACAAAGTCATCAGTGACTAGTAAAACTGAAGTATGAGGACGTATTACCCATAGTTTCATCTGGAGGGAAGAGAGGTAAGCCTGAAAACCTGAGGACACCATCCCAACTGCGACGTACGGGGGTGGCAGCATTATGCTGTGGGTGCTTCGCTAAAGGGACCAGTGCATGACACAAAATGGATGGCAGCATGAGCAAAGAACCTCATGTGGAAATACTGAAGCAACATCTTGGACCCAAGTGGAAAGTTTTGGAGAGGACACCACAAAGTCCTGATCTTCGTAGAAAATTTGTGGGTGGAGCTAAAAATATGATCAAGGTGGCCTTCAAACCTGACCCAGTAACACCAGTTCTGACTGGAGGAATGGGCCAAACGTCCAGCAAACTGTCGAGAAGCTCATGGAAGGAAATCAGAACCACTTGCCCGAAGTCAGACAGTTTAAAGGACCAGCCATGTTGGTCGTCAGTCGGTTCACGTGCTGATACCAGGACTCACTGGCGGTTTCATTCTGTTCACTAGCTAAGCATGAAACGAGCTGCAGAACTGTGCAGAAATTTTAAACCATTAACATCTTTATGATTCTTGTCCATCAGCCAAACTTATTTTGAATCTTTTGAAATCATCTTAAACAACAGTGTTTGGCTGTTTAGTCATTAATTTTGGGGATTATTCAAACATCCAACTAAAAAAAAATTAAAAAACCAATAGTGTCTTTGTCTCAGACTGCTTTTAAAATGGATTCTTTGCTTAGCTGCTAATTATGTGTTGAAAGAACAAACTAAAACTCCGAATTTAGGACAGGTTCTGGTCATTTCACCTCCATTTTCATTTTCTACAAATTCCTCTGTCGACTGTAAGGAAATATGGTTGATACAAATATTAGGAGGTCCAGCAGTATCAGGTTTGGTTTGATGAAGCAGCCAAGCAGCCAGTCCAGGAGTGCCATTTATTTTCCTTGGTACTGACTGGTTGAACCCCAGGAGTGGAAAAAAGGAAAACTGTAGCTGTTAGCTTCTGCAGTAGGTTTAAGACAGGTTGGACACCGTTTATTAATACATATTAAGGTATAGTTGAAGTTTGAGCTATTAAAATAGGCAGTTATGGGTGTTTTTAGAGAAGAGTTTAGCTATTGTTTGTGGCGGCTGTGGTCTCTAACCCTCGAGAAAACTGGGATTTAATGTGGTTAACAGTTTGTTAAAAGTTACTCTTACTGAGGCATTTTAAAATGTATTCATATTCATGACTTTTGCAGAAAAGAGAAAAGATAAAAAAAAAAACAACTTCAAGTGGCAGCATTTTACAAAGTAAAAGGGCCCACAGTTACAGCTGGGAAGGACACGGCTCAGATGCCTTGGAAGATAAAGCAGAATTAATCTCATTCAGTTCATTTTTTTCCTTTATGGATTGAACTCATATGGACCTCTGGTTCCCACCTCAATAATTCACTCAGTTTGGCCATTGCTCTCTGTTGGAGATATTCAGCATTTCTGAAATTTTCCTGAAAAGGTGAAAAAAAGAAGCCGGCAGCTCATACACACCAACTGATTTCATCATTTTAGGAGTTTAAAAAAAAAAAAAAAAAAGTTGGATAACGTGTCTCAGGAAATCTTTTGCTAAGTTTATACATATTTTCTTGCTCCTAAGGTAGTTCTCTAAAAACTATTACATGTTCTTTGCCAAATATTCATAAATGCATCATAAATACAGAGATCTCCATGAATTATTTCAAAGTGAAAAACCAAAACATAATTTCTGTTCCCTTCTGTGGTTGACAGAGCTCAGAAACAAGGGTGCAGAAGCTCAAATCCAACACGAGAAAATATTTGCATTCTCCACATGCTCTGACTCCCTCCCTGTGGGTTGGGTGAGCTTGGAGCTGACAGGATTGTTCCTGTTCCATTTGCAGACATTAGCACTGGGAGATTAATTTGTCCCCTTCCATTAGGTGGGAAAGCAGCCGCCATGGCTGCTCAATTATCGCTTAACAAAAAGAAAAATACTCAAACGCACAGGAACCATCAAAATAACAGGCCTGAGCGTCGCATCATCCGGATGCATTTCTGTACATTCGTCTGATGCACACGGAGGCTGGAGAGACAGCAGTGGGCAGGTGTGTCTGTTTTCTGCAGCTAATTAACAGAAAACTGTTTTCTGCGTCTGATATTCAGCTCTGCACAGAAGATGACAGGAGATGGGAGAGAGGGGGATGAAGGAGGACGAGAAAGGTTGTTGCTGTGTTTTGACTTCCTGCTGCTTCCCGTCTTTTATGACGACTCCAACTTCGTTTGTTATAATGAACATCAGCGAGGCTCAATGCAGTGTTCAGATCCTTGAAAACACAAGAAATCAGCTTAAATCTGCTTGTGTTCTGGATTGGATGCAGAATGGGTCACGTTACAGGCTGGGATAACGGGACAAAATTCCACCATCACTCCCACCAGTCCCACAGCAGTGTGGCCCTGATGGCAACCGATGGACTCAGACACACAGTGGAACATTACAGCAGGCATGTTAGCAGGAAAATCTGCAACAGAAAGAGAATCTGATTGCAGATCTGTGTTTTTTTCCTTGCCGTCGCGCTCCGCTGATGTGATGATGTTGCCGTGTGGTGAGACTTGCTAATTGGCTCACCTGTTTCTGCGCCATCTGGAGCCTCTCAAAAAAAACTTCCACACCGAGTTCCCCAAACATCCCTCAAAACACACACACAGGAATACATGCAGGTATGACTCTGTTCCTAATGCAGGAGAGGATGCTGATATGTGCAAAATAATATTGAAAAATATATTATATACAACTAGATATTGCAGCTGCAGTCCACCTCAGAGTCCGAGCTGGACAGAGAAACAACACATCCCACCAGCATCCCAGACAACCCAGAAAGGACCGACCTTGCTGGATCTGGTGGAGGTTACACCTCACAGGAAGTCTACGTTCTGGACCAGGACCCAGAACTGCTGTTCATTTCAGGGATGCAACATCCAGCTAAATCCCAGGATGTTAATATTCCTGGGTATACCTGATCACAGGATAATGATGGGACTCATTTAATCCATCAGTGATCCAATCAGAACAAATTAGATGCCAATAATTCTTTAAAAAAAGCTTTAGAACTACAAAAATTTCTTAATTGTAATAAATAAATGCATAAAATTAAATAGCTGAATTTTAAAAAGAAATGTTCATAAATAGTTTTGAACCGATTATGTTTTTCAAGAATAAAAGTTGATATGCAATTAAAAAAAAAAAAATCTTTATTAAAATAATAAACAACCTAATAAAATTGAAATGTTATAAAACAATATCTGTTAAACCTTAAAAAAAATTAAATAAATCAGGTATTCATTACTATTTCATATTTTTAAAAACATAAAATTATGACATTTAAAAACTAAAAACTGGTGAATATAAAAAAAAAAACTGCATCACACAGTAAACATTACTATAAACTAAAAGTAATGATACAATAAGAATGTATAAAAAGGATATTTTATATAATTGTGATTAAAAGTGGAAAATATCCAGCAAACTTTAAAAACAAAATAATGAATTAAGAAATATCAGATGCAAAACTAAATGTTTAAAATGTGTAGAAGGTACTGAAAAACTCATGTCAATATGTATAAAAGCAAATGAAATAGTCAGAAGTATTCAGTAAAGATTTAACAGTTTCTTCTAAATGCATTACGTAGCAGTCCAGCATGAAAAATTAAAGAACAAAAGCAAAAATCTCTGATTGGAAGCATTCTTTTATAGTCTATTTTTGCATTTATGGAAAATACTAAATGTGTTTTAATTCTCCCAGCTCCCAGTGCGTTCCAGGTCAGCGGTCCGGATCGCAGCAGGAAGGCCCTCCTGGGCCACAGCGCGTCTCACCTGCCACCCAGCGTGCAAACGAGCGTGAGTTCTCCACAGCTCACAGACGGAGACAGCAGAAGAAGAGCTGTCCTCCTCGCTCTGCCCCCCTGTCATTAGCCGCGTTTCATAATTCATGCGTTTGGATGAAAAATGGATGAACGGTGAACATGACACCAACAGAGCCTTCTTCCACTGCAGACCCAGAGAGCATTTCAATCACAGCCTGTTGGTCTTCTCTCTGCAGAGAAAGTATTCCCGCTGCTTTCACTTTTCCACATTTTGTTACAATTACAAGTCTGAATGTGATTGACTGGGATTTCCCATGATACACCAACACACAGTCATGCTTCACTGTGAATCTGAAAAGTGTGGCATGCATTTAAGTTCAGCCCAGAACTCTGCAGAACCTGCTGGTCTGCACCAGCTGTGAACATCTACAGACTGAAGGTTTCTCCATTATTTTTGTATATCTCCAGCTCAGTCAGACTGGATGGAGAACATCAGTTTTACCACAGACTCTCAGTTGGATTCAGGCCTGGACTTTGACTAGGCCATTCTAACCCATTAATTTCCTTTTATCTGCATCTCTGGCTGCATGTTCAGGGTGGTTGTCCTGCTGGCAGGTGAACCTCCACCTCAGTCTCGGGTCTTCCGCAGCCTCTAACAGGTTTTCATTCAGGATTATCCTCTTCTCTGTTCCTGCTGAAAAATACACCCCCACATCATGATGCTGCCGCCACCTCCATGGTTCAACAAAGGGGTGATGGGTTCATGTTCATCTCTGTGCTATTAGAATAACTGCTTTACAGTTTGTTAAATCCATTAAGCAGCTTTCTCATCCCTGCTGAAGAAAAGCATCCCCCACAGCATGATGCTGCCACCACCATATAATGTGACAAAATATGAAAAAAAAAATTCATCCAAAGCACTGCATTAGGCAAGTTCATGCATATGGTGCAATTATAACTCATCCTTTTTGATTTACTGCAATATGACCAAGTTTGTACCTTAAGGCACCGCAGACATTTTTTACAATCCATGAAAAGCCAGTGGGAACAAATGTTCCGATCCAGTTTGCAACATGCAACATTGAGAACAAGCACAGGAGCATCTCTTCTTCATCGAGGAATAAACGCAAGCTTTAAGGAGGAGGCTGTAACACCGATGACTGTCTGTGCAGCTGAGAGAGAACCCTCCAGTCTGAGTCTCCTGCCTGCAGAGAGCCACTTCCTGTCTCATAAATATTCAGATGTGGGAAAAACCAAGAGGAGGCGGGGCCCTGGAGCGGCGCATCAGGCAGTTGGCGTAGCGAGGGACCGCCATTGTCATGTGGTAACCGGGGAGGCAATAACGGACTCAGCGTACCGGGACGCCACATTGTGTGAATCCCTGTAATTACAGTCTCTGCTGTCTGCTGAGTGGCTCTGCCTCTGTAAACAGGAAGTGCATCTCTCACACCTGCAGAGAGGAACTCAGGGCCTTTGGAGAGCCGTTGTGTCGTGCATGATGCTATTCATCCTCTAATCAACACTTGTTTGCTGCAGAGTGTGTGTGTGTGTGTGTGTGTGTGTGTGTGTGTGTGTGTGTGTGTGTGTGTGTGTGTGTGTGTGTGTGTGTGTGTGTCCTCCTTGACTCAGGAGGTCACGTCAGAACCAATGGAGGGTTTGCGGCTCATAATGACCGATGCTGAAAGGCATCCACGGAGCCACACTGGCTAATTATCAGCTGTGTGCCTTCAAAGAACATTATCAGGACAAAGACCTGCAATTAGAGACACTCACCCACACAATCCCCTCACAGCCTTTATCACCCCCATTTCCGCCGTCAACTCTTCTTCCCAAACTGTCTTCCTCTCCACTCCACCCCTCTTTCATTTGCTCCCTACGAGTCCCACGACCCTCTTTTCCTCCATTTTTTCATTTCCTGTCTTTTTTTATTTATCCCCAACCTCCCAATTCCTGCTTTACTCCCTTTTTCAGCTGCACCCCCCCCCCATCTCCTCCTCTTCTTCTTCTTCTTCTTCTTCTTCCTCCTGGCCCAAAACAGACACTTAAATAACAAGCCGGGTGTCAGTCAAACCGCCAGAGAGCTTCATTAGAGGAGGAGAGCACACAGGATCAAATTATACGCCCAGTTCTCCTTTGTGTGAACGTGTGTGTGAGGGAGTTTGCAGGCGAATGGGTGATGGCGGTGGAGACAGAGAGGAAGCAAATGCACGATGCAGAATGACGCAGCTGTGTGTCGGATTAGAGCTTCGTCTGTTTGTTTGTGTGTCTGACAGTCGCAGCCTCGCCCATTTTCTCCAATCAGGCAGAAAAACAAAAGCTAAATTATTCCCAGCCACTCTGAGTCTCCTATTCTTCCACATTCCTGTTTTAGCAGCATCCTGCTGGATCCGAGGCTCAGTCCTGAGGTTTTGGATTAACAAGCAACTGCCAACAGATCCAGGTGTGAACTGATGCTTACATTAACCCCTTAAAGCCCAATATGAAAGGACTAGCCAGATAATTCTGCCTTAAAGATGCTTTTGACATCTCAATCTAAATATTTTTACATTCGAACATTACACTAACATTTGCAAAGGACACGCATACCAAACTCTAATAAAAACATATTTCCTTAAGTCTAAATGCAGCCATGCATGTGTTGGAGATTTTTTATTTTACCATAAAAAGTACAAACTAAATTGGGAACCACCACTAAAAAAGTTATGCACTGAACTGTAAAATATGTTCTCCAAAAGTATCATAGTCAATAAAAACATTGAAAGATAATGGTTATATGCTATTTGACTTAAAAAAAAAAAAAAAACTGAAAAAAGTTTCACTTCCTGTAAACATGAAATATATAAATAAATAAGTAAATACATAACACAGCCATCCTTGACTTTTGAATAAAACCGTTACATTCCATCTGCTGCACACAGATTCTCCACCAGGTGGCGGAAAACAAGAACGACTGATCGCAAATGACATCAAAATGCCCCATTTAGGACAGCGCACTGTGCATGCGCCGCGGCCATTTTAGTTTTGGACAAACAGGCGCAGTAGTAGTGTGCTGGGAATTCCATCAGTCAAATCCTATCCTCAACAGAATTACGGGAAGAGTAAGACACGGCTGCTCTGGTGTCTGCCAGAGGGACTCGTGCTATGCTGATCACCAGCATATGAAGGGGGTTTTTTGTATTCCATTTCCTGAACCCCCAAGGAATGCTGAGAAATGTCAGCTCTGGATACGAGCTTGTAAGCGAAACGGGTTTACTGTGGAAAACGGGACCAAAGACACCTGTATAAGCTCTCTACATCTCATCGGTGGAAAGGGGCCAACAACCGACTATCAGACCTGATACCAGCGACTGCAACATCTGATGGTGGCATCTGTAAACAGAATGGATTCATCAGCATAGTTATATGCTGGTAAAATAAACCATAACAGTTTGAAACAGTCATTCATCTATCTATCTATCTATATATAAAAAAGATATATTTTTCCTTGTATTAGCTGTAATTCTATGGGGATTCGATGGGGCTCTTCCTCAAGTTTCAGCCATGGTGCGAGAGGCGATGAAGAGCTCGACTGGGGCAAACCAGAGGAACGTTGACCTGATCAGGCACGGTCAGATCACGGAAGGTTTTATTTCAGACACTTTTCTTTTTTGTATGGCATACTGCACAAGCCGTTTCACAGCGTTCTTGCTTGGTGTGTTTTGGGGGAAACGCCTGTGCGTCTGAACAGCTGATTTTGTGTGCGATTGGCTGATTTAAGTTATTAATATGTAATATAGTCAATGTAATGCCAGATAATAGTTGTTTGCCAACTGCAAGTAAACTCAAGACGAAGAAGACCTCACGTCGAAATGTGTTCCACGTGACACCGAGCTGATATAGTGATGAAAGTGTTGCTCACCAGGGCGCGACAGGCGATCTAAGGCTTTGCCGAATTGGTTTTATTCAGTGATACGTTTATAGAGGTCGAATGTGGTAAAACTGTTCTTAAATATTTCATTATACAGGAAGTAACGGATCAGCAGCCAGACTCCAAACACCCACAGATACCGAAGAACGATCTCAATACAGCACAAAATGACTGGTGATCTAAATTAGTCTCTGGAAGTAGAACTTAAACTCCTGCCTGTATTTTGCCTTGTGGGTAAAATGAGAATCCATCCCTGTAGCAGAAGTTCCAGTCAACATTCAAACTGACCAAAATGCTTCTCGAAAAAGTTTGAAATACCAGTTTTGTTAAGTTTATGCGTCTTTCAGCTCATTAAAACCACATATTCTGTACATCAACAGGAACTATTTTCCAAACAATCCTCAAATTCCTAAATGGATCTCTGACTTTCTGGTTCATTTCACTGTTCAGAAAGACTTAAAATGTCATAAGAAAGGAAATCCATCACAACATTCATTCTTCTGTTTGCCATCATGTTGCTCTTAAAACAGCTTTAAATAAACCAGAAACTTTTGTTGGGTTTTGATGCTTTTGGTCAAACTGACACCGGATCAACCAATGAAAAGCTTCCGTGTGTTTCGCTCCGGCCGTCTTATAGATGGCTCTCAGGGAAGGATACTCATCTTTTTCCTGTTAACGACGTCTCAGATGAGAAATAGGTGGTGCTATTTTTAAACTGGCCCTTATTTAAACCACCCACCTCCCTGCTCTCTGTCGCTGAAGGCTTCGGTTTAATGACCCTCCACGGCCATACATCTGAACCGCGTCACATCTCGCCCTCTCCAATTTCCCCTCCGTTTCCTTCTCTCACTTTAGTTCCACATTTCCCTGCCCATGGGTTCATCTCATCTTTCTTCTGTCCTTCTACAGACCCCGACGAAGCCCCCAAACAGCGGCAGCATTGATGTCCTCCCGGAGCCTGGAGGCTACAAGCTTCGCTGCCGATGACACCAAAGGGAGGAAACAGAGCGACAGGAAGGAGGAAAAGAAGGAAAGTTTCCTACCTTTGTATCGGTCCAGAGAGGTCACCAGCGTCCTGCCTGCAAGACAACACAAAAAATATATTAAAAATTAGACAAAAATATCTTGTAGAAAAACAGAAATCCAGCATGATAAATGTTTAACAGAGTGAGCTCCAGAAAAATGTAACTTTCACGCTCTGGAAGACGCTCGGATGGTGTTTGGCTCCGTTAACGAAGCCAAACCATTTAAATTAGTCCTGACTAAGATTTTTTTCCTCAGAATGATAATTATTTATAAAACATTCCTTTTATTCATACAGTTTTTGCCTTCAGATCCATATATGACAATTATTTATTTCCATTTTAAAATGCATACATTTACCAAGAATCTATGGAAGGAACAGCAAGAGAGGATGGAAGGACACAAGGAAGAGACAGAGGGAAGAAACACATGGGGGAGGAAGGACAAACCACACTAACAGTTGAAAAAAAGTGCACTCCCTGCATTCATCAGATGCAGGAGAAGTTTGTTAATCCTCCATTCATTTGAGACAGGCTGACACTAGAAGAGAAACATCTAAACACATGAAGGTTCTGTGGGCTCAGAACCACTGGAACCAATTAAAAAAAGAAAAAGTCTAGAAAGATATAATAATCTAATTTTCTTTCTCTAAACGTGTCCAGAGCTAGAGAAAACTGATACCAAATTCCAGACCACACAGAACCCTGAGTAATGCAGTTTGTTACATGGCTGCCTTCAGACTTCGCAGCAGCAGAGAGCCTGACTCGCCAGCTATCAGCTCGTCCCAAAAGCTCCTCGAAAAACAGCAAGACAGAAAAATGAGAATATTCTGAGCCATAAGCACATTACCTTCTAGAATTAATATCAGCTATTTAATCAACATTTCTGCTTCAGTCCATGTATCAAAAGAATAAATATAATATTCTAACTTTAACGTAAAATGTTAAAGTTTGAAGAATAATTCCCTCATTCCAAAATACAGTGACACAGTCGAGTTTCAGTTTTACTTTAAGCTACTTTTAAATCAAAAAGGAAACAGTTGGAGGCTGATGAAGGTGGAAATCACAGGATATTGGCTAAGACACACACACACACACACACCCCTAAATGGTAAATTGGTCGTGTCTGTCCTTGGGAACAGTTGAGAAACTTGTTCCATCCTCTGGGTTTTCTCCAGAATTCCCTGCTGTTTCCTCCTTCCCTTTTTGTTTCAGCCCTTCTTCCAATGCTCTGTTCCTCTTCCACAGCATGTAAATAAATTGGTCCCCAGGCCCCACTACTACACAACGTGTGTGTTCGAGCAAGCGTTACACCCAGTGTACGCGCGCGCGCGCACACACACACACACACACACACACACACACACACACACACCTCTCCCGAGCTCAGAGCTGCACCTAATTAGCCAGAGTTTTTTTTGTCACAGAGGTAAATAAAGTAAAAAATGAGTTTGAGCAGCAAGTGCAGGTTGGGTGATGGTGTGGAGGGTATTTGGGGTGATGGAAGTGGGGGGGCAAGAGCAAGTGAGTATTATGATGATGAAATGTGGCGAAAAAACTCGCAGCTCCTCCTCAACACGGCGGCCAATCACCGCTACCGCCGCTCTTTGCATTTCAAAGACGCACTCTTGTCTGTTTCATCTCCACACACACACACACCCAGCAGAGACGATTGTCCTGTTATCCTGCAACACACACACACACACACACACACACACACACACACACACACACACACACACACACACACACACACACACACACACACACACACACACACACACCACCTCCGCTTCAGTCCATTTTCCTCCACCATGAATTATGAAAAAGGGAAAATGGAACATCAAACACACTCTGCTCGCTCTTAGACGTTTACACCCCGACACACACACACACCTACCAATAAGGGCCGACTAACCTGCGTTTTCACATCTGCATGCATGCATGCAACACTTTCCTAACATTTACAAGGGCTTTAATATATTACATCTGGATGATAAAACACAAGGAGTCAGCTTTAGAAGGGTTTATCAGACTTCAGCTGCTGAATGAGACAAAATGGCAGCTGCAGAGCAGAGCATGTGGACTTCAACACACCGCATGTTCAGTCATGATGGAAAAGAAAGTACACCCTCGAATAAAACAATGCCTTAATTTTAGTAATTCCGTTCAGAAAGTAAAGACTTATAGAGATTTATGACAGTGATATTGTGTCAAGTGTTTCTGTTAATTTTTATGATTATGGCTAACAGAGAATTCTGATTTCTGTATTTCAAAAATCGTTTATTGGTCTAATAATTATTCAGAGTTCCTGAAAAAACTGAATTCTAAGTTGCTTCATAAGTCTTAAGTCATGATCATTGAAATGAGCAGAGAGATTTAAATATATCACTGTGTGTAATGAATCTATGAGATTATCTGAACTGAATTACTCAACCAAATAATAATAAGGAACCCGATTTTTATCAGATTTACTTCCACCTTATGTATTTGATGGGTTATTATATTTTATAGGCCCTTCTGCTTGCTGATGCCTTATATTTGGCCAGAATGTTGTAGTTTCTCTACTTTCCGTGGCAACACTTGATAGGATTTAGTGACTGAGATGATACATTCAATAAAGTTGTGAGAACATCATAAGGGGAAGGAACTGAGGAAACTGAGTTAATCACAATCAAAATTGTCTTTGCAATATTCAGAAATATCACACCTGCGTGTTTTTCTAATATTGCTTCACATATTTTGTTGGCTTGGAGCATTGAATCTGTTTAAAGTTCACATCAAGATCAAGACATGCAGCCTTCAACAGACTTAAATACCCAAGAGCTCCATCTCAGCCTGGACAGGCCTCAGTTAGGAGGTTAAAGGTCAGGACACTAAACCAGTATGGCTGCTTGGAAGGGTTGAAGGAGAAAATCCTTTCTCTCTAGAAGCAAGATGGCACCAGGACTGAGATTAGCAATTCTGCATCTCGGTGAAGGACAACACTTGGACAGTGTCCTCTGAACAGATGAGACAAGAGTAGAAATGCTGGACCATGATGGACACCGTATCAGGAGAAACATTATGTCAACTGTGAAGCATGGAGGTGTTGCCCAAACTGGTTAGGCACCAGTATAATGATCATGAACACAGCAGCTAATCTACAAAACAACGGCCGAAAAAGAATGCAGGTGTTGCAGTGGCCTAGTCAAAGTCCAGACCTCTATCTGGTTTGAATGCTTTGGTGGGGCCTTCAGAGAGCTGAGCAAAAACCTCAGTGAACTGAAGCAAAAAAAAAAAAAAAAAAAAAAAAAAAAAAGTCGACCAGAAGACCTCAACGACGAAGAAGTCAGAAAATCTCTGCTGCTGAACGAGGTTCCGCCGGCCGCCCAGCGAGGTTCTACAAGACTACGTAACATTGCTGGAATCATCATGTTTTTACGTTACACTGTTTAAGAATTTGAAAAGGATATGATTGATAACGTGCCCCTGTGTAAAATCTCTCCTCCTGCCATCTTTAAGTCATCACATGCAGGTCTTTATTTTCTGGAGTTAAATGATGCTCAGGACCTAAACTTAAGGAACCCCACTGGTCTCAGTGCTCTGAGGCAATAACGGATCAAAATTCCCCAAAACAAAACAATGGTGTTGAAGCAGAAGCAAACAGAGCTGCTTATTTCTCTTCCGAATATTCAGGATTTGTTTTTGAAAGTAAAACTGTGCTGTGTGTCTGGTACCCAGCGCTCATTAGCAGGGTTTGTTTTTGCACTGCTGTTCCCAGGGTTGACCTGCCAGTCAAACAGCGCTGCCTCTGCTGCTTCTCTGGGAATTTTGGAGACGGTTGGGAGCTTCAGGGACTAAACTATCGAGAAGCAATGATAATTATGACTCTTGTTTGTCGAGATAAGAAGGAAAAAGTCAGGTTGTGCCGTTCTAAGATGAGGCATTTTACACAAGAAGCAAGAACGGTTGGTGTTTGGGTCAAGAAAACCTCAGACCTTGTCCCTAAGCTGCTTTCTGAGATCATTAGAGATAAAAGAGGAAGATTTCTTCAAGCAACCATCTTTCAGGTTTTCTTCCTTATTAGGCCCAGCTTGGTGTGGATCAAACTCTTAATCAATCAGATAAGCAATGGGAGAAAGCTGGACCTTTAAAATGTGGTTCTTAAACACGCAGGAGCTAAAACAAAGTGATTCAGACAATGGAAGACCACACATGCAGCTGCAGTGAGCATAATAGGAACCCTTTAAATGGAATCTGAAGTGTTGCACCTTTGTTAACATGGAAATGTCAGATTAGTGTTTAAAAAGCCTTTTTAAATTTCACAATCACTGCAGGAGCTTTCTGCTGGCACAGGTGACCCTTTCAACCCTCTTCAGCGTTTCACCCTTTTAAGGTTTTCTATTACACCGACTGAGTCAGACGAGAATCTGCAGAGCTACTTAAAAACATAAATGTGCCTCTTCAGAGGGCTGGGGACGAATTAGTTCAAAACAAGAAGCTTTCAGGTCGGATTTTTAGAAGTAATGAACGGCTCCTCCATGGCCTCCCGAAGTCAGGTGGGCCAGATCTGGGTCAGCATTGATCACTGGGAAGGAAACAGATGGGAAAACAGCATCCAGGTGGAAACCAGCCAGACTTATGCTTGGTGACAGACATGCACACACTCCTGCGGGCCTCTCACACCACCGCCGGCCTGGTGGAGACGAAGAGCGGAGCTGAAACGCGACGCGCTCTCAGGGCGGCGGCGGCGCCAGGGTCGGCACGGAGACGGAGCAGGTGGTGGGACCCAGCGAGCACCACGGGCGCATTTGAGACATTGTGATCAACAAAAGACCTGACATGAGGACACGCAGGCAGTCTATTAGTGCCGCGTGAGGAATGCCACAACCAGCCAGCTGTCACGGCAACGACGAGACGGCGGCGAGCACTCCCACGTCAGAGCGTTTCAGGAGATTTCTTCCTCTGTCTCGCTTATTTAGAAGCACACATGCAAAGACATGCACCAAAACGGCAAGTGACACAGATGCTTCTATGAAAGTGATGCCATGTTTAACCCTCATGGGGGAGCTGTTATTGATTGCACATGGAGTCAGGCTGCAAGGTAGAATCAGGTTACAGATGGAGAACGCAGCTCGCTATCTGGGACGTTCATGCAACATGTCTGCTCTCTGATTTATGCAACTGCACCGCTGCTACCAATGTCAACATAAACTCTTATTTTATTGTAGCATCATCATCTCCCACTAAAAAAAGAAAAAAAATTGAATAAATTTTCACTATTTTTTGCACCTGAAACAATCCCTGCATTGTAAAAAAAAAAAAAAAGTAGCTTTAACTGTCGATCTTATTTTACAATATCAGATGACCCATTTTTTAAAATCTTGCTTCTATATGAAGATAATAATGGAGGTTTAAAAAAAAAAAAAAAAAAAAAAAAAAAAAACTGCAACAAAGAGTGGCATCTTGGGGTCGTCGAGTCTCCATGACAACCGTTAGACATCCTCTCCAAGGCAGGAAAAATCATTTCTCGTCCCATCATCGAACTTAAAGAATTTCTTAGAGAATTTAATTTGAAGGTTTTGTTTTGGTCAGTTGAGATGAAAGCTGATTCCATGACATCCACTGTGAGGCACAGTGGAGGGCCTGTGGTGCTGTGGGCCTGGGAACCTTGCCTGGTAAATGGCATCGAAACTGAAAACGGGTCGTCATCAGGCAGGATGATGATCCAGAACTTCTGGTCACATCGATACAAAAGTGGTTCTGCCGACAAAAATCAACCTTCTTCCACGGCCGCCTCAGCCCGAACGTTGAAAGAATTTCACATAAAATTTTGAACGTTTGCAGGAGGAATAAAACACTATAACATTTCTAAGCGTTTTTAAAATTGCTCCCTACAGCAAAACAAAAATTTAACTCAATGATCTCATGCTGGGGAAGCCTTTGAGTCAAGATACAGTAGATTGTTACATCATCAGCTGATGACACAATGAGCAACAAATTTAACATTTACTCTGCATAAAGTCACAAATATCTAAATATATTCAGCTACATTTACACTGAACCTTTAGCTGAGATCGTTTGGTCAAAACAGCCAAGTCCTTCAAGGGCTAAGAGAGACCAGCAGGAAGGATTACAGTTGAATCACCTAAAAAACTAGCTTTTCATCCACTTTCCTGCATCAGTCGAATATTATTGCATCCAGTTATATATTAATTACATACTGATCTTCTAAAGGCAATGAAGATATGATTTTCAATTATAAAAAGTAAAGTATGATAACAGGGAGGCTCTTGGTTCTTTTTAATAACTGTACTGTACAAACTGGCAGCCCCCCTTTAGTTTTATTCATTTTATCTCTTAGACTCTACTTGTTATTATGAGTTTGCACAGAACGTTAGTTTGACTTTTCCAATGTTAAATTATTCTGTTTTTAAGGTTGTCAGCATTGATTTAACGCATGTCTGAAAGTTGACTTTACTTCATGTTGAAAGTTAAAGAGTAACTAAACAAAACCACAGAAGTGGGCGGAGCCAAGAGACAATGAGGGGCGTGTCCATGTTGCAAATGAATCACATAAAGCTGAGAAACACTACCGATCAAAGCTCGCTGACCCAACTCCTGACTCGCCACTGGGGGCAGGGGGGGGGTGTCTGAGTGAGGTGGTTTTGTGCCTGAGCCAGGGCAGTGTGACGTGGTGGTACCAGGCTGTGACCAGCAGGACAATTCAGCTGCAGTAGCCACCCTTCAGCCCAAAGAGGGCAGCACTGAGACACTTTAGGCTAAATATTGCAGGACCAAAAAAAAATTATACAAAAATGTCAAAGTCTGCATGGAAACATAATGATAGAACCCTAAAAAACATATTTAGACAGTTTATCAGCAAAAAACAAACAAGTTGATTTGGAGGTTAGTTACACTTCAAGGGCTTAAAATGTATTGCAGTGTGATGCATCACATATATTCAAAATTTGTTACACATGCTAAGGACTGAAGTTATTGATTGCATTCATAAAAAAAGTGTTCAAATAGCAGCAGGGCGGGGTTCCACATACAGGGGCTGTTAATCTTTAACGTAGCAGTTCGGGCCTGGATTCCTATTTGATGACTGTGATTAAAAGGCCACAAATCTGCCAAAAAAAATGATCTGAAAACTGGATCAGTCCCTAATTTGGTCCATTGTGATATTTAAAAATGTGTTTATTTCTAAAGCCCCCTGGTAGAGAGCAACATGAAGGCACGCCAGGATTAAATACCATGTTGCACATTATTGTTTGATTAATATTTTGTAGTCATTTTATCCATTTTTTATGAGATACAGTCAGATGCGTGAGTCATCCACCTAATTTATAAGCTTCCCATTGATATTCACTAAAAATAAAGAAGCTAAAAGTAGTAATTATTAAAAAAAAAATTTTAGTGACAAAATTTGATATGTTTTCTTTTAAACTAATAACTTTATCAGCCATTTCAAGATTGCTAAAATAGATAATTTAATGTCATTTAAACGCTTTAGTTAGAGATTAGCTGCTCGTCTTTATCTGTTGAACTATTATACTGGTAATGGTCAGAAAACAGAAACATTTACTGGGTTTACCTGCTGTATGCATGTGATGGAGCCTCCAGACGAAGGAAGGAAGGAAGGAGAGGCCCCGTTGATTCTGGACAGGAGCATGTCCAAAACCACACGCCAAAACAAATGAAAAGCAGCAAAAAGCACTAAACTACAAGATATATCTGATGAAGTGGACCCAAGAAATGTCCTGAGGTGGTAACGACTTGATGCAGAGCAGCTGTGCTTATTGGTCAATGAGAAGCAGGTGTGCAGGGAAGGCAGACAGGAGGAGCAACAGAAACAAACCAGAGAGCAGAACCAAAATGAGCCCAAATAAATCCAAACATTATGACGGAACTGTCATTTATCTTGTTAGCAGATTCAAACCGATCCAGTTCCTGACCTGTGATTACAGAATAAAAGCATTTAAAATACTGAGACATGGTCCAAACTTTAAATTCAAGCTAAAAGAGTTCAATTAAAATTAAATGTCTGCTAGGGACCAGTTAGGGACCCAAAAAAGCAACTTTTCAGACAGAAATCAGCAAATCTGGATTTTTAAGAAAGCATAAGAACACACTGATCAGCATTCATGATCAAAATAACCATTTTTAATGCACCTATCATAAGATTAGTTATAGATTACTGCAGGACCAGATGAATCCTCCTCTTCCTGTTTATTTGTTCAGGTTTTTTTGCTCTGTGAGTTCCTCCTGATGTCAGCAGCCCATCTGTGACCATCTAACACGTCTTGTTTTTAACGCTTCGCTCCTCCTCACATCTCACACATGCAGGAACCCACTTCACAAACCATCCCCACGATCCCCGGCCAATCAGCGAGCCTCATCACACTTCCTTAAGCGCTGATAAATTCTTCCCCAAACTCGACATTCACACCTTCCCGCTGCTTCCGGCCTCATTCTGATCTCATCTTCGTCGCAGGTAGATGTGTGAGGACAACCGTTCGGATGTGTGTGCTGTTCTGGTAACTGTGACAGCTCTTTCAGATGATGTCAGATCCAGATTGCTGGCCCACCTCCAGATGGTCCCGAGCTCTGTGAGAGCAGAGAGGAGGGGAGAGAAGGCGTGGACGTGAGACCTGAGCGACACCAACCAGCTGGCGTGCCGTGACGGATGCAGCGTTCACACCGTATGTCGGTTCAATCAGTGGACAGACGCAGCTCGAAGTGAGTCAACCGAGAGACTCAGACTTGCATCTGCTCATGTGTGAGACGGAGATCACCAAGAGTTCCGTCAAACAAGAATCCTTTCTTCAAAAGGAGGAAACACAAGTATACCGTTCTGCTCCTGACTGTTGAGGTGAGAGTGAACACCATGGTGACATCCAAAGACCTGACTGAGGCCGTCAGAGAGAAGACTGGAGCAGCTTCTGAGTCTGGTGAGGGATTTAAAGACATCTCAGAAGAATCTGAAATCAGCCGT
Source organism: Anableps anableps (assembly GCA_014839685.1). Lineage (NCBI taxonomy): Eukaryota > Metazoa > Chordata > Actinopteri > Cyprinodontiformes > Anablepidae > Anableps > Anableps anableps. The sequence continues at coordinate 1,753,203 of CM026087.1, read as the reverse complement.
TTCACGATGGGGAAAATAGTCGACTTCCAAAACATCTGCAACATGGCCGTCACCCTGAAAGCAGATCACAAGATGCTAAAAGAAGTCTCCAAAAGCCCTAAAATATCACCACGGGACCCACAGCAGGTTCCTGCTCCTATAGATATGAAAGATCGTGTCTGTCCAATCAGAAGCTGACTGAACAAGTTTAACTTTCACGTGAAGGTCGGCCTGAAGTTTGTCAGAGAGAACGGTGACAGTCACTAGAGGATCGTTAGAACAGAATTATACACCTCCCGTATGCAGAACTTCGTTCAGTCAGACCGCTTTTTCATATAAAAGTACAACAGTGTGCAATTTATTCCCCCGACATGTAAAAGCTATACCTGAACTCAAAAAGTTCATCCACGTGACTAAATCTTGGCTAAAGAAAAACCAAAGATGCAATCATCTTTAGCACTTAGATTTAATAGATGGGAAAGTTTGTGTGGGAGTGGGTGCACAGTATTACTACTGTACACGCACTCCCACACACTCTACAAAGTACTTACAATTTTTAGTACATTAACGGAATGTGAGGTTGGGGAGGCTGTGAGGGAGGGGAGGTACTGAGGATGTGCAAGGCTGTTCATATGAATTAGGAAGTTGTAAAGTGGTCTATATGTATATGTAGGAAGGAAAATATATGTCTTTTTATTGTATTTTTTATTCACAAATTGTATGCATTTTAATGTATTGAAATGCCCAACCAGGGATTGGAGTTGCGAATTAGCTGTAGCTATGCGTAGCTTGGTGCAGCGCATCAGTTACAGACTTGTTCTGTTCTATGTCTGTGTGCATTGTCCCTGTTAAAGAAATGAAAATAAAATGAAAGACCAGAACATGTGGAAAAATGTTCTTTGGATACGCAAGTCTCAAACTGAATAATTGGGACACCAGAACAGAGATGTTGGACATGAACCAGACAGCATTCCAGGGGAAGAATGCAGACTGCCTCCAGCTCTGACACACAGAGCTGGAAGTGCCATGGTTTGGGCTTGCTACAGCCCATAAGCTGAAGCAGCTTATGGTCATTTAGCCAAAGAAGGTAAGAATAGCTATTAGGGAGTAGGGGCGTCCTAACTTTTACCTCAATTCACATGTATGTTAATATCTGTTGCTTAATGACTTTCTTTTTTAGAGAAAAATAAAATCAGATTAAGTTTTAATTTGTGCACATTTTTAATAGAGTGTGGAAATGTTTTCCCATAACTGTATATATAACTGTAAATCATAATTTTGGCTAAAAGCACTGCCTCTGAATCATAAAAACAATACTAATACATCAATCTAATCCATATTTTTACAAATCATGCAGACTGAGTTGCAATAAAGGCCTTTTAAAGCTCCATGGGCTGTTTTATTACAATATTTCACAAAGTTAGGACCGTCTGCAGAGGCACTGGGACTTGATGGGAATTGAAGCAGACCACAGGCTCCATTAAAACCAAAAAGGGAACAACAAACGTCCATTAGGAACAGCTGGGCATCTTTTAAAAAGCTCTGCTCCCAGTAGCTGCAGAGATTTTAACAGCTACCTAAACTGTACTTATGTCAGAGCAACAGGAACATTTTTAAAGTACAAAACACAACCTCAGGACACCAGAGGATGTCAAACTAAAACTGAAGAGTGCTAAAATGCATCCAAAAGCCAAAATGGAACATTTATTCAGCTGGTAAGACTCTGTTAAAAGCGGGTTGAATGAATTTTTTGGCCATTGTTGCATAATTGCTCCTTTGATTTATAAATATGAATGCGAGAGAAAGCTGGATGCTCAAACAGAGAAGCTCAGATCACAGCAAACCTTTTCTGGATACTGCTATTTCACTGCAAAACATTTTGCTCTCCAACAAAATGACAAAGTTGAGCTTTCATGCATCATTTTGATGAACATTTAAAAGAAGTCTGGGAAAGAGCTCAGATAAATCACAGATTTCTGCAAAGAGTTGAGAGCATGAGGGCAACATTTCTAGAACATGTATGCCTACTTCTCATCTATGAAGAGCTGATTAGCCACCCAGGCTACTTCAGTGATGCACATCGTGTTCACTCAGGTGCAAACAGGAGATAAAAGTCAGGTTGATGCAGAACCATGTGTTCCCCTCATACAGTGGTTGCACTGCAGAGTCGAAGCTGTTGAAGGACTTACAGACACTTTTACCCTCAAATATCGTTACACAAATACTGCTGAAAATACAAGACGACGCATGAAAACAACCATCTATCACTGCTGTTCTTATCTATTGTAATCGTTAGAATAAAACAGAAACAACAGCAATCATTTTTTTAATTAAATTTGATATCTAGATATAATCTCTAAACTCCACCGCTTGGATCTGTTTATGGGCTTTGGGAAGATTTGGCAACATTTTCCTGCTCCGTCTCAACTGCTACGCTGCTACGATTAGATCCCACTGGGGCATTCACTGGTCACTTTCAGTCTGCTGTTTATCCTACTACTCTCCATTTGTACACAGTTTTTGGCGCCATAACCTTTGTGTTTTATTGAAAGTATCTTTAGCTTTCTGCATTTAGCTGTATCATTTGCTAGGCTACCGTATTTTCCGCACTATAAGGCACACCACATTATAAGGCGCACCTTCAATGAATGGCGTATTTTAAAACTTTTTAAAAATACATGCATGCAGCATGCACCGCGCGCTTCTTCTTCTACGGGGAAAAATGAAGTCGGCGGCTGCTTACCGTAGCTGCGAGACCTGTTGTGGTTCAATATTGGTCCATATATAAGGCGCACTGGATTATAAGGCGCACTGTCGGATTTTGAGAAAATTGAAGGTTTTTAGGTGCGCCTTATAGTGCGGAATATACGGTATATATCTTTTTTCCACAGAAAGTACCCCTGGTGTAGAGCTTCTGTGTTTGGTTGTGTCTCTTTCCTGAGGAAAGCAATTTACAGTACCAACAAAGTTATGAACTTTGTGGGGGGGTTTTATAGAAAGTTTTCCTGGTCCAGTGCTTCAATGATAGTTTGAGTGTCATTCTGGGATATAGTACTACTGTTGCCATTAATTTTGTGTATTCTCTCTTTATCTGCACTGAAAGTACACATGGCCTAGTGCTTCTGTTATTAGCCTAATAGGGAAAGCTGTTGATGAAGCTATTTCTATTTTTTTTTTTTATCCAAAAGAAAGTACCCCTGACCCAGTGCTGCTGTGATTTTCTATGTTGGCTTTGACTCCTTTTGATGCTGCTAGAGTAGGGGATGTCTTCAGTTTGTATGGAATATTTTTGATCAATGATGATGGCATCACATGCAAAGCAACTTCTCTCAGATCGTTGTGAGAGATGTGAATTACTGCCATTTTGAAAGTCCTGATTTAGGCTCATGTGTTATTTGAAGCAAACGCTGTCTTTACAGCAGGTTTTCATGTTTTTATAGGTTAGGGATTGATGCAGGTCAGTAGTTATGTGGTATTTACAGTGAAAATGCAACATCCTGAGCCTCCATGTAACTGGATGTGAATTTCCCATGAATTTCTGCATGTTACTTTCTTTTATGTCAAGTGCACACAGGTTTCTGTGGTCTGTGCTTGTTAAAACCACAGAGGCTGCTTGATGTGCATATTTTGAGCCATTTTATTTTTGGATTTGCAGGATCATTTTTGTGATTTCGTTTTCAAGGCCAGTAAGCGTTACGAATGCACCTCTTAGAATTGAATAACACAAACGTTGCAATCACAGTCGTTGATTTTGTTGTGGAAACTATACGAGCTAACAAAGATTTCTACAGTGGAACCAATCAGGGCGTAAAATGGACCCACTCCGGAGTGGGCTGTGGAAATTGCAGAGAAAGGGCCATTACATTGTAATACGACGCAGTAAAGCTGTGCATGTGCTAGAAAAGGTCTGAAACAGGAGCCTCAATGGACCATTTTTTCCTTTTTGTGTGGGTATGAGTGTGTTAGTGGGGATGCACGCACTCATGCATGCACGTGTGACATATTGAGGGCATTTAAATGTGGTGAGAGAAACGACCTACGTTTTAAAGGGTGAACAAAGGGAGAAGTGGCAGCAGAGTGTTAGGCCTCATTTACTTTGTGATATTCAAAGGGCACGCAGGCTGCAAACACACACGTGCACATTTCCTGCATGCGTGTTTGCATCTAAGTGTTTTGTACAGCCATGGTGAGATGTACAACAACCTAAAGTGAGTAAAGGAGAGATTCCTGAGTCATCCATCATGCTTCTGGGAGAGGAGTGAAGACATCCCCTCCTCCAATTTAATAACTCCCCCCCCCTCCTCATCCTCTTCTTTCCCATTTAATAACAGCAAAAGAGATCAGCTCCATTAGCCCAGACCTCCTCACACATGCAAATGAAGCCGGCGTTATGGAGGCATGCGTCACGCACCGCTGATGCAACCCCTCCTCGAGCCCATCGCGGCTCCCGGCAGAACCAACCCTGTAAGCGTGTGCTCCAAGGAGAGCAAGGAGACGCCGGGGTTCATGTGTGTTACATTGGCAGGTAAATTGAGACGCATTAGAGTTCTGATTGGAGCAGGGGATATGGAGGTGGCGTGCAGGGGTGGAGAGCGAGGTCGTCACCGTGTGGCTGGATGATAAGAACATGGATGGAGGACAAAAGTTCTCGATTAGACAAGAAGCTAGATGAGTTACCCTGATGTTCACTTCATCAAACATTTTTAAAGGTTCTCCGGGTCATAGTGGGCTGCTGGACTTGGACATTGGACACTCTTTGTCTGGCCGTTTCCACAGCAAATAACATGGCCCCTCCCCACCTATTGCTGTGAGCTGTCAGGTCAGTAGTTGCAGAGGTAACAGGTCCAGCAGAGGAACCCAGACATCCCTCTCCCCAGTGTCAACCCCAGGATTAGAAGAGACATATTGTCCCTCCAGCAGGTTCTGGGTCCACCCTTTAGTCTCCACTCAGACAGACACACTTGGAAAACCTGAACCCTTTCGCAGCAGCTCTACTCCACATTTCACCTGGATGATGGAACTCCTCATGTCCTCATGGACGAAGCTTATTTCAGCTCACTGTATCTGGAATCTTGTTTTTTGGTTCCTGATCAAGACAATAGTTGAGCGTCGGTAGATAGAAGAGTTGGTTTATCGAGAGCTTCGACAGCCGAAGCCTCATTAATGCCAAGTTTCCATATCCATCTATAGCACTCAAACGAGAAACATTTCCATCACAGTCTAACACCAACTCATGCATCGCTAAAAATGCCAAGAATGGATTTCTTCCCGTGTGACCAGAGATTTTCTTGTTACCCCAGAGAGCTCGTTTCTGTGGTTTAGATCTTTTAGGCACGGCGGTTTCCTGAGAATTACCTCCTCCGATGGAATGATTATACCATAGATGTATGCAATGAAACCATTACTGACAATTTGCTACTGTGCAGCCGATGAGGAAGGTCCTTTCTTTGTACACTGTAGCTTTCACAGCCCTGAAGAACTGTCACACAAATTACTGTAATTATCCATCTAAATGTCTTTTCTGTTCATTTAATGACTTCATTTATTACAGTTAAAGCCAAATTGCAGTTTAAAGCCACAAGCAATGAAAGAAGCACTTTTCTTAAGCAATCAACACTTGATAATGCTCTTTAGACTTAGATTTAAGATCCGTGCACCTGAAATACTGAATCTGGACTAACATGGATGGATGTAGCTGTGTTTTATCAGGATATATGTCTACTGCTATTTCCTTGAGGTTGTTGAAGGTATCTTTTGTGTTTGGGTGTAAAACACAATTAGGTCCACAGCCACCTTCTGCTGTTTGCAATTAAACCCGATGTCAGTAGAAGTTCATTAAAATGCTGTAGTTGTATATTGGCAGTAATCGGCTTGATTAGTCAAGTGTTGATTGTGCTAATTCTGCTCTCAGCTCCAAAAATACAATTTCACTCAACATAACATAAATAAACAGGTAAAGACGTGCTGGGATTATTAAACATGGCTATAAATTAAACACTGAATTAATTAAATTAAGAAAATATAAAGACATAAATAAGGTTTTTAGTGCATATAAGACTTTTTTCTTTTAAATAAAGGGACACTTTATGGTTTTCTTGAGAATATATATCTTCTAATGCAAAATCCATATATTTTTCATGGATTTTCTCTTTTTAACACCATAAACAGTAGGCACACCATTAAGCTGGGCTGGTACTGGATCGGTTCTATTGTTCAGTCCAGGGTACCAGTGCTTTTTGATTTTCAGCGAAGGTAAAAAGAAAGTGTACCTTCCTTTAATTCTAGAGATTTATGTATCAGGACATAAAGATAATCTGTTGCTATATCAGGTTCTACAGATATTTCAGTCTAACCTTGAGAGTCCAAAGAACAGTCATGATTCAGAAACCTGTAGAACCTTTTTCAGCAGGAAAACTTTAGCCCACTCTTCTTTCGATTCATCAAGGCCTTTCAATCAGCTCTAGGTCTGGACTTTGACTAGGCCATTGCACCTAGATTCTTTTCTTTTTCAGACATTCTGTTGTAGATCCGCTGCTGTTTTTGGGATCATTGTCTTGCTGATGATCCAGTTTGGACCAAGCCTCAGGTGTTGGACAGATTTACTCACATGCTTGAATACTTTGGTGAACTGAGAATTTCTGGTCCGATTCGCAACAAAACAAGCCCAGATCATCATCCCTCCACCACCGTGCTGTGTTTGTCCCCAAACATGGTTCTGTCCATCGCCTTTTTCCTTCCAAGCAGCCAGACTGGTTTAGTGCCATGACCTTTAACCTAACTGGGGCCTGTAGAGTCTGAGATGGAGCTCTTAGGTTTTTTGGTCATTCCTCTGAGCATCACACTTTGATCTTGTTCTTTATCTGCTGGGACATCCACTCCTGGGAAGATGTTTTCCTCATGGGAATAATCTTCCTCACTGGAGAATGATGGACTTCAGATGGTTTGGAGATGACCTTTGAACCCTTCCCGGACTGATGTGCAGCAACAGTTGATGCTCTCAGGTCATTGCTGAGGTCTTACTGCGCTGACCAATTAGTCAGATGCATTTGACTTTCTAAGGAATCATCAAGGATGAACGCTTTCCATGTGGTTTAACTTTAACAGTCTGTTTGGTTTTGGTCACTTGAGGTTAGATTTACATGATTTTAGATGTTCTGAAAACTGAAAGGGGTGTACTTTCTTTTTAACATGACCATGAATATAGAACAGCAAACATGTTTTACTGATGTTGAACCGCATGGATTTTATTTCTACATCGTTCCTCAGTACAGTATATAGTCATGTTGTGGTGGTTGTAGTTGCATCATCACTGAACTGATTCAAGGTTTGAGCCGATGTATCAATGAAGAGGTGGAGGAATAACTGGTTAGTAGAGAAGATGAATATGAATAAGGAAGTATTTATGAGCTGCTCTCCTCTGACTGTGTAAAGGTGATGGAGAAACTCACCACCTCGTTAGTCCTGACAGATGTGCAACACAACTGAGCTGAAATGATGCTTTGTCATAATTCAACTCAGTTGAGCCTTTTTGTTGCTAAAGCTAAATGCTAACAACTTTCCTTTGCCTACTTGAGAACTGAAATCACTTTTCTGATCTCTTGTTGCTGCTTTATGAAAACTCCAGATTGTGTAAATAAATTTCACATCCCTAAAGGATCAGTAATGATGACACGATCGGTGACAGGGTGTCTCATAAAAGGTCGCCATATCAGATCTGCTGCGGCCCGATAAATGAAGCCCGGGGATAAATCAATATCACCAATGTCTGTTCATCAGATTTGGGGGGGTGGCTTAGACAGTGAAATGTCAAACTCTAATCTCTTTAATAGTCGGATATTACATTTTAATCCCAGTCTGATTCCTTCGCTCTCTTCATTAAGGCCACCTGCAGATGCCCATCGAGGAGCGAGGGGCAGGAAGAAGGTAAATACGGAGAGATCGGTATCAAAACAGAGCTGGTAATTAAGTGAAAGGAGAGAAGGAGGAAGAGGAGCAGCAGAGGGTGAGGAAGGGCCGGGTTATGGAGCGTTGACGCAGAGTGCTGAATTTACAGCACAAGGGTGATTGACTGCGAGAGACGCGGAGGCAGTAAAGTGATGTCGATGAGGAGTGAGAACAAATTGATATGATCACAACATGTCACATTAAAGACAGGCCTGCCATCCATCAACATGATAAAAGGCCTCCTTCATTCTAACACTAACCCCGCTGCCATTGATCTCAATGCTTCACTTCGCCAGCCACTAACCATTTATGATAACTATCATTATGCAGTTATGAGGACGGTGACGATCTATCATAGCTGTGCAGGCCACAATGAAAAGATAACCCTTGCTAATTTGTTGCACTGACGAGCTCAAATCATGGAGGGAAATTAGCTAGAAAAGAGAATAATTTCACTCAATTTCTCTCAATTATGTCAGAAAATAATGAAAACAGAAAGTGGATGAAGACGGGATTTAAAAGGAGAAGCTTCTTTTCCCTGCGATAATAAGTTTTATTTGTTTTTAGAGATGTCTTCAGAGAGAGCGGGCAGAGAAAAAGTAACATTGATGATAAGAGCAAACATGCTTTTAAATCAGCCCTGAGCAAATCACTAAATCAATATCAATTAGGCTGCGAAAGAGCCCAAATGGACAACTGACTTTGTTTTAACTAATGAAGTCTGTGGAGAATCCTATCTGTCCTGGTCACCCCCCCCCATACACACACACCCCTCAACCGGCACTTTCCTGTCAATCCCACTCCTCATTACCAACCATGACAGTATGGAAAAACACACAGACACATCCTCAAACCCTTTACACGCTCAGTGATGGAGATTTAAAATGGAGATTAGTTGGTAATACAAATTCTCAAGTAAATTTCACTGATCTTTTGGGTGAGTATTAGGATTTATTGACTACTGAGCTGCACAGACCATTTGTGTTTATCAATACAGTCAAACTGCAGAAAATAATATTTGACTTCTAGAGGTGAAAGTGGCATATAAACAGAAGTCGCTACTGCAATACAAGGAGATTTGGTATTCTTTATCGTCTTCTAAATACCAGAGTTGGCCATAATTTTAAAATCATACCAAAAATGGGATTGGTCAAACATTTATACTTCACTCTGCCCCTCCCTCCTCTGCTGACTGCTGATTGCTTTCAGCTGTGCCACTTCCTGCTTTGCACTCACCATCACCTTTGCCTGCCCCACATCTGTTTTGTGGTCTGCTCTGATTCTGGCTCTGAACCTCGCCTCATGCACCTGCACCTGTTTGTGGCCTCACAGATTCTGGATTTGCTCAACCCCTCTTAATCCTCATTGTCGCTGACCTGGACTGTTCACTCCACCTCTAGGGTTTGGATTACGGACAAAGTGACCACTCACCTCCCCTGTGGTGAAACCTGGTCATTGCATCAGTACGTGTGAACCATTTTACGCTGCTGCTGGTGTGTTTTTCTCTACAGTCCTGCAGGTGCTACAGTCCCCGGTGAACAGACACCTTCCTTTCCTGTAGAGTTTCATCTATGGGGATTCAAGGCAATCAAGGTCAGAGTCTCCGAGGAGGACTTCCAGATTACACAACACCTCCTGTTTATTCTATTAGTCACTCATCAACCTATCTCCAAGAGTCTGACCAGAAAGCGAAGACGCAGTTGGTGTCCAGGTTGCACATTCTGAATAATGTCAATAAAACTCTAACCTGTCATGAGTAGGGGTTTTTGTTCTGAGTCCGAACTGTACAATATATGTTACATATATTTATTAAAAACTCTAAGATAACCATGCCACACCAGTAGGTGGCAGCATATCAACCTTATATTCAAAATACAAAGAACAAAATCTTTAGAATTGCCAAAGAAATGATTGTAGCTTGTGTTTTCTTAGATACTATTCATGACTTCCTCACATGTTTGAAGTTTAATGGCAGAAGAGTTAAAACAGAATCTGCATTTGCAAAATCTACATGAATAAATCAAAAACACAAGATTTAGGATGAGGTGGAAAAAGCAAAAGAAAATGTCTGTTTTGTAACATATTCATCGTAGAAGCAGGATGTTATCTCAGTTACTGGCTCTACATAACTAGGCAATAACTTTGGAAAACATTAAAAACCTCAGTGTTTCCTTTTTGACCACAGATACAAACACATCAGAAAAAGTTTATTTTCTAAAGCATCTGGATTAACAGTCCAGTAAAAACTAGCTAAGGGTACCACAATTACTACTGGAAATAATTTGCTGGCCAATTTTTTTTAACAGCTTAATGTATAGGCAGACCTCTTCTCAGTCAGCCCCTAGTGGTTATCTGAGGAATTCCACTTGTTTCTATTGATCCATACAGAGTCCAATACTGCTTTTGATTTTCCTTACAAGTCAGATTGCAGCTCTTGGAACACTATTTGTGTTCAAGTTAGTTGCAAGTAAAAACAAACAAAACCAAACAAAAAACAGCAACAACACAGTGACCAGGCTGACGACTAATAGCAGAACAAGCAGATATCTCGAAAAGCACAATCTCAAACTGAGACTGTGCAGTTCAGTGGTTTTAAGATCTGCAGTGTCTTAAATAAATGGCAGCCATTTTGGTTTCTGAACTTCTTGGAGATCTCTGAAGAAAATCCACATTAAGAGCATCGTAGTGCGTCTTATAAGTCAATGCAAGTCAACTGGTGCCTTTACAGCACATCAGACGTGTTGAAGTGCACTGAGACAGAAAAGGTTACTGGACTCTGGTTTGGGATATTTTAATCAGAAGCTTCTGAATAGAAAAGGTTCAAAAAGGATCTCTGGGTGTGGAACGATTGGTCTTCAATGGGTAGTTTGACATATGAGAACACGGACATATTTTTGTACTTCAGGAGTCATGTCGTGAAGAATCTCACTTGGAACCTGATTATGCTAACTAAAGAGTATCAGTTGAAAGCAGTGTATGTGCTGGAAACCGATGTCTGCTGACTGATATTTTAATGGATTTTCAAAAAAAAAAAAAAAAAAAAAAAAACTGGTACCTTTAAAATAGCAGGAAGAAGAAAGAAAAAACTAGACCCGCAAGCAGTTATGAACAGGTTCCAAGCCCCCTCTGATTCAGTTTCCTGTTGAAAGAGTATCAATATGAGGAAAACCAATTTGTATTGTGATTAGAGACACAAAGAAAATCTACTAGTGAGCGGAACTGGACAGTTTTTAGCTTAATTGGTCCCAATCACTGATCAACTGGTCTGAAATGAGAAAATTACAGTCAAATCAGTGAATGCCCCTTAGCTAAACATGACCAAGTCACAGTAGTAATGACACTATTCAGTGTGAATGATGTGACTGAGGAAAGAACACGTTAAGTTCATCATTTTTAGAGTCAGTTAGGTGTTTTAAATTACATCAGAGGAGGCAATATACAATGCTAAAACAATGTCTGCAGGTCATTCAGGCTGCAAGAAGACGAGAGAGAGCTAGACTTTTAGCAGATAACAGAAAGGCTGCCGAGAATAAAGTTGCTCAGTGGCCACAATACTCATGTTTAACGTTATACATTTTATTAAATGCCTTTTTTCCCCACAATCAAAACATGTAAATTAATATTTTCACCAATCCAGTTTTTCAAAAAGCAAATCTTTGCACTTCAAGTCATGCATAATCTTAATCTGTTTCCACCTCACTTTTAAATGGGAGAAAAACACAGTTGATGTGAGCCAACAGTAAGTTAACTCTTTGCATACCTTTATGAATGGAAGTTGTTCAAACTTCTGTTGCTACAATAATTTGGATTCAGCTTTTACAGAGTGAAAACACACAAATAGAAAGCGCACACACACCATCTGAGGCAGGCGGCATGCAGCGAGGCTCCTCTGGGTTGCCATATCATTTTAAACATCCATCAGCTCAGCAGAGATATCATATTAGCTCCTCATCTGCATACAGCACAGACAGAATGACAAACGAGAGAGAGAGAGAGAGAGAGAGGAGGAGAGCTCTATCCTCGTCTCCTTCACTGCACCTCCTTCCACCCTTCCAAACCTGGCTTTCCTCCCTCTATCTCCTTATCCCTCTCTTCTAACCTCCTAAATTGGATCACCGCTGCCAGCCGAGCGTGTGCAGGAGTGTGTGTGCACATTGTTGCAGTGTAATCACATCTTTTAAATGGAAAAAGGGGATGAATCTCAGGAGAAACGATGACCACTGGGCCCATATCTGACTCCTGAATCCCCAGTCCCCCCCAGTCCCTATTGGCAGTCTTTGTATTTCAGTATACTCCATCACATTTGCTTTCACCAAGCAATCTAAGAGTCCTGAAAACTTTTCTCTTAGATCCTCCATCTAATTCTCCTCCACAACTTTATGTCCAAACTTTTCTGTAGTTTTAAGCTTTGAGCAACATTTTCTGGTTGGTAGCTTATTTTCAACCTGATAATTATGATGCAAAATAACCCAAATTAGCACTATAAGCAGTAATTTGACTTTTTTTTTATGCTGGAAGCTAAAACAAGACTTATTATATTTTTGCAGTGAACTGATAAATTTTCCAATAAGCTGCATTATGTGAGAATACTGTTGGTCCAAATTGTGAAAGCTCAATAAAACATTAACATTCCCCCCCAAAATGTACAACCTTTGAGTTTAACATTTGCAGTATGTGTGAAATGTAATTTTCAGCTAAAGTAGAGATCACTGTAACCTCCTGCAGATCAGTTAATCTTTAATGCTGAGGTCTTCCAAGGCCTCTGGAGAAACCTCATTTAAAAGCAATAAAACGATCCCAAATTAAATAATCACAGCCTGCTCCTTGTTCTATAAAATCCCCCGTCTTCAGCCGGTTTAGCCGATACTTTATTGAATTTCTCTGAAGCAGTGTTGCATCCTGCCCAGCAAATAAAGGTTTCACAGAAATTACACACAGAAAATGAGCCATTTCTGGTGTTTTTAATAGCTACCTGAGCCATTTGTCATCACTGTTACACTGCATCCCTAAAATAAGAGCGCAGTAGATTCACAGGCATCATTACAAGCTTCCCAATAAGTCACCATGGCCCAAATTGCTGCTTGTGGTGGGCTGGTTTCCCCTAAAAAACAGTATTTTTGGCTCGAGGAGGCAGTTAATGGTTGCTTTTTATCAGCTTATTTTTGAGATGTCGAGCCACGACTCGGTGGACAGCCGGGAAACGAGATTGAAGCCAAAGTTTGAGCCAATTTTTTCTATAATTGGTCAAGACATTTGATCCCAGTTGTGATAAATCATTTTCATATCAGCATTATTAGAAACATTTGCATTTCACATTTATTGCAGCCTCTTATAAAGATGTGCAATAAAGACACAAAATAAAAAAAAACATAAAAATCCAACCTTCTAGAACTAAACTCACCTGAGATACAGCTGTGAGTACCACTAACAATAAAAATATCAGTAAAAGAAATGGAAGTGAAGACTTTATATTTATTTATTTATTTATGTCCTACTTTTGTTGATTAGATATTTAGAAACTTTTAATTATAGTCCATGAATTTGGAAATGGGAAAAACAAGATAACATGCATAAAAGAATCTGTCACTCCACCACAAACGTAAACAGGTGACGTCTGTTAAACTCTGAGACTTTAACTGGAACTTTGAGCTTTGATCAGACCAGACTAAGACTGAGCTTTTCAGAAGCAACCACCTCTTAAGGGTGTGCTGCAAAACAAAAGATAAGCACGAGGAGAATGCCTTCATTAGTACAGTGGAGGGTCTGTGACGATGTGGGCCTGGGACCTTGTGAGATTGCACTGTATCATGAACTATTTGAAATATCAGGACCGTTTAAATAAAATCTGGCAGAGAGGCAGAATAACAATCTGACCGAAGCTTCCTGCAGAAACCTGCGGCCGAGCTGAAGGCGCTGAGCATCAGAGAGGAACCAGAACTCTGGACCATCTGGAGGGAGAGCTCTTCTAGAAGAAGTCAGTGCTGTCTAACTGCTAAATTAGGGGTTGTACAAAGTATTAACAGCAAGGATATAAAGAATAATTTGGAATAATTTTTTTTTTTCTGCTACTGAATGAATGTACTTAATTTAAAGGTTCAAGTTTTTCTACAATTTTCTCTACTCCAATAAAACATGAATTTATATTCCAGCTTTTCACACGTCTCTACTGAGGGAAGCTGATGTACTTACAGTGGCAGACTGCACTTTATTAGGTACACTTTGCTTTTACTGGGTTGCTCCCTGCTGGGCCCGCAGAAGCGCCTTCATTTTTCATGGCATAGATTGACAAGGAGTTAAAAAATATTCATGAGATTTTACTTCTTATTGTTTTCAGATTCATCAGCTGTTCATCCATGAGAATCTCCTGTTCCACCAGAACCCAAAGGGCCTGTGTTGGACTGAGATCCAGTGACTATGAAGACCGCTGGAGGTCAGTGAACTCATCATGTTCAAGGATCCAGTTTGAGAAGATCTGAGCTTTGTGACTCGGTGCATCAACCTGCTGGAAGTGCAAGAAAGGGGGGCTGGGCCTCGGTCCATTTCATGTTCAGGAAAGAAGAGTTCAGAGATCCTGAGAGTGAAGGAGGACACGAACTCGTGTCGCTCTTCACCCCGGCTTAATACCAAAAACATAAAAACGGTTCAGAGAGAAAAGGCGAGATCACAGACAACCGGAACAACACACAGGGACACTGGTGTGCAGACAATGGCTGGGAAGGCTGCAACATAACAGAGGACGTGGGGCGGAGGGGGGTGTTAGAGAAAAAGAGAGGGATGAATGCAGTGGTATCCTCAGATCTGAAGGCAAATCCCCCTCGGTGTTAGTTCTGCTCGAGCGCCTGGCACTGACACATGAATATTTCATACTGTTGATGTTTAAATCCCATCATTTGCGATGTGGTGCGTGAGCGTGCGTGGAGAGCCGTTGAAATGATGAAGAAAAAGGGGATGGATGTGTGTGTGTGTGTGTGAGAGAGAGAGAGCGATAGAGTGTGTTGATCTATAATGCATAGTTTCAGTAAGTTCACTTGTGATATAGTCTATTGCATCTGTATTTCAGTATTATGAAAGGAGTTGTGCACCTTGAGGCCCAGATTACCATGCGTTAACTCATCCATATGCAGCTCAGGCCGTGACATCCCATAATAATCAGACAATGGAGGCGTACTGTACATGCCTGTACATGTTAACACGGATGCAGCTGCATTTTCTCCTCAGAACATAAAACCAAGTTGTTCACAGCTCAGAGGAGCAGGAATGACCCAAACCTTGGAGCAGGGATGGGTTCTAGGGGCTCGGTTTTGGTTCTGGGCCCTGCAGCGTTTGGGTCTAATCGTTCTGGAAATCCAAGCTGTTCTGAGTCATCATGTTTCTGTTATAATTAAACATTTCCATGGAGATGGCGGGGATTTGATGCGCAATGACAATGCCTCTGTCCTCAGGGTGCGAGGAGTCACTGAGTGGCGTGATGCGTTTAAAGACGATGTGGATCACACGCAGCAGCCAGGGCACCGCCAACCAGAGCAAGGTCCGACGACCCGACCACATCTACGCAGACGATCCGTTTGGGTCGTCTGAGCCGCTCAACGGGAAGAATCAGAGTCCAAATGGATGCAGCTTCTTTTTCAGCTGGGTTCTTCAAGATGAACAGGAGGTGCAACAAGATGGTGCAAATAAAACCGCAGCCGAGACACGTTAAACTGATCAACACCACTGGGAACCTCAGCACCAGTACAGTGGACCCCAGAACGGAACCACAGAACCGCTGCTCCAGGCAGCTAAACCACACTGCTTAGTTCAAATTACTGAAACAAGAGATCCATCCATCCATCCATCCATCCGTCCATCCCTCCCTGCAATGAGATCTTGATCTTCTCCCAGACAACCTGTCCAATGCAGGTGAAGAGGATGCAGGAGCTCAACCCTCAGGATCATCTTAAGGTGTTCCTTGTTCCTTCCTCCCCCAGTTTGGGTTTCTCCCAGTAAAGCCACAGGATAAAAACTCAGACTGACTTTCAAATGCACAATTTCCCAGCTAATAGAGTGTACACAGAAATGACTAATCGAATTGGAGCTACCTGGAAAATTAATTTACTATTATGTTCTTCCAAAATGGTAACAGGGAGGGCCGGCAACCTTGTGTTGTAGCGCCGAAGGGGAAAGTAAACAATTAGAGACTCGGTGACTAATGAATTATGTGATTAACGAGTGTGTCAGAGGTAAATCTGTACTAGACTGACACACACTTGTGAGCACGTACATCCAAACGCTTCCACACACAGAGCGGGGCGCCCTTATCTATACACAGCATTCATGGTTGAAGTGAAATATTACGCAGCTCTTCCAAATTCCTCCCCCCCACCACCACAAACCGCAAACATTCTCACCCTGCACGGTTAAGTGAAACAGCTGGCATATCCACTCACAGATAGACTGATAGTGTGTGGAGGCTCTTGCAGTGTGTGTGTGTGTGTGTTTACATGTCGAGGAGTTAGTGTGTGTGTGGGGAGGCTGTGCGGTAAGATAAGGCCAAGCTGGTTTGTGTTACAGTGACGGATAAAGAAAGAGATTGGTGGAGGAAAGATAGCAGAGCTCCGTGGAGGGATGGATGGAACTGTGCAAAAGACTTGAGTCAACTGTTATCTCCACGCATTTTGCTCTCAAAGTGCTGGACTTCCTTGTGATGTTTGAAAGTGGGCTTGACCGAGTCTTTCAAAACCTTTCTATGAGTGAAAAGTCCTGTGGACTGATTGACTGACTGATTGACGAATTGACTGATTGGGTCCAGAAATTTTGGAGGAATATAAATGAAGTGAAGCCACCGTCTCTGACCTATGAGTCATTCAGGCATGAAAACACTCCTGAGCTCCACAGGTGAACCAGTGTTGTTGCACATGAGCAGATGTGACCTTTCACCTTTCTCCATGTTCCTTCAAAGTCTCCCTGCCAGAACTGCTACGTCTGACCAAGGTTAGCTCCTGATCCGTGCACGTGCTGCGAAACTGCTCGCAACGCCGACGAGTGTGACGCTGAAAATGAGGATTGTTTGCTATGATGTTTTGAAGTAATTCATGATTAAATACGGATTATTGATATGTGAAACGTTGAATGAACAAGCCCAGCTACAAGATACTTCAGTGCAGAGAAACTGACGACATTTCTGGTCCTTCCAAAAACAAATGTTAACTTAAAATGAAGAGACTGTATTTTTGTTAATGGGCTGGTCCATCTAGATTGTAAGATCTGGATCATGGCTGACAGGATAAGATCCTGGAGAGAAGAAGCTTCAAACTGAGCTGGAAAGGTTCAGCATTGGAGATCCAGAGGAAACTGTTGCTCCTCTCCTCACTCCAGTGACTGGACATCCATCTGCACCGGGAATGCTTGGGACAAGCCAGAGAGTGTCCCTGGGGAGAGGAATGTCCTGTTCCTCCTGATCTTAGAGAAGTCCAGGTTTTGCAGCTTTTTATCTCCACAATTCATCAAAAGTATTGCTCTACCAAAGAGGCACAAGCTGATGCGTCGGTACAAAACGAATATTTCAGGACACAAATGGCGAATTGACTCGGAAAAGCTTTTTTTCCAGCATCTTTTTACAAACATACATTAAATTGGATCTCCTTCAGTCGAATCTATGAAATATTCCAAAGACAACACAGTTTGTCAGACAATAGGATGTTAGCTAAAACTAGGCGAGTCCCAAAGACCTGTTGGTAGAAAACTCAATCTGGATTCCTGAAGACGTGAATATACAGACTGTTAATCTGCCAGAAGTAGATTTACTTTTTTTTAAGTTGGACTCTTCTTATTGCTCCTCTATTCAACTACTTTCCTCATTTTTTAAGCACAAAATGGGTGGAAATGGGTGAAAAAGCAGCCAAAGTCTAAGAAAACTCTTCAAAAGCCTTCAGAAAGCTTTTAAAACTTTTCCACCACCTCTGCTTTAAAATATTACACAAAACCTCCCTATAAATCTACACTCGTTCTGTTACATCGAAAACCCAATGGACCAAAGTCCCATCAGAGGACTCGGTAATGAAAAACATGGAGGGAATGTTAGGATTAGATGAGAGAGAGAGCGTCTGTGTTCTTATAAATATGCATCAAATGTCCAAAGCAAAGGCTACCGGCTTAACTGAAGGCAGCAGAGGCTTGGTGATAGATAGAAAGAGACACAGCAGACAAGTTGTGTTTGGCTTAGTGCATGTGTGTGTAAGAGAGAGAGTCCCACAGTGGTGTAATGACCCCCCAAGGGACCAGGACCCCAGGCAGAGTCTCCCTTCTGACTCTGGCTTGTCAGCTGTGAGGAGGGAGGGATGGAGGGAAAGTGATGGTGGTGAAAGAGAAGACGACGGTGGCGACAGCTGCCAGCTCCTCAGGACCGTAATTGGCTGGCTGAGAGAATGGAGTACACACACACACACACACACACACACACGCACACTCATGTCCATGCACCTTTAGCTAAACCCAATCCCCCAAACTGACAGTGAGATGGTCAAAAGCCACAAACCACCTGGTACAAGTCAGCCAGCTTTCATACAGCCACAGGAGTCTCCTGGCAGCGAGGAGGGGGGGCGTTCAGGTGGACGGAGGGAGGGGTGAGGAGGGTGAGGCAGACTCATTCAGTGTGACACCACCACTCACATCCACGTAAACAAGCCACCGGACCCAGCACACCCGGAACCAGGAGCCTGAGTGACAGCTCCAAATCACAGGCGACAGCTTGACTGGCAGGTCGGGATGGGCGAAGGGAGGTGGGGAAATATGAAAAATAATAAGCTGTAATATTATCCAGACAGGAGGGGGGGGCTGATTTGAGGGAGATGAGAGTGGCAGGAGTGACTGCAGTAAAATGCAGCTGTACACTGAAGCCATCAGGGGGCTGTCTTCATACGGAGGAGGGAGACACAGAACTGTCTTCATTCCTCTCAGCTGCATACTTTTACTGTTTGAAATCACAATTTGTGTTTATTAAAAACCACAGAATCCTCTGATCTTTGAAGCTTTCAACAAACGAGAGAGGATGAGAGTTTTTAAATGAGCCAAGTTTGATGTCAAAGCATTTCTCAAAGAAAATTGATGACTCCTTCTGCTAAATATTAGCTAAATTTAGCAACTATGATTCCAATATCTAATCAGAGTTCCTGACAACGTTCTAAAGAAGCTCCTCGAAACTGGTGGCAGCATGCTGTGGGGCAGAAAAACACCAGTCCCACAGTGGAACAGGGTGATGGCAGCATCATGCTGTGGGGTTAGTGTTCTTCCTGTTGTAGAATGAGTTGAAGCACTGCTGAATGTTCACTGAACAGGTCTTCTAACAATGTCCTGAAGAAGGTTCCCACTAATGGATTCTAACATCTATTTAATAGTTGATTCTTTCAAAACCTTTAATGAGTCATAAATCATTAAATAATTTGTAAATTGTCTCAAAAAATATTCCAAATGTCAAATATGAAGCTGCAAAAACCTGACTGAGGACTGGTCACAGTACAGTTTGGCACAAAAACAACACCACTCCCACAGTAGAACATGGAGGTGGCAGCATCATGCTGTGGGGTTGCTGTCCTACTGATCTCATGAAATGAGAAACAGTTCTGCTTCATTTAGATTTAAAGCAGTAATTATGACTCAAAAACAAGCATTCAGAAAATAAAAAGTGTTTAAAATAAAATCACAATAACCTAGTTGCATAAGTAAACACACCCTGTAACTAATACTTTGTTAAAGGGCCGAGAGTACGTCAGTTAGCACAGCTCTGAGGTATTTCAGCCTCCAAAGCTGCGTTTTCTTTGGAATATTTTAGATATGCTCTTTGAAAACAATCCATGAATAGATGGGGTCCATTGTGCAACAATAGGTCAACGTATGAGAATAAAAAAGCTGAAATATTGAGACAATCCAGTGTAGCAGATGTACCTGAATGCACCATGAGACGCAACGGTTGGGAAATCCGCTCTGGTCAGAGGGATTCCTCACAGTACCAGTGTGTTGTCGACATTCATGCTGCAGGCAGCTGGATTTGGACTTTAACTCATTTCTCTCCAGAACCAGAGGTTTGCATTCAGCTTGGCGTTTTTTGAGCGAATAATTCAGTTGATAGCAGAGGGAGCTACATACCTTCCTGCTGTTGAGAACTGCATGGTTCACATAAAGTTCTGGTTCGGTCCACCTTTCTCTCTCCACTGTAGCTGCATGAGAAACCCTCATGTTCCCAAACAGCAGAGCTTAGTAAAACCTGGGCGTGCTCTCTGTTTAGTTCTGGTGTCACTTTTTAAAGTTGCCCGACAGAACGCTGCACTGACCGCGTCATCATTCTGCGTGTGTTCAGGTGTGAAACAGCACTGGGTTTGTTCGGGACGTGCATACGGCTGCTCGGACTAAAACAGAGGTATTGGTTAAACAGCGTACTCACTCGTGGAAGCGGTTTGTTTGGCAGTTAAATTGTCTGGGACACTTCACATTAAAGGAGGAACAAGTCTTGAAATGATGTCATTTTAACAGGTGTGTGCACGCCCCCCATATCTACTGTATACATGCATCTGTTTTCAATTTCATGCTCGCAGTTTGGTTCTGCAGCTTACAGAGTCAAACCCAACATAAAGTAACTGCAGAAATAATCCATCTCCTGTGGAGGACAATGGATGGTGAAGGAAATTAGAGGTCGGAGGAGGAAGACGGGGAGGATGGAAGTGGTGAAATAGGGGATGAAGACGGGAGGAGAGGGGAGCGGCGGGAAAAATTCAATATATTTTTAATCTAGCGGATGTAATCAGATTATGCGTCTGCCAGGAGCGACGTATTTCATAAGGAATAACCAGTTTCAGAGAGGAAAGTGGAAGCGGAGAGGCGAGGAGGAGCGCGGAGACGGGCACTTTGGTTGGCCGATCTACATCGACACTGACAGATTCTAATAAATGTGCTGGGAAGCGCCCGGAGAAACACAATGCCGTGTAATCATTTTATCATGACAAACCGGAATTCCAATGCTGTCCCACGTGAGCCGAGCTGGGGGGGGGATTGAATTAACCGTGAAATGCTCATGCTTGGGGAATGGGGAAGAGGAAGAGGGAGGACTGAGGGGAGAAGGAAGCAACCAGAGGGACAGAACTCAGGGGGATTTAGGTTCTGGCTCAGTTTCACAGAGCAGGTCTGGTTTCCGCAGCTGCTGGCTCAAAGCACGGACTCGGAGACTTGATCCCAACCGGTTAGATAAGATATACCGTCCTGAAGAATCAGCGTGCCAGGCCAGGATAATTAGGGACAATCCCACACATGTGCGAACACATGTTTCACCACATCTGAAAAACCTTCTCCAAGCTCCACTTAGTCCCTCAGTATGAAAAACAGCGAGGTTTCAGGGAGACCGCAGGGGCCCCAAGTTATCTCAGAGGTAACAGCGAATTCTGGCCTTCAGCTGCCTCTGAAGACACTCGTTAGCAGCAGCTTGAAGGCAACGGGTCACACTGGAGCTGGGAGCTGCAGCTGCTGTGAATAGCTGACCAGCAGCAACTGGTCGGGCCTTATCAGGAGGTTCCTCCTGGATCTGCTGCAGCTGTGAGGCTTGGAGCATCGAGACCTCCAGAAACCTTCCTCACCAAATTCAGAACTTCCCAGGTTTCTCCAGGAAAAAAGGTTCAGAGAGGCTGGAAAATTATTGATCAAGTCCATCTTAAAAGATTAGGAGAAAGGTGGGCTGCTTGGACGCTAACGTAAGGAAATTAAAGATCATTCAAAACTCTGCTGTTCATCAATTGTTCCTCTGTTCTGCTCTTCCTGAGGTGTCATGATGATGCATCCCTGCAGATTGTCCCAGATTTCTGCAGCACCTTAAATTCAGCAGAGTTTTTGGTATAAAACAGATTAAAGCATCAAGTTTTCTCTTTGAAAGCGTTTTGGAAGGATGTATTCTTCTGGCCTGATTTACATTCATGTTGGACTCGTAATGGTTCAGGTGGACAAGTCTTATAGCTCAGGCTCCTGCCTCCATCTGCACCCCCTCTAAGAGGCCATTTAGAGGCCAGCTAACATCAGTCATGTTTCTGGATGGTGGGAGGAAGCCGGAGTTCCCGGAGAGAACCTCGGCATGCACGGGCAGACGTGCAAACTGCATGCAGAAAGATTCCAAACTGGGATTCAAACCCGGGACTTCCTTAACTTTCTTGTTGCGACAAGAGCGAACCACTGCGCCACCATACAGACCTACTGAGACATGCGTCACTTTTACTCTCGAAGCTTTGAGTGCGCTACGATAAACCTCTGACTATTTGCAAATGAATCCCTGCAAAACTCCAGCTATGAAATAAAAAAGTGTAAATCAAAGTCTCTGGAATGAGAAGTGGCCTCTCAGAGCTGGGAAAGTTTTTATCCACTGTGTTACTTTGCTTTAACAGATAATTTTAAACCCAAAATCTGCTTTCTTGGGTTTATTAATTCATCAAGAAATCCTAAATTTGAGGGCTTTGACCTTATTTCCAGTTTGGATCTAATTTAAATTCATCACTTCCTATCTAGCTAATGGAGGCGGCTCATTTTCATCTCTCTGCAGAGGTTTTGGTTCCTCTGGAGGTTACAGAGGAGAACATCACAACCCGCTGAACCCGCTGTGGCCCGCGACTTTAGATTAGGAACCGTCAGCGATCTGCGGGTCGCTGCAGACACAGCCCAGATGCTGCAGCGACGTGTCGCTGTGGAAACAGAGGAGCGCCGACCGCTGAGAGATGAAGGGCCTCGTTCCGAACACAACCCAGAAACATGAGAGAAGGAGCTCTGACTTGTTCTTCTCTTTCTGCCGTCACTCAGTCATCGTCATGATTACAACTCTGACCCGGGCCAATGAGGACGAGGGAAGGATTTGCATAATTAGGCCCACTTGGCGGACAAGTCCCACTCCAGACCTTATGAGAGCGTCTCCAGTGGGCGCGCTCAATTTCACATGTGGGAGTCTGCATGGAGTTAGATAACAGCAGGGCTGAGAGGAGGGCCGTTGCCGCGTTTACCAGTTATAAACATCTTAAGTCTTTCTTCATGTCAAGCTGCACAGTTTTCACCTTATAACAGTCACTTTATTAGAAAATATTTTTATTCATCCAAAATAATCTCAATCAATTAGAATTACAGTCAATAAATTCAGTTTCTCAGAAGATTAGAATATTACATGAGACCAATAAAAATGACCCACACAAAGTATGTCCATCCACACTAACCTACATGCTGTAATTCCCGGATCAGTGCAGCGTGGCATGGAGGAGATCCGCCTGTGGCTCTGCAGTGTTCAGGAAGCCCAGGTTGCTTTATAGCCGCCGCCCGTTGTTGGTTCTGGTGACCCAACTCCAGAACTCTTAAATAGGCTTTGATTCAGATTTCCTCAAGATTGAGATTATCCGTGTTGCTTCTGCACTTTTTTCTTCCTCTCAGCTTTTATTTGATTAATTATTATTATTTATTAATTATTTATTTATTTTATTTTTGGATTTTCATGAATATAAACAATATTTAAATATTTGAAAATTATGAAGTTACAGTCAATTTCTTTGGGAGTTATTGGCTACAAGACATTTTAATACCCACTGATGTATAGGACGACCTTTGAATGTACTGTAGTTTGCATTAGTAAAAGAATTTTCCCGAGTTGCTAGGGCACCAAAACTGGTTCCAGCCCAGGGGCCCACGTCCCTCTAAATCCGGCCCTGGATATAATATCCAAATGTTCTGAGAAGCTGAACTTTGGGTTTTCATCAGCTCAGTTTTCATCAGAGTTAGAAGAGAACTTGAAATATATCACTTTGTGTGAAATTAATGTATATTTTATAAGAAAAGTTCCACTTTTAGAATGGAAACAATGAAATAAATGACCTTTTCTGTTGTTTCAATATTCTGATTAATTGAGATGCACCTGTAAGTGGAGAGGTTTGTCCTTTCCTCCTCTGGAGCTGCTGTCCTCACAACGCCCTGCGGCTGAACTGATTAAACAAGGAAATTCAAGGAGGAAGAGCAAAAATAGTGTGAATGAAAAGGTTTGATTAAACCGACAGCGGGAACAATTTAAAAGAAGACATCTGATGAACACAGAAACCTGAGCTCAAAGAGGTAGCCTTGATATATTATTTTATTACATCCAAGTAGATCTTTTCATTCCTGCTTATTTCCTCTCATCTCGTTATTGAAGGAAAAAAATTAACTCAACTTTGTGTGTGTGTGTGTGTGTTTTTATTTAGCTGAATTAAAGAAATACAACAACAGGTTTCATAAGGTACAAACTTGATGCGAATTCTGTATAAATAAATGCTGAAAGATGACGCTCAACATAGCAGGTCATAGTTGTTACATATACGATGTTTTGAATGAGTGTGAGCAATAATCCAATCACAAGGACTGTTTGGATGCAGCGCCTGGTAGGCTTCAATCTTTAGATGCCTTGCATCAAAATTCTGCTTTCAAATATATGTTTCCAGTATTATTTCTTTTAATCAATTATAATGCATAAATAATGAAAACAGGAGCATAATTAAGTAGGATGCACAGAGGGCATGAGCTGCAGAGGATAACGTTGATTCTGTCTTTACATCATGTGCAGCTAAGTTTGTTTTACTTGATTATTTTTGGTTGTTTCTAAGCGGATGTAAAAAGCCAGTGTCCCGCATTCACTTCCTCAACAAAATTGAAATTATCTGTTCTATATATGGGATTTTCCTCTGTGTTATCTACAGTGGCGACCCCAAGGGATGGTCAGGGGGGAAAGAAGGACGAGAGAGAGGAAAATGAGGGTTGGATTTTGTGTGGTGCTCGTTTTAGGTAAACCTTCCAAAATCTGGAGCTTTAATTAATATTTTATTTTTCAACTTTGTTTCTTTATTTACCAAAAATGTCGTCAGTTTGGCTCTGGGTCTGATCTAAATTCAACACATTAACTTCCTAATTTTTAACAAAGCCCCAAATTAAGAAATGTAATTTCTTCCTTACTGGGCTGTAGTTCCTAATGTATAACTAGTTATTTTAATAAAAAGCAGAAAAAAGCTTTCTTCAACCTATATAATACAAGTCAGCAGTAAAAACTTTGCACAAAAGATTATTTTATTGTTTTTAATGGTCTAAAGTGGCTCTAATGTTTGCTGCACACTAACAGGAGAATAGCTTTGTATTTCTGGTAACACTTTAAAATAAAAGTCATATATATAAAAAAAAAAAAAAAAAAATTCCCTTCTCACCCTCCACGGGTGGTCTTTCTCAACCTCTGAGCTCGGGTCCTCTACCAGAGGCCTGGGAGCTTGAGGGTTCTGCGTAGTATCTTGGCTGTGCCGAGAACTGTGCATTTCTGGACTGAGATGTCTGACGTTGTTCCTGGGATCTGTTTTAGCCACTGCTCCAGTTTGGGGGTGACTGCCCCGAGGGCCCCGATGACCACAGGCACCACTGTGGTCTTCACCTTCCAGGCCTTCTCCAGTTCCTCTCTGAGGCCCTGGTATTTCTCCAGTTTCTCGTGTTCCTTTTTCCTGATGTTGCAATCGCTTGGTATTGCTACATCCACCACAACGGCTTTCCTCTGTTGTTTATCCACCACCACGATGTCCGGTTGGTTCGCCATTACCATTTTGTCTGTCTGGATCTGGAAGTCCCACAGGATCTTAGCTCGGTCATTCTCCACCACCTTTGGGGGTGTGCCCCACTTTGATCTCGGGGCTTCCAGTCCATATCCTGCACAGATGTTTCTGTACACTATGCCCGCCACTTGGTTATGACGTTCCATGTACGCTTTCCCTGCCAACATCTTGCACCCTGCTGTTATGTGTTGGACTGTCTCAGGGGCCTCCTTGCACAATCTACACCTTGGATCTTGTCTGGTGTGGTAGATCTGAGCCTCTATTGCTCTGGTGTTTAGGGCCTGTTCCTGTGCGGCCAGGATGAGTGCCTCTGTGCTGTCCTTGAGTCCAGCTTTTTCCAGCCATTGGTAGGATTTCCTGATATCAGCCACTTCAGTTATTTGTCGGTGGTACATCCCATGTAGGGGCTTATCCTCCCATGATGGTTCCTCCAGCACCTCATCCTCTGGTCCCCATTGTTTGAGACATTCGCTGAGCACATCGTCGGTTGAGGCTTTGACCTTGATGTATTTATGGATCTTGGATGTTTCATCCTGGACAGTGGCTCTCACACTCGCTAGTCCTCTGCCTCCGTCCTTACGGCTCGCGTATAGTCTCAGGATGCTGGATTTAGGGTGGAACCCTCCATGCATGGTTAGTAGTTTCCGAGTTTTAACATCCATGGTCTTTATCTCTTCCTTTGGCCAGCTTATTATTCCTGCAGGGTATCTGATTACTGGCAAGGCATAGCTGTTTATCGCACGGATCTTGTTCTTGCCATTGAGCTGGCTTCTCAGGACTTGCCTTAGTCGTTGGAGGTATTTGGCTGTGGCTCCTTTCCTTGTGACCTCATCAAGGCTGCCATTTGCTTGTGGTATTCCCAGGTACTTGTAACTGTCCTCAATGTCTGCTATTGTTCCCTCTGGGAGTGAGACCCCTTCTGTGTGGATGACCTTCCCTCTCTGTGTAACCATCCGACCACACTTCTCTAGTCCGAATGACATCCCAATGTCAGTGCTGTAGATCCTGGTGGTGTGGATCAGTGAGTCGATGTCTCGTTTGCTCTTAGCGTACAGCTTGATGTCATCCATGTAGAGGAGGTGACTGATGGTGGCTCCGTTCTTGAGTCGGTATCCGTAGCCAGTCTTGTTGATGACTTGGCTGAGGGGGCTCAGATCTATGCAGAACAGCAGTGGGGACAGAGCGTCTCCTTGGTATATGCCACATTTGATGGACACTTGTGCAATTGGCTTGTAGTTGGCTTCAAGGGTGGTTTTCCACATCCCCATCGAGGCTGCAATGAAGGCTCTTAGAGTCCTGTTGATGTTGTACATCTCTAAGCATTCAATGATCCAAGTGTGTGGCATTGAGTCATAGGCTTTCTTGTAATCAATCCAAGCCGTGCACAGGTTGGTGTGTCGGGTTTTGCAGTCTCGGGCGACTGTTTGGTCTACCAGGAGTTGGTGTTTGGCTCCTCTGGTATTTATGCCGATGCCCTTCTGTGCTGTACTCATGTATTTATCCATGTGCCCACTTATCTTAGCTGCTATGATGCCTGACATGAGCTTCCATGTTGTAGAGAGACAGGTTATTGGCCGATAGTTGGATGGGACCGAACCCTTTGAGGGATCCTTCTGGATCAGGATTGTGCGCCCTTCAGTTAACCATTCAGGGTGAGTCCCACTTTGTAGCAGCTGGTTCATTTGAGCTGCCAGTCGCTCATGGAGGGCAGTGAGTTTCTTTAGCCAGTAGGCATGGATCATGTCAGGACCTGGTGCTGTCCAGTTTCATACCTGAGACTCTTTCTTGGACATCTGCCACTGTGATAGTTACTGGGGCTTGCTCAGGGAGGTTGCTGTGGTCATCTCGTAGAGAGATTAGCCACTGTGCATTGCTGTTGTGGGTCGCCTCCCTTTCCCATATGCCTTTCCAGTACTGTTGGGTCTCCAGCCTTGGTGGGTCTGCTCTGTTGTTATTACCCTGCCATTGAGAGTACACTTTAGCCGGTTGGGTGGAGAAGAGCCGGTTAATCCTCCTGGCTTCATTTTCTCTCGTGTACCTCTTTAGGCGACTGCCCAAGGCTTGGAGTTTCGAGCAGTTTCGAGCGCTTCAGGTATGGGCATCTGGCTGTACCGCTTGGGTACTGGTCTTTTGATTGCACCTCTTTGGAGCTCTGACAATTGGCTCACTTCCCTCCTTGTTACCTTGATTTTAGCCTCTAACCGTCTTTTCCATGGTGGGTATTGAGTCTCATGGTTGCTCCTATAGCCGAGCATCTCAAGGATCACTGATGCTGAGTTGTACACCAGCTCATTGGTTTCCGTTATGGTGTTGGTAGGGATCGTTCTCAATGCTGCATTCACATCTTCAATGAGACTTTCTGATGGTACTTCACTCAGCCGTTGTAATTGGCATCGGGATTGCCTGGTGTTCATTCGGGCCACGATCCTACCTCTCAGGTCAGTTGCTGCCTCGTTCAGCTGTGATGGTTCGTTCATTATTGGGGCTGCATACCCAATCTCCGGGTGGGGAGTTGAAGCTAACTCCCCTCTGACCTGGCGTCCTGGCTCCCCCTTGCCGTAGCATTTGTGTTGTACCTCGTCTATCTGAAGTTGTGACAGCATTTGCCGTTTGCGGATGTTGGAACACTGAGCTACTAGTTGTTTGGCAGTTAGTGTTGAATGGGGATGTCGACGTAACCATTCCTCCCGCATTCTTTGCATGTAACCCCTCTGACTAGGGTTACTTGAGTAGTAGCATTCCAACAGATCCAAGTTTTCACCTCTCGCCCAATTCCGTCTTGTTCCAGTAACCCATTTTTCGTGAAGGTGCCCTGGTTCCCCAGCACCTGACGCAGACCTTGTTTGGCCGGGCGACGTCTGAGCCGGCATGGCGTGTATTCCCTTGTCACTCATCATGAGGTAGGCAGTAGCGCGAAGGATCTTGCTAGTGACTTTAATTTGAGTTCAGAAGAAACAAACCTGCAGCAACAGTCATCGTGAGCGTGGCTTAATTTGGTGCTTCTAATGATTTATTTAAACCATATTTCTTGTAATTACTTGGACTGAACAATTTTTGTCTGTGCTCCATGACCAGTCTTGTTTCAATGTGAAATCCCATGTTGGAAAGTTGAACATTAGGCAGCATCAGGCAGAGTAACTATTTAGAGAATTCAAATTTCATTGTGAAAATCTGGAATTAGAACATGTGTGAGCCCAGATCTGTTTACATATAAAAGCTGTTCATCAATGGTCGGTAGCTTTGGCTTTGTAGTACATACTCTGAAAAACAAAGCTCTATTAGTGCCTTATGAAAAACAGCCGCATATTGTTGTGTTTCTGCCTCCAAACCTTCCATAACAGGAAGGCAGAAACACTATATCTTACCAGTATTTCACTGCCTTGTCCAACTGTTCTGCAGCAGATTTTAAATGAGCTTCAACATGATTTTTCTTCAGCAGTGGAGTCTTGTGTAGTGAGCGTACATAGAGGTGATTGAATGCATCCACATCTATGTGCAGTTCACAGATTTTTCTGTGAAACATAACTCTGAATTATTCACGGAAAAGCCACCCATTCACTGATCTTTTTGTAGAGCACATCTAAACTCATAGTGTAAATAATCACAGCCAAATTATTTGTGGGAAAATTCATCTATTCGCAGATTTGTTTATGGCACTTTTGTAAAATATTTTTAAGAAACTGAAGCTTGGGAAGCTGAAATAACTAAGAGAAATGCTACTTGACACGCTATTGGCTGGTGTTCACAATGCAGCCAATCCAGGAGTGCCATTTATTTACCTTGGTGATGATCGGCTGAACCCCCAAGAGCAGAAATAAGGATAACTGTAGATCTTAGCTTCTGTCGTAGTGCTGGGAGGTTTCCACTGTGCTTAATAATACACACTAAGGTACATTTGGTATTTGAACTATTAAAATAGGCAGCTATAAGCAGGGTTTTTTTAGAGGGTGTCTGAAGTTTTTGGAGATTTTAGCTATTCGCAGGTGGTTGTGGTCCCTAACCCCAGCGGATAACAGGGTCCACTATACATATTTCAGTCTGCATGTATAATTTTGACCCTTTGAGGATCAAAGCAAGCCCAAAATGAAATCATGGCTGTGCTCCTAACTCTTGTTTTTACAAAATTAATCAATTGTGGAAAGTAGTATATCAAATAAAAAATAAATAAATAAAAGCCCCAAATTAACATGACAGTTGTATCCTGGTGAGTCTTATACACATAACCCAAAGAAATCCTCAGCTTGAAATCATGAATAAAATCTTAATTGAATCCAATATTTTGATTTAAATGGTAGAGCTGAATAAAAAGAACCAACTAAGCTTAATATTTCACTAACTGTTGTGTGTTTACATCTGTTTCTTCCTAAAGTTCAACAAAAAGCTGCAAAAGTTCATTTCAGGTCATTTATCTGCTCCTCACAGCTTGGGGTTATTAGGCTGATGCAACATTTCTTCTAAAGGTTCAACCCAGCACTAAGCCTGTGCGTTAACCAGTCAGGAAGAAGCAAACACACGATGCAAAAAGTTAGACAACAAACAACATGAAATATGTTCGACTTGGAAAGGAAGAAAGATGTGAAGAGGAGTCAGTGTTCATTATGTCTGATCATATCTGCTGGTTAAATCGCCCTAGAAAGAAAAATTGGATTCTCATGCAGATCTCTCCTTGCATCTCTTTTCTGTCATTTTGAAGTCAGACAATCCACAACGAGAAGTGACATTTCTGGGGAGGTTGGTGAGGATCCACAAAGCTCTCGGCTCTAATCGTCACTCAGTCACTCGTTTGACAAATGCACTTCCCTCGGCGTTTATCCCATAACTCCGTTATTGATAAGAAGCATGCCTGCCACAAGCAAAGCTTATTTTGAGCATATTTAGTGAAACTTTCCTGTTCTCCAGGCATTCATTTAAAGCTGTTTCAGAACTCCTACATGGGTATTTGGAAAGAAAGAGGCTGTTTTGACTACAGGTAGAGAAACTAATGGGCTGAAGAGAAGGCCGAAGTAAACGGGACTGCAGGGTTTTAAAGCCTCATTGCAATTATGACAGAATTAAATAAAAAACTAAATTCTTGGATTGATTGCTGCTGGTTGCCCAACAAGGTAATAAATGTAGCAAAGCAATCCCCTCCACCATTAGCTCTGGTAAAGATTTATTTTATGTCCATGTCATGCTCTCTGTTTTCCTAGAAAACAGCCGTGTCTTGTTATGAAGTAATGGCCTTAATCAGTGCTGAGCTGAATTCCTGAACCTGGCCTCACGGCTCCACCATCACTGTTTGGTTTTCTCCATGGAAACAACGAAGACATCTCAAACACACTCCAGCTTTATGACAAAATGCTCCGAAAGCAGGAAAAATGAGTCCATGTGATGTTGGAGGAGGAATGAAGGTGTTATGTAAGCCCAAAACAAGAGTCTGATGATACATGAGAACCGCATTAGGGCCATCACATCTTGTTTCATTTCAGCCTCGTACCGATGGTGTGCTTGGAGAGGAAAAGAAAGGCTTAGTAAGCAGGGGCCAGCATGACAGAACGAGCTGAGGGAAAAGGTAAGAACAAGCCCGGTGAGCTGAGGTTCTGTCGGCCATCATTCCTGGGCTGATATCAGAATGTCACGTCATGAGAACTTCGAGTAAAAACACTCAGACTGATCAGCTTTTATTTGCCTGAATGCTGCAGTTCTACAACAGTCTTACCTTAATTAAAGCAACAGGTTTGGCTTCTTGACGCCTCGGCAACATTACTCTGGATATTTATAAATGTATGACATTTTTCTTTGTTATTAAGAAAAATCTATCTACCTTTGCTGGGATTCCAACAAATAAAGCTGCAGTACCTATGCTTGACCCACAGGTGGCGATAAGATAACATTAAAAAGATTAACAGCATGGCTAAAGCAGTGCTAGACCATAGAAAACAACAGCTGCAGGTCATGTTTTCTTTGAACAATTTCACCCAAAGGACACCCGGACTGCAGGGCCAGTCACTGAGATTCTTCAGCTCACATTTAAAATTCAATGAACACGGAGTCAGACAGAGAGACCGATGTGGGAAGATAAACTTCTCTGTTAATGTTGTTTCCAGCAGAGAATGCTAGAGTGGGCATGTGCAAAGTGGGCCTTCATATCATCCAGATATCTGGTGCACACGTACTGGTATACACCACAAGCTGAGTTTTTAACCTAACTTCACCAAAAACTCTGTTTGCTTAGGGACAGGAGGAGCAAATGCAGAAAAATATCCCAGTTTTGCAAAAATATCCAGGTTTATTTCCAAACTGGATAATTTTTAGAAGCAAAGTTAAAATATTGGGACTTTCTTTCAGCCAGCTGGCTGGCAGTGGACAGATGGGTGCTGTTCTCTATACTCCATGCAGCTAAAGAAAATTTAAGTCCCCGATATACATCCATAACTATTTCCAAACAGGCAAATTTGTAGAATCATTCCTTTAATCAGCTGACTGGCAGTTTGCAGCAACAGGTAGGGGAGGGGCAGCACTAAATCCCAGTCCTTGTTGCACTTTCTCTGGCATCTCCTTCAACAAACTTTAAACTGTAGGAATGCTATGATGGAAACCTTGTTACTGGTACCTCGGTACCCCCCATTCTCCTTTCAGAACCTGGAGAATTTCAAGTAAAGGCCCTAAAAATGCAGAGAACTGCACGGAGAGCAGTTCAGGAAGTTTGGGTTCAGAGAATTTAAGTCAGCGCTGCAGTCCTGCGGTGGTCTGCGTGTCTGTGTTTTATAAACAGCAGACAGACCAGCGCAGCACTTTCAGTATGAATGTATTAAGCTAACCCAGCCGGCATAACAAACAACATGAAAGAAGAAGGGACCCTGCTCGGCTCTAATCTAATGGAGGTCAAGAGAAGGACGCTAACTGAGCCGCAGTTAACCTGCGACGACCCAAACTCCTCATGGTCTTCCCGCTTGTTTCAAAAACATACAGGATTACACTCTGAGGATGAAAACATGCCACGGGCTGATTGTCTGACCGGAGCGTCTGAGCTATTGCTGCTCCTTACAGAGGGATGATGTGTTGAACTATAAACTGGAGGTTTATCAAGCTGCCAGGCACGACTGGATGGAAGCGAACATTTGAGCCTCAACATCTGCCGTAGCGTCCCTGGCCCTGCATAGAGACAGCACATGCTGTACTTTCAGTTCTGTTTCTGACATAAATCTAATAAACAGAAAGACGAAGAACAGCCCGGTTTAACATGCAGAAAGCTTGAAATGTGATGAACATAATCTTTTGATGTAAGAGTGCTAAGATAACAGAAACCTTGAATTTATCTGTTACCAGAGGATGGTGGAGCACAAAAATAACAAATTATCTGTTTCCACACTGCAGAATGAAGGAATGAATAGTTCGGCATATTTACTGAGGTGCAGCTGTTGAATACAACAACATTTAAAGTAAAATTCTACTAAATACAAAATATATGATAAACTGAAATTCCCTTTCTGACAAGGTTAGTAATATTAGTTTGACTTTAAACATCTGTCAGTTCAGTAGTTGGACTAAAAAGAAAAGTGCTGTAATCTGTCAGTATTTAGAAAACAAATTTACTCCCAACTATAAAAGGTTTCTCATCACCAGGATGTTGCACAAGAAGCCATCATGATGGGTAAGAGCTCTTTCAAGACCCTTGCAAAAATGTACTGATGAATTCTAAAACCCTGAATGTTCTGAATCATCTGGAAGTGCAAAAGGACATCTTTTCAGCATAAATCCTCCACAAGCAGGTGTTTGTCTCAAGATGTCCGACAGATGAGCCAAAAGAATAACCAGACAAGTTCTCCAAGAGCCATTCAGAGCTTCAGAAAGACATGACAATACAGTGGGGCCACAGAAGGGACCACAACCACCCACAAATATCTGAAATCCATAAATACTTGAGACCCCCTCCAAAGATGTTTATAACTGCCTATTTTAATAGTTCGAACACCAAATATGCCTTAATATGCATCAATACACACAGCGGCGCAATGTTACTTGACACGCAATTAGCAGACATTTGCAAAGCAGCTAATCCAGGAGCGCCATTCATTTTCCTTGGCGCTGATTGGCTGGACCGTACGAGTCTGCAGTTGTTAGGTTCTGTGGTAGTGCTAAGACGGTTTCCACTGTGTGTACTAATCCATATTATGGAAAGGAGGAAATACTGGGGCTCCACTGTAGTGCTTTTAAGGTCTGTAACCTTTATCTGATTCTAACATATTCTAAAGGATGGAAATGATGGGAATTCTTGGTTTTGTTGTAATTAATGAATAGAAGGAAGTAAAAATCCATTTTGACCTGCCGATCACGGATCAGAACTGATCAAGAAGAAAATTCAGCAATTTGGATTGCTGGCCGATCGAGAGGTGCATCATAAAAATCTGAACTATTCCTTCAGAGTGAAGTTTCAGAATCGGGTTTATTGGCCAAGATTGTTGCAAAAAACAAGGAAATCACTTGTTCACAGCATGCAGACATTAAATAAAATATTTAAACTTTAGAGGAAATAAAGTACAGGATAAAAGGAACAGGATGTACATGAATATGTATGTTTAAACTCTTGATTAAGGTAAAATACATCTAAAGTCCTAAATAAAGAACCTTCACTTTTTAGTTTACTAAATACACCCAACTGCAACAAACTAATAATTTTAGTTGATAGAAACTCATCTGGAAGCTCCAACAATCACCATGAGGAGATGAATCAATTACAAGATTTAACCGAATCCAGATTAAACAAATTACTGCAGAGATGAACACTAAAGCGATTTTTTTACAGCGCACCTTTGCAGAGAAACTGACCGTGTTAAACTGGCCACCAGGTGAGCTTGGAGATCGCTGCACTAAATCTGTTCGTGAATTATTCTGTTAAAGGTTGACAACAAGATGGTCAAACAGATCAATGTGTGGTTCTTTCCTTTAATATCGCTGCATTGAGCTCATCGTCTCCCTTACAAGCCTCCTCAACCCAAAGAGCTTTAATCTCTCAGTGGGCTTCTGGGCGACCCAGCTAACTCTCATTTGCATATATCTGCATATTTCCCATTAGGCTCCACTTGTTGCCTTTTCATGGAAAACTCAGATACGGTGATGATCGCCCTTAACAGTAATCGGCCCCATTCTTTCACCTCTTCTTCCGCCACCATTTTTCACGTGATTCCTATTCTTCTTCAAGCTTCTCCGAGTCGCAGCAGCTGATGCGGGGGTCTGATCCAGAGACAAAGGGAGCCGCTCCCAGTCAGCTCAAGAGAAGCATCTTTGGTAAAGCATGTGGGACCAGAGACAGCCTCCAGCTTGAGAGGACAAAAATAAACGAATTCAACGCACAGTGACCATGAGTGAAGCAGACTAATTAGATAAATATGTGATCAACTATTCAATTAGGCCCATTCAGCTGCAGAGCTCATGAGGTATGGATATATGCAAATGAGATGAGTGAGGAACAAAACAAAGAATGACTGAAGCATGTTAACAAAGCCTGCACATACAGTGAGCTGTAAAATATGTCCTTTTATCCTACACAGAAGCAACCAGTACCAGTAACCAGCATGTTTTAAACCAGACATTTTAACCCAACTATTTCAACTTTGCACTTGTTTTCTGCTGCTTTTCATTTCAACTTGTTTTGGAAGCAGGACGTCATCTAATCTGGAGGAACCAAACAGCGTCATATTACCTAGCAGTGATGGGATTTATGTGACAGACCAACACAAACTGGTGCAGATGTTTTGACTCAAAGCAGGCCTGTGAAAGCCTTAGGTCTGGACTTTGACTAGGCCATTCAATATCATATCTGGTTGCATATTCAGGGTGGTCATCCTGCTGGAAGGTGAACCTCCACCCCAGACTTAGCTCTTCTGCAGCCTCTAACAGGTTTTCTTCCACCTTTAACCAGCTTCACTGTCCCTGCTGAAGACAAACATCCCCACAGCATGATGCTGCCATCACCATGTTTCACAATTTGAAGCGGTGTTGGCTTTTCTGTCTTGCTCTCTGTTACCAACCTTTGCGCTATTTGCCTTATAAGAAGCAACCTAAATATTTGCATGTAACAAGCACCCAGTATTGTTGCTTGTGTCCCTAAAGACTGACTCCTCCCACAGATGTGTCTCAGCTTCGAGAAAACGTCTAAATTTGTTGGCTCCGAGTCAGATCCAACTTCATTAATATGGATCCTCATTTCACATCCACACATTGTCATTTCATCCCAACCTACAACCGTTTCTGCCCAGAAACATTTAATAGCCATGTACTGAAGCCAGTCAATCCTTTTATTTTCTTTGGTAGTTATGTGCTTTTAAAACAAATTAGGAGATAATCATAAATTGCTCATATTAAGTATGATTTAACTGCATATTATGCCCTGAAAGTCTGTATTACATTGCCGCTTGGGCAAGTCAACTGTTTTTGAGACATAATGAAACCTGATCAAACCAAACTACGGACGATTTTGTTTACTGGAATCAGATAAAACCACATTTCCTTACATGAATTGATACATGGTTGATACTAAACATCCCATTGCGAATGCAATGTCTTCATCTTCAAGGAAATGCCTAAAAACAACCCAAAACGCTAGACTAACTACCCCAGGCCAGTGTGTGGCACTGCAGTGCTGCTATGGACACCAAGACAGAGACCTGAGATGCACTGATGCAGCACAAAAATAAACAAATAAATTAAAGCTTGACTTAAACTCCAGTTCTGGGACTCAAGTCTAGTGAACAACGGTTATCTCGTATAATCAAGTGTCAAAGTATCTCCAGAACATTTGATCAAATATATATGCATATTCATATATCTAATATGAAAATGAAATATAACACTACAAACTTGTTACTTGATTTGGCGTTGGAAAAAGTTACCGGTAAAACGGATATTTTCAAACTACCTGTCCTATTTTGTCAGGATTAATAAAATCATTTGCTAGAATAATTAGAAATATAATTTTTAACCATAATTTCATCAATATTTAGTAGAATTGCCATTCAAACTGTTAAGGTTTTCAGTATTTTGGTGGAGTACTGGCCCATTCCTCCAGTGAACTGGTGCAACTGGGTCAGGTTTTCAGGCCTCCAGAACATTGACTTGTCCACTGTATGATTGATTTGGTTGTACGTGTAGGGTTGTTGTCCATTTGGAAGATCCATCTGTGTCCAAACTTTCACTTTCTGGTTGAGATTTTAAGAAACAGCTTCAAGGTTTGCAAAATTCTCCAGTTTTCCTCCAAATGTAATGATGGTCTTTATGGCCAAACACATCAGACCACAGATGTAATCTGTAAACTGGCTTTTTAATGTTGCTTCTTCCTCTCTGAGCGGCATTTCGGCCCATATCAGCACAGGCTCTGCATACTATGATAGTATATGCACACTATGATATCTGGACATTCCCATGTGGTTTATTCTTGCATACAACTGCTTTAACAGATGAATGTGGGACCTTCGGGCATCTGGAAGTTGGACCCAAGGATGAACCAGACTGGTGGAAATCCACATCTCTCTTCCTGATATCTGGGCTGATTTCTTTTGACTTTTCCATGATGTCACACAAGGAAGCAGAGTGTTTGAGGTGTTGCCTTATAGTACATCCACAGCTGTTGCTGTATTTCACCTATCAGAAGCTTAAACAGCCATGACATCATCATTATTATTATTATGCACCAAAGCTGGAAAATTTCTGTCTCATTTGATGTTGGACAACAAGGAGTTAAGTGCAAAGCTTGCAGAGCAGGACTATGCATCGTTTTTGGTTCTGCACAAAAATACAATGTGGCGTTGCAGCATTTTGTCACCAAGAAACCCATTTCCAAAAGAACCTGCAGAGACAACATATTAACTCAGGATTTCATCCAACACGGTTTTTACAGGCAGGTTATAAAGGGATAACACAGAGGAGACAAGCTGCTTGTTTTTAGCTCATAGTTTAGTCTAAATGTTCAAATGTAACAAGTCTTTAGTGATGAAGTGTTTTTGATCAGCTTTACTGAAGACGAGGCTGTTCAGGCTTGAGTCTTGCAGTAAAGACTGAAAATATGTTCATCCTCTTACTGCGAACTTCTCATTTTAACCAAAAGTGAAACCCAAAATGGGAATATTTTCTACTTGGGTTATTTTGCAGAACAATTAGTCACATTTTCCAAATAGAGCATAATTGCAGATGCTTTATTAGCTTGGTATAACAGGATGAAGAGTGTGCTTTCAACTAGAAAGCTCGGTAGAGACGGTACCAAAAAACATCAGCATTCACCTTTCTCTCGCTGCCTAATTTTCTGTGGGGCGCTAATCAAGCGCTTGTCTCTGCTCATGAATTTAGAGGGAAACCTCCAGCATTTAAATGTGCATTTAATTGCGTCGGTTCTGGAAGCGTCGTTAAGTAAGAGCTGAGAAATACATTTCTTAATGCGACTTAGTGATGCCCGGCAAATCAAAGACCATCAAGCGAATTAATGAGGGTGAGCGGTGAGCGCATTAAGAGTAGAGACGAAGCGTCTCCATAAACAAATACACATCTCTCAACAAGACAGCAGAGACAGAGGGATGGAATAAAGAGACGTGTCTGTCAATAGGCATGCTATGCTATCTATTCCAGCACAATGCACCCACTTTAATAGTGTAAATACACACACGTTGACACAAACACCTTTTCCTCTGCTGTGTTTTTAAAAGGCAGACAGATGCTTCTGCAGCAGCATTCCTTTGCTGATGAATAGAGCTGTGAAAGCTTCTAAAGAAGAGGAGCGGAGCGGGCAAAACGTGTGGGGAGGCGGCGGCGAAAGGGGTGAAAGCAGAGGAAAAGAAAAAGACCCGAGAAGTAGAAATATGAAACCTTCCTGGTTATTAAAAGCCATCTTACGAGGGCAGCGCTCCTGTCGTTAAGTAGTCTTTCAATTATTAACGAGGCCAGCGCTTTTATCCGCTGGCATTCAGACGCCAGAACAGTTTCACTGATGGCCTCCGCACGTCCGAGCTAAGAATGGTTCTTTAAAACTAAACATTTTGAGATTATCTGGGAGCTTTGCAGCAAGAGCTGAACAACCTGATCCCAGCACTAAAACTCAACATCACCCCAAAGAGTCATTTCTCCTGCTTTTCTGGTCGAAGCAGCCTCTGGGGGGAGCTGCAGGTGTACACTGGGGGCCAACAGCGCTCAGACCAGAACCAATTCAGGGCCGCCTTTTTTTCCCCTTTTCCTCAGCTGTCAAGTGCTTGTCAAGTCTCAGCAATAAAGTAGAAGAGATAAGGAGAGAGATTTGAGATAGTTGGGACTGAGCTGTGGGCAATAAGAGAGGAACAGGAAGCTTTTAGGATCTTATCCAGCCTCTGTTTGCAGCTCCAAATGTTCCTGGGCCTCCAATGAGACAGGCTCATCGGACAGATTACCAGCACAAATGCTGCTCGAGGGGGGGGGGGAAGCTGGCGTGGAGAGAGATCCAAACACAGCGCTGTCAATCTATAATCTGTGTGTGCAGAGAAGAAAGACTGAAGACAACGCTAGAGTGATATCCATGCCTTATTTAGCCACTGAATGAGTGGAAATCCTGAAAACAGTCAGATGTAAACTGGAAGATTAGAAATTTACTTTAAGACCGAAACAGGTGATAAAGTGAAGCAGCAGTTCTGTACGGTTCTGACATGTCTGGGATGGCACCAGAAGGTAGAAGTGGTGGCATTCTGGATGCTTTCTTTACAACATGGTGCAGGATGACATTTGTACCCACTGGTTCCACTGGACCACCATCTATGCAGCTCCACTCCACACATGGTCTCACCCAAACCCGGAATGTGAACTGACTGTTCTGACTAACGGGTCTACAAGGCACCTCCACACACTGCTGGTTGCTCCGGCAACTGCCTCGAGCACAGTTAATTGATTGCACTGACTCCTTTCAAAGCTGAAGAACAACATCCCCACAGCATGATGATGCCATCACCACGTTTCACGGTGGGCTCTGTCCTCTACGTGGTTTTTGGGGGATTCTTATGACTTTAATTCAACAATGTCTTTCTTCTTCCACAGAGGCCAGATTTGTGAAGTGAGTAATACTAGTTGTGTTTACAGACTCATACACCTCAGCTGCGGATCTCTGGAGCTCCCCCACGGTTGCCATGGGTCTCTTTCGCCACGTATCCATTTCCTCCCACATCACGATTATGCAACGATTAGTTGTTTTTCTTGAAATGTGACAGAATGTGAAAAAGTTCAAGATGTATGAATGCTTTTTTGAAGCAGTGCATATTTCGGTTCCCTGAGGCCCGTCTAGCTAGAAGGGTTTTACTGCAACAGAAACCAGCACCTGATTTTTATGATTAGAGTCAAGCATTATTTTAAGCAGAGGTTTGACCACCTAAACTTTTTTGTTGCACTGACTTCAGCATGTGTGGTTGTAGGTGTTGATGCCAATCAGTGGCCCGGGTCTCTCTGCTCTCTCAAAAGCCAGTTGAGTAGAGAATGTTGGACAGTGAGCAGTGCTTATTGACCATGACCCTGTGTGTTTCTACTCTGGAGACGCTGCGCCAGGCACCGGGGCGTGCCGACGAACATCCCATGGGACTCCTGTCCAATTACAACTCAAAATGAGCCAAAGGAACGTGGAGATTGGGCTGGGTGCACAAAGGTGATGATGGAGGGAGGTAGGGGGGCTGGGAGATAGAAAGTTAAGAGCTGAGGAAATGAGTAGCACTCGAAATTAATGTGGCAGGGTGGTGGGGGACCCTGCTGATGACTTTAACTCCACCCTCGAGCAGCCATTAAAGGGCAAAAGGTTCTAATGATCTGAGGACACAAAGCAGACAGGGTCCAGAAGATTGGAGCTCTGCTACTGGGCCAAGATACTGCAGCATGTAACCTCATCATCAACCACTGAGCTGTACCAGCAAGTTAACCGTGCATGACACCATTAGAGGAAGCCGGGCACCCCTGGCGCTCAGTTCAGCCCATGATCCCATAACTAAGCTGAGAATTTCAGGTTACAATCCAAATTTCATCCTCATCACATGAAAAACTGACAAATGGAGGGATTTCAGTCAAGGTTTTAATAGACGCCGATGCTCCGAGGGCTTTCATTTAAAATGTCATATTTGGACGCCTCTACTCTGAGAGCTATTAAGCAGAAATGTGTTCGTCTATAAAAGAGCTCTTCTGTGTGTGATTGCCATTTAATAGCTGGCCATACGTTCACGCTTCAGTCTCGCTTTAATGTTGCAATGCACCAGGGGACTGTCTGCGGGAGAGGGGAGAGACCCCAAGGCCTGAAAACATCTCATCCAAATTACCGTCGTCTTCCAAACACCGCGTTGGGAGGGAGGAGATGAAATGTTGTCATTATGTTGCCGTAGTGGAGCTCAGCTGCATGTTCAGCACGTATGACCAAGAGACACGAGGAGGAAAAACAGCAGGCAGAGATTACCACAATAAGATCTGATTTCAGTCAACATCAAGTGATGGAAGGCAGAAAAAATACGACTAAAACAACAAGGATTTTCTCAGGTAAGATGCTGGAATTGGTGCCACTGACATGGAAAAAGATGTCAACAACCCAAGTAAAGCAAATGTACAAAGAAATCCATAAATTATGCTTAACTGAGCAGAAAAACACGACAAAATGTGTTGGAAAAACTGTATAAAAGGACAAGAAAGCAGCAAAAATCTGTCAGTATACAGAGAGTGACTCTTTATCAGTGAAAATTAATATTCCCTGCTTGAATCCTAACCACCGATGGTGTAGTTAAAGGGTGTCTACATATACCCAAAGAAGAAACTCATGGGTTAAAGCTTATAGCTCTCTTAAGACCTTGGCAACCTTGTTGGATACGCACTGATAGCCTTGGTTCCAGAAGTATTACTAAACTTCTGAAAGTTCCCGTGAACACTGGAAGGGCCATAGTCTGGATGTGGAAAGATCATCCACTGATCACAAACCAGCTATCAGAACCACTCTCACAAAACTTCAGAGACCTGAACTCAGCAGGTAAAGTTTTCCCACTCGCTCAACTGTGAAGGCCTCTATACACACTCATTGCACTAGACTCCACTGCTGAAGAAAAGTCATATGGAATGAATGGAAACATTTACGAAATCATTCTTGATAAGAAACTTTTCAGCAAGACAATGACCCAAAAACACAGAGAAACAAAACAAAGCTGCTAAAACAGTCCATTAAGTCTGATTCTGTTGAAAATTAATGGAAAGAACTGAAGATCAGAGTCCATTAAAGAGTCTCTCATAACCTTCAAGATTTAAATATGTGTTTACGTAGAAGAATGTGTCCAAAACCCACCTTAATGATGCTCGTGA
Organism: Anableps anableps; assembly: GCA_014839685.1. Taxonomy (NCBI): domain Eukaryota; kingdom Metazoa; phylum Chordata; class Actinopteri; order Cyprinodontiformes; family Anablepidae; genus Anableps; species Anableps anableps. The sequence continues at coordinate 1,711,378 of CM026087.1, read as the reverse complement.
CGACGTTCTTCATATCATACAGGAGAGGCCTTGAAAATGTCATTTATCACACATAACTAAATGTATGGACGTTTTGATGCTGATTTCTTTTTATGTGCAGATAACTTGGAATGTTAAGAAAGTCTAGTGTCAATTTCATATCAACGGTTCAATCAGAAATATATTTACTCACATAAATGTTGACGTGTTCAATACTTATTTATTCTGTTGTATCACTTCTTCTCCTAATTCAGAGTTTTATTCAGACATGATGCTAGAATAAGTTCTCAAATGTTTCCTCAGAATGAAAAAAACAGACATACTGACATGAAAGCAATTTCATTTCAAAGATAGAGAGTTGTAGTACAAGATATCAGTATCAGTGGCAATCCAAAAATAACCTGCTATCAGGTAAATCCTCTCAATGACAAAGTGGCACAGACAAGTGCTCTTCTGCTTCCTGACACACAAAGAAAACACGACTGCAGCAGAGAGCGAGGAACACGTTTAAAGTTTTTCACCGGCAGTCAGTGGGGGCTTTCAGCGCACACAGCGGCCCGTAACCACAGCAACAGCACCCGGCTTCACATCAAACAGAAAAACGCAGGGAAAAACATGTCTTTGTTTAAAACATATGCTTTTTACACCAAGACGGGAACATTTGGACAGAACCAAGAAGCAACAAAGTGGCTGAAATTACAATAAAACATGCATATATTTATAACAAAGCAAAGCAGATAGAAATCTGGTCCACCCATTGGACGGTTTTTAACAATAACGGTGAAGCTTGTTTGTTGGGTTAAGAAAGCCTTCAGATGAATTCGCCTTTAACTGCAGCAGCAGCATTTGGGCAATCCAACCTTTCATTTGTGAGCATTTATTTTTGGTACAAAAATATCAAGTTAAGAAACCGTTAGTTTGATCAGATGTAAATGATGAAATTAAAGGCTTCATCATCAGCGTAGAATAATTTGGTGCTGGTTTGGACCCTCTGAATGCTGCAGTTTTCAAACTTGTCTCAAGGTGAGCTGGACCTACCACTTAAAAAAATGATTATGACTTCCCTTCTCAGTGTTTTCACTAAAGGAATTAACGTTTCATTGGTTTAAATGTCTTTTCAAAGCACAATTCTCCAGTTCAAGTATTCATGAGCTGGAAATGATCAAAGTTAAATGAGATAAAGTTTCAACATGGCTGGTTGTTTGATGCAAAAATAATAATGATCAAAGATATTCTGCTTTAATGTTTTGAGGTTTCAACAGTTTTAATCATTTCTACATACGATATGAGAATGCAGAAATGAGCTGCAGGTTTTACATCCCTTTTTTGGGAGCATAAGCTCTGATGATTGTGAATTTCTTGGAAATCCAACAAGAAATTGTGAAAGGCTAAAAAGTACAGTGTTGGAGTGCAGAGAACTTGATCGTATTATGTAAAAATGAAAGCAGAACCATGACTAAACACTTGAATCCTGCTGGGCTGCATGTTTCCAGGCTTGGCTGTCTCCCTTTCTTGAAATAATGTCTCAACTACAAAAAGATGGCAGGACCTTTTAAGGCTACATCATGCTTTTACATCTACTTTCTAAAGAATTTTGGTTTTTAGGATCTCATGACATAAGGATTTAAAATGATTAGTGACAGATGCCTTTAGGAATATGTAGAGGAAGTAAGCGTTGCTGGGTGAATGAGCATAGCCCTAATAAACATCAAGAAAGGTTGGAGAGAAGTCATTCAGGCTGAGGGGATCTGAATGATCTACAGTCATGGTAAAAAGAAAGTAAGAAAGTACACCCCCTTTCAATTTTCAGGTTTAACCAGGGCAATAGAAATGATCTGGTCTTGAGGAAGTTCTAAAATGATTTAAAGCTAATCTCAAGAGAACCAAAAGTCACAACACAAATTATTTACTGCAAAAAGATCATATAAAAATCAAAAACTTTGTAAAGTAAGTACACCCCATTGCCGTTGGCAACAGTAACTTGGATTAGACAAATTTTGACCCATCCTTCGCTACAGCAGTGCTTTGACCAAGCTTCTACATCCTCAGGCCACTAGCACCATGCTTCTCAGCTGGTATCAGGAGTTTGTCCTGATATGCTGTTTTTTAAAGCGGTGCTCTACGTTATCGTCCAGAAGTCTCATTCAAATAGATCTTTGCAAACCCAAGCCTTATTTTTAAGACTTCATTTTAGCTACTTTTTTTTCCTGAATCTTGTTCTTTTAGACATGATCTATTCCTCACATGCATAGGTACCTGACTGGAATATAGACTGGTGGGTAAATTGTCTTTTATCTTCACCACAACAGACCACAGCATTGGCAGGTGGTAGCCATAATGACAGATAATTCCCTAATCCATCAATCTCTACATTACCATCACTGGTTATACTGGCTCTCCTTTGCTTGATGCAGAGACTGAACCTCGACCAGGTGGGATCAGCCCACATTTTGGCGGTTGAGAACTATGCAATCAGACTTTGGGAACCTTCAAACTCGGCTGCAAACCACTCCAGTGCATGCTGACCCCAACGAGACAACCTCCTCCCAAAGACTCCTTGACATCCTGCTCATGACAACAGGAACCGGGCAGAGAAGAGGTGCATTATAGTTAGAGTCCCACCTTTGTGGACAGAATGCAGACAAAGCTCTTGCTTTGGGCAGACAAGGACCAGAGTCCTTAAAAGCAATCCAGGTGCCGCCCACTCCTACAGCTCCCCTTGACAAAATGCATTAAGGGATTCAGTCAGAAGCCTTCTCCAGATCCACAGGATACATTAGGACTGGCCAACAAAACTCCCATGACCCCTTCAGCAACTCTGCAAGGATGAGGATCTGGTCTGATCCACCACAAGAACGACAGAAGCAACAAAGTTCCTTCTAAATGCAAAGGTCGTCGATCAGTTGGAGCATTTTCTCTGTTTCTAAAATGTTCATGTTTTAGCTTTCACCTTGGATATTCTCAGCTTTGCTTTGGTCAGAGAAGAATTTTCATCGGTTATCCGTTAAAGATGAGTGAAATCAGGAAACACAGGGATCTAAGTAATCACGAGCATGATGCTGTACAAAGCCTCCCATTGGTTCTAGTGGCAGCACTTGACGCATGCAACACTAATCCGACATGAGCTTAAAAAAATTAAGCATGAACAATATAGCTGAAGCTAATGAAGGTGAAGTGCTTTGACTAAATTAGATGTTAGGGATTCTGGAAGAGAAAACAAGCAAACCTGATGGGAATAAATTAATCAAAGAAGAGATGCAACCTGAGAAGAATTAAAGTTTCAGTATTTTTATTCTGGATTAGCGCTGTTGCAATGATCATTGACGCTACTAGCTCTAATGAGCTTTTAACATTATGAATCTTTAGTTTTCTTATATTTTTTTTTTTACAAAAGTAGATGTTTTCCTCTAAGTTGCTGTGTGTGAAGAGACCCCCCTGGCTGCAGTCTGCAGAGGTTCTTCCATCAGTCATTAGTTTCAAAACAAACGTGGCCGATAAAGTCTCTGATTCACTGTTAAATCAGTCGGGTTAAAACAATTTTTAAAAGTAATAAAAGGCTGAAGAGGTCCGAAATATGGAAGAAGTTCAAGTGAGCTGGGCTTCAGATGATCTGCAAGGTGTCAGGATGCATGATGAGCGTCTGAGGAGATGACACCAAGGTGGCGCCGATGAGCAGACAGCAAAGATGAAGCCATGTTTGTTTTTCAGGCGGCTGAATGAGCTCTGAGGAGTTCCACAGCTTTCTGCTGTTTGCCCCTGAATAAGAGGAAACATTTAAATCCACCTTTAATTAACTCCTCACCTGCTGATGTTAGTGTACAGATGACCAAATCAACTTTAACTGATTTCTATTTAAATTCAAATCAATTTGATTTTGTAATTAATGTTAATATATAAATGCTTTAATTTTAAACCAGAGAAAATAGGAAACAATACATGCAGTTAATAATTTACATGGAATCCTTTAAGTCTGAATGATTACGTTTTAAATAAAGACTCTAATGGAAAAAAGTTTCTTTTTCCTGTGGAGTTGTACTCGACTGAACTGAGGCCTGTTTTTGTTTATGTCCAGTTCAGTCTCGTCATATTTAGCCTTCTGTATACTCCTTATTCAATCAATGATCGAATAATTGAAATCTGAATTTATAGATTAATGAAAAAAATAACAGCTACTGGTGTCACTTTTCTTCTGATTAGTGCAAAGATCAACCTGAGGTAATACAGTGGACCCTCCCGCCCCCATTCCCAGATTCAGATACTTGCGGATTTTTCTGTGGAGCGTGACTCCAAATTATTTGTGGAATATTTTTCTAAACGCAGATTTGTCCGTAGAACATATCTAAAATATTGGAAAGAAAATGCATCTTGGGAAGCTGAAATACGTCGGAGCAAGCCACTTGACATGCTATTGGCTGGTGTTTGTAAAGCGGCCAATCCAGGAGCGGCATTCATTTTCCTTGGTGCTGACTGGCTGAACTTCAAGCGCAGAAATCGGGAAGATTGAAGATGTTAGCATCTAACCATGCTAAGACAGTATCCACTGTGCGTATTAATGCATATTACGGTATATTGTGTGTCTGAGCTATTAAAATAGGCAGCTATAAGCCTTTTTAGACAGAGGCCCAAGAATTCGCAGATTCTTGCTATTCACGGTGGATGCCATCCCTAATACTGGGGGTCCGCTGTAAGAAAGAGATCCACCTACTGCCAGTATATAGAAAACACGTTAGCATTAGCATTAGCATTAAACAACAAGTTAGTCGAAGCTGGTGGTTCAGAATTGCCTCCATTTTGCCCTGTGAATAGAGGTGAAACACTGGGGGGGAAAAAAATCAGGTTCCTTAAAAGCATCAGAACTGAAAAGTTCCACATTTTTATGCCTAAAAAAACCATCAGCAACGCATCCTTTAATGTCAGTATTGGTTAGACTAAAATATTGGATGATGACAAAACTAACTCAGGTTTTGTGTGTTGAAAAGGAAATCAGAATCGGGCAGTACAAACCTGAAAGACCTAACCAAAAGCAAAACCTTCCCTACCAACGATTTTACCCTGGATTGTTCCAAATATTACTCATCCAAGATTATGACTGATTTCATTATATATATATATATATATATATATATATATATATATATATATATATATATATATATATATTTGTATTATTTAAACAATAGCCTTGATCATTTATGTGTCGCCACCTGCTGGGTGTGACTAAGAATGCAGGTTTCATTTGAATTTTGGCTTCGGTTATCTTTCAGTCACATCTTTGATTCACTGAGACTGCAGATGGGCTTCAGTTCAGGTCCTGGATTTTAGGTTCTAAGAGGAGGATTTTTATTTCTGCAGCAGAAAGACATTTGGCGATGCTGCACAACTGTTGGGAACCTCACTTAGGTCGAGCTAATCTATGCAGATAAATGGAAGCAGGAACCTTGAAGAGGCCAGGAAGGAGCCGTATGAAGGATTTAGCAACACTTCAGGATAAAGATGTGGTTTGCAGAAAACTTAACAACCCGTGCTGCTGCAACTTTAGGAGAGAGAGAGAGAGAGAGAGAGAAAAAGAGAGAGAGAGAAGATATGGTGGCCAATCAGAAGGTGAACAGTCTGCAGATACAAGTTACTAACTTTAAGGTAAAATAGTCTAAATGCAGAAAAAAACTTGAAACAAAACCATTTTTACTGCTGGGAGTAAATTCAGATTGTGATTTTAAATTTAAATTGGAAGGTTCAGAACATGACCGGTGCTGTCGCGGTAGGTTAAAGTGGGTTTTCTTTGCACAACCAGCTGGGTCTGGAGAGAATCAGCTCTGGTTATTACATCACACAAATATCCCTGCTTGAAGGACTCCACCCTGCAGCGTTGTTCCACTTTCAACAGCATGTGCATCTATTTAATGGAGAGCAATAAAAAAAGATACCACATCCAGTCGAACTTGTGTTCTGTCTGCCAGAGTCAACCATGAAGACATTTTACCTGCAACCTGTCCCCCTCTATGTGGGTTGAGGTTGCAGCACATTCAGCGTATCATTGCTAATGTTATCGGGCTGATTCTGGCACTTCCCAAGCCTTCTCTTGATTAAAGCCGCCTGCCCTCTGGAGTCAATCAGCTTTACTTCCTGCCTCTTTCTGCTCAGCCCCGTTTCTTCAAACATAAAAACAATCCCGGCTCCATTTCTCATACGTTTTCTCGCTCTGTTTTTAATTCCCTCTTTATTTCCTCTCTTTTGCAACACTCCCGGGTCGCAGTCTGCATGGCAACACTCGCAGCATGACACTTCCGTCACCCAGAGAGCGACGAGGGAGGAAAGGAGCGCCGGAACATGGACCTATCTCTCCCTGCTCACAGCCCACCCATAATTCACTCGCACTCCTTGCAGCGGGAAAGCAGATATTTTCTGGAAAGAAGCTGCTGACGGTCATTTAATTCAGAATCTTTCAAATGTGACTTTTTTTCACAGTGAATCTCCTTCAGAAAAGCCTTTATTTAAGAGAGCAGGACGATTAAAGTTCCCTTTAAGGGAACAAAACACTAAAACGATTTTTATGTTTAACCAAATTAAAAACAGAAAAAACACCAATATATGGAGAAGGTACATGTAGCCAGTGATGAAAATGATTTTCAGTGTGTTTTGCTTCTGGTGCTGCACAGCTTCACTCTGACCTATTGGCATGACCCTTGCAAAACAAGAGAAAAACTCTCTACGCTATCTCAGTTCTTTTCTTTCTCGTTTTTGGCTTCACTTCCAGCATCCATCACTCAGACACACACAAAGAGATTATTCCCCCTTTTTTCCCCTCTGATTTCCACCAGGCAGACCGCCAGGGTTTGGCTTTCCCCTCCATCCTCATCCTGCTCTCACAACTCGATTTGGTCGCAGAAAAACCAAGATGTTTTATTCAAACAAAATTCATTTTCCCTCCTTTAGGTCAGATCTGTGTAAGGATGATGGCAGTGAGGGGCTTAGAATAAAATAAATAGAGGAGGTGGGAGAAATCCAAGCATCCGAGTAGGAAGAAATCTGCACTTGTGTCTGTTAAGCCAAATGACATAAAGAGGGTTGGTTTGTCGCTGGGGGGAAACACTCACACAGGTTCAGAGCTGCTTCGTGCAGTACCTTTGAGAATCAGACTATAACAAAGTAAAGCACTAAAACACAGCCGGAGGGAGTGATTAGTGTGAACGTGTGTGTGTGTGTGTGTTTATGTGTACAACGGAGTGTGAGGTGGCTGGTTGGAGGGAGAGAGCGCCACGCTCCAGGCGGTGCATTATTAAACAGATTTGTCACTTTGGACTGGTGGCATTAGGAGTGAGAGCGCTTGTCGAACCTCGAGTGGAAGATCCAGGGAGAAGGTAAAGCTGGGAAATAACTGAAAATGAGATGTAGATGCAAAAAAAATATTTTAAAAAAGGCAGCAGTGGAAAAATACTGATAAGAGAGAGGGAAAATGCAGTGGTGCATCTAGGGGTGGGCAGCTGGGGGCTACACCAACATTTATATTTTTAGAGGCTTTTCAACTTGATCAAAGAATATAAAAATTAATCAAGAAGTAGTCTCAATTTATAAAAATATATGCATGAATGTATCCATTGCTCACACTTTGACCATGGGAGGAAAACTATACACTATCTAAGAAAATGAAAAATAAAACCAAACAAAAACAAATTAAAGATAAATACTGGAATATCTATAAATTTATATGAATGCTGTTGACCTAACAGACCCGAGATTAATGATGCTACTGGGGGCCACTGAGAAGCTTGAGGTGGGACAGCAAACCTAAAAACTATGTTTTAGGAGCTTTTCAGCAAGATGGAGGATTAAAAATGTGTGACATAAGAAAAAAAAACGACAATTAGCAATAAATTAAAACATTTAGCCAATCAATAAATAAATCTTGAGATTAATAAAAAAAAGTAGTGGACAAGAGGCTGATAAGATGGGAACATAAAAATTTTTTAAAAAATGTATCCAAAAAACTATAAATAAGTAAAAATAATAATGTTTTATTAAAATAAATGTTGCATTTTAAATGAAATTTTACAGTGGGGGCCTTTGTCCCCACGGACCGCACCTGTTGGTGACGCCACGGTGGTGATGCATAGAGAGAGAGGAAAGGGCAGAAACCATGCAGAGGAGGAGAAACCAAAGACATGGAGACAATACAAGCAGCAGACAATGAAATCAAATGATGAAAACTGAAAATAAAACACAAATATGGAAACATGCAAAAAAAAAAATTATTTTGCTTCACAGAAGATTGATTTTCACGAATCAACCTGACTCCGAGGGTAGCCAGTAAAAAACAGTTTTAGGCCGGGATTTAAGCATTTAAATGCTGACTTGAGTCCTCACAACATGAGCAACACCACCACACACACACACACACACACACACACCGCTGAGTGTGTTACAGTTGTGTTAAAAATCCCTGCGGCTGCTGTTGACTGAGAACAAATAAAAAAATAAATAAAAAAGCAGCTTCTGCATCTATAGCGACAGGCAACAACACTTGTTTTAGTCAAAAATAACATTAAAGAGACAGAAAATGTCCTCCATCTGTGCGTGTGTGTGTGTGTGTGTGTGTGTGTGTGTGTGTGTGATCTGGAAGCCTGCGGAGGGCAATCTCACTTTTGGAGGAAATCAAACCAAACTAATGCTGGAACAGGCAGCGAACGCAGACGATGGGACGAGAACAAAGAGTCCGAGAACACAAAAACCCCACAAACACGACACACACACACACACACACACACACACACACACTGCAGAGTCGGAAACCTGTGAACGCAGCGCTGGAGCGGATTGGGAATGAGTCAGCATGGAGACGGGAATATTCCTGCAGCATTACTCTGGATCTGTTTACACCAGAAACAGATGAGTTCATGCAGAGGATCCCTGCTATCTGGGAATTTTAAGAGGAATTTGTACTATTTCAAATAAATAATAGTTTCCATTTCGTTTTGTTTTTTTTGTAAAGTTTTCGTCTTTCTTCCCATGCCTCCCTCCCTCCCTCCCTCCCTGCATCCTCCTCCTGTCTCTAGCCGTCTTGTCTCAGCTGCATAATTATCTCTGTCTGACTCCAGAGTTCGGAGCTCACAACTCGTTCTTTCTTCATCGGGCCGCCCTGTCCGCCTCGTCACTCAGACGCTCAGCGCCGGATCGTTCTTCCGCCGCTGCAGAGGCCCGACTGACAGCGGCGGACTAACGCACACGCCTCCCGAGTTGGACGTGACGTCCACTGCGCGAGCTCGGCGGCTGGGGAAGGCAAAATGGGAAAAGTGAGTGAAGCTGTTGGTGTTTCATGAATAAAACATGGGGAACCACCAGAGACCCAACATCAGCGGGATGTTTATGGAGGGACTACTTCTACAACCCTGCAAATAGCTCCTCACATGTCAGAACCCACACCAGCATCCAGTCATGCGTCAGATTCTGACTGGAGTCGCGTCACTTGGGGGTAAAGGTGGGGAGGACATGCTGTCCTCGTCTCACTGGATGGAAACGACAGCCGACCAGCTCAACCAAGACGAACAGACGATTGAAACAAAGAGGAGGCAGAGCTTCAGGAGAACATTTGGGGGCTTGACTTGGAACTGGCTGATCCGGGAGTCGAACTGAACTCCGGCATCTCTCCGTCTTCCCCAGCATGACAACCAGACAACTCTGAGAAAACGCTCCGTTTTCAGCAGCTACATCCTCTCACTACTACTCCTGAGCTGCAACTCGGAAAGGTCTGACGCTGAGATGAAGCGCGCACACACACACACACACACACACACACACACACACAGATTTACAGATCTCAACATTGCTTGCGTTAATGAGGCAGATGGATTTGCACCTCTGCTCCTGGTCCACAGGGACATAAAGCAACGCATGACGCTGGCAGACCAGCTCCAAGCGGATTCATTAAATCCAACACTGTGGGGTCAAAGGTCAAGCCCCCCAGCCCTTTGCACTGTCCGCTCTGAGAAACTCGAGCTGCAGGACAGAGCGGGTGGAAGGCGGATAGTTCTGACTCCTGACAGAGCAGGCCGTGTGTGTGTGTGTGTGTGTGTAGGAATGCAAGGGGGGAACAGTGCAGCGTGCACGCTGCTCTTCGTTAGGAATAAGTGAGCTGTGCGCCTGCGCTGTGACATGCCGGCGCTCTGCCTCCCGGGCGCAGGGGTTCTCGCTGAGCGTCCGGCTCCTGCAGCCTGACGGCTGACGCAGCGGACACGCCCTGCTGACTCTCTGGCACGCGCACGCGCTCACATGAACTCCACGCTGCACCGCAACCAGACTCCACAGAGCTGCGTTCAGCGCTTCATGGTGCCAGTTAGTTTGAGTCTCTTCTCTGCGTTTCTTTATGTTTTTCTTCTGTTCATGTTTAAAACTGATCCAACTGACAGGAAACTGAAGTTTATGTTTGGACTCGAAAAACCGGGTCCGGCCTTCTTCCTTCACTGAGAGCTCATTAAAGAGACGTCCTCAGGTGTTCCTGAGCCAGTGACAACCCGGCAGTGAGCTGCTCTTTATTAAAACGCAGCGTCTTTGGAGAGGGACGGCTGCTCCTGCTTCTAATCTGGGGGGGGGTTAATAATGAAGCGAGGAGGCAGAGCTGAGGTAAATACTTCCTTCCTCGCTCTGCAGATCAAATTTGGATTCCTACCTCCGGCTCCGCTCTGACCTTTCCACCTGTTGAGCAAACAGCCGCGCTGAGGCCTGCATCTGATTATTAATTAGTGATTATCTGGGCTGGAAGCCGCCGGGAGCCGCGTCCCCGTTAGGACGAGTGTTTCAGGTCAGCTGTCCTGTTTCTCAGTCTGAGCGGACATCACTGCCTGTTTGGGGATGACATCACGGACCCCCTCCTCCTCTCTGAAATACGCCGCCCCCTACTCATTTTCTATTTTGGATTTGAGGATAATGACGGGGGGGATAAAAGAGAGGCGAGGAAGCATTAAAAGAATAATCCGAGGGTCTACAGGGGCTCCGTCTCCTCCCTAAAATAGAATTTGCGATGGTCCCCGTTGAGCGCGTCGGGGGGGAAATGACTTATTTATCAAACGGGCTGAAATATTCAGGGACGGGGACCTTTTTTAAATTCATAGGCTGAGATGCTTAATGACGGCGGGTGTATTCAGAGAGGTCTGCAGCTCCGACACTTCCAGTTTAATAGCTGTTTGACAGACATGGTTCACCTTTGACCTCATGCATTTCTCAGAGGATCAGCTCAGTTTCAGGGTGGATGTGTGTGTTGATGCCAGAACTAAACGCTGCTGCTGCTGGAGAACATGCTCCTCAGCTGTGGAGATAAAATGTCATGTTCTCCAACAGCCCGCTGCGGCAGGCAATCAGCCATGAGTAAATGTTTCAAGATAAATTCCTGGAGGGGGGGGACTTTTTCTGGCAGCTCAGAAACATTTGGGGGAATGATATCAGCACAAGGGGGGAGTGGGATGGGGGTGCTGAGCAGAGTGGGAGGGGGAGGGAACGAGTGTTGTTCCCACTTTTAGGCTGAAATGGGAGAAGTTTGGGAATGATGGAGGTGAGGAAGCTGAGGGTTAATGAGATGGACAGAGCGGAAAGAAGCGCAAACCGTGCGTAATTACGCACCGCAGCCGCGACCTAGCCGCCTGCGCCCCGCGTCCCACCCTTCATTCCTCGGCTCGCCGCGCCGCGCTCCCCCCGCTGTCAGACAGACAGAGGCGAGGCTGTGGTGTGGAGAGACTGGCCGGCCGCTTACCTTAACACGTTCCAGCTTTTCAGAGGGTCCAGGTCTGAAATTATAGAAACCATGGTCGGCTGGCTGGGGCTGGGCAGCACCGGGAGAGGGCGGGAGGAGGGCAGCAGAAAAAGGATCGAAAGAAAAAAGCGGCGCAAAGGCTGTAAAGTCCGTCTGCGAATGACAGCGAACGCTGGGATGCAAGCCGTCCTGGTTGTTCAGAGGGTGATGAGCGCTGTCACAGCTCTCTCTCTCCCTCCCTCCCTTCTCCCTCTCTCTCTGTCTCTCTCCGCCCCCTCCTGATCCAAGCCTGCGCTCAGCAGAGTCGTCTCAGAGCTTCCTCTGCTCCGTCCTTCAGAAGCTGGCAGCTGCTGCAGGACACGCAGCCATGCACCGCAGCCCTGCAGCTTCAGCACTCCGTTGTTGCAAAAGAAAAGCAGAACCAGTGTTCTTTACGGCGTGGTTGCTTTTCTTCTTCATCTCTGCGCCATCAGTTTGGGTTCCGTGCATGTATGAACGGTGTCTCATCCACGCATCTTCCAGTAATAAAATGTTCTCATCAGAAACCAGTCATGGAAACCATGAAGTCTATTCTAAGTTTTTCATTACAAAAACATGAAACTGAAATCTATTTCTTAAGGAAAACTAGGCGTTTTCTTTTTCTTCTCACCAAATACTGGCGGTTCTTGTATGAATGATGCCCTGGGCGGACACCTCCTCTGCCCCCCGTTTCCGGATGAAAGTCTTAGCAATCTCAAGCTTTGTTATAAAGAATAATTTAGTCCAGGTTTGACAAGTCTTTATGCTATAGTTTACATACCTGACTCAATCTAACGGGCCCTAATGCCAGGAAACAACAGGTCATGCTTCCAGTCATGCTCCAGTCATGCCTCACTGGGCAGGAAGCCTATTAACCCAAATAAATATCCTCCACTGAACAGGAAAGTGGAATTAAAAACAGGTGCCTATGACTGTAGGAGGCACCTTTGTTCTTCCTATTTTATCACCAGAAAACAAAGCAAAGATGTATGAAAAAAGCTCAAATCTACATTAAGGTGGACCAGAAACGAGCATTTTATATCCCATTGTGAGCCAAATGTCAACAACACACTGCTACCATATATGGACAATGACGTCATGGGATGAAGAACGTTTTAGGCTGGAGGACAATTTTCTCTCTATTTGGACTAATTTTGTAATTTTTGAATTACAATATTTTGATAAGAAAAACAAACAAAATTAATAATCTGCTAATCTGTACTTTGGCCACAAAAATGGCATGTATTTCAAAATAATATTTTCTATTTCTAATAAAAAAGTAAGAACTTATTTTTTTTTAAGGTTTATAAATAAACATATGATCTATGCACAGATCATTAATTGTTGGGATTTATTGATTTTAGTGGGGAAAAAAAATTCACCCCATTTTTCTGTTTTCATTAAAACAACAAAGGTTTCAGGAACCACGAACCAGATTTAAAGAATCTGAGTCAAACAGTCCATCTTTGACTGCATTTGTTATTCCTGGAAATCATTAAAAACAGCAGTTATTGTGTTGGGAACATCAGAGATGCACCAATCAGGATTTTATCTCACAATCGATATGAATCACCATATGAAACATGCAAGTTTCCCTATTTGTGCAATCCATTCTTTGCTTCCCCATGGTGGTGTTTACATGCAAATATTGCCTTTTTTGCAGATTTATAGCATCTTTTTCCATTAACGTGCATTGAGGTGTTGTTTGTGCGAGGATTTAGATGTTTGGTTGCATCACAATATGCAGGAATACGGAGTGGTCATTGATCTTTTGGTAATCATGTGTCTCCAGCTAAATAAAAACAACAACAGACTCTGGTGGAGGAAGAACTACTTTCTTGTTCTCATGGCTGCAGGTTGCAACCTCTTGAGATGCACTGATCAGGCTGTTCTGTGTTGACACTGATTTCTGGTTTTCCTTAAGGTCTGATTAGCCGATTCAGATTTTTTATTTGAAAGATTATAACACATACAAGAAAAAATGTGCTGCAGGTTCTTTGACACAAGTAGTTTTTAACCCAACAGAATAAAAAGAATTATAAGATGAGGCATTGAGACGTACATCCCTAAAGTTTGTGAGTTCTTGTTTTTTAATTAAACTCAGGAAAGTGAATCTAACTAAATACTGTTAGGTGATGCGTTTATAGACCTGAAATGGTGGGACTTTTCAGTTTTGATGCATTTAATTAAAAAAATTACCCCCCAAAAATGTGGCCAATTCCGACTTCTAGCTGATTAATTGGTGCATCTCCAAATTTGCATCGTACCTTCTTAATTTCATTGCCCTCACTTTTCTTTCTTCAAAGCAATTAAGGAATATTGTATTTATTTTCTCAAACTTTTGCTTACTTCCATGAAATGAGCTGAAAATAACTGAAATGTGTCACAGTGACCACATTTGAGACATGAGCAGCCCTGCAGAACATCTCTGTCTCTGCACACCCCTGTCAATGCTCACTTCCTGTCTGACACCACCACATCCTGTTGATAACTGCCTTTTTTCTTCCCCTCTGTTCTTCTTCTCCCCTCCCCTCGACGTGGCAGCAGATGCATCATCTCTGCCGAAGAATGACAAGGCAACAGCCAAGTCCCACCTTCTCTCAACTCCTATCGTTTCACTCCTTGGGGGGAAAAAGGAAAAGTGTCAGGTTGTGTCTGTTTCACATAATTGTCTGGGATCAGAGAGCGACTCAAAGTCACAGTTGGATTGTTGGGAAACTGCTGCAGTTTAATTTTAGACACTTTGTTGAACCAAGAGATCCACGATCTGACGTTTAAACAGTAAAAAACAGTTTTTTGTGGAAAAAACAATGAGCTCTCAGGTCATTTATGGGCCAGGAAAAGAGGCTCATGCAGAAACCAGCCGAGAATGTGAGCTCAGCGTCGAGTTTGCTAAAGCTAAGACGTAACAGTAATCCAACGCTACAGCCCAGCTCTCTCAGCATCAGCAGCCATCCTGCACGGGCTTTAAATAGACTCGATTGGACATCTGCTTCACAGAAGAGGAGGAGGAGGTGGAGAACAGCGATAACTGACAGCATCTCTCACTCCTTCTCTTTCTGTGCTCATACAGGAATTAATGCCTGTGTAAACGTGTGCACACACACCCGAGAGATCAATGCGAGTTCAGCTCTCGTCTCTGCAGTTGTAATTTGTGCATGATAATCACAATGGCAGACCTGTTGCTTTGGAGCTGAAGGTGTTGCTGCATACTTACAAGCTTGCAATGCATATAAATGCCTGTGTGCGTGTAAGAATAAGCAGGTGAGACCTCTAAGGGGGAAGTTTATTTATAATCCTTACAACTAGAGGATCTTGTTCTCACCTTGCTGTTTATGGCTTTTCTTTCTTTGTTTTTCTTCTTTCCTTCTTGGTTTAAATTTAAAGTTTTTTACTGAACTCATATATAAGAGCTCCACCTGTTGGTGGAGCTCATGAGCAGGATCTCTGGGTCCAGTGATATCTGATTTTGGAACTTCAGAGTGTCACTTTATGCAGATGATGTTTTATTGTGCCTTAAAGTAGTTACCATTTAGATAAACAGTTTGCTAGCTTCATGGTGGCGCTGTTGGTAGAACTTCTGCCTCGGAGCAGGAAGGTCCTTGGCTTTCCTGGGTTTTCTCCTGGTACTCTGGCTTCCTCCCACCGTCTTGAAACATGACTGTTAGATTAACAGGTTACTCTGAAGTGTCTAAAGGTATAAGTGTGTGTGCCTGGTTGTCTGTCCTGTGACATACTGGCGACCTGTCTGGGGGGTCCCCAGACTCCTGCCTCTCGCCTCCCACCCAGGGACCGCTGCAGATAGGCCATAGACCATCCAGCTGCATAACTACTAGAACAAGTCGGCATAGAATAGGTGTCACCTCCTCCAAGTCCGAGGCCATGGCTGTCAACCAGGAAAAGGTGAAATGCTCCCAAGCAGAGAAGTCTCTTCGTGCTGATGGAGGAGGAGAGAGAAAGATGGATCTGAGCTTCATTTGCAGGAATGAAGGAGCTGATCTGGTTGATCTGGTCAATGCCAAGTTCTGAAAATCTATATTTTTTTGGGCTGTCATCTTTCCAACATAAACTTATGGTTATGAAATATATTTCATGATCAAAAGCAGCAGCTAAAACAAGCTTCCTCTATGTGGTGGACGAAGGGGTTTATAAAGTATATTGATAAATGTCTTATTGTAAAATTTGGTGTAACATTAAATGAAAAGAAGAACTTTCTGTAAATCTGATGATGAACCTGAAGTCTGAGCAGGAAACCAAGGAGCTGATTCTCACCAAGCTCATTACGGTTCCGTTAGAACCTGTTTATTAAACCTTAAAGTTAACTCCTCTTCACCGGGTTTTATACTCAACTAATCAGGAAGAGATGATCTACCCATCGCACACTGAAACCTGGTTTAATATTTGGGAGCCGTGAAGGTCAACTTCGAACAGAGTTTGCTCCAACATTTGCCATCTTGCATGCAGCTCTGCAGAATAACGTTGATGAAGAGGAAAAAGATCTGAGCGACTTTAAAAGAAGCCTGAAATGCAAAAATTCTTTTGATGTACAATGCCTTTGGTAGCCGGCGGCTCCGAAACATGTTCCTCGGTGTCGTCAGTGAGATTTTCTCCTGCTCATGGTTGTTTTGAAAGTAATTATAAAACAATATGATCAGGAGGCTTCAAAATGTGATTTTGTTTCCATATAGGCCCAAAAAAAAGGCCATCAGCTGAGCTCCTCGCAGAGAAACACAGCTACACCCACATGAATGAGTTCAATTTATAACCAAGGCTGCGTCAACTCTTCTACTTCATGTATTCAAAGCTACAACCGAGAACAGCTGCAAGAACCAGCAGATACTTAAGAGCTAAGTTATTCACTGAGGGTCCCAGATGACATCTTATCAGATGAACTTGAGTTGTGACTCAAATTGAAAAGTCATTTCACAACGGGCGGGTTTAGGGACGACTCAGATTTGGATTTAGAAGTTAAAAGCAATAACAACTGAATCGACACTGTGGTGCAAAAAACTACATTTTCTGTCAGTCACACTGTTAACTCTGCATTTTTACAGATAATCAACTAAAGAAGTGGGAATAAATTGTCTTTGTTACCCGGCTGCTGGTAACAAAGGGCCTAAACATCCAATGTAATTGGTTCTTTGCAAAATGGTCTGTTTGTTGTGAACTCAACACAGAATTCAGAAGCTTATGAAGGAGTTTTTCCTGAATCTGAATGTGCTGTTGGTCATTCTGCAGCTTCACTTTGTACTGCGCATGTTGCCTGCAAAAAGAAAACAAGAATATGTTATTCTAACCAGTTATACTATTTACAAACAGGCTGATAAAATGATTTCCAACTCTTAGCCAGTGCAGGTCGCCTCCTTCATCAGGCGCAACTCCTGCAGACGTTTTATTTTCAGTGCAGCATCTCTGCACCTGCGCGCACTGCCTCCCGTTCAGCCTGCTGCGCTTTTGATTCCTGATGGCTTAGTTTACCACCTGCCTTGGTGGCTGCAGCCACATGTTCATTTTGCATGTGGTTCGTGGCTTTCACATGTGATTTTCATGTGTGAAATTCATGGGATTGTTCTGTAAGGGCGACCAAACACTGCTGGAGGTGCTCTTTAAAAATTAGCTTCAAATTTTATTTTGCGCAACTGGAAAAATTGAACTAGAACGGTACAAAATTCCCTGCAGTCAAAATGGCTGCTAATTGTGACCAAAATAGGTCACAATGTGATCATATTTTATTTCTCCTTTCTGTTTTTTATTAAAATACACAGTTTTAGGAAACCATTCGGCGCCCTTGCTCACCATGGATATGTTTGTCTTATTTAGAGGCATTCATGATGTTACTGTGAGCAAACCTGCTTTGATATTCCTTGTCAGTGATGTCCGGCCACTGAAGTTTGGGCCATTTCTTCCTCCTCCTCATCCTCACCTGCATGTAACACATACGGCTCATTGAGACGTATCACATCCACTAACGGCAGTTTGGCAGCATAACTTATTTTATCACTCGGTGATGAACAGTTGTAGTTCGCTGACGACATGCTAGCTAACGTTCAAACAGCAAGATGACGGCGGGTAACCATGGCAACCGGTGACAGCTTAAAGGCCGGTTGCGCGCGCATCCGCCATGTTGGAAAACAAACGATGCCTCCATAGGACCTCTAGCGGCTGGTGGAGCTGCAGGTCTTCTGGGGTTTGTCTTTCAACATTGAGTGAGTGAAACTTTTGTCCATTCTTCTATGTAAAACAGCTCCAGCTCAGTCAGACTGCAATTAAGTCTGGACTTTGACTAGGCCACTCTAACCCACGAATCCGCTTTGGTCTAAACCATCCCATAATATTTCTGGCTGCATGTTCAGGGTGGTTGTCCTGCTGGAAGGTGAACCTCCAGGTCTCAGGTATCCTTAGCTCCATCAACTGTGACCAACTGGACAAAAGCATCCCCACAGCATGATCCTGCCAACCCCATGTTTCACAGTGGAGATGCGTTTTGCATGTCAGTAAAAAACTGTTAACTTTTAGTCTCATCTGATAAGACTTTTGGTCATCTTCATAATTACGACTGACCTGGTATCGAGCTAAAATCTAAATAAAAACAAATAGGATGAAGTGACTCAGAAGGACTTGAAAAATTCCAAGTCAGTCTAGCAGCTTGAAGGCTAAACAAAGAAATGAAGGACGAATCGAGACTTGTGCACAGGAGTGTGCTTGTCTTATGTGTTTGACTACAGGACCAAAAACTTCAACTTTAACTTCGCTGGTATTCTAGTAACAGTAACCACCACTGGAGGGCGCCTTCACAATAAAGTGCTTGCATGTTTTAGAAAAAAATCTGAGTTGGTTTTATTTTCATGAGGAATAAAATCAATTTTCCTGTAAAAGCTTTAAGTCTGCAGCCTGCTGTTGATGTGCATTTCTAACCACTAAACCAATTATTAAAGATTAAAAGCAGCCAGACCCTCGCTGGCGGATCAGAACCAGAACACAGTCAGCCGCTCGCACGGCTGTATTCACCATTACAAAGCATGGCGCACACAGACAGAGCTAAACAATATCAGCATGATAAACACCTTGTACATCCCCCAGCGTCTTTATTTGACTAAATCAGCCACATCTGAGGACAGACCTTGATGTTTATGTCATCATGCATATGTGATATGTATTTCAATTCTAAACAAAGTCAGTTTATCTTAAAACCACCCACTGAATACAGATTCTCATTTTACCTCCATCCATGTAAAATGCTGCTGCTGGAGATGAGAGGAAGGAGGAAAACAAGCGCAGAAAAGGATGTGGATGAAATGAGTATGGAGGGATTATTTCATAAACGACAGAATTTTCTTTTCTTTGTAAGTCATTTGATCCTGTCAAATATGCCTAAAGCCATACGCCCACGTGCTCATTGTCTGAAAAATGCTCCGTTTAGGAGAATCGCTCCTCTTTCAAACAATGAGCAGAAAGGTTGGCTCTGCGGCTCCACAGCAGAAAAAAAACGAAGGCTCCAACCCGCCCAGGAGAACCGCCCAGTGAGCCCGGTTGTTTGTTTGTTTGTTTGTTTGTCCCGCACTGCAATCAGAGGGCGAAACTGCAGACGGCCTTCATGCCTTGGTGGGTTGTGTTTACCTCCAGGACAGCCGACATCGATGCAGAACAAACAAGCATTCCCTTTCCTGTCTGGACTGCTTATATCTCCAACAACTCCTCATCTGTTCTCCATTTAGAGCAGAAAACTGCTGCTCTGTTGATTTTAACTTTGTTATTTTTAGGTTTGCTTGGCATCAAATATAATCATTTCACAAACTTATTTTTTCATATATTTGAACTGAGTCATGTTTAGCCCTGCAGGGTTTAGGTATTGGTCATTGCATTTTAGCTGATTATTAGTTGATATATTTGTAATATGTTTTAAAGCTGTGATACAAAAACAAACATTATGTCCAGCAGGACAAGTAACTTTGTGTTTGTGAAACTCAGAAAATAAGGTTGATCTCACTTTTACTGCTCTGTGATCCAAAATGTGTGTTTTTACCTTTCTACATCCTCAAAAAGTGGTTTTATTTCAGGAAATGGGTAAAAAAAGAAATTCCTATATTATAAAGATTCTTTACACACAAAGTGATATATTTCAAGTCTTTATTTCTGTTCATTTTGATAATTATTGCTTTTTCAAAGGTGTCTATCCTGTTAACTCTAGCAATAAAGAGACAGAACGTCATACAATCAAACATGGTGGTGGTAGTATGGTGGTCTGGGGCTGCTTTAGGACCTGGGCGACTTGCTGTAACTGATGGAACCATGAATTCTGCTCTCTCGTAGAAAATCCTGAAGGAGAATGTTCGACCATCAGCGGGAGGACAATGATCCGGGGCTCACCAGGAAACTCACCTCTGAAAGGCTAAACAAAAAAAAATGAAGGCTTTGAGGAGGCCTAGTCAAAGTCCAGATGTAATCCCAGGCCACTCATGCGAGAAAACCCTTTGATGCAAATTCAAACAGTTCTGGAAAATTCCTCCACGGTGAAGACACTTGATTAGATTTAGGGGGTAATTACTTTTTCATATATGGGTCAAGTTGGCCGGAAATCTGCAAGGGGGCACATACTTTTTCCCAGCACCGAATATGATCTGTAAATATTTCACTGATGATTTCCTGGTCTGACTTCTCTTGATTGGCTGGTTTATTGGAAACATGGAAACGGTGATCAGCGCTGATAAAGTCACCAAAACCTAAAACCCACTTAGTTTATTTCCATCCCTGGTGAAAAAGCCGCCGCTGTGGGTTTTTCCCTGAGTGTCTTTATTCTCTGTGTGAAACATGATGTGTTTTCCTGTTCAGAGTGAGGTATTTTCAGGTGAACTGAGTCATGCAGACAGAAATAAAGTGAGACTGAATGTATCTGTGGCTTCTCTGCTGCTGTCAGTGAACAAAGCAAACTAAACTTTACTCCTTTCATATTCAGAAACTAATCACAGCTCACGCCACAGAAACACACAGATCTTCACTTTCTGTCCTTAATGTGAGTGAAATTATCCTTTGCTTCTCAGCCAAACTTGGCAGTTCTGTCTGCGTCTGTTTTTTGGGAGGCTTGACAAACGATGCGCTCGGAAAAGAGGAGAAAGCGCTTGGCAGCGAAATGTCCGAGAGAAAATGTAGAGAATGAGCGATTGAACCAGTGTGGGAGAGCGAGTGGGCCGTGGAGAGAGAAAAGAGGAAGAGGAAGAAGGAGAAGAGGAGGTGGAGGAGGAGGAGGAGGATATATTTAGAGCCGCTCCTAATCAACTTCTCCGTCGGTTTGTGTCTGTGGGGGTGAAAGAGAGAGAGGGAGAGACGCGAACAAGTTCAACAGTAAAAATCAATATGCAGCCCACTCGCTCATTGAGAGCAGAGCAGGAGAACGGCTGGATGAGGCAGACTCAGCCCAGCGGTTCAGCTCTGCTGCTGCTGGGACTCAGGACAAGTTTGAAAACATGAAATCGACTCAACTATTCAAGAGTTCATCAGTTCGTTTGATTAATCAGGAAGGTTTGAGTTCAACGCCTCAAACGCCTTCACTGCAGCGCTGACGTTTTCAGAATACTCCTGAGAAGCTGGGCTTCTGCTGGAACACCGACTGTAAATCCTTCGAGGTCGCAGCACTGACGGCGTTTTCTGCTCCGCCTCCTCTCCACCGTCACCGCAGCCTGATGAAGATCACATCAGATGATTTTCCAAAACTCCAATCTTTAATCCCAGTAATTTCTTCATATTTTTTTAAAATGTAAAATATCCTATATCAGGATCCCACGCACACGCCCACAGCATGACAGATCCTCCACTGTGCCCAGACTTGTTTTTCCTCCAGCACTGTAGAGCTCTGTCTGTCTTAGAGTTAAGGACTGGGGGCTAAAGCCTCATGTATGCCAGACGTCTGACGAAAGGCTGAACATGAGAAACGTCCTTTTGAG
This sequence comes from Anableps anableps, assembly GCA_014839685.1. NCBI lineage: Eukaryota > Metazoa > Chordata > Actinopteri > Cyprinodontiformes > Anablepidae > Anableps > Anableps anableps. Next base: position 1,689,706 of record CM026087.1, on the reverse strand, counting down.
ATTTTAACTGTGTTGAGGAGCAGAGCATTCCCTGCTGTTCTTTTTTCTAACAGTGGATGTCGCTGCAGGTAAAATCTGCCTGTATTCAGCGATTGGCAGCAGAAGAAAAGAGTCTACAGAGAAAGTGCATCGCTAATACAACTCCAGCTAGAAAGTTTGACCATATATCATTACTCCCCCTCGGTCTATATTCAACTTTGCACATGCCCAGAAGGTTGCAAAAATAAGAGTGGCCACAACACAACAGTCCCGCGAACAGAGGGTGTGAGACGCTGTTCGTCTGGACAGACGTGTCGGGCATAAACGAGGTTAGATGGAGATTAAAGACGGTCATTTTGTGTCTTTTGAACCGTTTGTGTTGATTTTTTTTCCACAAATTTCGGGTCATTATTCTGCTGAAAGATCCAATGACTCAGCATTTTATTCCAGGTGTTCCAAACAGTTCATGACATGCACTGTGACAAGGATAGGATGACTGGAAAATCAACAGGCCCAAAGCATCACAGATCCTCCACCGTACCTAGCAGTGGACATGAGATGGTTTTCAGCAGATTCATTCTTTGTTTCACATCCCAGTAGAGTTCAGCAAACCAGTCATGCTTATGTTTGTCATGGTAGGAAAAAAAAGTCTTTCCCCTCCCAAACAATGAGTGGGCGGGTAGATAATCCTCAGCAGTTGCTGTGAAGACTTGGTGACGAAGACGTGACTTTCTGCTGGAGCTTCAGAGAGGTTTTTACCTCCCTCACCGTCACCCAGCATGGTTAATCCCAGTTCCGGCTGTTTCAGACTTGCATTACTTAAAATGGTCTCTTGTTTTTCCCACTTTGAGGAGTGGCTTAGAGAAACGGGCCTCTGTATCATGTATTTAAACCCAGAGGAATCAAGAGACACTAACTGACTTAAAAATGTAAATAAGAAATTTAAAATGCTTAAATCATGTTGATTTTAGAGAAATTGGTGGTTTATTAACATTTATCAGAGAGATTATGTTGCTGTGCTAAAATCGTAATTATTTGAAGACGTTTTACACGTCTATCGGGGGGGGGGGGGTAATAATTGTGGACGGTGCTGTGAAAGAATAAGGCAGAGTGGAGGTGTGGGAGGTGGTTCTGCTGGGCTTTTCCAGCCGGGCCAGCGTTCTCACCAGCTCGACTGCAGCCTCTCTTCTCTGTTGGCCTTTCTTCAGAAGCAGCTCCAGGTGAGCAACAGTCAAGCTCCATCTGCTATCCTGATGCGCTCACCATCAGAATACAAGAACCCCCTCAGGTTCTACTTCCACCTACGGAACCGGTTGGCATGACAATGAGCGATGGGTCAGTTCTGACTGAGCATGACAGGATATCAGCAGCAGTGCTAAGCTTCAGACGAACCAGGATCCCACCTTCATCCATATCAGGATGGGGACGGAGGAGCAGCAACAGCTTTTACCTTCGTTTATTTTTTATGACAGACTGTTGTCTTCAAACAGTCTAAAAGTTGGTCTAATTATTCTGAACAAAAGACGTCCCAATCAGTCCAAGTTGGACATATTAAAATCCATATTTCATTCAGTAAAACAACACATTATGTCAGTGTTACATGGTCTCCATTAGTTCACGACAGTCTCAGCTTTGAGAATTTCTGCAGGGAGTCCAACATCAATACCTCAGAAAACAACTTTTGATATCTTTTGTTTAATGAATAAAGAAAGCTTAATTACAGATATTTAGATAAAAAAAAAAAACATTTTCCAGAGATGAAAAGACGTCAACTTTTATTGGTGTCCTAATTTTATCCACTGACTGAATACAAGAACAGCTCAAAAACCTCAGTATATAAATTCATCACACTGAGTGAAATATATCAAGCCTTTATTTCTAGTAATTCTGAGGATTCTGGTTTACAGAGAATAAAAAAAACCCAAATTCAGTGTCTCAGAAAATCAGAATATTACATCAGATCAATAAAAAATTATATTTTAGTCAAAAATGTCAGGCTTCTGAAAAGTATGTTCATCTCTGTGCACTCGATACTTGGTCTGGGCTCCTTTTGGATGAATTACTGTGTCAACGCAATGTGGTATGGAGGAGATCACTTCTGGTGAAGCCTCCCCAGATTCTTTCATGGTTTCGCTTCACAGTCCTGTCAAGGCTGCAAATATCCCTGTTGCTGGTTCACGTTTTCCCACCACACTTTATTTCCACTCAACTATTCATGAATATGCCTTAGCTTTTTCACAATGTTCGAATTTTCTGTTACACTGAATTGTGAGTTTTCATTCTCCATAATCATCAAATTTACAAGAAATAAAGGCTTGTAATATTTCACTCCATGTGTGATGAATCTATACATTTGGGTTTCACTTTCTGAAATGAGGGACAAAATATGTTGAACTTTTTCACAATATAATGTTATTTGAGCTGAACTTGTACATGTAGCTACAGTTTTAAATAACCTCACATCTCTCTCTTGCTTTTAAGGTTTTCATTCATTGCAGGTTGCTGAAGTGCTAAGCTAGCGTTAGCATGTTTCCTCTCTTTTTCTATCATTTAGCTCCCAACTTAGTTCAGTGTGATTCTAGTTAATTGTGTGCAGACCAGACAAAAGTTACAGAAAATTATGCTCTGTTGTATAAAAATGCACTTTGTCTAGAAGGTTGTAAAATGTAATGATTGGTGTTTCTTTCAGCTGCTTTCTGTTGAACAGGTTCGGATTTCTGAACACAGTTCAGAGCAGCTCAACCAATGAGGTCTCGCTTTTACTGTAAATGTCATCGAAAAAAGGGTGAAAATTGAATTCCATTCCAGAAAACCTAGATTTAGTGTCCCCGAAGATGGAAATATGTGGTGATTTTTAAAAGCTGGACAAACAAAAACTAGTGGCAAGGCTAACTGGGTGTGCAACTGGTGTAAAGTTGCAGACCATACTCAGAGCAATCAGGTGTCAGGAGTTATTCAGGGGCTCTAATACCAATCACCTAAATGCACTGATCTAATACCTTGGATCAGATGGAGACAGGCCTAATCAGATCATTAAATTAAATGTAAAGCTAAGCATAATTACGAAAAATCTGCACAGTTATAAAAAGTGATCAAAGATCCAAATGATCCAGACCCTAAAAAAGAGGTACATTCACTTCAGAGACGCCATCTTGCTGTTTAACTGCTAATACCAGATTAATACCTGTTAATAACTGTACTTCTCACGTCAGCTTGAAGCTATCATGTAGTCCGGAGTCAGACCCAGTCAAGTCATATCTTGACCCAGTTTTCCATGGAATGTTTCCACTGGTAATCAGTTTTAAAGTGTGCTTCTTTTCTAGCCTCCACGCATGGTGATTAAAACAGAAGGAGAGATACACAAGTCCAGCTGGTTGGAGAAAAAAATCTGCACAGTTGTGTCGTGTAGAGACATAAAGAAATCTCAGATCTCTTGTGGGAACAGAAGATCTGAGGGTACTAGGCAATGAAAGCCTGCAGATCCACAGAAACCTCTACCTGTGGGCTTTAGAAGGTTGTAAGTATGACGGAAAAGTAACGTGAAATATGGAAAGGAAAAGCCCTTAAAATGGATTTTTGAAGTGTCCAGGGTGGACCCTGCCTGTGCACAATGACTGGTGGAGATAGGCACCAGCCCCCCACGACCCTACAAGGATGACACAGTATAGAAAATTAATAAATGCATGTAAAAAATAGATATGCATGCAACGTCTGCAAAACCATCTTCCAGATGCATAAAACCCATAAAAGCTCCCTTATTGGTCACTATAGATGCCAACATCAGAAATTCACATGGAATTGAGGGAAAATCTTTGAGTTTTAATAGATTTTAAATTGCAGCTCATCCTCAGGCTTTAATGTAATGCACTGAATTGCCTGCATAATTTGTTGAGTGTTTGAGAGGAGATATTGATAGATATGACTTAAGATCAATACTGTGTGGGCTGTAATGAAGCTAAGATACTGGCATGATAGCAACAAGAACATTTAATGGAGAAGGAGGAGGGTTACAGCTAGCATACAGTAGCCATCTTTTAGCTTCTTCCACTGCCTCAATTCCTGCACAACACCTCTCATTAGCTGATCATCGATCCCCTCCCGGTGTAGCCCACATGGATAGAAAAGGCAATTAGAGCACAGAGCAAATGATTGTGTGAACCGCTGATCGATAGGTAATCATCACCTGAGAAGGACAGGAGGGTTACGAGGAATTGGGGGAAGGAGAAGGGGCCAAAGGGTGAGTGGGTGAGCTTGGGGTGAAACCACGGTGAGGACAAAACCAAACAAAGTGAGACGAGAAGCAGGAAAGGGTTGGTAGAGAAAACCTGGAAGATGTGAGGGACATCCATGTTGCTTTAAAGTATCTGAAAAAAATCTAATCAAGGAAGACTTGAGCTCCAAGTTAGAAAACATTTCTCAATTTCCTGAAGTCGTACTAAAGATAAGCAAAAATAAGATGGAAAATATAAATTATCCAACTACAAACCCATTTTACAAAGCTTCACTGCGGTTCTGTCCCACGTTTTTCACCTGCATCCTGTTGTTGAAACAGAGGTTTCCAGCATTTCTCACAGAGCATGTTGTCTACAGGAAGATGATGGCTTCAATCCCAGCTCACTCACTGTAGCTGATCGTGTCCCTCAGGGGTCAGTCTTAGGAACACAGAAATTCCACCTATGCAAATTTACATTTTATGTTGATGATACAGTCATGTGTGGTTCTGCATCTAAACCCAGCCTGGCTCTTATTCAGTTACAGCTGGAGTTAAATATGGCAAAAAACTGAATGCTGCTTCTCCATGTTTGGTTCTGGTTCTGGGGATGCAGAGCAGACTAGAACCAGAAGACCTGAGTGGTCTGAGTGGCCGCTCAGTGATTTATAAACTAGCAGAAGTACTTTAAAGTCTATTCTCTGAGCTCCAGGGAGCCAGTGGAAGGACTTTAGAACTGGGGTGATGTGCTCTATCTTCCTGGTTTTAGTGGGAACACCAGCAGCAGCGTTCTGGATCAGCTGCAACTGTCTGATGGACTTTTTAGGCAGACCTGTTAAGACACTGCTGCAGTAATCAATGCTACTAAAGATAAATGCATGGATGAGTTTCTCTAGATCTTGTTGAGACATTAGTCCTTTGATCCAGGAAATGTTCTTCAGGTGATAGAAGGCTGACTTTGTAACTGTCTTTATGTGTCTCTGAAGGTTCAGGTCTGAGTCCATCACTACACCCAGATTTCAGGCCTGAGCTCTAGTTTCTAGTTGGAATAACTGAAGCTGTGTGCTAACTCTAGATCGTTCCTCTTTAGGTCCAAAGACAATAACTTCAGTTTTGTTTCTGTTCAGCTGGAGAAATTTGTTCTATGCATCTGTTCAGTGATTGGGTGAATAATTAGCTAATTATTGCATCCTTTCATATGTTTTTTAAACTTGTTATAAACGTTTTCTACCCAAACAAGACCACATTTGATGTTTTCTTCATCCTACAGTTTAGTTTAATATGAGTGGTCCAGGTTAATGAGACTACACTGTTAACGCTGGTGATATTAGTCTCTTTGAGGACATTCATAGCTCTGAAGTTAGTGAAGTTTAAACTCTTCAGGTGTTGCTTTTTGCGTGAGATAATTAAACTGACTGAATTTCTAAAAACATTTCAATCTTTTTGTAAATAAAGCCTATAATGAACAGCTTAAATCTGAGCAGAACATCAAGCAACATTTGAAGTCTTTAGAGGATGTAATTAGTGTGTTTTACTCCCGCTCTATGCCTCACCTTTAAGTATCTGCTGGTGTTGGCTTTGGCATTTGTTAACTACATAAAGTAATAACCTAAAGCATTGCCCTAGGACTAATTTCCCTCATAATTGATTGCCATATAGACTGAAATGTCCATTTAAAGGTCAGAATATGAACTTGTGACACTTTTCCTCATTTATTAAGTGTTTTTAGCTGTAATCATTTCATAAAAACTACAGGAATCAGCTGTTATTGAAAGCCATAACATCAGTGAATTAAGTAAAAGAAAGACATGTGGGTGGTGATTTTTTTCCATTAGTCTGTCACTGAAAGCAGCTTTTAAAGCAAAGAAAGTTGGAACATTTTTTTCACATTGATGCACAGCAATACGTTCCCCTTCTGAATCCGACTGAAACATGAAAAACTGATTCTTCTCTCTGTATCTGTTGGTTCCAGGGTTAAATGTTGCATTTTATCACATGTGCAGGGGGTTATGAAAGTTTTGGACATACTTTAACAGGAAGTACCCACACTCTCACTTCCTTTTTGGCGCTGTGTGCCAGAGAGAGGTGGCCTCATTGCTTCCTACATGAATCCAGTATATTTATTCCCGGCCCTCTTCTTTCATTTCTTTCTCTGCATTTCATTGTGTCTCACTCCCACTCTCTCTAACCCTTCTCTGTCCCAGCGTCTCCATTTCATGCACTTCGCCCAATTTCCTCTCCATCTCTTTTCTCTGTGTGAATAGCATAAAAAGCATTATGCACCACACTGATTCACTCATATCATGAATAAAATAATGGTACCACTCGCAAAGGGTCTACAACAGGCATTGACATGTTTTTATGAAGGCAGGCATCAGTAGTTTTCAAAACTAAACCACCAGTGACTCATTTTTCTGGATTTAAAAGCAACAGCCTGGAGATCCTGTCCTCCAAACTGGATTTGCCAGACTTTAGTTTAATCTTTTTCTTTCTATTTTTAAATCTTTTTAATTTCTCAGATTTTTCTTTTAGGATTTTTTTCCCTTTTATAGCCATGAAGCCTGCTCACTGTGTATGAATCTGTTGGGAACTCCTTAAGGGTCCAAAAACCTTTTATCAATCATCGGAGTCTGTACAACCTTCCTAATTCACATCACCTTTATTTATAACAGTCTTCAGAACAAACCAAGGTTCAGAAAGTGAAAAAAAAAAACACTAAGAAAAATAAAAGCAACAAAAAGATAACTCAAAAGGATCATAAAATGATCCAAAGTTGCAAATGTTTGGAAGAAGACCCAAACTGGGCCCCACAGATGAAAGGAAACTGGTTAGGATGTTCAGGAACAACCCAGGACCACCGATGCTGTGATCAAGTAAACTGTCCACCATCTTGGTCTGAAGGGCATCATCAGTAACAATTTTCACATCTTATTTGGTCATTTTGAAAATAACATTAATTATAACCAAGCAACGTCTTATCCACTCCCTATGAACTGTTAGCCTGCCCGATTGGTACTTTCTAATTCTCCTCCCACTCAATTAAACCTGAGGGCAGTTTAAAGTGACCAGTTAACCAAACATACGTGTGTTCAGACATGGAAATCTAAATCCTGTCCAACTAAGGATACCTTGGCTGATTGAGTTAGTATATCTGAAATCCAACAACGAACATTTTGGCTGCTGTACATTCTTAACTAAATGTGCCAGAAATCACTCGCTCTAGTCCGAAGTGTGCCATAAAGTTCACTTCACTGATGCCAAATTGGCCAAGAGATTCCTCCGTAAAACTGACAACTGGAACTAATGTAGACAATAACCAGTTGACCATTTCCATATGTTCAGAGTTTGCCAGAAGTTTTTCCTTCTCCCTCCCTTCTGCTCCTTCAACAGAGAAATTTATTCAAACACTTTGCCAGCCTTTGGAAGGAGAAATATGCCTCTCCCAAAACTAAAGAGATTGTGATTAGAGGAAATTTAACAATGCGTGCAGCTGGAAAAATGAGAGTTCCCATAAAGATGTTCCACATGGTCTTTCAGATGGTCATGATTATAAACAAACTGATTTACCCAGTGAGTGCTGGTTGAATAAACATCTGACGATTTCAAACAAAACTTTGACTAAACTGTTTAAGGTGATTTGAAATATTTGTATAACTCTAAAGCTTTTGATGCATAAATAAAACTTTTCTTTTTTCTTTTTTGTTAATATCAACTCTCTTACGGAACATGCTCACTGTGGTGTTGAGTCTGTATCTTTGTGTACATCCACCAACAAGACAGAAGAGTTTAGCATCTGCCTTATAGTTAGTTTAGTCTATTTAAAAGGGACAATGTACAAAAATACATTTATAAAATATGCTCTGCACCAGATTTAGCTTAAGCTAGTTTAAAACATTTTAACTTATAAAATGGGGAAAATGTCTTGTCCCACTGGCAGATTATTTCACTTATAACTAGAACTTTTTCATCAATATTACAGAATTATTGACATAAACAAGCTCCTATATTGTGCTGAGAAGTTACTTGTAAGTTAGCTTTGTCTTATTTCAAGTGTATTCAAGATATTTGCACTAGAAACTAAACCAACAATACTTGGTAAGATTTGAGGGTTTTACAGTGAAAAAACAAGAGATATTGGCAATGTAACGATTAATTTCTTTGACAAACAGAGGCCTCAGCAGCGCATGGATGAACTACGTGGAAACACCCTGGTATCTTTACCTCTCGCTGGTCACCATCTTAGCCACACACTGTTGTGGGATAGCATTCCATTTTTCAATCAGCATTTTTCACAAGTCATCAACTTGTGGTTGTGTTGGTCACTCTGGTGCAAACAGCAAACCCAGCATGGTTCTCTGGGGTTAAGGTCAGAGACTACTCTCTCCTCTCCACCCCGACATCCTGCTGCAAGTCTCTGATAAACATCTTGGAGGATAAAGTGGTGATGTGATATCTGCTTCCAGAATCTCATCTCCGCATCCAGGCGGCCATGTTTTTCCTTCGTGGGAGAAGCTGCCCTCCACCATCACACTCCCTCCACCAGAAGCTGTCTTGCTTTGGCAGAGAGGATCTGGTAAGTTTTCCATGGGAACATGTCACATCCTAAACCCTGCTGCATAATCCACAAAAGATTTGAATGCCAAGAAGCGTTGTTACAGCAAAATGCACATCATATCTGCCATGTGGAAGATCAACCACTGAATCTGGCATATTTCTCATGTTAATGACAGGCTATTATGATCTAGACAGATCTAACCTGCAGAAGAGCTGGTAAAGCACATATAAAGCGAGTATCGCTATAAATGAAGCAAGAAATATGACTCAAATCCCAATATGTCACGGCTGCAGAAGAATTTCCACCCTGTGGCCTCTGCATTGATCCGACAGCACACATCAGTCTGGGGAATCCTTCCACTAAACAACTCCTGACGGGAAATTTCTCTTGGTCTCAGATGCCCGAGTCATTTGTACGGAAAGGTCGGAGGTCAGGTGGAGCAGCAGCCAATTAAAGCTCTGCAGATTTGAAACAAAGAGGAAACAATCTCAGACCCCATCTGGGGAGCTTTGCCTCAGGGGCCACACAGGGGCCATTAACCATCACCCCACCATATGAAGCGAGGGTTGTTTACTTCCTCCTGCAGCCATGTTCGCAATATTCCAGCACATCTCTCCTTTTTTATCACGGTTGTTGCTTGAATATACACCAAAATGTTTAGATGTCAGTCTGCTGCTTTTGTTGCTTTCATAAACACTCGCCCCCCCAGCTGGAGGTGCCGCTTCACCGACGCAGTCCTCGGTTTGCTGCTGGTGCAAAGGTCACCGCGAGCCGGCACACTTCATTTCCCAGGCTGCCGTGGGGCTAGCCAAGGGCACGACGCTATGTTGTTCGCTGGCTTGATGAAACAGGTCCACTTCAGGGTGTGTGTGTGTATGTGTGTGTGTTACCCATGGGAGAGGTGGAGGGTCAGAGATGGGTGTGTGTGTGTATCAAAGTGTGTTATGTTCTTTCTAGTTCAGGATGACTCGCTGACAAGTCAAAGGCTGGTGCATCGTCTGCAGCAAAGCGACAGAGTCTTTCTGGGTGTCTGATGTGTCCATGAAGTGTGTGTTTGTCAAGGAAGAGGAGGAGGACTAAGAGAAACAGACCCTGACGATGCTTTTCAAAGCACGCAGAAGCTCACTGTGGAAAACTGGAACTGCTCTCATGTCCGTGTGCTCGTAGACGCCACATTGATAAAGGTAATTCAAATAAAGATCAGTCAGGATGACCTAAATAATCGTCAAACGTGATAGATCAATCATATCGTTGTGAGACTGTAGAAATATTGCAGACCTACCAAGACATGGACATTCACCTAACAGGCAAGGAGAGCAGGAACCAGAGAAGCAGCCCAGAGGCCTGTGGTAACTCTGGAGGAGCTGCAGAGATCCGCAGCTCAGGTGGGACAATAACTAGTGGTCATGTGGAAGAGTGGCAGGAAGGAAGCCATTGTTGAAGTGTTGGCTGAAGTTTGTCGAAAGCCATGAAGGAGACACAGCAGATGGTGGTCTGATCAGAGGAGACCAAAACTAATACCATCTTTTAAATCTGGTAGGGGCAGCATCATGCTGTGGGGATGCTTTTCTTTACCAGGGACAGGGAAGCTGGATGGAGTTAAATCCAGGGCAATCCTGGAAAAAAACCTGTTAGAGGCTGCAGAAGACCTGAGACTGAGGTGGAGGTTCACCCTCCAGCAGGACCACCACCCTGAACATGCAGCAAGAGATGATATGGATGGTTTAGCTCAAAGCAGATTCCTGTGTTAGAATGGCCTAGTCAAAGTCCAGACCTGAATCCAATCTGACAATCTGTTGCAAGACTTGAACATTGGTGTTCTCAGGTGCTCTCTCTCCAATCTCACTGAGCTGGAGACGTTTCACAAAGAAGAAAGGGCAAAGATTGTGAGTCTGCAGATGGAGATGAACCCAGCGTTGACTCAGGGGAAATGAAGATAAATGCAAATCACACTGTCTGGATTCTCATTTAGAAAATGTGTAAAATCAAATACTCATCATTGATCATTAGATACATTTGCTTTAAAATACAGTAATATTATCTCAAAGTTATCATTAATGTAAATTCTGTTTTATTGTCTCCTGGCCCAGGCCTGCTTATCAATCTAAATTGCTCTTTTTTACATCCATTACATTTTTCTCAGCAATTAACTCTGCAAATCCAAAGTAAAACTAATATTATTCTCATAAAATAAATGTAGCTTTGTGTGAGTTGCAAACGAATACAGCAACACTAACAAGGAGGCCGCTACAAAGCTGATGGCGTTAATAAAAAACAAGCATGTCATCATCTCTGGATGTGCGGTTTCTGGCTTCTTGGCAAAGAGTGAGGGAGAAAAACAGTCTGCCAAGATATTGTTTCATAACATTCAACACCACTATAGACGACCGCGAGCTGCTTTTACTAGCCAGTGAAAATCTTTGCTGCCCTGTCAGTCATTCCCACAGCGATCCTGTCCCACACACGCTCACCTCTGTGGAACCCGCTGCAGGGCCGAGGGGAAGGAAGGAGGGAGGCTTAGCTAAACAAGAAGACCTCAGCGTATCGTCGTCACTGCCAGAGAAGATCAGGCCGCAGCGTCCGTCATCCAAACATGTTAGCAATAAAGTTTGGGGAAAGTGTGCGTACACGCCCACACTGACGATGTCAGAGAAAGAACATGATCATCTGTTTCTCATTGCAGAGGAATCTTCTGAGCAGCCCTCCTCCCCACCATCCTGTCTTCCCCTTGTCCAAATACACAAATAAACCCGGGATTGAAAACAAACACGTAACATCAGAAATTAGACTGAACTGTTTTTACATGTATGGCATGTACTCCTCAAAAAGCCTCCTTGAGAAAGCAAACATGCTCAGCTGTCAGTTTCCACAAAATGCTGAGCCTGTGAGGCAGGATGAAGATCCCGAGATCTCAGTTTATGACCAAGGTCACAGGCTTCAGCTTCAGATGGAAACGGATTGAAAAGTGATGATAAAGTTAACCCAAGCTGCAGTTTTTCTGAGATATCCTGAGATATCTCAGCGCTTTTGCTCTGCTTGTGTCTTTTTTGCATGATTGCACAAGAACTGCCTGGAAGACTTTCAGAAACTGGTTGGGGAGGAAGACAGGAAGGGAAAACAGCATCTGGATGGCTGTGTTAGATCAGCGTTCTCCAGATTCCCCTCGATTTACTACGTGTAGCTGCCCAGGTGTTTCAGGTGTTGGTGATATCACTGCCTTTAAACCCAATAATTTGGGTTAAATGTTTTGGATTTCCTTCAACAAGCTTCGAATGAGGATTAAGACTATGATAGCCGCTCAGAGACATCAGCTTTGTTGCCCCTAGACCTCTTTGTATTTAATTTGGCATCATGATTAAGATCATTGCTCATTTGGAAGACCCACTTATCCTGAAGTTCTGGTTCATACAATCCGACTCGTTTCGTTGTGGATTATGAGACGGTCGAACCGGCTCCAGCAACATCTTCAGCAAGTCTTCAGGTCTTGTTCTAAAGCTGATTCACATATTTCATGCCAAACCAAACCCGGCTCTTCTCTGGGAAACAGAACCCAGCTCCACCCTGAACAGCATGATGGGTGGATGTTGCCGTGACGTTTAAACCTCTACGAACGGAGCAGGGACCTTCAGGCATCTGAACCATACTTGTAGAGGATTATGATTCTCTTCTGTTTTTTTCTATGATGTCATCATGTGTCTGAGGTGTCCATCCACAGGTGCACCTGTGTTAGACTCAGAAACCGTAAACTAATCAGAAGCTTGCAAAGCCGTGACATCGTCATCATCTTGGCTTCCCCAAACTGTTCATGGCAATGGTGGTGTCAATTTATTTTAACTCCTGCATCTGAAGAAATTTTCAAAACATCCCTCTCATCATTCTGGAATTTAGCAGATAGAATTACAGTAATCCTCACGAAACCACTCTTCAGTACTCGTGGAGTTTTCTGTGGATCTTGACTCCAAATGATTTGAGAAAAATTCACCTGTTCATGGATTTTTTTCCATACAGCATATCTAAGATATTCTCCAGAAAATGCAGCTTAGGAAACTGGAATACCTGGACACAATGGTATCTGACACGCTACTGGCGTATGATCAAGCGTTTTTTTAGAGGACGTCTCGATTTTTGCAGAATTTAGTCATTCCTGGGCATTTGTGGTCCCAAGCCCACACGAACACCGGGGTCCACTGTTCATTTTTAATCCTAAATAAACTAAAAGTGAGTAATTACCTCTGCCTCCTTCCACTGTTCAAGATTTGACAGGTATATATATAAAAAAAAAAAAAACATTAAGCAACAACCAGGGAAAAATATATTGATTAAAGCTTTCAGTATTGATTTATGTTTAAATTGCAATAAAGTATCTTCGCAGTAAAGTAGATTTAGGCAATACTGGCTAAATACTGGCTCGGGAGGTTATCATCATGTCAGTACGGACCAAGATCTCTTGTTGAATCTATGCCTTGGAGAATCAGGGAGGTTCTGAAGGCAAAAGTGGGCCCGAGCAGGTTCTTTTTGTTTACAGACTGAAATGAAACCAACACCACATTCTGCTGGATGCACAAGAATGCTGCTGGATCAGAAACACATGCACGTCTTATGTAATCCAGAGTAAAAATGATGTATGATTTTAGATGATTTACCTCCATTAAACCAGGGAATAAAAAACCGTGCAACTATAAGCTAAACACCGACTGTAACAGGAAAATAAATAACACGTCCTGTATGGCTTTTGTGATGGATGATGTAGTGGAGCAGTCATGATACAGCTGCAGAGAGCGATGAGAGAAGGGCTTGTTGGAGCTCCAGGCTGTGGTATACATCTGGGAGGAGGAGGAGGGAAGAAGAAGAGCGTCCAGAGCTGAGCTGTCAAAAACCTCTGGGTCAGAGCAGAACTCAGCTCTCACATCCAGCAAATGCTGCATAGTTGCATCACTGGATCTTTAATTCTGCTCACAATGAGAGATTGCCTTAGCAGCATTCTTCTCCGTCCCGTCACACACACGACTATTCTGTGTGAAAAAAATCAGCAATCTGTCCAGCTGGTTTTGTGTGATCAGGCCGTAGAGTCCGTTAAATTTCACTGAATGCCTGGGCAGCGGGATCATCTGGAGCCGCTCTGCCTCTAAGCCAATACATGTGTTTACCCAGCATTTAAATCTCTGCAACAAAGCCTCTTCGCCCGGTCCAGTACCAGACAGATCTGATGTTACATCAAAGAGCAGCGAACCGTTCAAACCTTTTTAAGTTCATATCCTCCAAACACTCAGAGGGATCTGCAGGAGATTTCTCAACATTTGCAGCGCAGCGCAGGAGGCTCGTGTTGTATTTAAAGTTCACAGGCTGGGAGGAAGAAGGAGGGGGGAACATGTTGCTGGATGTTCAGGCCTGTCCGTGCTCTGGTAAGTGAGGTCATGAGAAAGAGGTGAAGAGTACATCTGTCTGTTTCTTCAAAGAAAGCTTCTGCTCCAGTTTTCCATCCCCCCAACTTCTTCCTTGGTGCCAGGCGGTATCTCTTAGGGAAACTGCTGCTTTTAGGAGCCACTGGATTAAATAAAGAAGGACAGAAACGAATGCTGGCTCAGCCTCAGCACTTCCTGTCCCTCTCTGTCCCCTGCTTCCTTCGCTGTCTTGTGCAAGCGGTGTTTTTCTTTATGCATGCACACGCTTTCATGCCCCTTATTGGATTTACAGATGAAAATAGAAAGAAAAATAGAAGGAATATTGCCAGCTAACAGTTCTGACATGGGTATATTCTGATGCGCTCCGGTGCAGTGCTGTGCAGGGAGAAATTAGGGCTGCTCTGAGGTCAGCTCCAATACCGCGGGCCCAGAACAACATAAAAGGGGGAAGCAGCTCCCAGCGCCTGATCCGGAGTCAGTTCATCAAATATTAATGCTGGATGTGGTATTCCTGGGAGCGTAGCCCGACCCGAATACAATTACAAGCAATAAACAGCAGTTCTGCTTTAATCACAAGAGCAACGTTTACATGATTAATGCAATAAACTCCAATCTCATATCGCTGTTATGAGCCCGAGCCGAGAACACAGTGCCAATGTTGTGATTATGCACATGATTATGTTGATTTTTTTTATATTACCTCTTTTCATTTGGCTTCCTCACAGACTCCTGGATTTCAAGCATGCTGAAACTTCTTCCTGCGTCTCTTCTTGGCTTTCTGCAGAAGAAAAGAAAGGAAACTCACCTCTGCTTTCTAAAAGGTGATGAATGCAGGAGGAACAGGAGGTGAGGAGTGACCGGTTCAGACAGGTTTTTACAAGGAGTTTTCATTAGAGCTGGAGCCTGCAGAGTCAGGGGAAACTATGACGTTTACTGGTGAAGAAGAGGACAGACAGCTGGACTGAGATCATTGTGGAAGTTTCCGAAGCTCAAGAAGAAAGGCAACAATGCAACAATCAAAACAGCAGTCAGAGTGAACGAAAACACACTCCTGATTAGCTCAAATCAGTAAGCTGAGGAGGACACCATCCTGAGAGCCACTGGAGAGACTCTTCACGCTGATGGCTGACCAGGCTGCTACTCCACTCACTGTGGCAGACCTCTGTAATAAGATGCCATCACCAGCTCACTTCCACTCTCCACACACAAAATACCTCAGCTTCAACCAGCCCACTTAAGGGATGACAGAACATGTCATGGGTCCACGGCTGCACATTTGCACACATACAAATGTTTTCTGATCCCTAATCAAGAACACATCTTCTGAAGACTGATGGAGCAGCTTCATTCTCATGGTAAGAAAACCTAGAAACATTTCAGAGCAAGATTTGGTTAAACTGCAACTAAGCCCCCTGTGAAAGCATAACCCCACAAGTGGGTGGAGCCAAGAGGGGCGTGGCCAAGAGAGAGGATGAGCAGGGCTGTGGTCAGGATGAGAGCAGCACCGCTGGCAATTCTGTCACTATATCTGATGACTTTTCAGACTGCTCTAACGTTTTGTTTTTTTTAAAAGTGACTATCCACAAATCTATCGACTTTTTTCAGTGTTATTGGAGACAACATGGGAAAGCACAGATCACTCTGCAGTCACTGTGGGAGAAGCGAGCGCTGCCTTGAGCCCCGCCCTCTTCTTCAGCATTGCAGCCAACCGTCCTGCAGTCAGAGCAGAGAGGAGACCCACTCCACTCCGCGTCCACATTTCCAATGAACCACACATGAACTAAGCCGAGAAACACTCGATCAATGCTCGCCACGCTCACAATTCCACCCCCTGACTCGCCTCTGGGGGCATGTCTGAGTGAGACGGTTTTCTCAACATTTCCACAGAAACAAATTTAGATAGTTTATCTGCAAAAAAGGTGATTTGGGGTTTAGTTACTCTTTAAATACCGTAACCCTGTCGGTGGAGCCGGTCTGGAAACGGATGATATCACAAGTGTGCAGAAGAAAAGAGGAAAAAGTTCAGCAGCTCTGGATGTCTCTAATCCTGACAGGTTCTGTTGCTGTTGAGTCAACACCATGCTTTAGTACTGATACCGCCTGAACGTTTTCACATTTCATCCTATTACAACCAGAAACTTATATATAGTATATTTTCTTGATGGTAGAAGAGCAACACAAACTGGTGCAAAGTTGTGAAGTGGAAGGAAAAACAACTGAATTAAATTTGTTATAAATGAAGATATAAAAAGTGTCAAACTTGGTGTAACCACGTCTGTTCTGCTGTTAGAGCTGCAGGTCATGTTGAGACACTGAATTATACTGCAGATGTTTTCTTTCATGCTGTTGACCAATAAATATGACCAACTGAACAGCAAAGATATGGCGTTAGACAGGCACAGAAACAAGATTAGCTTTTATTTTTCTTCATCACAAAGGGTACTACTTATGTTCAAACAAAATAATGACATTAAAAATTTTGTCTTAAGTCTTACAGGTGCTAAAAGTTTAATATGGGGTTCCCTAAAGTACAAAACTGAGACTAGTGTTTCCTTTGATATTTATAACGTTTCTAAACTGCAACGGTTTGGGGTGTTTGCAGATGATACACATGTATTCTGGTGGACTAAATTATCTGTTGCTAATGAAAAAAGAGTTAAGGTAAAATAGTCTGATATTAATAAACTGACTTTGGATATTTGTAGAACGAAATGTCTAATTAAGATGGTCCAATTTTTGGGTCAGACTTTTTGGAGTAATTATAACCTGCAAATTATGTTCAAAGTCATTTATGAACACATCTAATTGTCAAAGTCATATGCTTATGTATAAAATGGAAGGATGTATTTATTGTATATATAAATGTGGGGAAACAAAGAAAAGACTAGATCATCTTTATCAGACCATGTATGTTCTAAAAGCCTCCAGTAAGTACTCACGTAGGGAAATGTTTGTTTCAGTTAAAGAATCATCTGAACAACGAACTGAACAAACTTAAGACATGAGGGAAGGTTTAGACCGTCTCCCACCCATGGATGAAGCTGTTGCTGAACTGGAGAGCTTCTTCAGCGACAGACAGCTGCATCCTGGGTGCACAAAGGAGCATGATCATAGATCCTTCCTCCCAGCAGCTGTTAGGTTTTATAACCATCACTGCTCCCAACAAACTATTAGTGTTTACATCCCTGCTTGTATTTGCACAGTTTTAAATATTTTAAATTTTAAATATTTCTACTGGTATTTAACATCTCTGTTGTTTGCACAGTTTGTATTTGTCATATATTGTAAATAGTCAGTTGTTTTTAATGCAGAAATACACATGCACGTTTTTGAAAAAATTATCCTACTCAGTTGCACATATTTTGGAGCAGAGTATGTTATTTTTGATAACTCCACAGTATTTTACATTGTAATTTTGTCCTTATTGTATAGAATATTATTTTTTAATTTTGTTTTTTATATATTTTTATACTTGTATCGTTGCGTGAATCTATATGCTCCGATTGCCTGTCATTTTGCTGCCATTACACTGGAATTTCCCCACTGTGGGCCAATAACGGGTATTTCTATTCTATTCTTCTATTCTATAGATATATTTAAAACATGTTCAAACAATATGTTCAGTTTTATGAGATATACTTGTGGCCAGAAGGAAACATAAACATAACACAAACAAAAGCACTTCTGAACTTGTGACTACTTTGTTTTGATTGATATTCTCATGTTTTTCAACGCTGGCCTTTTTTTTTTTTTTGGACCATCTGAAACACATTCTTGTTTTTTTTTTTGTATTTATTTGTGTTTGTTTCGTATTTATTCATGACTATCACCATAACAGATGAATAATTTTACTTTATTTCCAGTGCAAAATTAATAAAACACATTTTTTGACCATTTTTTTTAATGTAAACAGCTCAAGGTGCATGGAGAAAATCTGTAAACATCAGTTTTCAAATCTTTTCATAGATTTGTAGTTGGATTCAGGTCTGGACTTTGACTAGGCCATTCTAACCCATGAATCTGCTTGATCTAAACCATCCCATAATACCTCTGGCTGGATGTCCTGCTGGGAGGTGGACCTCCTCCCCAGTCTCAGGTCTTCTGCAGCCTCTAACAGGTTTTCCTGGACTTAGCTCTATCCATCTTCCATTAACTCTGACCTGCTTCCCTGTACCTATTGATGAAAAGCTTCCCCCCAGCATGACACTTACACCACCATGGTTCACTGTTGGAATGATGATGTGCAGTGTTTGTTTTCCTACTACACACAGCAACATAGATGTGGGTCAAATAGTTCAGTTGGATAATGCTACAGGAGGCATAATGACTTATGGAAATATGCTCACAACTATTAAGTTGGTGAAAGTTGCTGTTTGACTGTGACGTCGACTGAAAGAGAAGACGAGTTTGGAGTAAATGTTTTGTGGTTTATGTACTAAAAGACTTTATTCAGTGTTATAAGGATCTCTGAAAGTCTGCTGACTAAGACATCTGACCTCTTTTCTTCTCTCTTGCGCTTTCTCCATTTCTTTCTGCTTTCATCTTCTACTGGATGGGAAAACTGGGTTCCAACTGAGCTGCCAAAGCTCAAACTGGAACATTTCCTCCTCCTGAATCCAGTCCATCTCTAACTAGAACTGAACTTTTATTGGCCCGCTTTGCCCTCTTGATCAACTTTCCTTCCCTAACTGGCCTAGATTTTCAGAGGTGTGTAGAGATTTGTGACTGGGCTCTTGTTCTGAAAGGCGGCTCGGCGCCTGGCCGTAAATCTCTCCTGTCCGACCTCAATCCAAACCTGGATCCAAGCATGCAGCCATAAAATTCCCCACCCTATCAACCAGCCCACTGCTGGAAGTCACCCTTCACCCTTGGCGCCTTTTTGCTGCTTTTTCTTTCTGAAGCTTAAAGACAACAAGCTGTTATGATGACACGGGATAATTAAGTGGAGAGAAAAAGCTGGTTAACAGGTGTAGCATACCACTGGGAGGATGTCAAACCTTGGATGCATTCCCAGTCTAGCCTTAAGGGGAGACAGAAAAACTGGTGACAATGACTCAGATAGGCTTGCATAACTCCTTTAAAGCTTTATTCAGCACTCATCTACAGAGCAAACACTGTTCACACTTATTGGAGCTCCCCTGGTATAGGTTATAAAACTTCTTCTGTTACAAAACAAACAAAATCATTGTTATCTGCATCTCTGCTGTTATCATTAATTCGACCCCCTTTTGCCAAAATGGACAACTCCAGTTTTCTCTAACATTTTTGCCATTTGGACCATAAAGAGCGGGATCTTCAACCATTCCTCTCTGCTCAGTCTCTCTGGATGCTCCAGAGTTCTGGTTCCACAGGATTTCGGCCTGAGGACTGAGACAGCCGAGCAAAAAGGTTCATTTTCTGTCTGTGTTGATTTGACCGGATGTTGTGGATCTTTATCCTGCTGATAGACCCATTTTCAGTTTTCTGGCAGAAGTTGCCAAATTGCTATTCTAAATCTCCTGGTATTTGAGCTCATGATGCATCCTGCTCTACCGGGGTTCCCAAGGCCTTTGGAAAAGAAACAGGCATCACAGATCCTCCACTTTACTTAACAGCATCAATGATGCCAGACCTACCTGGAGCATTTCCTACCAAAAGAATCTAAACGTAGTCTCATCTGACCAAAGCTCATATTTCTATTAAAATCTCAGAAGAGTTGAATAAACTCCACAGGTTTATATTTTTAACTGTAGGACAAATCATTTTTCCGCCCTGTAGGGAGCTTCTTATGTTTCCTATGGCGTCTTGGTGACAAGATAAAATCCTAATAAATGAAGTTTGTGGCTGTAACAAAAGATGAAAAGTTTAAGAGCAGAAATGGGAACCTATACTGTGAGTATTAGTTTCAGAAGTTAATGTTGAAAAAAACTATTTTGGAAAATTTGTTATTTTGTAATTTGTCTATTTTTTCTTTTTTTTTTTGTTTTAGTCCTTAAAATACCAGAATTTGCACATATATATTTTTTTATTTTTGTCTGACATTTTTTTAATATGAAATCAGATATTACGAGTAAATCTATTCTTGAATAGGCTTTTTATACAAAATACTTCCTTACTTTTGAGTAATTTCTTGGATGGGTTGGACGGCATTTTTCTGCTGCACCTCTGGTTCAGAGGCATAGATGTCTCTGCAGGGCACCATATATTTTATTTCGATCTCCAGAGAATTAACATTCCCAAATTAAAGAGTTTTCAGAGTAACAATATGTTGCTGAGGCAAAGGTGATTATACTTTAGGGCTTTTTTACACGTCTTTACCAGAGGTGACAGTAAGCGTGGAAGACGCTGATGGAACCATCAGCTCATGACTTTATTGGACATGTCCTCTTGTTACGTCCTTATAAGGCTTTACGTGAGAAAGAAAACCAGGAAAAATAACAATGCATGTTATCTGCCTGCTGCTCTTATCCTCTGAATCCCAAAGACAAGCAATCAAGTGGGTCACCATACACACACACACACACACACACACAAATCTGCTACAAGTGGTTGTGTATGTTTGTCCTCTTCGCCTCCATCCCTCCACGCTAGTTCCCCATCCAGGCTAATCTCCCCTTAAAACAGCACCGACTCAGCAGGCTGTGTTTACTCTGACCTGGGCGGATATGAAGTGTGTGTTTATATTATCTAGTGCTATTTTTTTGTCTGTGTGTATGGTTATTTTTTTTATTTCTTGTTGTTTGAAGTGCTAATCCTGTTGTTCAGCCTTTATCTGGTGATCACACACCCTCCTATCTTCTCACTTCACACCTCTGGAGATGCAGGAAATGGTCTCAGGTGAGAGCTTTCCACTTCATGGTCCAGGTTGTTCAGCTGCTTCAAAGAAGAAAAGCACTCCATGATATCACAACAGCAACCTGATGCTATTTCCAGGTGAGCTCTTGAGGAAACTTTTCATGGAAGGACAGATTTTATTTTGGCATCAAGGAGACGTGTTTCCAGTCAGGTTTTATGTATTCTACTTCCATGTTCAGCTAGAAGCAGGACCAGATGGACCTACTGGTTGGCTACTGACGACCCAGTTAGAACTGAAACTTCTGATACCACTTTAGATATATTCCTCTTTAGATTTGACAGAATACAGTGCCCCCTTGGATGTTTTACCCCTTTTATTGCTTTTACAAATCAGTGATCGACAGAATTTGGCTTTTTTGACAAAAAAAATAAATAAATAAATAAATAAAAAAAAAACCTTTAATGTCAAAGTAAAAACTGATTTCTACAAAATAATGACAAATAAAAATATTCAATATAAAATAAGTGAGTGCTTTGAGTAGTTTATCATAAGGTATGTAGTAGGACACACCATGGTCAAGTGGAAGAAAGTTCTTTGGTCTGATGAGACCAAAATGGAGCTTTTTGGTCATCAGACAAGACGCCAACCACTGCACATCCCCACAAACACACCATCCCCCCCGTGAAGCATGGCGGCGGCAGCATCATCGATCAGTCCTGGGGGGCAATTAGTTTCCATCTGCCAGAGAATGACGGCTTCAGAGAACATTTATGACCCAGCAAGACGACGACCCGAAGCATCAAGCTGAAGATACACAGAGATGGGCTGAAGACAACAAGGTGGAGGTTCTGGAGTGGCCTAGTCAAAGCCCAGACCTCTTCACAGCTGATCCCCAGCAACCTGACAGAGCTGGAAGAGTTTAGCAGGAAGACTGGAGGAAAACTGCAGCGTCCAGATGAGCAGCCGACTGAGACCTGTCCGTACAGACTCCCTGCTGGGACGGCAGCCAGAGGTGCAAATACAGGATGAAACCTGAGGGTACCCCACGTAAACATCCCACGTATATCAATTACACCTCACTAATAAGCAAGATCTCATCGAACAAGAGGGCTTCAGTTGAACTTGCAACTGCTGACCCCCAACCCTGAGGATCCAGCAGGTATGTTATGTTAGGAAAAGAAGTTTTCAGTAGTTCTTCAATGTTCTGTCGAACCTGCACCGTTGCAGCTTTGTCCAACTTCTTAAAGCTCATTTAAGATTCGGGGGAAAAAAAAAAATCAATATCAATGTATACTTTCTCAGTAATTTATACCTTTTCAGCTGCCTTAACCAGATGATTGTGTTCTCCCAACCCCACAGCCTGGTTCCTCCAGGGTAGATCCCGTCTGACCAGCTGGCTTCTGAACCAGCCGCCCGTAGTGTGGAGCATCTGGATCAACCCGTTATTTCTGACCCATGGCTGGTCGACTGTTCTAGGTCGACTAAATATGGCAGTGGAGAGTTTATGGGTCGGGCAGCAGATTCGTAGCAGAGACCTTGATGCTTCACCAGTTAACTCTTTGTGCATGAAAGCAGCAACACATTTTTACATATTTACTGTTTTTTACATTATTACTTTGGACCCCTGGTGTTTGCAGCTGGGCTGTAACTGAAGGTGATCAACGCTGAAATCTGCAAACCAGACGAATCACTAAACATGGCACAGATGATCAGAACTGAGGCAAAAAAGACTTTAAACCCACCTTAATGATTTCAGGTACAACAATGGACCATAAGGAAATACTATCAGAACCTGCCATGGGCAGAGAGACACTGGGAAAAGGTGGACTGGTCCCTCTGGGTTGAAGGGTCTCTGCCTCAAGAAGTGGGGTTACAGTAGCTTGGTGTTCATGGATGGAGCAGGGGTTGGACATATGGCCTTCGTCTGCATTAATCTGGATGCTGCTGCGGTCTGTTGTGGTGAAAAAAAGTAAAGCTCTCAAATTTCACGTCACTTATGGTCATGAGATATGGATCATGACCGGAAGAACGAGATTCTGGATAAAAGCGGCTGAAATGAGCTTTTCTCTGGAGGGAGGCCAGAGGTGAGGAGCTCCGTCATCAGGCGGGGTTCCGCCATCAGGCCGAGCTCAAAGTAGAGTCACTATTTCTCTGCTTTGAAAGGAGGTGGCTTGGGCATCTGATCAGCACGCCTCCTTTTGGACACCCCAGGGGACGCTTGTCTTCAGCATGGACAGGGAAGCTGTTCAGAGCTGATGGGGAGATGGATGGAGCTAAATGCAGGAGAACCCTGGAAGCAAACCTGTTAGAGGCTGCAGGAGACCTGAGACTGGGGTGGAGGTTCACCCTCCAGCAGGACCACCACCCGAAACATACAGCCAGAGATACAATAAAATACTTTCAGGTTTTTATTTGTAATGTGACAAAAAGAAAGTTGAAGCAGTGAACTGCAGCTCTTCAGGAACCTTGAAGCCATCATGTTTCGACTGATGACAGTAAATCAAGTCTATGTTCGAACATGTGGCTGTCAGCCAGCTGCAGAGTGCCAGCAAGCCCTACTTTACTTAATCTTTCTACCATCTGTTATTAACGGTGATAATGCATCCAGCGTGGAGCTGGAGCTACTTGAACAAGCTTGTGTGTTTTCCCCACACCTTTCCATACATTAAGCGGTGAATGTAACTCAGTCAACAGTATTCAGTCAGGCCTGAGCTGAGCAGGTGACCCAGAAAAAAAAGCCAACGGAGATGGAGGCAGAAGAGGCTGGGAGGAAACGAGAGGCTGATATTTATAGATATGAGGATGATGATGATCCCCAATGGAGGATGTGAACAGCCAGACATGTGGATAAAGTGTCAGTGAGAATACATTCCAGCACTAAAAGCTGTCTTCTTGCAGATAAGACCAGAGCATCATCAATATCCCCCCACTGTACAATTCCACTACAACCTCCCGATATTCCTTCAGCCTGTTTCCAGACAGCAGCGGTTTTTTAACTGTGTGTGTTTTCAGATAATGTTTTCAGATACCAAAATGCTGAGGTCAATCCAGTTTTAGGGAAGATTGGTTGCTTAGTGATAGAGAAGTTTTTGAAAGCTCCCCACCGAACCTGTTGGTGTCACAGCAAGCTGCAAGTTTATTTACAACATTAATAAAGGCGTGAAAAATGGCTGAGAATAGATTCATTTTTCAATTTAGTGCATAATCTAAAATTAAACTTGAATTTAAACCTGTGCTGACCTCAGGACACCGATACTCAGTATCAGTTATGATGTTCTGCGCGAACATTACATTTGAACAGGATTTGCAGCAGCAGCGATGATCACTGATTAGCTTTGCCTACACTTATCCACAACTCTGGACTCCAGTAGGAGTATTAATAAGAGAAAATTGCTCATAAACGGTCGATAAGGGTCAATTTCTTTTCACCTGACAGATGCTCAGATTGATTTTAACACCAGGATTTAAACATAGTCATGGTGAATAGAACAGCACATTAACAAGAGCTTCAGGCAGCGAAGCTACTTCCAGAAGATTCGGTTCAATAACTCCGAAAGTTGGGTGTGAAAATGTGAAACTTTAACTCAGCCAGAGAAAAGATATTTTTTTCCTCCATTCATGATGTTTTCCAACTTGCCAGAACTTTCCACTGAATATCTTGAAGTTCTTTGGCATGAAATAACTCGAATGCAAATATACCAGATGCCAGCAGGAGCCCGCTCAAGTCCAAAAATATTGATAATGGTCTTAAGAAGCCTAACCTCTATTTTCAGGTGCCTTTTCAGCCAACATTAACCCGTCCTCTCTCCATGCATTGTCCGCTCTTCCCTCCCTCCTTTGCCCCCCCCCAGACATACGGTTGTCTGTAGGCCTGGTGGCGCTCCGTTCCATCGCTCAGACCTGCACTGTCACCTGCCTCATTAGTGCAGAACCGGTGGAGAAGAAATCCACATGTACAGAAATCCAAAAGCAGCACGAAGCAACAAACATGAAGATGCACGCATGCAGGGGGAGGAAACTCACATGGCCAGGCAGGCATCCACACACTCAGCTGAGAGTGAGAGAAAATGAGACGGGAAGATGTTGTTCTCGCTCTCTGATGTGTGTGACGGGAAGCCAGAGCGTGTGTGTAGCAGAGGCCGTCTCGCTGTGACAGAGTGTTTTGATTTTCCTCTTGTTAGACAGGGGAATGACTTATGGCCACACCATTGTCTGTTAAAGACCCAGGACCCTCAATCTGTCTGCTCAGACCACGCTGATTCTAAAGGCACGTCCAGGAAGCAGCTGTGAAACTACTATTTAACTGATATCTACAGTCAAAGACTGAAAGCAATATTCCAGGAGCAAACCTGCCAAAAGCTGCTCCGCTCTGCCAATATTCAGCTTTTTACATTTTATCAATTTCATGCTAAAAACAAAAGGCCACAGTTCAGTCCCCGATTGTGTTCTTGGCAAAGTGGAAAAAAAAGGCAATTATGAGAAAGAAGAAGTCGCTGCTAAAACACAGCATTATAATATTAATGACAATGACGAAGGCGTCGGTGCAGAACTGTGTGGAATCTGATTAAAATGACACATTAGAATCAGTTCAGGTTCAGGGATCCAGCTGTACACAGACAGCAACGGCAGTATTTAGCAGCTGCACACTAAAAGCTACATTAGGCTGGAATAATGTTTATTAGCAGAAAACAGAATAGACTCACAATTATGTTCCTCTCATAATCCTGCCGTTCGCTGGGGATGGATGAGGAAAACCGGCTCCGAGGAGGAAGAGTTTGACAACACCTGAAGGGTCCACGTCAGCAGCACCAGTTTATGAAGGTATAGTTCATAATAAGGCATCACAACCATAAAAACTGGGGACATTTATATGTTAAGTTGACAGCATGCTCCATTTAAAAGATACTAACCTGGAAAACAGAATTTATTCTGTTTCAGATCTTAAAACAAATGACCAGAAAAAAAAATTAATTAAATAACTGGACTAAAAACAAGCAATTTTAAAATGATGATTTCATTCATTAAAGCTGCTTCTGGAGCTCTGTCTCTGGAGTTATGGTGCTATGGGCTTCACTTCTCTTCACTCGGTTAACTTCTCCTACTGCTCTCCAGTTTTGCATTATTTTCTGTTCTTCAGTTTTTAACTTTGCTTTCTCTGTTTTTTCTTCATAGAAGCTGCACCTGGTCTGGCGTTCTGTTTAGCTGCAACGCCTTCCTGGAAGCAGGCATCAGCTGAGCTGCTACTGCCGACAACTTAACGTTTCCCTTCCGTAGATGATGCACTTGGCCTCTCTCTTTAAACAAAGCTATTGGCTGAGCTTTGACTGCGACGAACTGCATGGGGATCTTTCATCCTACAGCCTTTAAAGGTGGCTCAGAGTTGATCTGTTTAGTTGTGTTTCTCTCCAAGATGAAGCCACGACAGAAGCTCCTATTGCCACTCAGTTTTTACTTTACTTTAACACAAAAAGTACTCCTGGACCTTCTTTTTTGTCTGTATGCTCTGTCTCAACATGAATGCACCAATCAGCTAAGAAAAAAAACAAAAAAAAAAAAACAAAGAAAAAAGGAACAAAACTGCTTGATAGGTGGCTTGTTTGCTGAGAAGCCTATAAAAATCTAGATTAAATATAAGGAAAAATAAGTTATGCTGTTGGAAATATTGTAATCCAGGTTTAGGAGCATTTTATTTGATAATTACGACAAAAACAGTGATATTTGTAATTTGGCAACACATTCTGCTTCAGTTCAGTGATGAAATGATCAGAAAATAAACAGAGGGATTACTTGTTCATCAGCATGGTGGATGCACGCGTGCAACCTGACTGCAGAAAGAGCCGGCCGGCCTTTAAAGGGGCAGTGTTATGTAGTTTCCTGACATATAGAATCATTTTACAGCTCAATCCAGTAACTATGTTACCTTCAGTTGTTACAAAGATGTTGTATATATCAAATATGACTTAAAAGAAATTTGACTTCATAATTTAACACCTTGAAATTGAGGTTCTGACTTTTTAAGAAAGTTCTGCTCTTTCTGAAACTCCGCCTCCAGGAAGTCATCACAACATTGCTCCTCTATTAACCCTTTATCAACGTTTTCACCGGCACTGCACCGAGAAGTAGCTCGTATAATGAGCTCAGCAAATTTGGAGTTCCACCAGGTGTTTGCTAATTCTGCCATTTGGCTACTCTGAAGGAGCTGAGTGGGGAAGTCACTGCAGAGGGGGGCTCTGTGAGGTGGAGCTAGGGCCATTCAGGCGTTTTGCACAACTGAATGGTTGCCACGGGAGACTAAAGGATTTCTCAAACATGCATGAAAGAATCAAAGCAGCACTCCAGGTATGTTTTTGATGAGGGAACATTATAACATGATATAAAGCTCAAAAAAGTCAATTTTACATAATACTTCCCCTTTACACTAACCGGTTGCCATAGTGACCCGCCATCATCTTGCCGTTTTAACATTAGCTTGCATGTCGTCAGCGGACTACAACTGTTTGTCACTGAGTGATGAAATAAATTATGCTACCAAACTGCTGTTATTGAGATGTATCACATTCACTGGCCGGACATCACTGGCAAGGGATGTCAAAGCAGTTTTGTTCAGCAGCTCTCAGTGAGATGCACCAAGTGCCTCTAAATAAGGCAAACATATCCATGGTGAGCAAGGGCGCCGGAATGGTTTCCTAAAACCTAAAACTGTCGTTTTTTAATTTATTTTCTTTAAGGTTCTTTTTCCAGCTCTTGTGGCCTTTATTTGACAGCGATCTGACAAGAAAGCCGGTCGTGAGAGAGCAGGAAGACATGCGGCTAAGTCAATGGGCTGAGGCTGGAACCTGTGACAGCCAGTCGAGTCTGTACACTGGGCGACCGCTCGAACCACGGCACCACACGACGTCCCTAGAACTGTCACTTTTAATGAAAAACTGAATTCATATTTAGTGTGCCAAGGATGAATGAAATACGATAATTTCTACCTATTTTGGTAACAATTAGTGGCCATTTGGACTGCAGGGAATTTCGCGCCGTTCTAGTTGAATTTTTCCAGTCGAGCAAAATAAGAATAGATGCTCGTTTTCAACGAGTATCTCCAGGCCCTGATTTTCACACATGAAAATCATTTGTGAAAACCATGAACCACATGAAAAATGAAGATGTGTCTGCAGCCATCAAGGCAGGTGGTAAACTTAGCCATCAGGAATCAAAAGCACAGCAGGCTGAACGGGAAGCAGTGCGCGCAGGTGCAGAGATGCTGCACTGAAAAAACCCCTCAGACATCTGCAGCAGGTGCTGCACAGCTGCATGGCGAGTTGCACCGGGCAAAGAGAGGTGATCTGCTCTGGCTGCCGGTTGTAAATT
Source organism: Anableps anableps (assembly GCA_014839685.1). Taxonomy (NCBI): domain Eukaryota; kingdom Metazoa; phylum Chordata; class Actinopteri; order Cyprinodontiformes; family Anablepidae; genus Anableps; species Anableps anableps. Next base: position 1,661,426 of record CM026087.1, on the reverse strand, counting down.
TTAGTAGCCTAATTGTAAATAGTATAAATAGATAGAATTATATATTCTTGCTTTCTTTCTGCAGGCGACATGCGCAGTACAGTGGGTGCTGATGTAGCGTGACGTTCACCAATAATCCTTCTATACTCATGAAAACAACTGTTTATGGGAATTAATGAAGATATTCTGCTCACCTAGTAATAACTGGATTGATGCCCAGTCACTCCATTATCAAACATATTTTTAGTAACAACCCAACGAGCGGAGAAAACTAACTTCTGACTCTATTAGAGTTTCTGGACTCAGCTACATCCATCACTTTTAGCCTCGCTGAAGGAGAATAAATGTTTCTCAAATTTGGAGGAGTACCTGGGACTCCCCCCACCCCACCAGAACCAGCTCAGCTAGAAAGAGACCATGTCTGCTTTTCATTAGGAGTTTATCAGTCCCAGATGGCTGGTTTTAAATCTACTTTAAAGGATATTTAGTTACCCAAAGGGTAAAATTTGTAGCAAACCTTCGAATGAGCGCTATTCAACAGCCCTGACATCTCTGACAACATCATTACCCGCCCTGCTTCAGAACCTGCAGGACTTCAGACTGAAAACACAGTCGGACATGAGAGCATGAGCTGCAGTGTGTGTGTGTGAGTGAGAGATAGTTCACTGACCCCGTGGGTGAGAGGAAACAGATGCTTTGTGAGGGAGTTTACACAAGACCACAGGATCAAATCCAAGCCACAGGCAGGAATGAGCTTGTTGCTCAACAGCACTTAAACACAGCAGCGTAACGTGAGGAGGGCTCGCTCTGCCTGGAACACATCGCTTCACACCCCTCATCCAACCGGGTTGTAAACGACGCTGAGAAATGACAGCAGTCATGCATTTGCTTTTTAATCGCATTGTAAAGGTTGAAATAATTCACTCTCTGCACTTCCCACTTTCAGATTAAACTAAAACGTCTTCAGAAATAAAGGAATCTAGTTTTGTGAGGATAAATCTGATCAACGTGTCAACAAGCTCGAAGGTCTCCGACATAAGCTGGAGCACTTTTCACTCTTAATGAGCCTCAGTAGATGGGTGGATTACTTAAAATGTCACTTTTTAAACAATGTAAAGACGAGACTTTGATAGGACTCTACCAGCTGCCTCACAGCATAATGCTGCCTCCACCATGTTTCAGTGTGGGCATGGTATCCTTGAGGTGACACATTCTAGCCCTGAAGGCTCCAGCTTGGGTTCAACAAACCGTAACATTTCCTGCCATGAAAGTTTGGGAGATTCCAGCCAGGCCAGGATAATTTCAGCCGTGCCTTTTATTAACTTGGTTCGACCCTTCTCCTGACTGAGACCTTTGAATAGTGAAACATCTGAACCTCCCTGCTGACTGTGGGTTTAGCTAAAAGTTGCACATGTTAAAAAAAATCTGATGGCAGGTGTGAACTTTAAACAGAATGCTTCAACAAAGTGTTAGTTTGCTCCTATGCAATCTGGTTATTATTAATATACAGTTTTTATTTTGCCACTTTAATGCCCAGCTTCTACAGCAAAGTCCTGAAGTGTATTTTTAGGAGCCTATTTGTTAATCCAGCAACATTTATTCAGTCAGAATGGATAAGTGCCCTCGAGCTTGAGACTCAAGTTGCACTTGGGCACAAAAATAAAAGACTTCAGATTTGACTTGAGGCCAGTTTGCACAGCAGGGCCCAGCCTGGTTTCAAAGCCCTCAGGCCCAGTCCCGGCCCGCTCCCTGGAACCCTGGGAGCTGTGGTTCCATTCGGGCTGGCCCCAGGAGCTACATATAAACAATGAAATGAAACGATCACACTTAAACTATGCGCACCCGCATGTACAAACGTCTCTGGGTTTTGAGGTTGATCTGGAGGATGACTCTGCGCTCGACACTGGAGACTGGAAGTACACGCATCACTTCAGCCAGAGCTTTGAAATCAGGAAACATTTCTCCAATTCAAGTGATCAGAAGTCAGCAAGACTCTGAACGAGGGGGAGGAAATCAGATGCACCAAACGCAAGTCCAGCTCAGAGGTGATAGTCAGATGAAAATGTTTTGATTGATTCAGCTGAAGGTAAAGTTGAGTAATTTTTTTACTGGTTCTAGAATTACCACTCATGGTGACATACCTTGTTACCTCGGTGGCAACAAGGTGTTATTTTCACAACCAGGAGCTGCTGATTAGCATCAATAAAGCTCAAATAACACCTGAACTGCGACCCCAAATCTCCAGAGGAGTTGAGGAGGAGGCTTCATGGATCAGAGCAGAGAGAGAAGGAGGAAGTTCAAACCATCTCTTCCACCCACCATAATGAGCAAGGATCATATCTCCATCTCCAGCGTCTCTCTGCTTGGCTTTCTAACCCCACGGCCAGACAGAGATTTAAGGGGGAGCAGCAAAAGCAAAGGAGGTGGATTAGCAGAGCTGCTAACAATGAATGGTGTCATCCAGGACATGTTGCTGTAGAATATCATCTCTGCTGCCTGGATATTCAGATGTTAGCATGTCAGGACAGTCATGAGTCTGCCATACAGCAGCACTCCTCAGTCAGAGGCCTCTTCAGATACGTTGCAAGACTGACTGCTCCTGGAGATCCTTCCTTCCCACAGCGTCATCTACGACGACTCTTTGAAGATACTTGGATGATACGAGTTACGACAACATTTAATTTCCCTACAGGATAAATAACGTTTTTTTGAACTGAACTGAATGTAATAATTTTGGAAAAACATTCCAGGTCTGGATTCCTCACCTGAAGACTTGAGACCTGACTTGGAACTGGAAAAAAACGACTTGCAAGCATCTCTGTCAGATCCTCAGAGGCCACCGATCCTGATGGTAGACTATGCTTTTAGGTAAGTCATCAAGTTGTAATTTGTAGCAAATTAAACTTTTTACCAAAGCATCTTTTATCAGCGCCTGATGTTTAAACTCTAATCTGACTGCAGAGCGATGAGCAGCAGTTACGGTTGCATTTAAAACCAGCAGCGTTTCCTCCTGTACATCCTGCTAACCCACACAGCCACTAAGAGACCTTTCCACTCTGGAAACAAGCATTCATTTGCACATGAACTGTTACACAACCATCATTGTCACGTCCGTGTCGAGTCCGACAGGGAACGACAGGAGGAGGTGGGATACCAGAGCGCTGTCGGAGTAAACAAAGCGCTGCCCAGGTCGCTGTGCTGTCAGCGCGTGTGGGAGGAGAGACAGGTGGAAACAATGTGTTCTTCACCTGGGTTTAAGGGCTCTCCAGACTGGGATGACAGCAGGGGGCCTGAGAGAAGTTGGGGGAGGAGCACCAACAACCAGCTGAGGCAGGGCTCTTTCTCCTGGAGTCTTCCACATCTGCTCAAATATATAAACTAACACGCTGAAGACGCTGAATATAATGCAAACTTTCCTTCAGCTGAGGAGAGCACTGTTTTCCTGACATTCCTTTGTTCACTGATGCCTTCAGGTAATTAATTCATCATTTGCAGGTGTTTCAGTGCCTCCTTGTCTTTGGTTCAGCAGACAGTTTAAGTGCCTTTTGATTGTTGACTCACTTCACAGTTTTGACAGAGTCGCAGCTTGAATCTCTGCAGCTGTGAAAAAATGTTTAAATTGAAACGTCCTGTCAGAGAATATAGGGTAGAAAGATTATACTTTTAAAAGTTCAGTCCCATAGTTTCTAACTACAGTACCCGGCATGATTTACACGCTGTGTTGGTACAGGGAAGTGATCTGCTGACCAGACGGCCCACAGCACCATGTTTTAAAGCCCCGATCATGCCCTGCAGCACTTGTGGAACAGTTATTGCGCTGGTTTTGTTACAAATGAAAAAAACTGAAACCAAAACAGATGAACAGATGTGAAGGTTGCTGTAAGATGATGATGTAGCACCATGATGGCTGTGAGTCTGGGGTCAGAGCAGGGACTGATCCCGCCAGAACCCTAAAATGGGGGTTTATTTACACGAAAATGTCGACTTATGCTAAAAACAAACTATAAAAAGGCTTTAAAATTCAAAATAAAGGGCTTAATGATAATAACAGCTGCAGAGAGAGTATCTGATATCACAGAAACACCATCGGACCTCCTGCTTCGTGCTCAGCTGACTGACCCGCTCCTCTTCGCTCTCCAGGCTGAGGTGAACACCACCAGATGACCGTCCGGTTCTGGGAACCGGATGCAGCATGTATGAAATGCAGAGCTCACCATCATTATATGCTCTGATTTTCTCTCAGAGAATGAAATCAGGGACACTGCAGTGTGCTGAGCTATCTGGGCCAAAGCAATCCAGAACCGGGTCAGTCATGAGCGCTCAGTTCACCTGCAGAACTTCAGCTTAAATCGGCTCTGAAACGTATTTCCATCTAACCTTAAATATATAAATCCACAACACAGACTGAAAACCCAAACAGAAAGATGTGGGTGAAAAACTAAGTACACCCCCTGATCCTGCGGCTTGTCGGACCACCTCCCAGGACTGGCTCAGGTCTTATTTCATCGGTCTCACATCTCTTTGGAGAAATTTTGCTTTGCGGACATTCATTTCTGCTCAGCTCTCTGACGGTCCCATCACAGTATTTCAGTTTGGTTGTGATCTGGACTTTGACTAAGCCATTTCAACACCTTGATTCTTTTCTTTTTTAGCCATTCTGTTGTAGATCAGCTGCTGTGTTTGGGATCATTGTTCTGTTGATGACCCGGTTTGGACCAAACTGCAGCTGTCGGACAGACGGACTCACATCTGACTGTCTTCAGAGCGGTTGCCCAGGTCCCAAATCACCAGCCCTCCACCACCGTGCTTCACAGTTGGTATGAGTCGGCCTCATCTGCCCAGAGGACATTGTCTCAGAAGTCTTGTCCTTTATTTGGATGCAGCTTTGCTAACTTGAGTCCAAATTGTTAGAGAGAAGAGGCTTTCTCCTTCAACACTTCAGTGTTTTTGTAACTGTCCTGACATGACCTTTAACCTCCTAACTGAGCCCTGCAGAGTCTGAAATAAAGCACAAAGTTTCTCGTTGTGGCGCTGACGACCGAGAAGACGGCCAGCTGCCACTTGGGAAACACAGACCCATCTGATGGATTTAGGATGGAAATGGGCTCTTCTCAGATTGATGAGCAACAGCAGTTTCTCCTCCAGGCTCATTGCTGATGTCCTCCCGCCCTGGCAGTGTGTTACAACACCTATTATCCCTGGAGCAGCAAACAGATGCTCCCACTGAGCATCAGAACATCTCAGCTGGTGGATATGGGTTCACTTCGTTGTTCACACTGAGCTACTCTACTTTTCCTAAACTCTGTTTAATATTCAAGAACCAGGCTTAAAGGTGTACTTTTAATGGTGAGTTCTGCAGCAGTTGGTTTAATTCTCATAATTGCTTGAGTGGATGGTTCTTTAAGCAGAATATCTGGATATATCTTGCATAACTAATCATTCTGGGGGAAACATGTTCATTTACACATGCATGCAAAAGCAGATTCAACTTTGGCGCAGTGGCGGCACCCAGAGCAGCCTGGAGTCCTGCCAAGCCCAGCCAGTGGTTCATGCATGCAACACGCAGGAGGAAGAGGAGGGGAAGCAGCAGCAGGGCTGGTTTTGGTTTAAAAAGGCTGATGCAAGCAAACAAAACCCTTCTGCTCGACACAGAGAGGGGTGGGATGCATGTCAGCTCATGTGCACACATGCAGAACATGTCTCTGTGTGAGAACTATGCTTCATGTGTGGGTGTGTGGAGGTGATAAATATATAGGAGACAGAATGAAGGAATAAAGTGGAACTAGAATAAAGCTGAGGGAGTTCAGAATCTCTCTATTCTCCACAGATAACAGATGTTCCTGCAGCCGGATCGAGTCTGAACCCTCGAAGGTTGCCTCGGAGTGCGGGCTGAAGACGGAGACCTATACATGCAGCACCGCAAACATCCCCTCCCTTCCTCCCTGCTCCCAGCTGGAGGGCGCTGCCCTCATCCAGGCGCTGCTGACAGGGTCAGGGGTGAGGCAGGACGAGGCAGGGTCACCCCCCCAGGCAGGGTTCAGTGGAGGAATGTCAGCGCTCCTGCTGTGGGAGCCATGGATTAGGTTGATTGTGGCTGAAACAAGTGGGTGTATTTTACTGTCAGGTAAAAGTTTTTCCTTTTAGAAAACACTAAGATTTATGATAAAACTCCAGTTTAGCCAAAGTTACTGGTAATATTTTGCTGATGTTATACTGGGAGGTCAATAAAACCTGACTTTTCCTCAACGTTCTCCCTGACCTGCTGCTGGGTTCCTTGGTCTTCATGATGCTGGTTGTTCTCAGAGGAACCAGAACACCTGCGTTTATTTACCAATTAAGTGACTTTTGAAACCAATTTTGATGAACTGGGTTTTATCTAGGAGTAGCAGAGCACACAAGGGCTGTAAAAAAAAAAATGCATGCCACACTTTTTAGATTTTTATTCGTAAAAACGTTTTAAACTACAAAACATTTAATTTCTACTTCTCAGTCAAGCATAACTTCGTAGGGCACCTGTGATTCTTTCAGCTATTATTCACATTTTCCAGTTTCCTATTTTCCAGAAATATCACTTTAAAGTAAGGAAACAAGGATGGAAAGAAAGGAAAGATAAAGGTAGGAAGGAAAGATGAGAAAAAAATAAGGAAGGACAAGAAATGGACGAGTTAAGGGAATAAACAAAAGAATGAGGGCAAGTAGAAAACTAGGAAGGAAAAAAACGATGCTGGGAAGAAAGAATGAAAGGACAAAAGGAAGGATATAAGGGGATAAGGAGGGAGGGTAGGATGGAACATTTGGCGATGGCATAAAGTCTGGGAAAAGAACACGATTTCCAGTATTTGATTTTCTTTTCCACATTTGTCCAAACCTGAAAACTCCAACAATAAATTCCAGATTGTGGAGGAACCCTGACTTCATGTTGGTCCGTTACATAAAAGCCAAAGAAATACAAACAAGGGTTCTAAAATGACAAGTTGTGAAAGAGTTCAGGGCGTAAACACTCGTCGAGGCTCTGGATGAAGCTGGGTTGAGATCCTGTGTTTGTGCTGTTCCGTCTCAGAACCCGTGATCGGAAGGTTTCTGCTGCATGACAACAGACCGGCTGACGCATACTGAAGCAGTGTTCATGCAGCCTTCTCAGAGATGGACTCGCATACCAGCGTTTTCCACCACAAACACGCACACATCACCAAAATGAGCCCATTGTCCTGTGGTGGAACCCAGATGGAGAGGCCAGAGGAATCTGCTGCAGAGAGCTCCACTTTATCACATCCGAGCTCCGCCCTCGACCCGGCTCCCCCCATCTGCAGATAACAACTCATCCCAACACTACACAGCTTTTATTCTGGAGGCCGCTGCTCGGAGGATGTTAGCCAGCTCTGCCGGGGTCAGAGGTCAGCTTTGCTTGGGCTGTAAGGTCGCTGCTGCAGTGTGGGGCACCACTGTGCTGTCCACCGTGTCCCTGCTGAAGATGAAGCTCAGCGGGCCTCATGAATCCTGCATGAGGGTCCTGCCATGGCAGGATGGAGGGGAAAAACAAAAGGGCAAGATTTCATCTAAGAGAGGGAGAGGAGGGATAAAGAGGCTCCTGTGATTCCCAACAAAGACGAGCTTTATTGCAACAAGGGTCAAATGGGCGTTTTATTCATGGTTTCCTCCTCCACACTGAGAAGAGCTCCCCGAGGGGCTTTAAGGCAGAGGAGGTGTCCCATGTTCGGGTTAATGCAGTTCTTCTCCCCTTCATGAGGAAACATTTGGCTCCCTCCATTATCGCCCTCACGGGAACAAAAAGATCCATGACATGTCTGGATCTGTCGGATCTGGTGGATCTCCAGCCCGGAGCCGTATAAGCTCTGCTGTGTCCTCATGGCTCTCACTCCGAGCATTGTTCGGGCCGGGCCGGGCCGAGAAGCAGATGTTTGGTGTGCAGCAGCTTGCCAGCATCAGGCGCATTCCTCAGCGGCTGTCACTGGCACAGAGATGACAGAATGTTCTCGAGCAGAGCCAGACCCGCGTCCGTATTTAACAGGATCCACTGCCGGGCAGGAAGCCGGAGAAATTCTCCTCTCTTTGTGCTGCATGTGCGGCACATTTGTGAAATCCAGCAGAACACCGTCGAGAGCCCGAGTGGGTGGACAGCAGAGGACGGGAGAGTTGTTCTAGTAACTCAGGGCCAGAGATGCATGGACGACACGTGGCTGGCGCTGCGGAGCCAGGTCCAGAGCTGGACAGATCCCGGAGAGTGGGAAACGGAGCACATTCCAGCTTCATGTGGTTCTTGAAAAATGTTCCAAAACTGAGGGCTAAATTCTCTGAAAGTTCACCACTTTGGCACTTTTACCAGCATCAGATCACTGCCTGACTACGTTCACAACACACAGAGAGAGAAAAATATACACAGTGCTTTCAAAAGAAAAAAATCTGAAAAGTGTGGCGTGCATTTCTATTCTCCCTGAGCAGATCCTTTACAAGGGGCCTGTCCCTAGCAGCTTTAAACACCTACAGACCAGCCGCTCGTCTTCACAGAACATACGAACAACAGTTTTTGCCACATATTATCTGTTGGATTCAGGTCTGGACTTTGACTAGACCATTCTAACCCATGAATCTGCTTTGATCTAAACCATCCCATAATATCTCTGGCTGGATGTTCAGGGTGGTTGTCCTGGTGGAAAGTGAACCTCCACCCTAGTCTCAGATCCTCTGCAGCCTCGAAAACCCAGCATGGTGTGAAATTTCAAAAATCCTACAGGATTTCAATCCTACTTGAACATTTCTAGAACTATGCCGCTCCTGGTGGCAACATGTTGAAGCAGTTCTGTTACACTGGCTCTGATTTGATGTTTTTGTAGACTTCTGTTCATTTTATTTTATTGTCTTTGATTGAGGCGCTGCTTTTTTATTATTATCCAGTTATTCCCTCTGGCTCTGGATGATGTGCAGCTGGGAGGATTTTTGCTCTTCCTCTTTTGGACAGTTGCTATTATTTGAAAAGATCAAATAACACCTGAACTATGATCCCAAATCCCAGAGGAGATGAAAAGGAGGCTTTAAGGATGCAGAGAGAGAAGGAGCAAGTTCAAATCATCTCTTCCATCCATCATGATGGACAAGGATCATATCCCGACTTCGTCTCTCTGCTCAGCTTTCTAACCATTTCTAACGACCAGACAGAGCTCTAAAGAGGAGCAGCAAAAGCAAAGGAGGTGGATCAGCAGAGCTTCCCAGCAGCTGATGGCATCATCCAGGACGTGTTGCTGTGGAATACCGTCTCTCCTGTCTGGATGTTGAGCTGTTAGCATGTCAGGACAGTCATTGGACCGTCATACAGCAACAGCCTTCAGTCAGGCACCTCTTCAGATACGCTGCAAGACTTACTGCTACTGGAGATCCTTCCTGCCCATAGAATCACCATCCACAACGACTCTTTAAGAAACCTGGATGATATCAGTTACGACAACTTTTCAGTATTTCCGAATTGAACTGAACATGATGTGACAGTAATTCCTGCACAATGGAAAGCGCCAGCCTGGACAACACAGAGCTGTCAGACAGATCCAACTGGTATCAGTCCATCAGTAAATGAGGAGCTGTGTGATGTTAATGTCTTTACTGCTAGTGCTGGTGAAAGGATGGGAAGGAGACAGCAGTGGAAACACTCCTCATGGATCCTCAAAAAGAGGACGAAATCAGACATTTTCCAAAATAATATTTGACATGAACTGATATTTGGTCATCTGAGCAAAAAAGATCCTCTTCTGGTCTGAGTACCTTCTTCCACGTGCTAGCTGTGCTCCCTGCACGGCTAACTGCTCAATCCTGACTTGTTTCAACATTTGAAGGCTTTTCTCTCACCATTCTGCTATAACGGCAGGATCAGTGGAGTGTTGCAGCCACAGATTCTCCAACTTGATCTGTGCAGCATCAGAACCACACCATCCAGCCAACGAAGGGGTGGCTGAACAAGAAGCACATTAATGTCATGGAGGCTTTGAAGCCTTCAGCTTCTCAATGGCAGCAGGAAATCTGCAGGATTTAGACGGTTGGACCTTTATTTGCACAGTCCCGTCCAACATCTGTTTCTCTGCTAAGCACAAGGGGATGAAATACTTGATGACATGCATGACTTTTTATGGCTGATATTCTGTCTCTTCACATTAAAATGAAACTACAATCATGATGACAGGATCTCCCTGTCTTTGAACGATGGGTTAAAACGATAAAGCTTGAGCCAGATTTAAACCAACTCTTTTCTTACTGGCCTCCAGATGTTAACACTGTCTTATTAAGCCATGTTGCTTCAAAGGAGTCATCATGTCTGTGAATTCAGAGACCTCTGTCATATTCCTGCAGGTGTACTTTAAATTCTCAAGGTTTCTCTTAGAGATTTAAAAAAAAAAAAAAAAAAATCTGTATACCTTTTATTTTTATGTTTTTATGAATGTTTATTTTTCATTTTTTGTTGCATCACTTCATGCAGACCTGAGACTCCGAGCCTCCCTGACATGATCAGCCTCTCTCTCCCCAGGTTCTCCAGTTCTCTGTACCAAACACACCTAAGATAATCAAGCTAATAAAACACTGTTTACGACATCAAGCGGGGCTACAAACTGCTTTCAAACAAAAATTTAGAATATCTCATCATGATTTGCAGTTTGGAAAACAAATCTGAGCAAAATGGAGGACAAAAAGATTTAAAGTAAAGCAGTATACAGACACTATGTACAGTAGATGAATAGTGTCTGCAGATCATGACTCCAAAGAATAAGACAAAACCCTGAACCAATCAAAATCAAGGCCTGAGAGATTCATTCGGCTGATGCATGATTCTAATTTGGTTTAAAGGAGCCCTAAAAAGCTGCTTAAAGGATGGGGACTAGGGACAACAGGCTCATTTAGGACATTTTCTTGCTTCAAATGTCTTCTAAACTGGAGCGCCACAACAGTTGGTGTATATGGCAATCTCGAAAACGTGGTGGAGGCTGTGTCATGGTTTGGGGCTGCATTTCATTTGGTTACATTTGCTGGTAAGTTGCCAGTCTTTTACAAATTGAGGGAATTATGCATCAGTAAAAAGCTCTAATTGTGCTAAAATGGAACCAGTGCGGTGCACGATGAAGATTTCAACGCTCTCTAATCCAGTGAGGAGGAGGAAGACAGCGGGAATGTCGGATGTCGGATAATGGGTCAGATGTGCAGAAGATCAGTGACTGCCATGAATGTATTTGAAGAAGTAGAAACTATTTGACTTTCAGCACCAGGCTGTAATGTGTTGCTGCATCCACATGGTGGTGGTAATGCACCAAAGGTACTGTGAATACGAAGAATCCAGATCAACTCTGAACTGAGACAAATGGTTAATCAAAGCATGCAAGTTTGTTCAGAACCTTTGGGTCATCCAGTGAGGCCGGATAACCTGCTGACAAGTGATGGAGTCAAGTTAGGAGGCAGAAACAGACCCAGAGAGGATCGGCTGAGAGGGAGGCTAAAGAAACCAACCTGGCGTGGGTCCGGATGACGAACCAAACAGACTCAGATGGCAGAACGTGGCTGCAGAGGACTAAAGAAGCAGACCGATGAATGACAGAATCTGAAGAGCCACACTCACATGAACAACCGAGCATCTTCAGTCAGAAGCTTTTCAGACTTGCTGAAACACAGACCTCTACAGGGGATCCCTCCTGCCCCCACCTGAGACTCTTTGAAGAATCTTGCAAACCTAATTAACCCAGGGATCAATTAAGCATTATTGAACTGTGATTAATAAACTTCAGTTTTCAGCAGCAGGATATCCTGACCTCTTCCACATGCTCTTTGTTTCACGCTAACAGATTGGCTCATATTAAAATGAACATGACTGAGTTTTATTGGATATTTTACCGTCTCTTGACAACAACCAGGAGTTCCTGACAGTGGTTGGTGTCTCTGCCATTTAGGAAACAGCTTGTTGTTAAACTGTAAATGATTTCAGTTATAATTATCAGCATTGTGTGAAAAAAGGCCAGAATAAAGATGCATGAGACATGTTGCTTTGTTATTCTCAGCCAGGGTGTTAACATTATGTATGCGTGCATGTTGTGTGTAGGAGTGGGGGCGGAGAAATCGAATATTTCAATGTGGATTCAAAAAGTACCTCCTCCAGACAATGGTAATGCATTTTATAGACTTTCAAGACTTAATATTACTAATATGGTGCTTAAAATGACCAGTTTGCAGCTTGAAAATACATCCAACACTGGGGATTTTTGTTAAACATCCAGTGGATCTTACATGTGCAGCCAGGCTTCAGATGCAGCCCTGCTCCAACACACCAGAATCAAAGGGACGGCTCGTTATCAGACCCTGATTCATCAGATGCAGCTGCGTTGGAGCAGGGATGCAGGCCAGTAGCTCCTGAGGACTGGATTTGGAGACCCCTGGTGCAGAACTAAACCTGACAGGACAGCTGAAGGGGGAGATGGAGAAGTTCTGGAGAACTTCTGCTGGAACAATTGAGCAAATACTGCCCAGTCAAAATTTAGCACACTAAAAGACTGCTATAGAGATGCAACTAATGCAACTAATGCAGGAATTAGATGGAGATGCTTGAACCAAGCATTAGTTTTAAGGTTTGCAAACCTGTGCAACCAGGTTAATATATATAATAATTTGTTAACTTTTTCCTGTTTTTTTTATTGGACCGTACATACTATATGCCACATTAATGGTGGAAAAAGGTTTGAAAATGTTTCATCGCCGCCTTATTTCTCAATCTAACCAAACACCCATATAATAAGAGGCCTGTAGACATTTTTCTATAACCGCTGTATTAAAAAGAAGCCCGAGAATAAAGCATCATCACCTCTCTGGTGCGGACCAACAGCAACTCCTATTTTCTTTATCCTGATTGCCATTACTCCCCCCACCGCCACCTATTTCGCACCACGTCTGATGCAGCTGTAATCACCATTGTAAACCTCGTGTCATTGTGAGGACACGTATAATTAAAAGAGGATTAGCAGTGGCCGGGCCCAGATGCCTCCTGCATGTAATTAACATTCAGACAATGCGCCGGGCATGCAGAGAAAACACCTGTGTTTGTGGGCGCGTCCTGCGTGTGATTCCGCTGCGTCTTTAACCGTGTGCAAGGCGTTTCTAAGGATGTATGTCTGGGAGGGATTAACCCATTCACAGCCCAGCCAATCACTCACCACAACACACAGGAAATGGGATTTAAACTGAAATCATCCACACAGCGAAGGTTACTAACAGTAACGCTTGTCTGAGGATATTTAGCAGTCAGCTCTCCCACAAATCTTAGTTCTCGCATGCAAAATCTTGCCCGCTTACAAATATGCTCTATTTGACAACTGACGACCTTTTATCACAAGTGAAAACAGCTAAAAGTGCAAAAAGATAAATACGATCATATCTTCTGCTCTTGTTTGAGTCCCGCTCCTCACGCTCAAACCTCCTCTGCTCCCTTCCTCTCAGATCTGTTTGCTCTACTCGCAGGTTTTCATCTCAATTATTCAGACCAACAAATTTGGGGGAAAAAAAAAAAATTATTAATTGTCTCGATCAGGGGTGTCCTGGGGAACATCTGCAGCCCTTGGAATAGTTTGTGTGGCCCCCGGACTTTGCATTAGGAATGATACAAATAGAAGATGGACACTGGAAGGAAATTTTCAATGAGAATTTAATATCTTATTAAATGGAACAAAGTACAAGACAAATATTTTTCTATTACAAACACCATCCGTGACTTTTGGCTTGAAAGCCAACCCAGGCACACCCAGTAACTAAAGCTGATTGAATACAGTAAAGGTTTTTAAAGACGGTTCAAATTTTTGTCGCTTGGAATAAACTGAAAAACTATTTAGAGACGAACAAAATAGAAAAGATCCGACCCAAAAAGTTAGAAAACTGAACAACTTTCTCTTATTAAAGGCAAACATCTGAGACCCTTTTTCAAACCTCCAATAGCTTGTTCTTTTCTCCTTTTCAGTTTTATGTTTCAATTCAGTTCAGTTTATTTCTATAGCACCAATTCACAACAAATGTCCTGAGGCACAAAAAATAAAAATAAAAAAATTCAATCATATATATATATATATATATAAAAAAATTCCCTTCTCACCCTCCACGGGTGGTCTTTCTCAACCTCTGAGCTCGGGTCCTCTACCAGAGGCCTGGGAGCTTGAGGGTTCTGCGTAGTATCTTGGCTGTGCCGAGAACTGCGCATTTCTGGACTGAGATGTCTGACGTTGTTCCTGGGATCTGTTTTAGCCACTGCTCCAGCTTGGGGGTGACTGCCCCGAGGGCCCCGATGACCACAGGCACCACTGTGGTCTTCACCTTCCAGGCCTTCTCCAGTTCCTCTCTGAGGCCCTGGTATTTCTCCAGTTTCTCGTGTTCCTTTTTCCTGATGTTGCAATCGCTTGGTATTGCTACATCCACCACAACGGCTTTCCTCTGTTGTTTATCCACCACCACGATGTCCGGTTGGTTCGCCATTACCATTTTGTCTGTCTGGATCTGGAAGTCCCACAGGATCTTAGCTCGGTCATTCTCCACCACCTTTGGGGGTGTGCCCCACTTTGATCTCGGGGCTTCCAGTCCATATCCTGCACAGATGTTTCTGTACACTATGCCCGCCACTTGGTTATGACGTTCCATGTACGCTTTCCCTGCCAGCATCTTGCACCCTGCTGTTATGTGTTGGACTGTCTCAGGGGCCTCCTTGCACAATCTACACCTTGGATCTTGTCTGGTGTGGTAGATCTGAGCCTCTATTGCTCTGGTGTTTAGGGCCTGTTCCTGTGCAGCCAGGATGAGTGCCTCTGTGCTGTCCTTGAGTCCAGCTTTTTCCAGCCATTGGTAGGATTTCCTGATATCAGCCACTTCAGTTATTTGTCGGTGGTACATCCCATGTAGGGGCTTATCCTCCCATGACGGTTCCTCCAGCACCTCATCCTCTGGTCCCCATTGTTTGAGACATTCGCTGAGCACATCGTCGGTTGAGGCTTTGACCTTGATGTATTTATGGATCTTGGATGTTTCATCCTGGACAGTGGCTCTCACACTCGCTAGTCCTCTGCCTCCGTCCTTACGGCTCGCGTATAGTCTCAGGATGCTGGATTTAGGGTGGAACCCTCCATGCATGGTTAGTAGTTTCCGAGTTTTAACATCCATGGTCTTTATCTCTTCCTTTGGCCAGCTTATTATTCCTGCAGGGTATCTGATTACTGGCAAGGCATAGCTGTTTATCGCACGGATCTTGTTCTTGCCATTGAGTTGGCTTCGCAGGACTTGCCTTACTCGTTGGAGGTATTTGGCTGTGGCTCCTTTCCTTGTGACCTCATCGAGGCTGCCATTTGCTTGTGGTATTCCCAGGTACTTGTAACTGTCCTCAATGTCTGCTATTGTTCCCTCTCGGAGTGAGACCCCTTCTGTGTGGATGACCTTCCCTCTCTGTGTAACCATCCGACCACACTTCTCTAGTCCGAATGACATCCCAATGTCAGTGCTGTAGATCCTGGTGGTGTGGATCAGTGAGTCGATGTCTCGTTTGCTCTTAGCGTACAGCTTGATGTCATCCATGTAGAGGAGGTGACTATATATATATATATATATATATATATATATATATATATATATATATATATATATATATATATATACGCTCCAACTGATCCCAGTTATCGACCAGCTCAGCAGCTCAATTAATTATTCAAAGTAATTCAAAAAGTTTCGAAGGAAACCCAGCAGAGCATCGAGTCGCTGACTCGCAACATTCACTCCTCCTGGACGAGCGCGTAGCGACTGCATGGCGTTGTGCCGTTTCATTAAATTATGGCATTTTTAATCTGTTGCTGAGCAAGAAAAAACAAAAACTGATTTTGGGCCACGGTGCAAAAACTCTGGACAGCACTGGTCTGGAACTTAGTGGGGCACACTTAAATTCTGACACAAGCCTCAGAACAGCCATTATTAAATAACACAAGTGTAACTCTAAAGAGCTAAAATCCGCCAACACGTTTTAACTTACCTTTACATTCTTAAAGATTCTGATTTTACCATTCCTCACTTGGAAAAATGAAACTTTAAAACATTTTGTGCTTCCAGTGCAGCTTGAACTGCAATAACTCATTACTTTGGATGAGTAGTCATGAACTAACTTCATTAAAAGGTCTGAATTTTCCTCAGCAGAGGGTGCTGGGCTCAGCTTTGGATCAGCCATGTTCAGTTTAATCAGGACCTATGATGTAAAACTCAAACTTTCCTGAAGTCAGACTGGTGCTGGACCTGTTTCTACGACTGATGGACTGCTGATGCTTGTTCGCATCGTGACCTGATGCCTGGAAGAGAAGATCACAGTTGCTCTTTCTAGGCTCTGTGACATTAAAAAGATGAGTATCTAATGGAGCTGACCTTTCAGCTTTATCCCTCCACCATGCATACATAAGGCAGCAGCATCCTGTCTGTAAGGGTGCTGAAGGTCCGTGCATGAATGTCTTTCTGTGACAGCAGGCATATAATTCAGCATGTCTGCAACTATGTGTGGGTGCAGAGCGAGAGGAACAATTGTGTGCAGAATTAATGCCAGTGGGGTCACTTAGCATTACCCCCGACCACCATGAGATGAGGTCAGAGAGAAAGGCCACACTGGAGACGTGAGAGTGTCTCCCCGTTGACCTGGAGGCCATTAGCTGAAGGGTTGGTACCGTCATCCCGCTGCAGGAGACGCGCTCAGTTGCTGAGTCTTATCACTTCTTCTGTCAGTGTTTGCTCAAAACAAAAATAGATTTTTACTAATCTAACAGCGGTTCCGGTTCTGCAACCTAAAACCCAAACCCAGAAACACAGAGCCAAATGAAACCCATAAAACTAGACTGGCTAATTTTCACACCATTATTTAGCTAAATAATCACCTGCAGCATTCACATGCTGCAAAATTAAAGCTCTCAACTTACTTCCTGGTTAAATTGTTTGATCTAAAATAAATACAAATTTTACACGAATATTGTGTGCACATGTGCAAGACGTATTCAAAGAATAAAAAAAATAAAATAAAATAAAAATACTATGAATACTACTGCAAGAACAGCTTGAAAAAAAAAAAAAAATAGCAAAGGCCGTGAAACCGTTTCAGACATAAAGCTTTGTGTTTATATTTCAGCTGAATTTAAGCAGAGCTCCAGCTAATGTAGCAGCAGTTCAACCAATCTGACAAGATGCTATCAAGTCAAACAGAGAAAGCAGAACTTTCTGAGGACTGCACTTTCGGCTAAATGTTAGCTTCCTTAGCATTAGTTGCTAATGTCATTTCCTTTTGCATTCAGTGATGCTAATGGCTGGAGACTTGGCTATGATGAACAAAAACTGTAATTATTTCATCCTGCATGAAGAAAGTAACAAAAATCTAGATTACATGATGACCTCATTTCACAGAGGTTCCAGTAATCTTGTAGCACTGGTTTGGTCCATCGTTTTCAGGAGTCTAGAAATGTTTCTATTAGTAATTTGGGGTAGTTATTGCTGCTACACCTATAAATGTAAGCTGGTGGACTTGAAAGCTTAAAAAGTTCCTTTCTGATGTTGTTTTAGTGGCTTTACAGAATTCCAGAGATCCAAAAACTCCTATTTTCACCGATTATTTGTAATTTGCTAACCCTCAAATGAAAACCCAAATTTAATGCATCATTTCCTTAATTTCTTTCTTTTAACACATCTGTAGAGCTTGTGCTTTAGATCAGCTTTACTCAGAATGAATTCTGTATGGCTCACAAGCTTTCAAGCACCACAGTTAAAAATGGCTAGATGTTTGAAATTAACTGGCCTTCTGAGTGTTTGCACTTTCAGTCCAGAGGTTTGGTTGTTCAGAGGTTTTCAAACACCTAAGTCGTCTATTAGGAGTTCAAGGTTTGCAGAACGTCTTGGTAAAGAGTTAAAATAAAAGCAGCAGGAGAAGCTGCTGGCTATACGAGGCTCCAACGTCCAGTACTGTTCTCTGCCGCTGAGTGCCGAGTGGCTCTGACTGCTCTAAGAGAGCACTCTGTTTCTCAGGGCTAAATCACTCAGGACTCATAAAGAAAAGACCTGCAGCTCAAATGCCGACAGCGGTAGCTGAGCAAACAGATAAATGGAAGTCTGGGTCATGCCTGTGTGTTTGAAGTCCTATCCAAACACTGAAAAATTCACCTTTTATCACACTGACTAAAGCATTAAAATCATAATGTGCTTGAGGAATGGACACATATTCATATTTTTTAGGATTATATTGTCAGTCATTGACAGTCATTTTTTTATTAGTTAATTTATGCACTAATTAATTAACCTGTTACATATTTAATATTTTCCATTTAATATCTTGAATTTTGGCATTGAGATTTTGCACTCTTCCATTTTTTCTTACATTCTGAAGACTTTGCAGTGTAAAAACTTTCTCCACTGGCAGATTTAAAATGAGAAAAATAAAAAGTAGAAAAATGTTCACCCTTTTCTAGTAGTTTCAGAAAAATCAGTAAGTTTGTGTTTTCTGTCGCAGATTATCACCTGTCGCTGCAGAATGTTATCTAATGACATTATGAATAAACATAAGCTCAGGGTTTTTTGTAAATTCACCAGAGTATCATTTCTGTTTCTATTCCTGAAAAGTTTGTCCTTCCAGACATAAACAGACGAATAACAAGAAGAAAAGAGCGGAGAGAGATGAAGGAGGAGAGCAGAGGGAGACAGTTCCCCGCAAGCTGTCAGTCAGAGAGAAAGACAAACATCACATTTCATCTCCTCAGTCTGGATGCTGCTGCGTCTCTTTGTAAATAACATTAAGTAGCAGATGAATCAGCAACAAAAATACCTGCAAAAATATTCTTCTCAGATGGCGTAGAACTGATCCTCATAGATCCAAATACTGTCCAGTCAATAACTCAAGCAGAATCAGTTAAAGTCTAGCATATGCAGTCTCATACATCTATTTAGTTTGAATAATATGACAGTTATGGTGCAGTTACCCAAATGAAGACCAAACTTCTCTCAAGAACTCAAAAGCTTCATTCTGACACCTATAATCAGGGCAGCCATGTTTCTCTGGCATCCTTTATTAAAATACTAATAAATACTAAAGTTCTGTGGTGCATTGCAAATAAAATATTGCATATAATAAATACCTCTCTTTACTCATGACCTTTAAAACTGCTGTCATCAAACCATATTTTAAAAAGTCTAATGGGGATTATTCAATAAGTCATTACAGGATTACATCTTAATTAGTATTTTTGGCAAAGATAACTGAAAAATCAGTTTTCAGCAAATTTACTAATTTTTAATTAAACAAGCTGATGCTTAGTCAGGTTTTCTGTTCACTGGCCACTTTTATTCAGTATCTCCATGTTGCCCCCTAGATCAGAACATTGAGTATTACAGAGTATTATTGCATTTCTTACCAGTGGTGAGCAACGCTAACTAAAAAGCTAGCTGCACTAACCCTAAAAGCACTAATCATAAACAACTGCTCTGCAAACATTAAAGCGCTATACCTTTTCTTCTGACAGGGGTCCACTCCGCCATGATGGACGTCGAAACAACCTATGTGTGTTTTTGCATTGTATCAGGTAGTCCAGAGTTGGTAGCCTAATATCGCTTTTATTTAGTTGATTTCACTATAAAAATGGTCACTGGGTGCTACACGATCAGCTCCACAAACTGACAAGGATGCAAACCAAACTTGTCATTTTATCATAAACCTTTTGATGAAGAAAGAAGACAGCGATGAACT
Organism: Anableps anableps; assembly: GCA_014839685.1. NCBI lineage: Eukaryota > Metazoa > Chordata > Actinopteri > Cyprinodontiformes > Anablepidae > Anableps > Anableps anableps. The sequence goes on along the minus strand of CM026087.1, from coordinate 1,641,688 downwards.
TCAGCCGTCAATCATAAGAACTGACAGTCCTCACTGTATTCGCAGATTTGCAGCGAACACTTTTTGCAAGGTAAGAAGATTAATGTTCACGTCCTTCATAAGAAAGTAAGCTTAGTAAGATGCAATTAAATACTGCATTATGGAGAAGGTAGTTGTCTAATCATTAGTAACCATGGAGAAAATGCCCCACCATAATGTAACCTACCACAAAAAAGCTGGTAAGCATCTAGATTTCTGTATGCTTTGACGTTTGCCCTGGTGTCATGGGAAACGTCATTTACGACATAGTGGTATAACTCATGTGGCATGAATTCAGGCAAAGTGGGCGATTTGATCAAATCAGCAAACAAGTCAGGAGGGAGAAGGTTTGGGTCAGTTTCTGAGCTTGCTATTTCCAACTTTTGTAAATACCGCTGTCTATGAGCCCCAACAAGGTGTGCCACTTCCACAGACGAATTAGCTTGACTGGAACAAGTAGAAGCCATGGCTATACTGGCAAAAACAACTTGGGAAAAAAAATCCCAGTCGCTCCGTTCAGTCCGTCATGGCGCCTCAACATGATTAGGTGAAGAAGTTGCAAAGGGTCAATATTAACATGATATTTAGCAGAAGCTGATGCTAAAATACTAATTTCAGTTATGTCAATACCCAATATGTGTTACTGACATGTGATATTATTGCCCTCAACAGGCTAAAACTTATCGCACACCGACCTGTATGGTGGTGCTTTAGGAACTGACTGAATGGAACTGACCTTTCACTCATGGTTTCAGTTTTACACTTGAGTTTTGCTAACTCTGTTGCTGATTTTGCCGAGTTGACCACGGTGTGGCTTCGGTGAGAGAGAACGCAGGACATCAGTAGATTTTAAACTGTTTACTTTAGAACAACAGCAATGCATTCTGGGTGCAGAATAAAAATTTGCTGCACCGCACCACAGATGGAGAACGTGAAGAGTACAAACAAAAAGGTTCTCAAAACAATTCAACTGTGAATTTTTGCATTTATTTGTTTAATTAACAGCCCTGGTTGTTTGTTCATGCAAGTGTTGTATTTTTTCTGTTGCTATACCTCATTTGTTCATTTGTTCTATCCTTGCCTCTTGCTCAATAAAGTTTCTTTAACAAAAAAAAAAAAAAAAAAAAAAAAAAAAAGATAATGTGAAGAGAGGAAATGGAACTGCTGTATAAATGGTCTTCACCCACTTCATAAGAGCAAGAATATAAACATCTAACTACTCAAAGTATTCTTAACAGTATTCTTAACTGAAGATACAGCCAAATAAATTAGCACTTTAGGATTTATAAGGAAAAATTAATTTAGGGGAAGCTAAAGGCGCTAACCGTCAAAGTTAGCAAAAGTGGTAAACGAAAAATTAGCTCCACCATTAGCACGTTAGCAGCAGTGTGCCCACCACTTATGCTGATGACACATAACTTTAGACTTCTGAGTCACCTCATGTCCTTTATCCTTTATCATGTCACTATATCCACAATATTCAAGAGTGGTTGAGTCAGCATTTCCTCAGTTTAATGCAGAAATGACAGAAGTCCTTGTTTTTTGGTCACAAAAGTGCAAGTTTAGGATAAGACAACAAAGTCTATTACTAGATCAGCCGGCTACCATCCTAAAAAACAAAACAGGTGTTTCCTCTCAAGTCGCAGAAGAACTCATGCACATATACTCTTCAGCTCTGGAGCTACTTGATGGAAAATCTTAGACCCTCAGAAACGTTTAGAAATCAGGACTAAAAACATGATTTTGACTTTTCTATTGTTTTGTCTTTATTGTAATTATCTTTGCTCCTTTGATATTCCTGCAAATCCCTTTGAGTTACCTTGAGCATGAGTCATGCTATACAGAAGAACTTGTTTGCCCTATAATGAAGGTTTTGTAACATTTTGTGCTTTAACTGCATCCTCCACTAGAGCTGTGTTTGCATTGTTTGTAATGAGTTGATGATGATGAAACCTTCCTCCTGGCCTCTGGTTAAACCTCTCAGCAGAGCAGTCTCCACTGGGACAAGAGGGTCAACTGACCCGAATTTATCAGATGGTTCATGTGTGCAGTCCATTATATTACCAACATTATATTATATTATATTATATATCCATTATATTATCCAACATATTACCATAGCTAATGCTATGGTAATATGTTGGATTTACATGAGAACATCAGAAAATTTGCACAGCAAGCGCTTTTAGAAATGATTTTAAATTAAATACTTTTAATAATATTCAATGAGGCAATAACCTATGAAAACTAAGACACATTTTACAAAAATTCTCATTCTCATTTATTTTTCTGTAGAGGCAAGTGAAGCCCAGAGAATATTCTCGGTTTTGACCTCTAGTGATGCTCAAGCTGCTTGCTCGACGATGCTGGGTCAATGTAGCTCTCTTGTTCAGCATTTTGGGAGGTTAAGATGACCATCATGGCCATCATGATAATGCAAAAAACAACAGTGATCTGGGAGTTTTAGCTTAATCAGAACCAATTACGTGTGTTATGTGTTCTTAATAACGTGCAGCCCTACTGGTAAACCATGTGAGCTTCTGGTGACTGGAGAGCTGACAAAGCGACCTGCAGGCCTAGTTTAACTCCTGTGGTGCCAAGATTATCCCCACCAGCCAAGCTGGGAGATCAGACCAGCACATCCACAAACCCAGTCGGGTTCACCGAGAGGTGCTACAACAAGATCCAGACCTCAGTAAGATGTTCTGCTTCTTGTTTAAAGGTGGTTTTCTGGTGTGAACAGGTAACTTCTCATCGGCGCAGACAGAAGTCACTTCATGCACTCATGACAGCAACTGTCGAGATGTACATCAGGGAGCCCAAGTCCAGTCCTGGAGAGCCACCATCCTGCAGCATTTAGATGCATCTCTTCTCCAGCATTTGATTCACGTGTGATGGAGAAGGACACCAGATATGATGACTCCTACTACCTTCCATAAATCTTGAACTTTAGAGTAATTAGCTGCACTACTCCTGAGACCAAATTATGACACGTTTTTATAAACTGGCAAAAGTCTCACAGTTGACTTCTGTCTTGAGGCAAAATGTTTTCAGGGTTTCTCTTATGATACACAGCTGACTGACTGCACTACAGGCAGGATTTAAGGGAATTAGAGCTTTTTAAACCATCACTTTTTAAAGATGTGCTGCACCTTAGAAATGTCCAGGTGCAGTAAAATAATCTCCAAAGACAGCAAATAAAAGGAAAAATTAACAAACTGAACTACATTTGCCCCTCCACAGTTTTATATACAGTCAAATATCCCTTCACCCTGATATTTGAGAGAATTTACCGTTTCACACAGACCAAAGTCTGCCTCTAAAGGAATAATATGTGCTGACAAAAACATTATGAAGACCCTGAGTGTGAAATGAAAAAAAAAACAGCTGATGTTATTTTCTTTCATTCTGTGCTTTTGGTTTCTGCAGGAGCCAGCAAAGTTATTGATTACATTATGTACAAAAACTATAAGAAAGCAAGCAGTCGAGGCATGGTGGGGTATGAAGATTACAGCGGGGCTGCATGCAGACACCAAGCATTACCCTGACTCCATGGCTCCAATCTATTTCAATTGGACATGGCTGCTGGCTGCACACACACACGCACACACACGTCTAACCCTGCACGGTCTACAAGCACAGTGATGGAATGCATTCAGATTTGATGCACACATACAGAGAAAGGTAGAAAAATCCAAGTTATCATGTATGTGAAGACACACAGCAAAGCCTACAGCAGACACCAGCTGTTTACTGCTGTCAGGAGTAATAACAGGAACATGAGTCAGTCTGAGAAAAGCATTTGTGAGAGAAATCTAAAACTATAAACCCCATATGGTCCCTCTGTCAGTGTCTATCAGCCTTTTCCTCCTCTGCACCCCCCACCTGCATACGGAGCATTACATGAACTTAGTTATGAGCTGACAGATCATTGTTGATGCCGACAACCTGCATAATACTCAGAGGCTCAAAATTAGACTCAAATTTCAGCTTTGAGAGAAATTAAGGAAGAGGAGAAGCCGGCCTCTGAGGATGACAGCCACATTTATTGAGTTTTTTCCTCATATTATGGTGTGTCACTTTTAACAAGGCAATATTGCTACATTTTACAAGCAACAGTGCCCGCTGCAAGTGTGTTGGTAAAAAGGGAGAAAAGCTGGAAAATGAGAACAGAGCAATGGTCAGCTGCTGAGCTGCACCAGGAGAAGCAGCAACGCTGGTGCTGCGCAGAGAGACAAGCCGTCACCAACATGCAACACAATGCCACCTGCAGGCAAGTTAAACCAACATCACACAACCAGGCCAGCAAGAATCGGAACCAAACTAGTCCCATTTAATTTAAGCTGCACTCCACACTTATCATTCATTCATCAATGAGGCTATTTTACAGAAAATACAAATAAATACAAACTTCACTCTTGTTGTTAGAAGATGATCTCTGATGTGGAGGGTGTGAGCATATTGTGTATATTAGCCAAAAATTAGCACAGCAGCTATATTTATACAGCACTTTAAACACCCACTGGACCAAAGTGCTGCACACAGAGTAAATGAAACAGCAGTCACATGATATCCAATAATAAGTGAATCAATAGGAGAATCAATCAATAGGATCTAAAAATGTATAAACACAGCCCTGTATTAAAATGATAAATCAGTCAGACTGTGTCCAAATTCAGGGCCTGCATCCTTAGATGGACCACGTAGGTATGAAACTGGACGGCCCAGCCCTCAGATTTATTTCAGTCCCTACCTCACTGTATATCCTGTTGCCTAGCAACAGGATATGTTTTTATATATATATGTTTTTATATATATATATATATATATATATATATATATATATATATATATATATATATATATAAACTTCATTATTAAAAAAAACATGTCAATGTAAATGACAAAAGCCCAATATGACAACCTTTCCTGCTTCGTCCACCATCTCCTGTTCAGCCCGCAATGCATCTTTGGGTAGAGTGGGCTGCAAAAGATACACCAGAGCCGTCCTCAGAATCTGGGAAAAGGAGGATGCATTTGGAGGAACCTTCGAATTTGGACATTCTCCGTCGCATCGCTGTGACGCATTCAGCCTTCGAAGGATGCAGCCCCTGAATACGGATGCACCCTTCTGCACACTCAGCAGCAAATGATCAGCTGACCAAAGGGAACAGTTCGGTCTGTAGGGATGTAGCAGCTCGGACAGGTAGGGCGTGCTAGGCTATTAACAGCTTTAAAAGCAGATAAAATAATTTAAAATAATCCTAAAATGTGCAGGCTGCCAGTGCAGGGAGGCTAAAACAGGGGAAATGTGGTCAAACTTTCGTGTGCCAGTTAAAAGACGTGCATCTGAAGCCTATGATGCTGACAGATACAGGAATCACTGATCCCTTAATAACGTGGGTTACAGTAATCCTGCCGATTAGGATTTCACAATTCTGCTGAGAAAGAACTGACTTTACTTTAGGCTGCTACCTGAAATGAAAGCAAACTGGATTTAACAACTGCTCTGGTGTGATTTTCTAACTTTGGTCCAGCATCCACTTTGACCTGTAGGTTTGGAGCCGTTGGCCTGGTGCATCAGGCCAGGGAACATCTACATCAGGGGTCTCAGTGGAGATCATCTCAGTTTTTTTTTCTCTTTCAACTTGAAAAAGTTCACAGATATCCAAGCTTTTATGTCATCTAGGCATCAAAACAAAAGGCTCAGAGAACCGGAGTCCTTCTTCCTTAGTGAGACATATATCTGGGTATCATCTGTGTAGCAATGAAAGGAGATCCCATATTTTCTAAGAGTCAATAAACAGGCAGTGTGAAGGGGAGGGGGCCTAAAACTTGATGCATTGTTTGATAACCAGAATCAATTGGAATGGATGTATGATTAGACTGAATTTACTTTTTTTTCACGATGTGAAGTGCCTCGACGTGTTTGTGAATTGGTGCTACATAAATAAACTGAATTGAAGGCGATGATTTTAGTCAATCAGCTCCTTGGATTAATAGTTATTTCAGCTCCACTCTTTCACAGCTCCACCTGTGCTGATGATGCATCTACGTTAAAATGAAGTTAACTGGTCAACTGGCACAAAAATACAATAAAAATGGTCAACGAGCATCTGATCTCATTGCAAAGTTTGTAAAACACATTCATCTCGCTGGCAGAACCTCTGGCCATGACTGCAGACCCATGTGCAGACACACATTCCCTCATAAAGGATGAAATGAGAGCCATCAGACGAGGGGTGATGGAAAGCAGTGGTGACACCAGCTGTCAACCAACATCAACCCCGGGAAGATCGCCGTGACAACCATGACACGGACCCCTCTGAGAGATTATCGTCAGCGCTGCTGCCTCGTAACTACACTGACACACACACCTGCTGCTACACAGAACTTCCACAACTAACAAGAGAAAGGAATAAACTCAGGCTGGTGACGATCTGCAGCGAGCAGCTTTTTACACATCATCTGTGAAGTTTTTATGAATGAACTGAGTTAAAGAGAGAAACAAACCCACCATGCATTCAGGAAGGAACAGCGGGTCTGTTGAACGGGTCGGTCAAACATACACATGACAAAAAACACAAATTAAAGCAGCAGCCCTCTCACTTTAGCTGTGCAAACCTTCACAAGCAAGTAAAAAGTAAGACCTGACTGGTCTGCTGGGTTCCTTGGTCTTCATGATGCTGATCATTCTCGAACGCACCTCCGAGGCCAGAACCAGAACAGCTGCAGTTAGATGGAATGACACAAAGCTGGACTCAGTGTACTGCGTAGGTTACTGGTGAAATCATTGGTTCCACCCATTTCATTTAGAGGTATCAAATTAAAAAGGGTTTGAATACAAATGACCATTACAAGTTTCAGGCTTTTATTGTGAAAACTATTATAAATCAGGTATAATTTCCCTTCCACTTTACAAATCTGCACTACCTTGTGTTGGTCTGTCACATAAAATCCCAATAAATTAAAGCAAAGTTTTTAGTTGTGATAAAATGTTAAGTTCAAGTGGTCCAAATACTGAAGAAGTCTTAGCTTTTGTCCTCGTTTCCATCACTTTACTCAGTCATTTCTAACTGATGTGGATATACATCTAAAATCTGACTCTTTTATATTTAAATAGTCTTTAACTGTACTGTCGCAGTTTTTCTCCGTCCGTGTCTCTACAGCCTCTACAGATGTGATATATTTTAGCTCTTGCATTGTAGATTTCTTTGGGTTTTTTTTTAAATTCACATTTGCTCCATCCTTTTCATAATGAATCTGCTTGGATTTTTGCAAGTATTTTGTGGAACTTCTGCAGCACCCTTACATGGCAACAACTCATGCACTCACAAGACGCCCAACAAATCCCTCTTTGGGCTTCCACTGGCTGTTTATACAGTAAAGGGTGTGAAGTGAGAGTGAACTCAATGCTGCAGCGTAAGAAAGAGAAAGGAGGCAGAGAGTCTCCTCTGGAGATAACTCTTGGAGACTTAATCCTCTTGATGAAGCCTGAGCCCTAGCCCCGCTCTGTTTATCTGCCATTCAAAGGCTCCAAACGGACCGGATGGGAACATGGAAAACAGATTAGGTTTCTCCTGTCTAGACGCCACACATGTACAAACAGTAATACCCACTCACATAGTGACAAATGTTGACAAGGCCGGTCAAAGTATCGCTGAAAATAACCAATTTAAAGGTGGAGCAGTTTCATGAATTCTGAATGAGGTGGCCCGTCGGCCCGTTCTTAAACACACAACTTGCTCAAAACCAGTAAAAAACAGCAAAACATTAGGGAAACCAAAGCCTCTAATGTCTGTTTTCTGTTCCAACTTCCCCATCAGCATGTATTAAGTTAGACTTTTCGTTCAATATCTCAAGTGTTTCAACAGAGCACCAGGTTCATTCATTAAGAAATAAATCCCATCCTGATTCAGAGTTTGGATAGAATATGCTGTCACTAAATTTGCCTCAGAGGAAGATTTCAATAAAAAAAAGTGTTTGCCAGATAAAAATACATCCAACATATGAAGGAATAAAAGAATAGTTCTAGATTTGTTGAGTTGGGAAGTTGTGAAAGCTGAGAAGACATTGTTAGGCAGGTTTGTGCTTTACAACAGCAAGTTAAGAGTCAATTCATGTCCATAGGACAGTTTCAGATGTTTTTGATCATTTTAATATATTTTTCTGTTTAGTTGTGCTCAAGCTCACAATAGTAAACATTTTCATCTCCAAGTTGAGAAATGTGTAAACAAAAAAAAAAAAAAAAAAAAAAAAAAGTAAAAAAAGAAAAGTAGCTGAATAGAAATGATGTTACTATAATGTGATACTGAATTTGGGAATCAGTAAACAACACAATGGCCAACTAAAAGATCTATATGGTGACTGGTACGGTGAAGATGAAAAAGCCATAAGAAATGTCTGAGAACAGTCGCCTGGAGACGTAATGAACTGGATAACTGAGAATCTACACCACTGTAATTCACCACATTGCTAAATAATGTCTTGTGAAAGATTTACGAAAACACAGAAAATAGCATCGAGGTCAATTTCTGCGCTGGTTTTCACCAGCATTGTTACTCTGATGGACCAGATTTCCCTTTAATCTGAATGACCATGCAGCGTTTATAAGAAACATAGTGACTAAATGAACAGCTCTAAATCCCCCTTTTCTCCACCTAATCAGTCATAGCTTAAAGACATTATGTTATAGCTGTCAAATGGTCATTTAAAGGACACGGTCATGACAATCAACCTCTACATCCATCTACAGTTAGTTTTAGCAACATTTTTTTATTCCCTACGAAGTGACAAGGTGGCCTGAAGGGAAGTTAAACCAACAATAAACAATCAGAGAGCAGCTGTTGCTAAACACTCACTCCTTTACTTGGCTCACATACTGAGGAAAGAGACATAATTTGGAGTTGGAGTTAATTATCATGTGTACAATCATGCAATAGGAAAGATTGGCGAGGATGGGTTGTCAATGTGTTTATTGTGAATTTCTAAAGAGAGAGGGCATCAGAATTTTTGAGCTGTCTGTGGGCACAGAAACTAAAAATATGGCAAAACTAAAGAGTTTCTCACTGGGAAAGTTCATTCTTGCACACCAACAGCAGGCGCAGGCTCTCAGATGGTCTGGCTGCTGATCCCATCAACCGCCTTGGCTTTGTGTGGTTCCCTCTCCAAAACCAAGAAAGGATTTGTTTAAGTCGAATGCTGAAAAAGGTCTACCTTAGTCTTCACCTGCTTATTTTCATCAGTGCCACCCACTTTTAATTTAAGCTGAAACTTTGGGAAAAGTAGGAGTGCTCACTGCACTCTAGTCGATATTCCTGCACATCAGTTTTTCATTTGATAAAATTATTGAACAAAATATGTTTTAGGTCAATAGGTAATGTGGTACATTAACATCACAGACAGCATTTTATACAGTTTTTTACATTTCTCTCCCATTTCCTGTAGTCACATCATATCCCTCATACACAGCTTAACTCCCAGAGGTGCAGCTCTGACTTATTTTATAGATTTCCCAAGAGAAAGTAAACATTTCACATTAAAGGTGGCTCTTTTGCATCATATTTTTTAATTGCAGGCTCTTCAAAATCATTGCAATGTTGATGTTTTGCTGTAAAAGATATTGACTTATTTTTACAAGCATACCCTCATCTAAACAGATATGCATAACATAAATGGCAGCAGTCCTCGCAATAACGCTGTGTGCAAGACCGCAATAGCAAAAGAAGTGGCATCCATTCACTCCTCGCATGCCAGTCATATATGTCGCTTTTCAGGTGAATTTTCTGTGCACTTTATTATATTTGATAATGACCCTGAGTCTAAAGCTCACAGAGTGATGAAAGTGAGGAAAATGTGGGTTTATTTGACTGAGATTCATTGAAGTATTCAACAGTATGTTTATGTAACCTGTTAAGGGACAGCAGATGCGAATTAGCTTGTGCTATAATCTGGTACAGCGCATCAAATGGTGACATTTATGTCTGAGCTGTACATTGTACCTTTTTAAATAAAGTTTATTATTATTAATATTAATATTTGGGTGAGTCAAGTTTTCCTGATTTTGTACTGTCCTATAATGTTAGTTTATTCGACAAAAAACCATATACAAGTTAATGGGGATATGGAAGTATCTGAACCTTTTTCTGTATCTGATGGAGTCAGACAAGGTGAAATATTGTCTGCTGTTTTCTTCAGTTTGTATTTGAATGATCTTCCTGTCAAGATAATTGACTAAGACTTGTTGTATGGTGGATAAGTGCTGATAATCATTTAATGTATGCTGATGATTTGGTCATTTTGTCTCCCTACAGTGGTGTTCTGCAGCTACGGCTCACTTGTGGCGTAATTACAGTAATGCTATGATTAATAAACAGCTGGTGTTTTTTCAGGATGCTTTCAGAGTCTTCCTCAGGTTTCCAAGGTTCTGCAAGTGAGATGTTTGTCATGACTGTTATCCCAACATTTCATGCCTTACTGAGGAACTATATGTACAGTGCCAATAAAAACTATTCAGTTCAACGCCTTGGATGTTTTACCCCCTTTATTGCTTTTACAAATCAAACATGATTGATATTTTTTGGCTTTTCTGAAAAACAAACAAACAAAAAAAAACTGTTAAAGTGAAAACTGATTTCTACAAAATGACAACAAAATTATGTAACATAAAATAAGTGACTTAAGTGGCTGACCTAATTCAGAGGTGCAGCCAACTGGTGCTTGTAGTGTTGGATGTTTAATAAGGTTAAACATCCAGCGAGGTGAATAGTTTTTATCAGTACTGTATAAGTATCTCCCTTTGAAAGAGTCAGGAAATTCAAGAGCTTTGACTGTCATAACCATTGACTGTCACTGTAAGACAAAGTAAACGTTAATCTTCTATAAACACTGAAATGAGTGTCTGGATGGTTCTGATAGTTTCATTTTTTTCTTATGGACTAATTTTCTCTGAGATAAAGTGAATTAATAAGTTAATGGCAAACTGTGCTGTTATTGTCTATACAAGTACATCTAAAAATATTAGAATATTATTTAAAAAAAAGTACATTTCCTGTCAATCTTTACAGAAACTGAAACTCAGATTTACACAGGTTGATATATTTCTAGGATGTGACATAATTTTTCCAATATTTACCTTTTTCAAGTTATTCCAGTTTGCTAAGACACTGAATTTTAGGTTTTCATATTTTGTAAGCCATAGTCATCAAAATCACGAGAAATAAAGACTTGAAATATTTGTAGGGTTAGGTAATGTGCAATGAATCTACGTAATAGGAGTTTCTCTTTCTGAAATGTGAAAAAAAAAAAAACCTTTTTCACTATATTCTATTTTTCGAACTGTTCTTGTAATAGCATGAATTAAAGTAAGGTAGAAGTGACAATTTGTCTGTAGACTCATGTATTTGTTATCAATGAAAGCCCTCTGTTGACAGTGTATAGCATTGATTTTTAGAAGTGTTTAGTAGATTATAGTCTAGTTTTTATGTAATTTTTGTGATGTATATAACAGGTCTCTCTTGTAAATGAGACAATGAGTCTCAAGAGTTTTTTTTCCTGTATAAATAAAAGGATTATACAGAAGTGGAAGAAAGTTTGCAGTGCCAAAGTTTGTCTAATTTATTAAAAACATGCTGCATTAGGTCTTTAGTGGTTTTGTATATATTGGAACCAATCTTGAAAACCATTTCCAATATTTTTGATGTCCATAACTGGTCTCCAGCCCATTATTACACAAAAAAATCCTTTGGTATATTGTTTAAATACCAACCATATAAAGGACGGTCAGTCAGTCCCATCTCTGCCTCCTGAAACTAACTAGCATTACTGTCTGCATCCGTTTTCTCCTTTACCAAGATTCATCAATCAGTTCTTAATTTATTTCATTTTCTTTTCTCATCTTCAATTTGGTGTTTTAAAAGATTCATTAGGTCTCCAGCCTCACTTCTTTAACTTTTACCTGATAGAACAGCAGGAACAAGGACAAAAAAAGACAAAGTGTTTTTATACTGAAGTTAACTGCATTTAATAAAGTTACATTTTAAACTTCACTATGCAAGAAGTATTCAACATATTTTCCATCATCATTGACTAAAGTGATAAATTAAAAAGTCTAGGTGTGCAGCACTAAAATAATCTGGTTCTTTATATCAAGGATAGGATGACTGACTTTCCTCTGATGGGAAGAACTTTAAAAGGAAACTTATCTTTTACAGATGTTTTAATAAATGAAAAGCTAAAAAATGCAGAATTATACCCAATGCATTTTATTTTAAGAAAATATGCAACGTTGAAGTTAGACAATATTCATCTCTACCTGATATTATTGGACTGTAAGTGAAAACGTCATTGAATTGAAATTTTGGTAATTTTATCAAGTCTTTCGTTTTCATGACTATTTACAGAAACATAGTGGAGCCAAATTCCATCATTTGCCCCCAGATCAGAGTCAATTCTGTCACCAAAAATGAAGGAGATGGAAGAGGCAATGTGTCCATTACCGCAGGTTCGATGTTGAATGAGCTCCATTTGTATTTACTGTCCGTGTCTGTGCAGGTGGGCCTGCAGGAGTGTGTGCAGCTATTGCCTGTATGCATAAACACTACAAGAGCTAAAGGGGCCAATTTAAAATAAAAACAGAAGACCACAGTGTCTGTATGATATGTTTGCGTGCACGTATGAATGTATGAGGATATGAGACAACTGTGTGATGATAAATGGACTGATAACTGATCTAGTTGAGCTTACAACCTCTAATTAGTTTTTAATTGACAACCATTAAAGATCCCCAATCCTGATTATCTGGTAAACAGAGCAGTGATCTGAAAGCCCTCAACCTCCTATTCATCTCATCTGATGCAGATCCACATCATCTCCATCTCTTGCACCTACATATTATATACATGCTTGTGTCTTACTTTTCACATTTAAACATGCATCATCCATGAGTCAGGAAGGTCTAACACCAAGGTTTTCACCGTGAGAGTTGGTGCAGGACAATCACCAACAGGTTCATTTCCATCAGGAATGTGATATAGTTACACTTAAACTTAAATGCACCAATTTTCACCACAGTTTCAACATTTGTTTAAGGACTTTGTTAAAATCCTTCACATGACAGAGTTTTGGGAGTGACTATAAGTACTGAGAGGCTGGGGTTGGATCTGTGGGGGGGGTAACAGGAAAGTTTTCACCAGTCATGTTTGTCCGTCCAACATCTGCTCCTTTTGTCACCTGATCTGTTCTGCTTAACTCTGCATTTCTGAGAAGAATGAGGGCAGAAAGACATCCGTCTGCAGCAGGGTCCAGTCCAGTCCACGATAGCTACCATCCTGCAACTTTGAGGCTACGTTTACACAAGCCTGCTGCCTGGAACCTGCCGTGTTTTCAGATGTTGATTGAGAAAAGTTCCACATTTAGACGGCACCACCAAGACACCTTGAGTCAGCAGCAGTTGTCATGTCAGGCCACTATAAGGCGCTGTGATTTTAGCATGTCATTGAACGTGCATGTGCTTTTGAAAGTACCATGCATGTAATAAATACCTGTTCTACAAGTTATAGATGACTACCTAGTAAATTATGGATAAGTACCTCATGATTTAATGATATGCAAGTGGTAAGTTGCAGGAAATTAACAGTAAAATCCCAGGAAATTTAGTTAAGACCCACCAAATTCGAGGAAAGGTACTCAGTAAGTTCTAGAAAGATATCCTGCAGATTCTGGAAAAGTATTCAGCACAGTACTTAGCGTGTTCTGAAAATGAATGTGTTGCGGAAGTACCCTGCAAGTTACAAAAAGGTATACCGTAATTCACAAATAAGTACATAATGGACTATAGAAAAGTACCCCATAAATTACAGATAAATATCTAGTAAGAAATGAAGGCAAATATGCTGCAAGTTTCAGGAAAGCATCCACAATTTAGCGTGCTAGGAAGTTGTCATGTGATACAGTAACAGTTGGATCAACATCTAATGAAATTACACTTTGTATAGCCTGGTTGATTTAATCTAAACATCTAGATGAAAACAAACCTAACTGGCTTTTTTTTTTTTTTTTTTTTTTTTTCCTTTTTGCAACATTTTGAAAGTTTGCTCAAAACTTTCAAGACAATCGGATGGAAACATAACGACAACACAAGCGACTGTCTTCTGTCGCTACATGCTGGTCCAGGAGGAGTGAATGCTGCAAGTCAATGCTGGGTTTCCTTAGCTAGAAAACTGTTTTAATCAATTTGAATAATAAAGTGAACTTGATGCACTGATTGATAACTGAGATCAGTTGGAACATGTGTGTGATTGAACTGAAGTGACATTTTTTCTAAAGTGTCTTGAGATGATATTTGTAAATTGGTGCGATGGAAATAAACTGAATTGAATAAAATTTTCTAGATTAGTTAGCTAGTGCTAATCTTTCAATAACTTTCAATCAACTCTTTCACACAGTACATATACACATAATTATGAGGTAAAAAACTAAAGATAATACATGTATCAGGTGTCGCTGTTTAACATAACCTTTAGAGGTGAAACAGGTAGTATAGTCCGTGTGGTCCACAAAATCCATACGGCTGTCACGGTTGATCAGAATCAAATGTTCCAATGAAAACATCTTTGGGGGAATGCCTGGACTATGATAACTTTTTGTTAAGAAAATAAAGCAAGAAAACCACCTCACCAGGTCATTTTTGACCCACTTCTGCATCTAAGGGTTAATATGTATTAACAGACACAGTGGAAACCATCTTAGCACGACTGCAGAAGCAAACATCTACAGCCTACCTTATCTCCGCTCTTGGGGGTTCAGCCAATCAGCGCCAAGGAAACTGAATGGCACCTTAGATTTTGATATGCATTCTGCTACATTCTGAAGGATTTTTATTATTACACCAAACTAACTTGGAAGAATAATTAGAAATTTCAGTGGCGCTGAAGCTGTTATTGCATCATCCAGAGTTATGGAAGTAAAAATTAACACCTCATGCTTCCTGGTCTCTTTGTTCACAATGTTTCTCTGAACAACTGAGGGAAAAAAGTTGTTTTTGAAGACGCTGAGCTTTTCATTTTCTGATTACATTTGACAGTATTTCTACATTGAAGATTGTGGCAACACCCCAAGACAGCATCTTAACAGACTGCATGAGGTTAGACAATTAACTGTGCCACTGGTTTGGAAGTAAATACTTGAATGCAACCAAAATGCTCTGAGTCATATTTCAGTGCAATGCAAAAGTGAGTGGTGGAGTTAATTAAAGTTAAAATGGGAAGTAGCTCTGCAACAATACACACATTTAGAAAAATGTCTGTAAGTCTGTTTGGCAATTTGTGGCATTTTGAAAGAAAATATTACCAAGGTTTGAGAAAAGGGAAGAGAGGATTTAATTAAAGCTTTCTGGAAGCTCAAACTGTGAATGTAGGGGTCATGGTCAGAAACTATTTTATCTTCAGGGGGGTAAAAATAAATAATCATATACCTTTTCTTGACAAACATGACAGTAACATCCTCATAAATTCAGAAGCTCCTTTTTTTCGGCGATACCAGACGAGTTCTACCATCCTACGAGGCCGTTTGGTCCAGGTCCACTTCTGACCTGGTCCGATTGGCTTTGGGTCCAGAACGGTACACAACAGTTATTTTGTTCAAAGACCATGACAGAAAAAGAAGTCAGAGAGTGCCAATATCATGAGACCCTCCGTTGTTTTTAGTTTTGTGGGACGGTGTTGCTTGCATGACTGCATGTTCCCGACACACAGACTGTTAGACATATGTGTTCAGCTTTCATCCTTTCAGTCTCCGTCTGGGATTAGTCATGAGCAGCCTGGCTATTCAAGAAATGTGACAATCAAGCATGTGTGCTCCACCTACACCAGCCCATGCATGCACACAATAACTACCGAGGCTAAAAATCATCACTGCTACATGAAAACACGTTTCCAACCTCTCAGATGGAACGAAAGCAGCCTAGGTTTTTTATCTGATCTGATGTTTTTGGCAGCTCAACTATTAGACCCATTGTTCTGAACAGCAGCACCATTTCACTGCAGTTCATATTACAACTAAAACTGATTTTGCAAACTAGGTTGAATCACATTTGCTGGTAAAAATTGCCTTCATCTGGTGATATAACATTTTGATACATAAATATATAGCAACCATATTTTAACTAACAGCTTTTCCAAAAAAAAAAATATTGTTAATCAAAGTTAATTAATGATTTAACAAAGGGGTTGATTAAGTTTTTTATTTATTTATTTTTTACGCAGGTCCAGTCTGGTTTGGATAGTTTTTACTTTTTTTATCAGAGAAGCTATGTTAGCCTAGAATAGCATCTCAATGCTAAACATGTAGCAGCAGGCTAATGTCAGCGTCCACAGTCCACATTTCTAAAGAAGCTCCATGAATGATCAGGGGTTCCTGTAACACTGGAAAGCTCAATGGGTAGAATAGCACTTTGCACCAATCTGGCTGAAGAACCTGAATAACAGACCGAATAGGTTTCAAGTTCGATTTCTCCATCAGTTCTGAGCCAAAGTGGTTTCAGCTGAGATTCTGCTGCCGAAGTGCAACATGCAAAGTTGAGCATGAATATGTTTCTTTCTCCTTCGGTACCACGAAGGTAACAATTAAGGCTATTAATTAGAACTTCACCTTCAGACAGTCAAGAAAAATGTGCAATTTAGAAAAAACATTTTTATGAAATGGAAAAAGGAGACTCAGAATGGGTTAAAAACATATTTTAAATACTTCCCAATATAAATATCTTAATTTCTATGTTTTAACAAACAGTTTTTACCACACAGCCAGAGTGAAGGGACGTTGTGCCCTAGGCCGTTTGCTGTCCTCCTCCACAGTGTGAAGGAGCACGGTGCTGCTGTATTGAGCCGCAGGCTATCAAAGCATCTTGCGATTGTCTTAAGCCCGAGCATGTATCAGATAAAAGGGGATATGAAGCCTGAGCGTCTGGTGTCCTACCCACCTGAAAGCTGGAAGAGACAGCACTGCAGGAGCAAGGAGAGCAGCACAGAACAGAGAACAGAGAACAGAAAGAAGCATGAACAGAACCTAAAAACACATGAAGTGAAAATAAAAATAATCTGGGGGGGAAAACTGACTTTAAAGGAGATCTATTATGCTTCATTGAACAAGTAAGGATAGGTCTGTGGGCTATACAAAACGTATTACATTTTTTGCTAATGATCATTCTCAGATTATGGGATTTCACCTGGTCAGTTCTGCCTATTTTGAGGTCGTTTAAAAGGGCAGTATTATGTATTTTCCAGGCACATGGTGCCTTTAAATAGCATAATCAAGTTACCATGTTACCTTCAGTTGTTTTAAAAATGATGTATATATCAAACATGACTTAAATTACGAAGTCAAATTTCTTTTGACGACTTGAAGTTAGGCCTCTGTCTCTTTAAGAAAGTCCTGCTTTTTCTAAAACTCTGTCTTCAGGAAGTCATCACAACAGCGCTCCACTTTTAACCCTTTAAAGTTTTTACTAAAGTTTGAGAAGTAGCTCGTATAATGAGCTCAGAAGATGCGCTGTTCCACCAGGTGTTTGTTAATTGCTACTAGCTAGTCAGAAGGAGCTGAGTGGGGAAGTAACGGGTGGGGGGGGGCTACTCTGTGAGATGGAAGCTCGGAGGAGGAGCTGCATCTAGAAGGTTGAGCTCTATCCATCCAGGCGTTTTGCACAGCTGAATGGCTGCCATGGGAGATTAAAGGATTTCTCAAACATGCATGAAAGAATCAAAGCAACATTCCAGGCATTTTTTTGATAAGGGAATAACAATGGAACATGAAGGAAAGCTCAAAAAAGTCAATTTAACATAATACTGCCCTATTAAGAATTGCCCATTTTAGGGCTACAACTCAATTACACTAATAAGCAGCTGCTGACCACGCCTCCAACTCATTGTTTACATTTTATAAATTTGAAAATGGCTGCAAGCAGATGCACATTTGTACAATGACGCACCTTTGATCCCGAGTCATCTGCAGCAGACAGTAGGGACAGAATTTTCCTTCAGTTGAAGTCTATTGGTAAATCCTGCCTGTACTGTTGGTTGTTTTCAAAAGAGTCCTTCGTGAAATGATTCGCGTATACTACAAATTTGTTTTGGTAATGCGGCTGGAACATCGCCATTAAAGAGTAAAATGAAGCCAAGCAGCTCTGTTCTCTGTGAGTAGGAGAACGCATGGGCGCATGTTGTTCATTGCCATCAACAAAACACTTGTCTTTTCGTTATGTCAGCCACTGTACAGCGCATGCAGCGGTAAAACCAGCTGACCAAAGATGCTGGTCTTCTAATAATAAAGGGAGCAGAGCTCCGTTTGGGTTGGTGAGGGGCTGGGCTCAGGTGAGGGCGCTCAGTAACGGGGCAGTGCCCACCAATTGTGACTTAATAATCAGGAGGTTCATGAAACTGCTTGTTTTCCAGACACCAATTGAACATTTACCTGTGGCCAGAAAACGGCTGGGTGTTAGTTTTTTTAGCGCTCGGACTGTTTCTGGAAGCAGTAAAGACCCAAATGGAAAAACAAAAATGTACAAAAAGACAATTTTGCTTAACAGGTCCTTTTTAAAAGCCAATAATAAAAAATATTAAAGTTTTTAGCAGCCTGGTTTTCATCCTGGGAATTGGGTGTTGGAGGTTTATGGGTCTTTAAATGCTGAATGTTTAGATGACTCAATAAGAAGCTATCCAAGTACCTACAAGAACTATTTTGAGGCCAGGCTTCTGTTTTTTGGTATTTTTCTTTAAAACTTCACTGAAGGATAAACGGTTAAGTTCTACAGTCGTCTGCAGACACTTTTACACCAGCTGAGCTTCTACATTTACTCTGATACCCCAAAATAAAATAAAACGCAACAATTTCCTTCACAAGTCACTTCATCAGCACATAGAGTCCAGTTGTGTGTAATTTCATCCGAGTCTGAAACTGGTCAGAGTTGATGGGGAGATGGATGGAGCTAAATCCAGGATAATCCTGGAAGAAAACCTGTTAGAGGCTGCAGAAGACCTGAGACTGGGGTGGAGGTTCACCTTTCAAAAATCTGATTTAGGTCAAAACATATCACAACTATGCTCTAGTTTGTGTTGGTCTGGCACATAAAATCCCAATAATACACACAGCTGTTTGTGGTTGTGATCCAACATAATCTGGAAAAGTTCAGAGGGCATAAAAAACTTTGCATGTAGTTTCAGTAATAAGACTGAGCAGATCAGGAGCCGGTAGCAAGAAAAAGGACACAGAGGGAGGAGAAGAAGAAGCGTTAACAAGGGAGAGATGTGAGGAATGATGGAATGAGGGAATGTTTTGTGTTTGAGAGGTGGAGGGCCAGCGTTATTAGAGGTCATCCCTGTGGATTACAAAGGCAGAGTTCAGCGCACAGCGGTGCCAGGCAATTTACCTCCATGAAAAATAGATGCAGCGCAGGAATGAAGTGACACATGCACTTACAGAGGGAGACGGACAAGAGGCCGAAGAGTTGTAAAAACAAGCTGAACGGCCTGGGGAGATGGAGAGCTGTCTGAGCGTGCAGGGGGACAACATGTGCTGCATCTTACTGAGCCTGCTGCAGCATGGAGGAATGGAGAACCCGCCTACTGACAAGCAATATTACACTAACGGCAGGATTTAAAGCCGCATTCAACACTAAATACAAGGAAAATCAATTAAATTGCTTAAAAATGGGAATAGAAGTTTTTGTTTTTCATCCACATTTTAAGTTCTAATTGTCCAATAACTCAAAGAAATAGGTCATCAGTAATTACTTAAAAATGCAAATATATGCAGAAATAAATGTTTACATAGAAGCAAATACAATTATTTCACAGTTTTTAAAATTATCTATAGTCCTAAATTATATATTTCGAGCCACAATATAAATGTAAATTATTTCATGTTCATATGTCGCAAAAGAGCAATAAAATATCTCAACACAAAAATAAAAATCACATTTTTTGATAAAGGACAATTAAAGATAAACTTTCTGTACAAAATTAAGAGCTAAGTGAGATAAAAACCAAAATAAAAAACAAAAAAGCACTCAAAAATAAAACAGGGACAACAGAAAGAGCATGTCAGCTCTATGTTTTTAAGAGAAACTTCAAAAGCAGGAAGTGAAAGTGCCCGTCTAACATTTAAGAAATGAAAATCCATCTCCTCTTTCTTTATGACAACTGGTCACAAAGGAAGACAAGACTGGAGTGAATCACAGAGGTACGGTACCCCAGTTCATCGTCCACCACACACACTGAGGAGCAGGTGAAGCAGAAACATCTCCAGAGCTCACTGCTAAAGAACTGCAGTAAAAACTTCACCAAGTCTCCATTAGATGCTTCCTACAGACCAACTGATTGTTTCTGAGGCATGTTAGTAAAAAGTCCTCTCTGTCCTACCATCACAAACAGCATGCTGGGTTTGTTCAGCTCTACTGGGACTTTAACTGGAGTTTTGGTCAGATGGTGCTTTTCAGCATCAAACTCCCCAGGTGGATCTGCTGTGACACAAAGGATGAATATGTGGAAAAATGCCACATACCCTCTCCTAATTACAGTGGGGAATGTGTGATGCTGTGGGCCTCTTCGTTCTCCAAAGCACCTGGGATCCTGGGTCTGTCAGAAAACTAGTAGATCCAAAGCATATGGTCAAACGCACACAAAAATAGTTCTGCACACACCAAATCAACCTTCTTCCATGGACTTCTCAGTCCAAAGACCTAAATCTCATAGAAAACCAGTGGGCTGAACAGTTGGCAGGATCAGTTTTCACTGGGAGACTCCAACTGTGGGCTCAGCTGGGTGATCTTCTGTGGTTGGGTCAAACTCCTGCACAACTGGCACGAGTCAAGGATTCCAAGATGGATATTAGGATGATCCTTTGTCTCCAAATAAGTCATCATGTAGAGTGTGATAACTAGTCCGTCTTTGCTGCCTGGTACTGAAAGACCCACGGGTCGAAATAGGTTCTTGGTCTGGCTGTTTGGGACAACTGATGGTCAAACATCTGTTTCTCTGGAGGCTCCAACTCTGTCAAGAGTCATAGGAGATTAAGACCCGTCCTACTGGCAGAATGAAGCATTAACAGAAGCAGTGAGATTTCAGTAAATTAAAATACAACCAGTGTTTTATTAATGGTCTTTCTAGATGGCTGTGATCAGCTTCTTGAAGAGGAGATTCACGCCTCATGGACCAAACTGAGCAAATCCAGCATATATCTCAGACCTTGGAGGCAAAGCAGAGGACCCAAAGCTGAAACTATCTCTCAGCACCTTGAAAAAGCTTTTCGGTTCCAGCTGCTTTGGTTTAATGTGCTTAAATGTCAGGCCTTCCTGCTGCAAGTTAAATGTTCTGTAGATCAACAGGTAAAGCTAACGTCGAGAGGACGGAGACTTTACCAAGGACCACACCGTAGGGACAAGACGAGCTTTATAGCTGGGTGCTCATGCATGTCTGCAACCTCTTAAAGAGTCAGAGTATGGCTTCATTTAGCAAAGCTTGGATCCTTCTCTAAGCTCAGAGCACCAGGGTGCAATGTGCTGCTTCCTCCTGAGCTAATTTGATTCATGGTGCCACATTCTGACTCGTGGTGATTCTGTACCGCCCACATAAGGACATTATTTTCCTCCTGGGAGACTCAGAGCTTCTGCAGCTCGACAGCTCCAGACTGTACCCTCTGTCACAAAACTGTCAGAGCGCCGCAGGGCACAAAACAATCTGATAATGTATTCTTCCTAATCCAACACTGATTCCAACTTGGCTCTGTGCTTCTAACCACCCAATTTGCCATCAGTTAATGAATGAATAAAGAATCACAACTGGGCCCTTATGTGAACCGGGAGTGTGCCTGTGTGTGGTTGACCAGGGGGCTGGCGGAGGTGCCGGCTCTGCCTCCTGCTTTGTTGACAGAAGATAATTTGGTTTTGACAGCAGATGCTGCCTGTCCTCTCCTGTGCCCCTATTAGAGGCAGAGAGGTATCAGCGCTGACAAGCAGGGGAATGTGGAAAAGCTCCCCGAACACAACCCATTCTCTGGCTTCTTTTCTCCATTCACCAGCCCAGCAGGCAACAGGACAATGGACGCATACTATTCCCCCCGCACACTAAAACATGTTTTCACATTTGAATTTCTGTCACCACAACAAACCGATGAGAATGATATGAAGCTATCTGAGGAGATACAGAGAGAAATATGCATCATCCAACTTGTTCACCATCAAAACACAACAGAGTGCTCATATTTACCACACAGCTCTAGAAAAACATTAAAAATAAAATTTATTCTGTAATTCAATTCAATTAAGCTTCCTACAGATTTCTTCTGGTTGTCTGAGTATGAATTTAATAAAAAGGAAAACCCCGTCATAAATAGACTGAGATGAAACCCATTTTCTGCACATCTGAGCACAAAATTACAGAACCACACCCAGGCTTGATTCTTGCCTAACCTGCAGAAAAACTATAAGCTTAAAGTACCTGTCTGACAGCATGAAGTAGGCTAGAGTCTCAAAAAGCAACATCATGCTCTGATCTAAAGAAATTCAAGAACAAATGAGAAAAAGTTTCTGACGTCCATCAGTCTGGAAAGGGTTACAGAATCATTTCTAAGCAGTTGGGTCTCCAGGGAACCTCAGAACCATGATCCACACATAGAACAGCGGAGGACCTACCCAGGAGAGGCTGGCCGACCAGAATTACTCCAAAAGTTCATCAACGATTCATCCAGGAGGTCCAGGAGAACCCAGAACATTATCTAAAGCAGGGGTGTCCAAACTTTGTCACATGGGCCAAAAAGTACTCACAGGCCAAGAAGAGGAATTTCAAAAACTAAAATCAAATAAATTAGTCAGGTTTTTTGTAGGAAAGGGGTGTTATTCATTTAAAAAAATGAAAAACGAATTTTGCATGTTTGCTTTATTAAAAGAAAGGCATCTGGTTTTCAATTTTTTTTTTTTTTTTTGAACAAACTTATTTTCAGTTATAAGAACAAAATTTGGCTCACTTTCTTTCAAAGCATTTGCGATATTTAGCCAAGTTTAACACACGAGATAAGAGCTGATTTGGGTGCAGAAAAAGTCAAATTTTCAGTGAAAGTCTCTGGATAAACGTGGTTCTACTTATTACAAAAGCTTAGTGATAAACAGACGAACACGTTCTGTTGCACTTAACATTTCCATTGCACGAAAATTATGTCGTAATTTTTTACTCTGATTACAAATAAAAAGTCTTCATCTGCATCAAGCACCATTCTTGAATTGCAATCGGCAGGCCACACAAAATCAGTCCAAGGGCCACAGATGGCCCCCAGGAAACCCAGTGGACCAGAACCAGCAGAAGACATGGTGACCCAGATCATCACTGATTGTGGAAACGACACTCTGGACTTCAAGCAACGTGGGTTCTGGTCCTCTCCACTCTTCCTCCAGACTCTGAGACCTTGATTTCCAAATGAAATACAAACTCTACTTTCATGTGAAAAGAGACTTTGGACCTCTGAGCAACAGTCCGGTTCTGGTTTTCCTTGGCCCAGGTAAGACGGTTCTGACATCATCTCGAACAGTGACGGTTGTAGCCCATTTCCTGTAGATCTTGAATGGGCTTTGGTTCACATTCCTCTCAAGGCTGCAGTTAACCTTGGTTGTGATCTTTTTTTTTTTTTTTTTTTTTTTTTTTTTTTTGACCACAGGTTTTCCTTCCACTAAACATTACTTAGAAGCCAGAATAATCAAACATAAGGGGGATAAACACTTGAAACGTGTAAGGAATCTATGAGTTTCACCGTTTGAGGTGAATTACAGATCATCTAATTTACTGAGCCGCACATCATGTTCTGGTCCTCCTCCTGCTTTATGCCGGTGCACGCTCCACCCTTCCACCAGTTTAACTTCTTACTCCCTGCGCCTTAACCAGCAGACCTGACATTTAATGGTTTAGACCTGGAACAAGTGTCTTACACATGTTCACACAGTAAAGTAGGTGCGCGCACACTTCCAGAGCCTTTCCCTTGGAAAAATCAACTCCCAGATCTTTTCTGCCTCCTTTTAAATATTTCAGCCGCTGCCATGGTAGGGGATGTACTACATTATGCAGCATCATTTATGAATGACAGCCAATCAGCGTCTGGCCTTAATGTAAGACTCAACAAACAGGCAACAGCTTAGCTTAAAGAGCCGAGATGAATAAATGACAAGTTGGTGGAGCAGCTCATAGTTTCCTCACTGGTTTACTTTCCTCTTCTTAATGTCAGCTTCCGACATGAATATTTTACTTTGCTCTGTTTTGCTACGTTGCTTCACAGCGGGATGCCTTTTTTTTTATAAAACACATATGCAGGCATCAGATCAGAAGCATGAAGCTGACCCACAGGCTGCAGGAATGAAGGGGTAACGCCATCCCATAACACAACGTCAGGAAAACATGACTTCTAGGATTAAAGGTGGTCGTTTCCATGATTCTCCACGGCAGCACCAGGTGAAGCACTTTTAGTCTCCATCACTTGCCCCTTGATCACTGTAATCAAGCACAGGCAGCAGCAGCCTGAAGCTCCGGTAATTACGGGCTGCTCGGTCCCGGGCATGAGGACGACGCTCGGTGAAAAACACGCGTGGGCCGTGCACCGTCCTGCGCAGCGCTGGACAGTCACAGTTTGAGGCAACACGCACCGACACCGGACACAGCGTGTGCGCTCTGCTGGGCGTCCGGCACAGACGACGCCTCAGTAAAAGACACTAATGAGTCCGATGAGGCCGAGGGGGGCGAGGGTGGTGAGGGGGGACGGATCCTGAAATGAACCACAGTAAAACGCCTCAGAGACCCGGAGCAGGCAGAAGCGTGGGGAGCTGAAGGGAGGGATGCTGGAAACAAAGAAACAGGCAGAACGAAGCGATAGAGACGGATGAAAGGAGAGCGAACTGATGGGATCGGTGGCAGAGATGGTGGGTGTTGGGTTGCCAGGGACCGAGTGGTGCAGTTGCCAGCTGTAACCATAGTAACAGGTTCCCATAGTGTACGAGTTTTGGACCGGGGGTGTGGGGTGCTAAGTGCACAGAGGGGGAAGCAGAGCGCTGCGTCTTTCCTCCGTCCTGCCGGCAGAGGTGGTGAGCCCTTACGTAAGCTCACTTTTTAAAAACACGCAGCCTCGTTACATAAAAGATCTGGTTTTATTAGCAAAAGCGGAGTTGGTGCGGCGAGCAGCAGGCAGCGGATCCATTGGACCTGCGGCGTTTCAGTGGCCTTGATGAGTGGGAGCTCCGGGCGAGTGGTGGTCCACATCTACAGCCGCCTGGAGCCGAGCTTCAGGCCGAAGGAAGGCCTCAAAATAGAGCAACCTTCGGGCCAGTCAGGGCTCAGCAGGGAACCACATGAGAGCATGGTGCGATTTGTCCAAATGTGGTGCAAAAGCGTCCATTTTCCCACATCTTGTGCCAACAACTGGACTGAACCCTGCCGTGGTGTCATGTGCAGGTCCATCTCTAAGGAATCTAAACATCCAGCAAACAGGAAGCACAGCGGCGTGAACAAATATTTCCCCATCCACAGAACCATTGCTTCAGATCCAACATTCAATATCAAACAAAAAACCCTGAGCAAATACAGATGCAGTTTTCAAATGATTTCATATATTTAGAAGGAAACCAACCTGGCTCCATGTTAAAAAGTCATAACCCTCCTTGATGAATCACTGATTAATGTGATAAACCACAACAGCTGACAGGAGACACGAAAGCCACACAAATACAGCTACAAGTCATGTTAACGACGACAACATCTGACCAGAGGAGACCAAAACCAAACGTTTTCACCTACATACAAAACCACAGTGAAGCTGGTGGCAGCATCATGCTGTGGGACAGGGAAGCTGGATAGAGTTCAATCCAGGACAGTCCTGAGACTGGGGTGGAGGTTCACCTTCTGGCAGGACAGCCAGCCTGATACCATATGCTGCTTCTCAAAAACCTGCCCTTTCTAAATGCTTTTATGAAATTAACAACACTAGATCTACGTTGCTCAATAAAGCAAACAAATCCATGTGTCAGAATGGTCCAGTCAAAGCCCAGACACAAATCCATCTGAGAATCTGAGGCAAGACTTGACTTGAAAACTGCACATTTACAAGTGCCTGTAATTCAGAGCCCCTTCACAGCTCAGACTGAGGGTCTGATCTCTTTAAATCTGCTGTCTGACTGGGTCAGAACAACGGGTCACAGACTCCAGGTCAACATGCAGCCCACAGGTCCTTGCAGAGGAAAATAGAAGCAGAATCCACAGTGTTACGAAGACGCCACCAACACATAGCAGCCGAACACGTAGAGAACCGGTTATTTCTGCCCATCTAAGACAACTCTGATGTGTGTGGGCGTCTGCAGCTCGCCTGCAGGCATGCTTCTCTCTGCTGGAATGTGGATTTATGAACGGGGTTATGGATGGCTCGCAATTTATGCAAACGGCAAAAAAAACCCCACAACACCCAGTTCATTATTTATAGTCTCAACATGATTCCTTTATATTTAATACTATAGCCTGATTTAGGTTAATTACAACATGAATTTAGGGTCCAAACAATCCAAAGGATTAGCAGAACATCCTGAGGCGTTTCTTCTGGTTTTCCGGCTCCTGTAGGACCGAAAACCTGCAGAATCTGGAGCTGAGGTGCTTCTAGCTGCTAAAATGATTTTATTTAGAAGCAAGCATTTAAAGATTCACTGTGAAATATTTATAGAGTTCCTTTGTGTCAAGTTTAATGTCGCAGCTACAGATAAAGTATAGTCAGCCGAAGAAATCAGCTCTGCTGCATAAAAAAGACAAAGATCAGACATTAAAACAATGTGCTACAATGATGTTTACCTGCAGACAGAGCAGTTTTTCATACTTAAGTTTGGCTTTTTTTAATATTTACATCAAATAAAACACATAAAGAAGGGGAAAAATGAGAGAAAAAGGAAGGAATAGGAGGGTAGAGGCTGCTCGCGAGTTGTTCCCATCATGGCTGAACATCTTTTTGCCAGGATGTAATCTGGGTCAATCCATCAGAGAGCAGTAATGAGGTCTAATGCTAGGACCCGCTGCTTCCTAATGACACCTCGGCCGTCCCAACTCCACACCAGCTCGTTGGAGCCGTAAACCCCTGCTGGGCGGCGGGCAGCTGGGACCTGACATCTGACCCACAGGGAGACAGCCCTTTATATCACACCAACAGGACAAGTTGTGGAGTAGCAGCTGAAATACAGCAGCAGAGGTCCTAACTGCTGCAGCTGTGCAGGGAAATTATGCTCCACATTTAATGTCCCGCTAAATCAACTCTTCTTACAAAGCAGAGCAGCAGTTTGAGCTGCTGAAGAAGTTGTTGTGGGTTCAGGTAAAAGGTGTGGTTTCACTGAAGTTTGTTGAATGTGGGTCTGTATATGGAGCCCAGTCAGGGGAGCCATCTTGACCAAGAACCAACTAGGAGAGTGAGTCACTTTCCTGGGGAGCACGCAACACCAGGATGCACCCTGGGAAGACGGCCCCATCATCCAAATGGACATGACTTTGACATAACTGCAGAGCATGCATGGAACCAGAGTTCCCCGATGCCTCTGGTTTGAGGAGCACAACAACTATTGCCCATATTATAAGTTAAGATGTTTTGCTCCACTGGCACATTATTTCACTAATAACTAGAACTTTTTAATCAATATTAAGGAATTATTGACTTAAAACCAGCTGCTATATCTGCTGAAAAGTTACTTGGAAGTTAGTTTTGTCTTATTTCAAGTGTATTCAAGATATTTGCTCTGGAAACTAGAGCAGAAATACTTGGTAGGATTGTGTTTTTGCAGTGTATAGGATTTTTAAAGATTGACTTAGTCTGGGTTTTTCCCCCCCATGTTTCATCCCCTTTCTGTTGTTTTAAAGCCAACATTAGCAAAGTTCAGTAAAGACTCAGAAAGTTGGTTTCTGCTCTCTAAATCCACTAACTGACATTATGCTAGTATTTATTGTTAACTATGTCAAAAATCTGTCCACAGTTCATTGTTTTCATTTCAGCACAAAACTTCTGCACATTCCCAGCGACATTATGGGAGACGGAGCTGGAAAGGGTTTCAGAAAACAAGGTTGTTTCTCATTCTGATTAGCTTTGTTTGAGGCTGCGGCAGATTCAGACACTTTCAGAGGAGATGATGTAGAAAAACAATGGATGAAACATTCTGATAAACATGGGGTGTCACACAGTTGAGGAGCTGTGATCTCAGCAGCCCGTTTTAGTCAGAATCTAATTCAACTGTGATAATTTTAGGAGGATGGAAGTGACACTTCAAATAATACAATAATAGAACCCCTGCTGCTGCTCCACATGTAATCTGAAATGCATTCTTCACGCAGTTAAGATGGAAGATTGAGGTGATTGCTATTTCCATATATGATCCATTTTTCCCTTCCAGGAATTCTGTCGGCAAGTGAGGAGCAAACAAGCGAGAGATGGAAGTGATGCCTGCTTAAAGCTGGCGGCTTCTTAAAGAGGTTTGGTGTTTTAGGACAAACACCCTGAAAATGGAAAATTTTGCAGATCTGAGCCTGACGTTGCATCGTGCTAAATGCAAAACTGAGCTCATTAAGACTGGCCCGACATCACATGTATATAAGCACACACACTTTTACACACACATCAATCTGTCTGCTTTTTTCACTTTAAACAACCAAAGGCAGAAAGAAGCAGGAGGATGGAGACAATGCAAGGAGAAAAGCCTAGAAATGAGGAGAGCAGGGGGGTAAGAGCTGGCAAAACAGGAAGGATAACACCGGAGCGGTGGAGGAGTGATGGAGAGAATGACAGACAGATCGAGAGAAAGACAGAGAGAAAGATGGAGGCACAGAGAGACGGAAACAATGAGGAGAGAGACAAAGCAGGTGGCCTGGGTAATTGCCTGGGGAATATAATGAATGAGCCTCAGTGTGTCTGACGGAATAGGAAATCGTCTCTATCTTCTCATTCCGCTCGCTCTCTCCTCCTCGCTCTCATTATCTCTCACCCTCTCTCGATCCCCCCCACCCTTATCCATCTCCTGTGCACCCTTTTAAACATATCTGCTAACCCAATCTTTCTTGCTCGGCGTTTGCCAGCATTCTTTCTCTCTCTACCGCAGAGCTTTTAACACCTTTTCTTTCCTCTCAACTTGACTCCCCGCTAATTCCTGTTCCCACCTCCGCTGCCTCCCTTCCTCCCCTCAGCAGCCTGGACAGCTGCACCTTTCATGACTACATGTTACTGTGGGATGGAGCTAGATTTCAATCACCCCGATGAACACAGAAAGAAGCAAGGCTGCAGACTTGGTGCTGGGATACAAATTCCCTGCAGGGAACATTTAGGTTCTTGTTTTCAAATTAAAGGTGAGCTGTATGTGTTTTTATACTTAATTTTCCAAAACATAACACCATGATAACAAGTTACTTTGGTAAAGTTACTCTGAAGGAATATCTAGGTCGGGGTCTCCAACTCCATCCCTTGAGAGTCACAATCCTGCAACTTTTAGATGCATCCCTGCTCCAACACACTTCAGTCAGAAGACTGAATTCCCTCATTCAGCTCTGCAGAGGCCTGGTAAGTTGACATTCATCAGACTCAGGTGTTTTGGAGACGGGATGAGGGGTAGTAGATCGTAAGGGATGTAGGGGACCCCTGATCTAGGCTGATGATGATTGGCTGGAAGTTAAATTTAAATCGACCTTCAACACAATCCTCTGTGCCTTTTGCTTTAATTGAATAGAATGGAAAAGTCCTTTATGGTCCCCTGATGGGGAAATTTCTGTGCAACAGCAGCAAAGTGACAGTGACAGGCAAAAACAGCAAACAGACACACCAAGACAGAATATAAAATATATATAAAAGCAGAATAAAGAACAGTAAGGACAAAATTTCAACAAATACTGTGTGGATATAAAAAAATACTTCAGTCCAGAGGAATGTGCAGCTGAGTTGGTTAATTAAAAATATACAAGACGTACATTTCTCTGAGCATTAAAAATACAAACTATTTACAGTTAGTGACAATAAAAAAAATGGTAAAGTTGTATAGATACTAGTATGGATATAAACACATTGATTTTGTTGGGAGCAGTGATGGTTATAGAGTCTAACAGCTGCTGGGAGGAAGGATCTCCTGTAACGCTCCTTAGTAAACCTAGGATTCAGCAGTCCGTCACTGAAGGAGCTCTCCAGCTCAGCAACAGCTTCATGCATAGGGTTAGCGTAAGTGTCCCTACTCTTACTTGAGTAAGATAACCCTTAAATGAAAAACAACTAAAAACAGTGCAGTGTAAAAGTATGCCACACAAGCCATCTACGAATATATGTAAACGTATTGCACTCAAGAGAAATATTACACAAACAAAAAAAAAAAAAAAGAACTACCATGTGTATTGGATGTGTGTATTTGTTAGTCTGTGTGTGGTCAGTTGGAGGGGCTTTGTTGTGGAGTCTGATTGTGGCTGGAAGGAAATCTGGGGAACCCCAAGAGTTAAATCTGATTATGTAAAACTGAATGGATTCAACTGTTCTTCTTAAACATTTTTTTTTTTTTTTTACACTTCTGGCATTTAAATCATTCCTTTCACCAAAAAACAGGTTGATACATCAGCAATCACTGTTTGAAGTAACAACTAATCATTATTTCACTGATGATTAAATTTAATTTCTAATTTTTTGATGCCTCGGCTCAACAATGACGTCACTGATCGACAGAAGGAATGATAACCAACCAGACTCCGTCTCTTATCTGAATGGCTGGAAAAAAAACAATGCAGACGTTGGTGATGCAACTCAAGTTTTTAGCCCAGGTATGAAGAGTTTGTGTAAATGTTTGCCCCAGTTCCATTTCTGATGAACCAAAACAAAAGTTTGAACCTCATCTATAAACTATTTACCAAGCAGAATATCTAATAAACATCTTGTAGTGTTGTCTTAAATCAAACCTCCTGGTGGGATCGGTCTGCAGCAGGGGCGGACCGGCATACAGGGCTACCAGGGTGGTTCAGGTCACGGCCTGAACCACCGGCCCTCCGCCCTGCGCAGCGTGAGCACGACAGAAAGTACGCAAGAGACGACAGGTTCTGGGGCGCTGATGTTTTGCTGGGCCATTGTGCCCCAAATTATGCCATATCAAAAGGCCTCCACGTCTCCTCTGCTCCAGTGCGCTGCAGGGCCGGCCAGCTGAGTTCACAATGAAGAGCAGAGATCAGCAAAACGCGCCCCAATAAGCCCAGGCTACTAAAGCAAACAGTGGCGCTTATTAAAAACGAAACAGTCACAAAATAAGAAATGAACTGTCCCTATTTGTGCCACATAAATGAAATCTCCGTTTGTCTCTGGCATCCAGCAGAGATGCGCAGTGCAGCGGCTCGAGTTCGAGCCTCATTCCTCTGCTGAACATTACCTGTCCATCACTGTCACTATAAGAAACAATAACTCCGCGAAGATGGAGCAGCAAAAGAAAAGTACAAAGTGTTAAGGTGGTGCTGAAAAGATGAGAGAGAGAGGGAGAGCGCGTCAACGAATGTAAAAATGTCTGACCTGGGTGGTGGGCGTTCCCACAGTTCCGGGTCTGCTCTCTCCACCAGACATGAAAGGTCAGATGACACTGCCTCCAGTCGCTGTAGTGACGTTAGCATATATTATATTTCTAACTGGAAGATATTTTTGTTGATATGGCATGTTTTTGACATAGCCCTTTACTCATTAACAATACTCATTTCTTGCATAGACTGTGGCTGAGGATGACCCAGGTGAGCCAACAGAAAGCCAGAAGGACCAAAGTTAAGATTTTGACTTGGGGAAAGGAGAAGAGCTGCCTGAAGAGCATTTACAAGAACAAAGGCAAAGCTCTGTGCTTAGAATAACAATCATCTTTACTCAATAAGTCATGCACTAAAACCAAATAGTCAAATTCAATCAATTAGAATATTGCTGAAAAGAAAAATATTATATTGGAGAGAAGAAAAACTTGATTTACTAAGTGAAATACATCATATAGATTAATTACACTCAGACTGATGTTTTCTTTTTCTGGTAATGTGATGATCTTCTGCTTACAGTAATGAAAATATGATATGTAAGGTTAGAATATTATATCCAACCAATTAAAAAAAAAAAAAAAAAAAAAACATTTTAACAAAGAAATGTAGCCTTAATGAAAAGTATATTTAATACCTGCTTAAAGGTTGTTGTTTTGGACAAATGAATATAATATGAAAAATTGCATATTTATAATATATAATAAATAATAATAAGCCACTTTTCTCCCCAGTCCGCCCCTGGTCTGCAGACAGGGATGCATTTCTCCAAACTGGAGCAAACTAAACACGGTGTAAAAAAATTCTGTTTCCTTTCCTCTGGCCTTAGTGTGACTGAGACGCATTGTTTAAAAGTCAGCGTGGGGCTGGATTCCTGCAGCCACAGGTAGATACAGCATCAAGACGGAGAGACAGGAAGGTGTTTGGGTGAGATACCAACAAGAGGGGAGGCGGTGGGGACAGATAGTGTCACCTTCAGCATTCAGGTCCAAGTGATGGGACGTCTCAACCCTCTGAAAAGAGTGAAAGACCCCTTTCATCACGCAGACTTGTGCTGCAGAACCTTCCGGTTGCTTCTGCTTACCTCTTCTTCCTCACCCCCTTCGCTCTCTGCACAGGAAGATAAAAACACATCCAATCACGGAGCAACGAGCGGACGGGGGATAAAAGATTCAATCACGTTCCTCTCTCCATTTCAAAGACGGGAATCGCGTGGTTGGATGGTGGGGGCTTTGAAGAGTGCTTGGGAACACACCAGGGCACTAAAAGGAAACTTTCATCCACTCTGCATCATATGACATGCATTATGAAATACCTGCACTGAGAAATGACTCTAGTCACAAAGACTGAACTGTTTCTTCACTGCAAAACATGTCGAAAGAACACAACACAATGAGAACAGGATCATGAGACGCTTGGCAGCTGCAAGTGGCAGAAAAATAAGAGACCGCTTTCCTTTTTTTTTTTTTTTTTTTTTTTTCACAAGTAAAACGTACTCTGAGCATTGTATTTTGAAAGTCCAGTCTGGGCTTTACCTCCATCCATCAACAGCACCACCCCACAGCATGATGCTGCCACCACCAACTTGAACAGACGTGTTCAACAGAAAACAGAACTCACAAAAACAGAGATTTGCTTACAGCTAACATAGCTTAGAAATTAAAACATTTCTTCAGTACCAGCGCATCCTACAGGCCTGAGGCGGAACAATGAGGTAGTGAGTCAAAAACCAGAAGGGATCTTACTGAACATAACAAACAGAAGGTGAAGTGTGTTATGCAATTACTTTGGCTTTACTCAGGTGCAAATTAAAGGGCTTTGCATAACATTTTCCTAATATGAAAAAATTGACTATACTATAATACTGACTCAAACACTCATCACTGTAACACTGAACACCAGGAAGGTTATTTAACTTTTACTAGACACCCCCATAAACTACAGGTGCACCAACTGCAGTTTTCTGGTCAATCACCAATCTTTAAAAACCCTGATCTGTCGATTCCTGATCTTGGCTGATGTTCATTTTTTTTTTGTCTTTTTTCTGGCTTCTTGAGACTGTCACTGGAAAACAGAGTCTCTTCAGTCAGAGGCTTCTTCAGACAGGTTGTAAAACGGACCGCTACAGGAGATCTTTCCTGCCCACAGCCATCACCAGCTATAATAACTCCTTAATTTAATGAGTTACATCAACATTTAATTTCCATTTCGGATAAATCAAGTATTTTTGAATTTAAACTGAATCAACTGCAAAGCACTAGAAGTGTGACCCTTACAGCTTTCCATTTACTCACCAGTAGCTCACCGGGAACCCCAAAACCTCTGCTAATTAGAAACAACGGTCTGATGTTTTGAACTGAATTGTTCACATTTTGTCTCACAAATCAAAATGTTGCGTAGAGGAATATCGGTATTTGGGGTAATCAGTGACTTTAGGGCACTAAAGGGACTCAGTCCCACTCAGGTGAAGTTCATTACCTTTCTAACTGGAACACCAATATGCTGTACTGAACTGGAAACTAGCCCAACCTCCTCATTACAACATAATGGTGTTCAATGATTTTACTCAGCATGTCAGACTGGAAAAGCTCAGTTTCCCAGCAGGAAACCACAGCATTGAATGTAGGAAAATGGATTTCTCTTCTCTAAATGTGGGCTCACCTCCACTTCATGATGCTTTTTTTTAATTTGAAAATTGCATGTTTGGGTGTCAGTGCAACGAAAAAAGTAGTTTCTTTTGACCACAGTGGTTCTGTAATTTGACTGTCGCTGATCCTTCAAAACTGCAGCATCTCATCCTGTTCGAACCAGTACTCGTACAATGTACTGTTTTAAACAAGCGCTCCGAGTTCATAAATTCTTTTTATCGTTGTAATTAAAGAGTTATTAAAAAATCGTGTAGCCGTGACCAGATACTGCTGCATTAGTTTGTTGTGGAGTGCTGTCGATCAGTGACTTCTTGCCTATATGAGGAACAGCTCAGCAACAAAAACCAGGCTGTTTTCTTCATGCATCTCTGCTCATATTTGCAACGATTCTGCAGGAAATAACTTCCAGTTTATAGAAACATTTACAGGGCCTGCTTAGAACAACTAGGAGAGCTGGATTGAGGACATACAGAACACTTTGACGGAAACGAATGCCACAACTTACAGACTCTTAAATGTCTGTGTGCTTATGTTTTACATCTCCAAAATCTGTAAAAAATAAAATAAAACTGAGTATGTTTTTGGACCTTTAGAGGTGTTGAAGTGGAACAGCTGTTAATGACACACATCCAGCAGGCTTCTGAGACCAGAATCCAGCCTCCCAGAGCGCAGCTGCCAAACCAGCAGAGGTTGGCAGGCTGGGTATCAGCTGACTGCGGCTGTGTCTGCAGCCCAGCTTGTGTGTTAGCGCTGTGGTGAGCGGTCAGACTCGAAGCTTTGGGAGCTCGTTACTTTGAGTTTAACCAAGCTGCTGTAGAGGAACGGAGCCAGCGGTTATGCCAGAGGAAAGTCGGCCATTTGGACGCCTGTGATTCTGGTTCTTCATAAAGTACAAGCAGCTCCAGCTGCTTATTTTGGCCATTTGTTTGGGCTTGGAACATGCATGTCTGCATCCAGATACAAGTTGCAGGTAAACAAGTAAAACACTTGATATATGCTTTCAAACATTCACAAACATTCAAATGGTCTGAGTAAATTCACAATTAAAAAAACCAAAATGTTGGTAACATTTTGAATTACAATTTCAGTGATTTCAGAAAAGTCTGCTTTGGCCACTGCCTTGGCTTTAGTTCTCCACTTCAGCCAACCCGGAACTCTACATGCATGCTGTGACACTGGAAACCAGGTCACCCAGAAGAGATCATTTCAGACAAGGAAGATACTGTCGGGAATCCATGAATTTATTCACAAGCTGATCAGACTGCAATCCTAAGCATCACATTCTTTGTGCTACCAACCCCCCGAAATAAAACATACCTTATCTGAGCTGATCAGATACGAGCTCTACAAACCAGGACCTGAATCTGAAAGCTTCGTCTTTTGGAGCCTCAGACGAAGACACACCAGCTCTGCACGTGATTCCTATGCTGCGTTTCTGTGGTATTTTCAGACAATGACAAGACCAAGTCACTTTTAGCTAGCGTAGCTAAGGCGGTGGTTGAGCTGCATGCTGGAGGACAATGAAAGCACTAAACTCAGCGTTTCTGATCTGAACTGGGATTAAAGGACGTCGATGGGAAATTAAACCGTTTATTTCCAAAGCAAATTAATGTATAAAAGGTAGGAGGGTTTAATCATCAGCTGAAAATCCAAGCTAAATGTACAGCATGAACTGCTTCATGTTCATTTATCATTTTTATGAAACAATCGTCTTAATTAACTTGTTAAATGCTGGTAGATTCCATCATGCATCATTTAACGTATTAACTGCATCATCAACACTTTCAATCTGGTTGCTACAGGCTTGTTTACATCAGTTTGCTTCTGAAAAATGTTCCATTAATATGACAGTTTTTAATTGTCACTTAGAAATAACAGATTGATGCTCTGCTCCAGTGAAATGTGTGGATTTTACTGAACCACAGAATGAGCCAAGAAAACCTTCTGAATGAAACTCATCTGTGCTGGGATTTCACCAATGTTTACACCAGAATCAGCTTCATTGCCTGAACTGGAAGACAAGGTTGAATTAATGAAATAGTGCTCCGCAGCCTGTGTCCAGGATGTGTGGAGTCTGCAGAGATGGTAGCTGCCTTTTGCCGCTGCTGACGGTTCTTGTGTGAAAGAAAATGCTCCGCAGTCTCACCTGCTGCTGCTGGTCGGTCAGGAAGCATCTGGAGGCCAGCACCGAGAGCGAGGAGAGCTTCTGGTGGAGGACGTCTGGGTTGAGGGCATTGAAGGCTGAGCTGAAGTCCACAAACAGGAACCTGGACATAGCTCCCTGGGTGGTTGAGGTGGTGCAGGGTGAAGCGTAGACCCAAGCTGACTGCAACATCTGCCGACCTGTTTGCCTGGTAGGAAAACTGCAGGGGGTCCAGCAGGGGGCTTGTGATGTTCTTCAGATGCTTCAACACCAGTAAAGGAGTTCATGACAGGTCTGTTGTCATTTACAGCCATCATGGTGCGTTTTTTGTTGACTGGGATGATGATGGAACTCTGATGTGCAAAATGTCTCTGTTTTCCTCTTTTAGCTCTCCTTTTTCATGGTTATGTCATTCGCGTGCATGTTTCATATTCAAGTTAAGAATGAGAGACAGTGTGTGCAACCTGAATGAGCTCAGCCTCGACATGCAGCGTGCACGCAGCAGATTAGGACCTAAAAGGGAAATTTTTCTA
This sequence comes from Anableps anableps, assembly GCA_014839685.1. NCBI lineage: Eukaryota > Metazoa > Chordata > Actinopteri > Cyprinodontiformes > Anablepidae > Anableps > Anableps anableps. The sequence goes on along the minus strand of CM026087.1, from coordinate 1,604,793 downwards.
ACATCTTCTTTGCTTGAAGAAGCAAAGATTTATTCTGAAAGTCTCAGACCAAAAAGATATGTTTTGGTCTCATTCTTCCTCATTTGCTGAACAATTCAATCATTCCTCTCTCCCATAAAGGCCAGCTTTGTGGAATGAACAAGCAGTAGCTGGTAATGTGCTACTTTGACTTGGTCTATCGCTAAAAACCTACTGTAAAATTAAAACTCATCTTTTAGATGTCACATGGTAGCTCAAGAAATATAGCAATATTACCTAAAATGGAGAATGTAAGCAAGCATATTTCATGTTTAACAAAGTATTCCTTGGCAACAAAATTAAAGTGTTTCTTTGATCATTTTCTCTTAATGTTTTTTCTTAAATCCTCCCAGTTTGTTTGGTAGTTTCTGCTGCTTGGTGCAGAATTATGACTTACAAGTTGTGATTGGTTCTTTTTCATCCAAGCGAATGCAGAATTTGTGAGAAATACTGTGAAAATTCACATTAAGTTGCAAGTGCAGACACATGGCGGAGCGCGAGCAGAGAGCACCAGGACCAGGGGCGTCAGAGTGGAGCACTAGCCAGACCATGTATTGAGTGAGTATGTGTGAGAGTTAAATGCACACATGAGAAATTGTTTGTTCGCATAAGAGTATGTGCTCACATCAGTCTCACTGCACGCTCAGATTAACAGCACAACCATAACATCAAAATTATCAGCAGCGCGATACAGAGGAACCAGACTGGAAGGACAGTTTTTGAGCAAAACTGGAGGAAAAGTGTGTGTTAAAACACTCACGTTTCCCATGTTACGACACACATGTCCTCCAGAGTTATCTCGGGGTATCATATTTAAGGTTTGTTTTTATATCTATTTGAAATCGACATTTTTCCTTCCATTTCACAATATTTGTACTATTTTCTCCACCAATACTAAAATTTGATTTTACCTGAGCTTAAAACTGTAAATATGAATAAAACCATTGATGGTTCCTTGTTTAGAGAAACCCCCTTATAGGCTGATAAGCCACACAGTAGATGAGTTTGGTGTGTATTTCCAAGTCTGGCACAAGTTGCACATGATTTCACCAGGGTACCCATGATTGAAAATGACGCGTTCAGGTTTTGAAAATGCAAACACTCAAGCCTTCGTTTACCAGCTTCAGATGGAGCAGACACACCTGTCCTGCCACCCTCTGATACTCAAAGGGCTTTAATCATCTGAAAGGAAAAGCTAGAGTTGCACTGCATTACTGAAGTGTTACAAACACCCCCCTGCTGAGTTCGTCATCTCTCTGCTGTCACAAATATGCAGATACAGACGAGGTGGATCGTTCGTTGTTGGCCCAGCTGAAGCAGAATTTAGTTTACAGCCATAAATAGACCTTTTGTTATGAACTGCAGCTTTAAAAACAACCTTATTAACCTTTCCATCCCGCTGTTACCAGCCGAGACCTGGAAGATTCAATCTGCTAACTGGTGGGACTCGTCTGAAGCCGCACGGCTGGCGTCCAGCAGTAACAGCGGGCTGCAAATGGTCTCAGAAATTACATTTAGGAATGAAGAATGAATGTGTGATTTCAACATGTTACAGCACAAAGCTCAGGCCGACTGAGGAGCAAGGATGGTGTTGATTCACTTAAGCGTTTCCGACCTGAAAACAAAAATGTTCCTCTCCACTGTCGCCACATACTTGATCAGGAGGAAGAACTGGAGAAAAAACAATGAGCTGATCCAACTGAATGGGTTTCCTTAGACAGATAACCTTCACCAGTTAGCATAACAAACTTAATTTGACTTTGTCTAAACAAATAAATTGATTTAATACATTTCTGTGTATAAACTGAATTTTTTGTAATGCTTTGAGGTGATGATTTGTTGTGACTATATAAATAAACTGAATTGAGACACATGAAGGAATCATGTTACACTTGAACCATCTAAAATGTCAAGTAAACTTCCTGGCTGCCTCCATTTAGAGGTTTTACAACACACATCCCACTGAGAGGAGAAATCACTGGAGATAATACAGCATATATCCCCTCAGGAGAACCCTAAGAACCGCCTGGGAGTTTAAGAGCATCGGTGGGGAGGGGGTCGTGTCAGGTTTCCCTCCTGGACCCGTTACTTCCCCGATTTAACCTGAGATATGCAGAAAACATGAAAATACAGCTGTGTCAAGGACTAAAACTTCAAATGTACACCTTTTCCATTATTTGGTGTTAATAGTTGGTTTCAGGTTATTTCTACTGTATTTGTGAAAGCATGAGGGAACTTAATTGTATGGATGGTCGCTCACAACAGCAAAAACAAAACATAACAGGAACACAAACATAAAAAAACAGTTTACACTACTTTGACATTAATAAATTTCAATTCAGGTTCATCATAAAGAGCCGATTTACAGCAGATTCAACAGATCCTATTTCTCTATAAAACACAAATCATTCACATGTTCTGAAGTTCATTTATCAATCACTGAAACCACATGTTTACATACATTGTATGTAAACATGTGGTTCAGTATTTACAGATTTTGCTTTGGATCATGACCCATTATTTGTGGAAAATTCACCCGTTTACAGATTTTTCCATACAGCATACCTAAAATGTTCTAAAGAAAATGCAGCTTGGGAAGCTGAAATACAGATTGGCTGGTGTTTGCAAAGCAGCCAATCCAGAAGCGCCATTCATTTTCCTTGGTGCTGATTGGCTGTAGCCCAAAGAGCAGAAAAAAGCAAGACTGTAGATGTTAGCTCCTGGGGTAGTGCCAAGACAGTTTCCACTGTGGATATTAATGCAGATTAAGGAATATTTGGTGCTTGAACTGTGAAAATAGGCAGTTCTAAGTATTTTTAGAGGGGGTCTCAAGTATTCACTGATAGCTTTTAAAATGGTTGTGGTCCCTAATAACCACAGTAAATATCAAAGGTCCACTGTATTTAAAAAATTACTCAAGAAAGAGGAAAAAGGTATTTGGAAAAATGGCTACTCAATTACGGAGTAATTGTGAACATGATTTAATCAATTACGTTATCTTAAAATATAAAGTTACAAGCAAATTCTGGAATTTTAAAGAATAAAACAACAGATTAAACATGAACATCATTGACTATTGACTAAAAGAAGTTCACGTTCAAAGCTTCACATGTCAGTTATTTAAAGTTACCTTATCATTGATTTTGTAAAGTCTTACTGAATTTCTAAAGAAACAATAAGTTGGTAAAATTGGCTCCTCAGAAACCTGGGTGACATCATTCCTCAGACATGCTGTGTTCAAAATGTTCAGATCACAACCTTGTCCAGATCTCAGTGGTGTTCCCCAAGGCTCTATGTTAGCTCTCCTTCTGTTTACTATCCATCTTCTACCTTCAGGTATTATTTTTTGGAAATATTCCTACACTGATGAAAGCCTCCTTTTTTCTTTTTTCCTTCCACCTTTTTCTCCAAGACTTATGTGAAACTAAATGGTGGTTTGTGGTAACTTTCCTACATCCAACTGGTATTCTGGTACATGCTTGGGTTACACCTTGGACTGACCTTTGTAATTCTATCCACTTTGGTTGATGCTACAAAGTTATGCATACACTTCAGCTGGTATAAAACACAGCTGCCCAGGCCATTACCAAATATATATCTACACACCCACATGTTCCCACATGGATATGTGCACAGAAGTGAAGGCGAAGGTTGTCTAACAATAAAGAGTTGGGTGGTCACATATGGACAGGGGAAGAACTTATCCCCACTGCGCCAAGGAGCAACTCTCCAGTATCCAATGATTTGAAGGGAACCCACAGGGACCTGTTGCCAGGGCACAGTCCAGACCATGGGGGGTATGGGGAGAGGCTACAGTGACTTGCATACGCTACCTACCAAAACCACCAGTCCAAGATGCACCACTCTGAGAAAGTAGGCAGCCCCTAAGCGTCCGACAGCATCCCCCACTTCCCACCAACACTCAGTTTGAAACTGCATCCCTGACCGGACCACCACGCCACAGCGGGCATCAATGCCCACCCCCAACTGACCGTAAACGTTAGCCCTACACAACCAACTGAAAAAAAAAAAAAAATTACAATAAAAGAGAAAAACAAAAGCGGTCTGACTGCAGGCTGCCAGGAGCATAGTCACATGGCGAGACTTTAAAATTGTTGGCTGATTTTCAAGCCCTAATACACCCCACACATGACAATCAACAGGTCAAATACAACACACCTCATACAACCGGATTTTACTGATGAACATTCAGATGTCAGACAGGAAATCCTGCAAAACCTCTTCAGACCAAATAGTTCAGAGTAAACAAACATGGCAGACAGACGCCATCCAGACAAGATACGTGACTGTTGTGGATAGATCTTGGGTCCATCAAGGATTTTTTCAAAGAAGAAAGGTATATTTATTTCAAGGATCAGATCTGAGGTCCTTTGTTTACTACAATTAACTTGATTATGACTATTACTCATACAGTCTCTGATTAAGTAGCTGCAGCTGCATTGTTGTTAATAAATGCAGGGATAAAACATGATTTGCTGCTGCAGTCCATCACAGTGTTGACAGTGATAAAGGAGAGCTGTGCTGCAGTAATTTGGTGGAGTTCTGCTTTAAAAGTCTGCAATGGATTCACTTGACTTGGTTTTCACATGTGGTTTTGCAGCAGGGGTCATATTTAAATCACTAGCCTGACTGGATGTGTTTCAGCAGCGTTTTTCATTCTGTTTGATGGAACAGATGCGTTTCAGTTGTTCTAGATGAAGCTGTGAGCACAGGCGGCCTGACAGCCCACATCTTCCTTTGACTTCACATGAGAAAAGGAAGCCTGGAGAATCCTTTTTACTTTGTTTAGCTGCATCAGGAGCATTTGGAACAGGCATTTATGCTCCTGATAATTCCTAGTTTCTCTCTCAGATTTAAATAAATGAAAGCAAATCTGTATTAAGTTGTTGCAGAAGTAATTTTAAAACTTTTCAGGGCAAGATTATTTTCAGCTTTGTTTAAAACTGACAAAATAAATGGAGCTCATTTAAATTCATTGGTTTTCACATTTCTGACTGTTTCTCATGGTCATTAAACTCACAAACTGCTAAATAGGCACAACAGTGTCTCCATTTCCTAAGAATTCTCTGGAAAAACCACTTAAGTCAAAAGCTGCTTGAATCTTTTCACAAAACAGCTGAGAGCATCCTGGCTTATTGCATTTCTGTACCGTTTGCTAGATGTTCTGCAGATGAGAAAGCTCTTGAGAGAATCATCGCTTCATGCCCTCTCTGTTTTTGTCCCAACTTGAACTTATTGTTTGAATATTTCCATATAAAGTTGTTTCTTTTTCCTCTATTTTGTGAAGTGCACCAGTCCCTTCTGCAGTAAAGCAACTCCCCCACCCCCACCATAATGCTACCTCTCAGACTTTCAAGCATTATGACCAAACACTTCCTTTTCAGTTTCATCAAACCATATCTCTAAAAATGAATATCTTTGTCCCCGATAGCACTTGCAAGCTGTGATCTGGCTTTTTACATTTCATTTGGATAAATGGCTTCTTCCTCATTGAGTGGTCTTTCAGGCCATATTGGTGCAGGAGCTGCTTCACTGTGAACGAAGGCTCTCTGTCACCAGATTCAGAATCATCTTTACAACGTCTTTAGTTTTTGTTCTGGGGTTGATTTCAAACCAAACCCCGTCTCCTTCCAGAACGGCATGAAGGCTGCAGATTCCCATTGTTTGAGCAGATGAATGTGGAACCTTGAGGGCCCAGGAATGAACCAGACCAGTGGATGTCCACAATATCTCTTTATATTTTTTCAATTTCCCATGACGTAACGTGTTTCATGTGCTACCTTAAATTACCTCCATGGGTAAGCCTCAATTTAAATCTAATATTTTTAAATTTAAAGTTTACTTAAAAATTGAACTTTCAACATTTATTGTGTAAAACAAACCAACTGAAAGGAGCGATGCCTGTTTTTTTGCTCTATGCGACCAGCACCAAGATCTACCTTTTTCTGCCTGGCTGTAGGATTTGTGTGTTACTCCTCCCTCACACAGCTGAGGATGGATCGGCACAAACCGATTAGTGTGTGCTGGGGTGGAGCCAGCGAGGCGGAGAGGTTAATCAAACGCCTCCCTGTGGCTTCACTTATTAAAATAGCCTAATAACACTTTTTAAAAGCTGCACTACTTTACGAGTGACTAACAAAGCGCCCCCTGCTGATAGAATTAGGTTCAGGCCAAAATTTGGGAAGAAATATTGATTTTGTCAACTCCTCACACCTAAAAAAAAAAAAAAAAAAAAAAAAAAAAAAAAAAAAACCCTGTACAGGAAATGAAACTGCTGGATTGAAGCCTTAGCCCGTCCATTCGTAATGCCGTTTCTTTAAAAGGTTGGTGGATGGCTGCTCATACGGCAGTCTGTCGCTTCAGGGGGTGAACAAAATAACTCGATCTTACAGTTTAATTTGATTCAAAGAAAACAGGGCTGCAATAACTTGTGTTTTTGTCAGGAAAAAAGCTCAGAAACTGAAGCTAAGACAGTTTGCTTTCATTTCATTTGGAGTTTAGACCGAGCACCTTAATACTCTTCCTTGTAAAGGAACAACCGAGCGCACCAAGAGTTTCCTCAAAGAGGGATGAGGTAACACAGCCGGGAACAGAAATGACAGACGCATTTCTCTACCAATACCTCGTTCTTCCAGTTTCTGCAGGGAGTTTGTTTACTTGGTAGCAAAATACTTTTACAAGGAGGAGAATTAATGAAGCTGTGCATTTTCCTTCATTTCTTTAAAATAGTTTAAACTCGATATTCCAGCAAACGGAAGTATTCTCTCAGAGTCAACAGGATACTGAGCGCTGTCCTAACTAACACTATTATTTACCCTCTATAATGATGCAGTAGAATCTACAGAAGGTGAAACATTGTCCAGTTTCATGGTTGCAGTGTTTGCTTTTCAGCCTGATTATTTATGGGTTGTGGATTCTGCAAGAACTAAATTGAACACGTTGATCTTTAAGACACTCCAATCTTATCTTGTTATACGACTCTAGATTAATCTGAGAGCCATTAGCTGCAGCCTAAAGAGGTAACATGTCGGTCAGCTTTCGCATATTTACACATTAAGAGCTGACCCTTCCAGGGTCTGCAGATGAAGACAACAAGGTGACAGGTTAGCGGGGGAGCAAGGTGGAGATCAGGTTTTTATAAATCTCATTTCTGCTGCTGATTTATCAGCTCGCCCCGGTCCCTGTCAGCCTCACACATGTGACCCGCATGGCAAAAGGCTAACTCATTAGTCTGCCTCATCACAGTAGGAAGCTTTGCAAGCAACACTGTTAGACACAGCCGTCCTTTCGTCTCGTCGTCCATCTTTCTTTGCCAATTTCCCTTCCTCCGCTCGGTCTCTCCAACCATAATGTCAGCTTTCCTCATTTTCATCCCCTTCTTCTTCCTCATTTGATTCCTCGTCTTATTCTCCGAGGCTGAGTGGTGGCCTCTCCATCCAGGATTTAATTAAAGCAGTTTAAATGGCCAGAGGTGATCCTCATCGTGTCATCCTCTTCCCTGTCTCTTTCTCTGGAGGTTAATATCAGACTAATCCAGTCTTACCCCCCTAAGCCCTTCCTCAATAATGCATGGCTTCTCTCTGGCCACCTAGAGTGGCTGCCTTCAACAGAAGCAGAGCTTGAAGGGCTCAACTTCATACAGTCAGTGCCAGGCGCGCCTTTATCTTCCTCCGTTGGATAAATCTACACTGCAGGTCGTCTTGAGCTTGCAGAAGAGGAGGTTGCAGTTTGCAAGTTTCATTTCTGGCAAAATTATAAAACATGATCCGCAAAGTTTAATGAAAAGATCAAATCAAAGTGCAGCTTCAACTGATTATTGAATGGTTGATTATTCTATCATCTAACAACTCTGATGTTATGATCGGTGGGTAAAAATGGAAATACCTCTGGCTAATAGCATCACTGGTAAAAATGTAAGGACATTAAAAAGTTGCACTGAAGGAAGAGCATTGCCATCTTATAAATAAAAATCTGAGCCTCAGCTTTTTACTGGTTTTGGGGGGTTTAAGTCAGCAAAAGCAACAAAAGGTTTGTTCTGGGTCTAAAAATTGTTTTTAGAAATGAGTATCAAATTGTCCCGTTAATTGTAAACTGCATAAAACTTTGCCTTCGCTGTAAAGCTGGAATCGACGTTTCCACTGTCAGTCTTTGTCAACCCCGGTCCTGCAGCTTTTAAGACCCATCTGAACCAAACGGTTAAATGATGTCCTCAGCACGTCATCAAGCTCCGCAGAGGCCTGGCAATAAGTCAGCCATCTGATTCAGGTGTGCTGGACCAGAGAGAGCTGGACAGCTGAGGACTGGAGCTGGCAGAACCTTGTCTTGACTGCCTTAACTTGGTGAGGCTCATGTTTAAGTTCTGGCTACTGACTGCAGCTGGTCAGTATGTAAAATTTACTTTGAAATTTATATAATGTTATAATTTCATTTGCTCATCAAAAAAACGTACCTGGAGTGTTGCTTTATTCTTTTATGCATGTTTGAGGAATCCTTGAATCTCCCGTGGCAACCGTTCGGTGGTGCCTTGCTCCTGCAACGCGCCATCTTTTACACAAAGATCCGCCTTGGAGCTGCAATCCCCAGCTGAGCTCCTGCCTCACAGAGCACCCCTCCCCCACACAGCTCCTCCAGACTAGTGGCAGCAGTAATGAGCAAACACCTGGTGGAACTGCGCGTCTGTTGAGCTCCTAGAACAGTTGTAAACGGCATCATGAAGAAGCAGTGTTGTGATGACATGCTGAAGGGGGAGTGTTGGAAAGAGTAGCAGCTTCTTAAAGAGACAGAGGCCAATTGCAAGGTGTCAGATACAGCTATGAAATGAAAATCTGTCTTTTATTTTTGATATTTACAGCATTTTCATACCAACTGCAGGTAACAGTTACTTGATTGTGCTATAAAATGGGACCATGTGCCTGGAAAATACATAATACCCCCTTTTCAAGCCAGAAACCTGGAAACCCGCCATCTTAATGGAAATGTAGTCAAATGTCCTGCCAGAGCTTGTTGATGGCTGCAGCAGGTGTCTGGCTGACGCGCACCATGGTGAGAAACAATGAACCAAACATTAGTGGGGGTGTATGTATATATCTGAGCATCAATGAATTGGAGAAAATCCACAGTAAATCATGTTTTAAAATTATTTCTGATGTATAATTCTTATAGGCTCTAAGAAAAGAAGCTACTTAATTTAAGCAAACATTTGTTTGAAAAAAAAGTTTGGAATTAGCAGCTTATTTTGAGTCCAGATCTGTTGGACACCATCTCAGCCCCATCTACTGCTGAGTGAAGATGACATTCAGGCCCCAAATACAGACAAAACTACTGGTGGAACTGGGAGCCAAACCTAAAACTGGGTGAAAGACTCTGTCTTTAAATCATCTGCAGTCACTGAATGAGTATTCCTGGAGCTGGTTATCTGAATGGAAGCGTCTGTGGAACACAGGCAGATGTGGAGGACTATGTGTGATTAAATCAAGCAAATCTAACGACCTTTTCACCAAGAGCTCGTGTGCTTGTGCATGCGAGTGGGAGGAGAAGCAGGTAGTCTCGGGCTGCTAATGAAGACGGGGATATACACGACAACTACCAATTAAAGTTGTCAGAGCGGCAGCGTTCCCAGAGTTTGGCAGTCCGGGCTGGCACATGCCCTGCAGCGTAATTACATTCTGGTGGGTGTGGCGGGACAGATATTACCCCGTGCCATCATCCTTTTCCATATTTCATAGGTTATGTGTGAAATTTTTGATGAAATACAAGCAAATTACCAGAGAAATTCAAAGGAAGAAAACAGAAAGCTCCAATTAAAATCCATAACAGGACATAACTGGATGTACACATCATCAAACAGGTTTGCAGGCAAATACAGAGAGAGGTTCCCCCGTCCTCATTAGGTCCCCCTCACTGTAACCTGGAACCAGCTCCTCAGAGTTAAAAGAGCAGCGAGCACAGCTAATAACTGCGTTATCCTCGGCCAGAAATGCCATTTCAGGGCTGTTCCCCGTAATTTATCATGGTTCAGATGATATAAAGTGATTTCCATTTTATCAGGCTGACCTTATCCTAATGAGAATCTCAGATTTACATTCGGAAAACAGACAATTAGGGTTAGGCTCACAAAACAGGCTGATGGCAGTTTAATATAAAAGAAAAATGTACAGACAAATGACTGTCATTGCAGATTATTCTTTATCGTTCAGCTTCTTACGTGGACTTTCAGCACTTCTAAAACGCTGGCTTCACTGAGATACTTTCAGCTTTTTCTCTTCAACCAAAGCATGCTGGATGTCAATGTAAGGAGAAAAAAAACCTGAAAAAAAAAAAAAAAAAAAGCCAAGAAATGCTGACTTTAATGTGTTCATTTCAATTAAATCTGGGAAATATCAGCTAAAAAAAAAAAAAAAAATCTATGTAATTCCTCACTGTAAGATAAAAGCATTTATATTAAACAGCATTTTTTAAATGAATAATTAAAAAAATTAGATTAAACTTTGATAATTAATACAATATCTGTGGTGGTCCACTATATCAAACTTATTTTCAATATGCGTCATTGCATCATTTAAAAGAAGATGAAGTTGAACTAGTTTAGTAGCTGAAATATATTTTGAATCTAACTTGCATCCAAACTGCATCTAACTGAAAGCCACGACACTCCAATTTCAGCTAAACTTCTCTACATCATAATTCCCATTATATATTGTAATATTGATTTAGTCACCAACAAAATTTATTGGAACTGAAAACACTTCCTACTTTATAAAATGTGATTAAGCCTCAAATGAGTTAGATTAACCTTCAGGGGGCTGAAGAAGCCATTTCTGCCTCCCACATTAAACTGGAAAATTAGCTACATTTCTGTTGCATGTTTCATACTTTGCATCAAAGGAACACATGACTTGGTCTAAACTTCATTTCTAGAACACCAAAACCAGCAACTGGACTCTTTCTAGATTCCTGAGTTTCTTTGGACGCAAAAAAAAAAAAAAAAAAAAAAAAAAAAAAAAAAAAAAAAAAGATTCTTCCTTCACTGTAAATATTCCCAAATAGATCAATGTTTAGCTAATAATGTTTATCAGAATTATTGGCCTGTAATGAACATGGACAGAGGAAGGAGATTATTAAATCTTTAAAGCCTCAGGGCCTGGTTGAACTGAGCTGTGGATGCAAACTGACAAATGCTGTCAACATAAACCTCATATTGTCCAAGTCAAATGGAAACAGCCTGGAAAGTTATTTTAACGTTTCTCCTAGGTTTATTACTTGCATATGAAGTTTAATGTTAACAGTCAAGACAAAGCAAGAGAGATGTTGAAATAACCATAAAAAAACCTAATTGTTGTTTCTCACGCAGAAAGTAATGAAGACTTGCACAAACTGGCCTCTTCATCAAACAGTTTTTAAACAATTTCAGATCAGAAGACAATTTTAAAATTCAGATGTTTCCTCGTGGTAAAAATGCAGCAAAAACAAAGCCTAACAAAATGTCTGAATTATTTGCAACAAGGTCTGAATTATTGGAACTAGAAATAGGATATGTAGTGGAGATAAATATCTCCCCAGATTCACAAACCTGCGTTTCTGATTGGCTCAGTATTCAGCCACTGAGCTCATTCAAGCTCATGTTACGGCATTAAATAACAGACGAGCAGCCCTTTTTCATTTTTTTTTAAACAGAGAAAGAGAAATACTTTTTACTACTTCTTGGTCATGATTCCAAGAAGGTGTCCCAAGAAATCTGAAAGCAAGACAGCAAATATGAAGTATGAGGTTTTGGTGGAATACCCTCCAAATGTTAAAAAGTATTCTGCAAGTTTTTAAGAGTACCCTACAAGATGCTGCAAGTTTAATGAACTGAAGCAACATTTTTAAGTCAGCACTCTGTAAGCTCAAGCAAAGCACCTGTAATTTTAAATCATAAAAGAAGAAAATTCTGGAAAAGTATTTGCTTCGATCCAGGAAAGAACCAGGTTTTAGCTCACATCTCAACCTTTGTGTGCTCATAATTCAATTCAAAAAACACAATTTGTCCTAAAGGGAAATTAAATGTCATAACTCATTTCATCCAAGTACATTCAAAGAGTGGTGGAGGATAATGCTGTGGGGAGGAAGGATCTCCAGTAGCTGTAAGACTTGCAGCGAATCTGAAAAGGACTCTGACTGAAGACTGTTGCTGTGTAAGACTCATGACTCTCCAGAAACGCTAACAGCTCAACATCCAGGCAGCAGAGACGATATTCCACAGCAACACGTCCTGGATGGCAGCATCAGTTGTTGGCTAGCTCTGCTAATCCACCTCCTTTGCTTTTGTTTCTCCTCTGAAGGCCTGTCTGGTCGTATGGTTAGAAAGCCGAGCAGATGGTTTTAACTTTCTCTTTGGTCCTGCTCTGCATCCACGAAGTCTCCTTTTCAACACCTCTGGGATTTGGATCATAGTTCAGGTATTATTTGAGGTTTTGAGATGCTAATCAGCTGCTCCCAGTTGTCATTTCATTAGTCTCGCATCATAACTGCCTTAAACTAGAAAAAGTGCAAAAAACATCCTTCCAGCTGCGCAGCATCCAGAACCACATGGAACAACTGTACCTCTGCTTTTGGATGCTGTAAAGCATTTGAGTCTTGGCAAAATACCCAGCAAGGATTGGTGAAGCATCAGGTTACAAAGTCTATCACAATACAGAAAAGGACTCAACTTGCTTTAAAGCATCTTTCAGAGTAAAACTGTTTAAGGTACACTGAACTAACTCCAACTACTAAAGACCCTTAAAGCACAACACAAGGTGAGATGTTTTTTCACAGTTTATATTTTATTTACTGCTTTCAAACCAGAAAATAACCCGAACGCACCATAACTGACATGTTCATTGCCTGCAAGTATCCCCGTTCTGTTTCTGACACACTTGATGAGGTTACAAGTTATGAAAGAAAAAATACAGAAATTGGTTTATCATTTAGTTTGGGAAGAAATTCAGCTTGAGGCTAAAAACACTTACGATGGCATTAATCATGGAGTTCGTAGCTTTCCCAGTAACAAAAAAAAAAAAGACTGAAAATCATAAAAGTTCAGATTCAAGTAAGGCTGAGGATACACTCAGCCACATTATTAGGTACACCTGTTTATGTGTTTTACACAAACAGCAAATCAGTCAGTATGACAGCCACTCCGTGCATTTGGATGTGTGGACGTGGTGAAGATGTCCTGCTGAAGCCCAACCGAGCATCACAATGAGGATGAAAGCGGCTGCATCCGTCGAAGGCCGATTACGTCACGGCGACACGACGAAGATCATCCAAATTAGAAGGCTCCTCCAAATGCAGCCACAAACGCCTCCCCCTTTTCCTGGATTTGAAGGACGGGTCTGGGGTCTGCTTTACAGCCCGTCCTCTCCCAAGATGCACTGGGGGCCAAACAATCTTGTAACAATGGTGGACGACAACTAAAGCTTGAAGCGGGTTGTGTTGTTGAGCATCTGGCATTTTCATAGACTTTCCTAAATTTTAATATAACTTTTGTAAATAAACTAATTCAAATGTTTAATAAATATTTGAAAAATTAAGCAAGATTTCAACCTTCATTTTTACCAGTTTGTGTTTAGTGCTGTCACACAGGTAAGGGTGGGAATAAAAGGCTGGACTGTCACAGCTGCTCACTTCCTGTCGATGAAGGAACCGGCCCACCCAATCGACATGGTCCGGTAGCCTGGTTCTTGGTACCAAACGGCCTGGTCTAAGTATTTAGGAACCAGTTGATCTGCTGGGATTTACACCCACAACCATCTTCAGGTTTACAGAAAATGGTCTGAAAAAACCCCCGAAAATGTCCAGAGAAGAATTTTCATGTGGTCCTTTGGAAAAAATAATCGCCCACACCTGCTATGGAGGATCTTTGGGACGAAGTGGTACTGGAGATTCTGGCACCATTTTGGGGTCCAACTCGTCAGTAGCAGCATGTACATAATAAAGTGACCGGTTAGTGTATATGACCACATCTCAGGTCGAGAAAAACCTAAATTTATGAGACTTCTTGCGGTAAAGCAGCAGAAAAAGAGGTAAAGTTGTTAAAGGCAGAGTGCCTGAGGAGTAGAAAGTATGTGGGTCAGAGCAGGTAGAGAACAGAGGAAGGTGTGACAGAAGATGAAAAGCTTTCAGTTGGTGATTTTGCATGTGTGTATTAGAGAGAAAGACGGTGGAATAAAGACCGGACGGCGAGTCAAGATGAAAGCGCAACATTTGAAGAACGTTATAATGGTGACCAATGAATTTCCCTGGTGGGAAACACCAGCCCACGCGCCTTTGAAGTCCACTTCAGCAGGGAGTCAGTGACTCTTTAAGGCCATACCTGGAACAGTTTCCAGTCTATGGGTATAGGTTAATGGCTATAGTGGGAAGCTCTTGTGGCTGGAGGTTGTGAGTTTAAAATGGGAGGGATCCAGTTCGTCATTTAACCTCAGTTTTCCAGTATTTACACAGTTCTACCGAACCTAAAGGAATCGGAACCATTCTAGTCTTATTGTTGCTCATGTTGAGAGATCGATAACTTTTATTCCTGTAGTTTCTTTGGCTTTTAGAAATCACAGAAAATGAGGAAAACTCTGAGGTTAAAGTGACCATCTGCTTGAATTTTAGCCGTTCGACCAAAAATCCTGCTGGCTTCTGCTGAACCTCATTTACACTTTGTCTCCCAGATTGTTGTTAGAATCTGATTTCAGACCATCTGTAGAAAGTCAAAGTAAATCATAAAATGGACATGAAATAAAAAGTGTTTTTTTTTTTCCTCCATGGAGAAATGAGTTTAGCATGAGCATGTCAATTTACAGTTTATTTCATGCTTTAACTAATTTTATTTTGTGTCACTTGCAGTGTTGCCAGATGAAAAAAAGCAACCGGCTCTACAAAAGAGACAACACATCTGCAACCAGCTGCTTATTACTGAGAACTAGAATATTCCCTTTGACCAGGCTCTCCAGGATAATCTGGTGACAGTATAGAAACTGAATGTTTTTCATCTTGCTGAATGTTTTTGTATAATTATTGCAGCTATTCCAAATAAGGAGCTGTGGAGTATTTAGCAGCTGCCCATAGATGCTTGAGATGAGTTTGGTTTCGCTACAGTTAGTAGTTTAGCTCACCATTTGAACAAACTGTAAATGAATCATTTCTGAGACATTAACACGTTAATTTTGGTTATTTACTTGCTGATAAATTAACACCATTAATACACTGTAAAATGTAGTGGGAGAACTTCCTTAAATATTTTAACTCATGTTTTCAGATTATAACAGCGTATTTGACTGCGGTCCGTGTGAAACACAGGCACCCAGCATGGGTGGCTGGGTTTACGTGCTGAACGTCTCTGTTTAGGGTGCTTTCACCTCTGGTCCGGTTCATTTCTGTAGATGTGAACACAGAACTGGCTCGAGGGTACGAACCAAAACAGCCACACCGAGACATTTGGAAGAGGGGGTCCAAACGAACTCTAGAGCGGTCCGTTTATGGTCTGACTGTGATCCAAGCCCAGTCTGATAGACCGACCAGGTATATTTCTCTGAAAAGTTTGCCTCACATTGTATCAGGAAAGTTATGAAAGCTGCAGTTTAACTTTTACAAAAATATGTTTTTCACATGTGTTCAAACTGTCACCACCTCCTCCTTGCCCCTTTTGCAGTCTGAGGAAAGACACAGCTCCCGCCCTAAACCAACCAATCAGAGCCAGGAGGCGGGTCTTAGCACTGTCGGTGATTGGCAGCACTAAGACCCGCCTCCTCACTCTGATTGGTTGTTTCTAGATCGCCTTGTTTAATACCAGTTCAGAACACAGCACCTGCTTCCTGCATTTACATTTGATTCTGCCGCCCCGACACGTCTGACAAGAAAGAACGTTCAGTGAAGCTTCCGGTTCACTTGGAGTTTTCTTTACGTGGAAAGAAACCAAACTCCTGGAAAAGGTTACATGAGAGCTCATAATCGGCACCCATGTTGTGTTATAGGCCACGCATGAGATGAGTGTTTATTTCTGTTAGCGTTGGAGCGAAGGACTCAAGACGAGACTCAGACTTGATGCTGAATGGCTCAAGACTCGGACTCTAGGCCGAATGACTCGAGACAAGACTTTAACTCGGGACCGAATGATTTGAAATGTGGGCCTAAAGAGCCGAGACCCAACCTGGACCAAAAGACCCCAGACTTGAGCTGGGGTGAACACCTCAAACCTGACCTGGACTTGGGGCAAACTCAAAGTTTGACTTGGACTTGAGCTAAAGGCTCAAGACTGACCTGGAGTTTCAAAACTGCATTTTATCATCTGTTGCATATTTAGCAGATAATTTTGATCTTTTATGTCGGCCGACAGCAAAGCAACATGGAAAGACTCCTGCCCGCATGAACCCCGCCCCCTGCCAACTCCAACAGAGCGTCCCAGGTCACGCTGGGGTCACCAGATGGATCAAAGACATCCACCAAAGCAACACAAAGCCAGACCATCCAGTTACCAGCAGAACCCACCCGGTGGAAGCACTCAGCAGTATGTTATCATCCACATTAGGGTCAAAGGTGAAAAGTGAATCATCACATGATCAGACACAGACGACTGGCCAGTTCTTCCTTCCTTCCTTCCTTCCTTCCTTCAGACAACCTGAACTAGTTTACGATGCTGGCAGTGGACTCCTGGGGGGCTAGGGTTGCCTCCCGCACGCGGGGTACTCAGGATAAATGCAGCCAATCAAAAGAGGATGTGGAGGTAATGAAGACTCGGGCTCTAAGAGGCAGCGAGCTTTCAGAAGCCGCCATGAAGCTGAGCACTTCAGACCTGCTCTCCCCGTCTTCCACAGCTTGCTGGATTACTGGCCTCGTCTCTATGGTAACCTTGCCCCACTCAAAAACACCGACACACACACACACACACACACACACATAATGAAGACTTTACTTTCCTCAGTTCAAAAATGAAACCGGATAATTTAAGTGCTACTTGTGATTTCCTGGTTTTTCGACTCCCCTTCGCCTCTTGGATGCAGTTATGGAGTCATCAGCTCTACTGGGGAACAACAGGCGTGACTGCAGCAGAAACACACCCAGTAAATCCCAGCGTCTCAGAGCTAATGCCTCAGTAGTCAGTGTGCTCAACCAAACGGCTTTAACATGTTCTGAGGGTGTTTAAGAAAGAAATCACAGTCTGATAGTGAGAGTACAGTCAATCAGCTGAAGTGCTGCGCTGCAGCAAGAATCTACAGGCTCCATTAAATTCTCACCTGAAGGTAGACCTCGCTGTCTGCTCTCATTCCTCCTCATCCTCTCAACGCTGCAGCTGATAACCTTCAGTGTGGCGCTGGAAGCTCCTGCTGAAGGCTGTGGATCTTTCCAACAGGAAGTGGAGCTTTTTGGAGTGGAACCAGAACCTCCGGAACCACCCACAGAATCTGAGGACATCAGAGGGGAAAAGGAGGACATGCTCAAACACTCGGACAGATATACGATCATGGTGGAAAATGATGCACTAAAACGAAATACAGAGAAAATATCAATGTGAGGAAAACAGGATCTAGACAGCAGCTGTAGCTGGACCAGAAGATACTTGGAAAGTGAAGAGATGTTGAAAATATGAGGCTCTGGTTGAGCCGCTGTTCGCAGCTTCAGCTGCCAGCGAGTGGCTGTGACAACATGCAATGAGCTTTTTGACGCACTCTGCTGTGCAGAATTGTTATACCTCAGCCATGTTGGAGGGCTTTCCAGGATAAACAGGTCAGGACAACATTTCAACTGGATTTCACTCTTTACTTTGACTAGGCCACTACAAAACCTTCATTTAATGCTTTTAGCCACGAAGCCATATTATAAGTTAAAATGTCTTGTTCCACTGGTGGATTATTTCACTTATAACTAGAACTTTTCCATCTATATTAAAAGGATTATTGATTTAAAACCAGCTCCTGTTGAAAAGTCACTTGTAAGTTAGTTTCATCTTGTTTCAAGTGTTTTCAAGATATTTGTGCTGAAAACTCGACCAGAGATACTTGGTGAGATTTTGTGTTTTTGCAGTGTAAGTGAACTTTAAGTCACAAACTGCCATTGTTCCATCAGTTACAATAAATCATCCAGGTTCCAAAGCAGCCCAGAGCGTCACACCACCACCACCGTGTTTCACTGTGGATATGAGCATTTCTTCTAGAATGCTGTTAGTTTTACATCTCTACAAATTTGTTTCTCATCTGTTCTTGAATTTCTTTTGATCAGGGAATGGTGTGTTGGTTTCTAACATCTTTTGGCCTACTTCATGTTGTGAAAAAGGTTCTAATAAAGGTCTTGATTCTACCGATCAGGCAGTCAGACCGTGATGTGGCTGGTGAAAACAAACTCAGCTTTCCCACAGCCTTTTTCCCTTAATGGCTGAAATCACTAGAGAACAGCTTAGATATTTACTCAGACTAGGGGGGATATTATCGTACTGCCCCCCCACAGAGGTATCAATAATGGGAAAATGTCTTATGTGTGCATTCATCTCATTTAGTTAGACTGTGTGCTTGTTTCCATGAAGGAAACAGAATTTAACAACTAATAACCACAGCTATGATGGTCGAGCAAAGACTGGTTCTGGTGAGGTTCTGGAGGCCCAGGTTGTTCTGACAGCAGAACTTCAGGTCATCTGCATCGCTGGTTCTGGTGTCTCATCTTCCTCTGGACAATACTCCATAGATTCTCTATGGGGTTCTGGTCAGGTCTGTTTGCTGGCCCATCAAGCCCAGTACCACCATCACTGGACCAGCTTTTGGTACCTTTAGCAGTATGGGTCGGTACCAAGTCCTGCTGGAAAATGAGATCAGCATCTCTGTAAAGTTTGTCCGCAGATGGAAACATGAAGAGCTCTAAAGTGGAGTCCAGCAAACCCAGTGGACCAGAACCAGCTGATGACATGGCGACCCAGATCATCACTGACAGTGGAAACGTCACTCTGGACCTCCAGCAGTGTGGATTCTGGTCCTCTCCACTCTTCCTCCAGACTCTGGGACCTTGATCTCCAAATGAAATTTAAACTTTACTTTCATCTGAAAACAGGACTTTGGACCTCTGACCAACAGTCCGGTTCTGGTTCCCCTCAGCCCAGTTAAGATGCTTGTAACCCTTGTGTGGGATCCATCTGAGCCTTGTGGACCTAAATGTTCTGAGAGTTTACTTGACAAGGTTTTGGTTATCCCTGTTGCTGGCGCACCTTTTCCGAGCACACTTTCGCCTTCCACGCAACTTTCTATGAATATGCTTGGGTGAATTTATACAACTGATTTCCTAGCTTCCTCTCCCTTACTGTGTGATTTAGAACATTCCCGACCATCCATCTTGTTCTCTGACATTTTAAAACACCACAGAAGATGTTTGATGGCACTGCGGTCCATCAGAGACAAGATCAACGTGCTTCCGTCTCTCAGGAAGGAAAGCTTTTCATGTCATCCAGCAGGTTCTTCTCGCCTCTTGCTAATGTTCCTCCTTTTTGCATCAGATCTGATAAAAGTGAGGCTACAGAGCATTTCAGCTGTGCCGCTCGCAGCGATAAGACTCAGCTTCTAAAAACCGTATTAAAACGTTTACCATCCAGCTGAGCTGACTTTTCCTCAATCCTTCTGTTCTGTAATCTGCAGCGGCGTCCGCTGTGGGCGACTTCAGGGCTGACCTCTTGGCTATGAGCTCTCTGTCTCGAGTCAGGCAGGAACCGTGAGGGTGGATGGTGGGTAGAGGAGCGGACAGCAGCAGAGGGTCAGGAGGTAAAGACAGGATCAGCCTGTGGCACCAAGATTAGTGTTGGAATAAAAGGAAATGTCTCCAACGTGTCCGATCACATCCACCGTGTTGACTCTACAGAGATTAAACACTAATTATGCTCCAGCGTCACTCGCCTGGTTTTTCTCCAGCTCTGCTGCACGTCTCATCGTCTCTGCTGCAACATCGTCTTCTCTCTAAAATAATCAAATCCAGTAATGAACATTCCGGGAAAAGTCACTTCCATGTTGTTTAACGTGTTAAACACAGCAAGGCTGAACAAAAGCTACTCCAGTCTACAGTTGTCAGTTTTAATTATCTGTTGCTTTGTGGAGGACGTCATTAAAATTACTCTCCAGTCTCCCTGTTCTGTGGAGTCAACCAGTAAATAACAGGGTGTTTCTGCTCAGTTAACCAGGATCGTTCCACTGCTGCTTGATGGAGAAACGGGAGGATGCAACGCCAAAAAAACTTTAGTATTCGAAAACAATTTGGCTCGGAAAAGTATTCACACCCCTCATATTTTCACAATTTATTCCAACTGCAAATACAAACCAACAGACCAACACAAAGTCACGCGCAACTCTGAAGTAGAACAAACGTGAAACATGGTTCTCAGGATTTCTGGCAAATAAAAGTTTCAAATGAGTAGCATGAATTTGTATTTAACCCCCTAAACTCAAATAACCCTAAAAAAAAAAAAAAAAAAAAAAAAAAAAAAAAAAAAAAAAAAAAAAATGACAGCTCAACTCAAATATTGGAAAATAGTCAGCATGTCATTCAGTCATGATGCAGGAACCCAGCAGCAGGGGACATGTAGAAGATGATAAATGCAGATCAAAAATATCTGCAGCCTCTATGCAGAATACTTTCTGTGGAGGAAAACAAACCCTGCACATCACCCTGATCACATGATCCCCATTATGAAACACGGCGGTGGCAGCATCATGCGGAGATGGTCAGAGTTGATGGGGAGATGGATGGAGCTAAGACTGAGACTGAGGTGGAGGTTCCCCTTCCAGCAGGACGACCATCCTGAACCTGCAGTCAGATGTTATGGGATGGTTTAGATCAAAGCAGATTCATGGGTTAGAATGGCCTAGTCCAAGTCCAGATCTGAATTGTGGTGTGGATTTTGTGAGGAGGTAGGGGTAATGGAGCTGCTGCCCTGTACCGTCATATCATCAGCTTCTGGACTCGGTACCTTCATTCACCCGCTGCATGAGCTCCAGAACTTGTGCGTCACTAACCAGACGTCCGAGCTGGAATAAGGAGCTCCTTTGGGTCTCCTCCTGATAACTTCAAACTGCAACAAACCAACTAAAACTAAACACTCAACATTTCCACCTAAGCTCCACTGAGCCCCCTCTTGCAGACCAAACGTCAGCACCACAACCCGTTCTAGTTACCGAGTCACTTCTACTAACCCAGCATGACCCTGCGGTTCAGTCCGACTCAACTTCAGCTGTTTATGAAAGAAACATTTAGTCTGTAGGCGTACCCAGAAGACCTCCTCCTACGAAGAGTTGACTGAATACAAATGCATTTCACACTTTAAATTCATGATTTTTCTTCCACTTAAATATTATCCACAATATTCTGTTAGTTTATCTCATAAAAATCACTACTGAAAATTATGTAAAGCTAAGTCATGTATCAACATATTTTAATTATTTTAGCCACAGGATGACCTTTCATGCCTCCAGCTAGCTCTCAATGAGCCTCATATTCCAGCTCCTTTTGGGTCAGAACAAACCCTGACATATTTGGATTCTGTTTATGCATTCTGTCAAACACAACATGATTACAACACAACAGCAGACTCTGGGTTCTGTTCAGCAGCAGCGCCGGACCCTCGCCCACCGCTGGCCTTCAGGTTGACCGGCCCGCTGGGAGAAAACCTCCCGCTTCTCCAGATGGCACCGCTGCTGCCCCGACCCGAGTTCTACATAATCATAGCCAGCTGGTTTGCTGGGTAACGGTGAGGTCAGGCTCCCCAGAAGAAGTCCCAGTTGAAGAGCGAACACGGAGCTGTTTCAGAGTGGGAACATATTCCATCGGGGCCTGAGCTGTCGGGATTTGCATAGCCAGAAGTCAAACGGACGCTGCATTTCCTTTTTTCATGTGAACTGGGTCCTCAAAGTTAAACAAACATCAGAATTTCTGGAGTAGAAACAGAATCTTTCTCATGTGACCCTGAGATTAAAACCTTGGGTTTAGAAGTAACAACAAACATTAGATCCTGAACATTTCTGTGAGTTTTAAATTATTAACAGACATTTTCTAATCAATAGTTGGAGGCTTTCATTTTGAATTTCTGCTCCTGATCTAATCTGATCTGTCCAGCCCTGACCTTTGACTTCTTCAGGTGTAAAATAAAATCAATAAAACATAATTTTACTTTCTTAATTAAAAACAGAAGCAATAATTATTTCTATCAGTAATAAACTGAAAAGGGCGTCCACAACCATTTAATTTAGCACTTGCTAAATTTAGTGATGACAGTTATTAATTGCCTGTTGAGAAGAGCTGTTTATGTTTTGCCACATACAGTAAAAGGATATAACAAGCAGCTGTTAGCTGGTTAGTTATAGCCTTTTGTTTGTGGAACTAGCCTGCAGTCTGCTACTTTACATAGATGTAACAACTCATCAACTGTAGTTTCAACGCAATGATTGCTGTAGCTTCTTTTGCTACCACATTATGATCACAAATATTTCCAACCCAAAATTTGCATTTCTTGTTAAGGTAGGGAAAAGTGTAGCAGCTCTCTTTCAGCCAGATTACCAGCAGTGTGCAGCTATACGTGGTGCAGGAGGAGCGATGCGACTCTTTGTTCCAGCTACTGCTCTACATTCTCTGGTAACTCATAAAAAAAAAAAAAAAAAACCCTGTGGGACCGATATGTTTGGAAATGGCCCACACTCATCTGAATCTATGACACACCAGTTTGAAAAGCTGAAAACATGATTTTAATTTCAAGCAACTTGATTTCCAAAGATCTAGTAGATGCTGAAGGATGATGCATTACATGGTCTCAAGTCTCCAAGAAATTCAGAAAAGAGATAACACCATCTGATTATTTGCTGAAGACAGTTTCTCTTGCCATGTTTCTTTAGGAGCACCAAACACCATCACTGTTGGGAACAAAGACTGAACTGAAGATGAAACTAAAGCAGCCAAAGACCAAAGAAAGACCATCAGAAAGCCTGGAGAACTATTAACGAACATGTCGGAGAGCTAGAAGTTGACTACGACGCGTAATGGAACTCCATCACACAGCATATAGCAGTGGAAGGTCACTTTGTCTTATTTCAAAGATCAAACCTTCTCATTTCAACAGGGCTGACCAACCCAAAGGTGGATCAGAACCACAGTTCGTTAAAAGGTCCAATTTTTAAAATTGAAGGTTTGAGTATTGAAACACAGCGGTTGGTTCCAAAGTGTGGATGAATTGGTCACTTGACCTCAGGGCAAGTACACAACAGCAAGCTAAAAACACTCACAGACCAAATCATGGATTTTCTTAAGTTTCACCCAAAAGCAGAATTATTGGGTATAGATATTACCAGTGAAAAACTGCATCTATTGCATCTTTTCTGCATTAAAAACTGAAGTTGTGGGACCAGTGCAGCGCCTCTTATCAGGCTCTAAATTTGGCCTGCCGCAGTAGTTACAGTTACAGGAATAAAGGATTGAATATAGGGTATTATGGGATGTGGAGGGGGGTTTCAAAGCCGTGGGACCCTGAAGAAGTCACGACTGTACGAGTGAAGTATGAAATATCCGACAGTGTTATGGTGGCGCTCTGGGGTCCTCTGCTCGGAGATCAGGCTCAGCCAATCAGAACCATTCCACATCATTGGCCAGGGCCATCTCTTATCTAACAGAAGTGGAGAGGCTTTCCCGACTAATGCCACCCAGTTGGCTAGATCCTTCATCCTTTGCTTCACCTCCCTCTCCTCTTTCATTTCCCAGCCTCACTCCTTCTGCTCTCTCCATCAAGTGAAGCTCCCTCTTCTTTCGCTCATCTATTGCACTTCATCTGCTTCTATCGCTTTTCATTTTTCAGTCATGCACTTTTTCAGTTATTGGTTACGCATTGCTGAAGTGTGTGATAGGCCTCTACGCTAGGGTGGAGAAATAGGTCTGGTCACACTATGAACCAGTCGCAAATTCTAATGAATGTGTGTGAGAGCGTGGATGTGTGTCAGGATGCACCACAGAGAAAGAATGAAAGATATTAGAATAGCCGAGACTTTAGTTTTCCTTAATAAAAAAAAAAAAAAAACGAAGAAGACAATCATGTCTGCCCTAAACTGTTAATCTTTACGTGGAGGATGAGGTGGGGGTGTTAGAGGAATGGAGGGGATGTTGGGAAAAGTCACCAACAAGAGATGGGCTCTCGCAGATGGAGGCCCTGCTTAAGAAAATCTGCAGATGAGTTTGGATTTTTCTTCTCAAAGATGATAAACTGAAGCTGCCATCTGTGACAAAAACTAAAATAAAAACACTTCCAGGAAGCAAACAGTTGCTGCACACACAGAAACAGACATGTATTCAACTCAAAAGCTATTATTCCACGTGTGCTTCTAATCTTCTTAAAGGTTATGTGGACAAGTTATGTTTTGAATGTTGAATATCAGTGAGATGCACTCCAGGCATCAAGCAGCATATTAAAACCCGATTCTCAGTCATTCAAAGCTCGCCTAAGGACGTGCATAACTCCTCCGACTGCCACATCCCTCATGTCACCCCCCAAATAGGCAAATCAACAACAAATTCCCATTTATTTATTCTTGCACCATCTCAGCAGCAAATTGGTTTGTAAATGGCACAGTTCCCTCAGCCTCTTCTGTAAATACAATGTCATCGGCGATGTTAATAATCCTTTTGTTTGCTCGACCAGGAGCTCTCCAGCACCGCCCGTTTCCTTGATTCAATTACTCCGGTTTGAGGAGTGGGGAGAATGGAGGCTGGACCTTAAAGCCGCCCATGTTAATGACATTCAAATTGATCACCGCCACATGTTGCCGTGGTGCGGCCCATTTAAAACCGAGGGTAATGAAAAGAGGAGCTCTCCATTATGGAGAGCGTAACTAAACATGACACCACCTCGCTGAAATTACAACACTCGCCACTGCCTGCATGTAATTCAGCCAGAAAAAGCTTAGTGATCCTCGTACTGAAGCTAAATCTTACGTCTCATAAGCTCAGAGCCAGAAGACACGTCCATTCAGCAACTTAAAGATGAGTTAAACAGCAACCAGCAACGCCATGCCTTCCAAAAAACAGGAAACCTGATCAAGGTGAAAGAAAAACCACTTTAATCTGATAAACCTAAATAAAATTCAGTGCAATCAACTGCCTTTCAGAGTTGTCCAACAGCAGAACTATGAGTAGTGCACTACCTCGGGACCCACAGTTCTTCATATTTTAGATGTTTCACACCTGCTCAGCTCGTAAATGCTGCAGAAGGCTGGTAATCACCCATTTAATCACTCATTTATTTTAGTCTGGTGTGTGGAGGCAGTGAAACCTGAAACATGGCCAACCTGGACAGTGGCTCATCAGGGGAAGGATTGAAAACCTTTGCACCACATGAATCTGTAGAGTGCCACCCTGTTATTGCCACAATCCATGCAGGGGGTACAGCAAGAGGTCACATGAGAATAAAATTCAACTTTTTGGCCAACATGCAAAGGTTATGGGAAAAAAAAGAAAACTGCACATCACCCTGGACAACCATCACCACAGTGAAACATGGTGGTGGCAGCATCATGCTGTGAGACAAGGAAGCTGGTCAGAGTTGATGGGAAGATGGTTGGAGCTAAATCCAGGACAAACATGGAAGAAGACCTGTCAGAGGCTGCAGGAGACCTGAGGTTCACCCTCCAGCAGGACCACCACCCTGAACATGCAGCCAGAGAGGATATGGATGGTTTAGATCAATGCAGATTCATGGGTAAGAATAGTCTAGTCAAAGTCCAGTCCTGAATCCAAATGAGAGTCCGTGGTAAGACTTGATGTTCAGAGATGCTCTCCCTCCAATATGAGTTTTAGATGCTGAACAACTAAAAATGGGCAAAACACCTAAATGTCCAATGCTGGTAGAGAGGAACTCAAAGGAACCAGAGCTGGACCTGCACAGGAAGGAGGTTCTACAGGAGCACTGACTCTGGGGGTGTGAATACATATGCCTGCAGCATTTTCCTAGAGATATGTAAAAATATTGAAAATCACACACCACTTTCCTTCCAGTTCAGAAGGTATTGGTGTTAGACTAATTCCAATAAATTACACTGATGTCTGTGACTGAAACATGACAAAGTTCTAGGGGTGTGAATACTTCTTCAGACTGTGGTAAAGCTACTTTCTGATATGTTTGGCTTGAGGCAGGGTGCCGAGGGTGCGGAGGCTTACATCACTGCCTGCAGACCTTTGCTTGAGGCTGCAACACGCAGCAGAGTCAAGTTAATGCAGACACAGGTGCAGAACAGCATGTCGATGAATGCGCCGCACCAAATAACGTAAATGAGTCTTCGGGGAAATATTAAAACTGCCAGGAAGCACAGCTACTTCAGTCATTTTCATTATGCCTAATGGGCCCTTGTTTCCCCATAGAGGAACCAAAAGCTAAGGAATTAATTTTGCTTTTATCGACCACTGTGGTGAAGTTATCATCTTTACCTGGTGTTTTATGTCATCCTGGTTATTTAAGCTTCTTACCTTCAAAAAAAAAAAGTTTGCTTCTAGTTTTAGTGATTTATTTCATTGTTATAAACCTATGCTAACTTATCCAATTAGATCAAGAAAATTAAATGAACAGAGCTCTTACTGGAAAACCTGAACCATGTATGCAACACAGACCATATTATTCTATGATTTATTGTAGAGTATTTACTGAATTAAGATCGTTTCCATGCAAGTTTCATGATCTAAAAGCCCTTATGGAAAAGAACCAACAATTGATGACATACAGTTAAGCCCAAAATTATTCATACCATGACATTTTTAGATTTAAAGTAACCTTTCGATTTTACCAACAGGTTTATTCTGACTAGAATCCAAGAGAACCTCTGGATAGAGCTCAAGATTAGGGTGATGGCAAGAAGGCCTCCAAACTCAGTCATGGAGCTCATCTTAGATTAATCATCAAAACAACAGTGGAAAGATGCTTGAAGCTGTTCAGCAGTTATAAGAGGGGTTTTGATTCCTGTAATGCCCCTAAACAAGAAAATAATCTTACACTTGTTAAAAATCATTTAAAAATGTTGACATCTTTTTTTTTTAATAAAATGTAAACAAAAATTATAATCCTTTTACACTGTTTTATTGTCCTTGAGAGATCCCTGTCTAATTTCCTGTCAAACTTCTTGATTGAGTGACGATCATTTGAAAACTTAATATACCTAAAAGTATGAACATTATTGACCTTATCTATAGGGTATTAAATTTAATGTGAACATACTTTTCAGAAGTCTGACATTTGAATAAAATAAACTATTAAAAATTAATCTTATTTAATACAGTTGACCACCACCTATTCACAGATTCACCTAAAACATGTCTAAGATCTTTTAAAACAAATACCTCAGAGCAACGCTATCTGACACGCTATTGGCTGGCGTTTGGAAAATAGCCAATCCAGGAGCATCAGTCATTTTCCTTGCCACCGATTGGCTTAACCCCCAAGAGCAGAAATAAGGAGTCTGCATAAGGGTATGAAGTATTCAAAGTTTCTAAGACAGTGAATTTTGGGTTTTCAGTATCCATAAGTCATCAAAATCAAAGGAAACAAAACTTGAAATAATTTATTCTGTGGAATGAATATATGCATTATACGAGTTTTTACTTTCTGAAATGAGGGATAAAAAGTACTGATCTTTTTCACAATATTCTAATTTTTTATATATACACACACTTGTACATTTCCTAAAAGAGGAAAAACAAACAATAAGCTGAAACGATGAGCTTTGAATAGATGATACCTTTTCATTTCATTTTTCAATATGCTTCAAAAAAAGTGGTTCTTATTCTTTGTAAACATATTCAGAATAATTCTCATGTTTCTAATGTTCCGACAGGATTTCTTGTTCTCCCAGTTTTCCATGTGTATTACTGGAGACAGAGTTGCCTAACTGTCATCTTTATAAAACCTTCTTGGATGCTTTTGTCCCCACAACTTGAGCTCCACATTTCTGTGAATATCAAGTTTTTGAGAGAAAGGTTTGAAATTTGCATACTATGGACAAGACCCAATAATCAAGAAACTTTGCTAAGATCCTTCATTGCTCCAGTTTTTTTCTATCACAGAAGGCCTCAGAGAGAGAGAGAGAGAGAAAGATAGATAAAACTACTTTTAAATAAACTACTTGACATTTTAAAACAAATATGCAGTTTTTATTTCAGAGGAGCAGACCAATGGCTCACTGAAATATCTATGCTGAGCCAGTAGATACCAAGTAGAAAGGAAGAAGATACTAATCAGGATCCCAAGGCATTTGATAAGTTCCAACATTTAATTTTCCTTTAAAGGATTCTTGGCTTGAATTGAGTTCCCAGGCCAAAAGGGTTATAGACAGTCCCTGCAGCTGGTTCTGGGTCTGCCCTGGGGTGTCCTTCCAGTGAGATGTGCCAGGAAGCATGCTGAGCAGAGGCCCAAACCACTTCTATCACCCGAAGAACATTTCCAGGATTAAAGGACTGATGTCTCACCAAGATCTAGAGAAACTCATCCTTGCACTGATCTTTAGTCGCATTGATTACTGCAACAGTGTCTTCACAGGTCTGCCTAAAGAGTCTGACAGCTGCAGCTGCTCCAGAACGCTGCTGCTCGTTTTCTCACTAAAACCAGGAAGATAGAGCTCATCACCCCAGTACTAAAGTCCTTCTACTGGCTCCCTGGAGCTCAGAGAATAGACTTTAAAATACTTCTGGTAGTTTATAAATTACTGGATGGCTTAGCACCACAATACAGAGACAGAGTATAAGCCCTGACTTGGACAGAACAGTCAGATGTTCAACTGCTCCAGATAGTCAGAGCGACCAGGGATGCATTGGTTCTTCTCGACCAGCTGCTACAGTAAATGCAAATAAAGCTCCAATACATCACGATCAGTGTTTAAAAAAAAAAAAACAAAACTCCAGGTATCCAATTCCTGACAGCTTGTTCAAATGGTTTTTGCTGAAGCCCTTTAATCTCTTAGCTTTCAAAGCACCATTAAATGTCTTAACAAGAAACTGTTACAGACGGTAGCATTCATGTTCATTTATTGGAAACTTGTCATCTGTGTTTCAGTAACCTTTGATGATCTTCGTTTTTTCTTCTATGCTCCACTCTTCATGCAGAATGAAGATGGCTTTGTCCTTGCAGATCTGAGGGAATCACAGGAGTCTGGATGTCTTCTTCTGCTCACACCGTATCAGGATCTGGAGAAGGCTTACAACTGTGTCCCTTGAGGCATGTTGTCAAGGGTGCTGTGAGGGTACAGGGTGCCAAGTCTGCTCTCTATCACCAATCCTGTTTGTGGTGTTCATGGACAAGATCTCACATTGTAGACAAAAGGTGTCTAGTTTGGAAATCTCAGGGTCTAATCTGTGGTTTTTGGAGAGGATGTGGTTCTGCTGATATCTCCAGGCTGCCTGGATGACCGTCAGCTTTTATCTTAGGGAGGTCATGGTTGTCATATGGAAAAAGGTTACCGTTACCCCTGGATCTTGGCTTCTTGTTTATGAGTGATAGCAAGACAGAGCAGAAGATGGATAGATGGGTTGGGGACTCATGTGAAGGTATGTCATGGTGAAGAAAGTGCAGAGCCACAAATTGAAGCTCTTGATTCAGAGAAAGATTGTGACTGAAAGATCAAGACCTGGATACAAGAAGCTGAAATGAGCTGCCTCTGTAGGGAGGCTGGACTCAGCCTTATGCTGCGTTCAGACCGAACGCAATTTGAGCATTAAGGGTGTCTGGTTTACATGAAAAGTCTATGGTGAACAAGCGTCTAGGGGCATCAAGAAGTCTCGCTGCGCGTTTTACATATCTAGCGCTGAGCATTTTCAGATTTTGACGCGCATCCACCGTGGGAGTCGGAAAATCTGAACTTTGGCAGCTGGACACGGCGCGCCAACCAACCAGAGAGACTTCGCTATGTGACAGTGGTGCATTTTCCAACAGGATGGGAGAAACCATCTACCACCAGTTGAGCTATCACTGCAGAGACAGGAACAGAAAGGACCTTGCCTGGAGGATGATTAGCAAACAGTCGGGATCTCAGGTCAAAACATTGTTACTACAGTAAATATTCCCCCCCAAATACGTCCAGCACAATGTTGAGCCACTACTAGTTTCACCCTGAAGAATCAGTGCATTTATTGAGAGGAAATGTGCAGGAGACGGTGAAAGAGTCTATGTGAAGGAGTCGAATCAAGAAGCTCCTCCTGACACGCATGTTTCCACAGTTTGCTCAGACACACGTCTAGAGCGATTTTGAGGCTCGATTCAAGCATCCAACCTGAGGTGCTGGATGCCTTTTTGACTCGCAAAACACACTCAATCTGAACGCAGCATTAGAAACGAGGACAGAAGTGCCATCATCTGCTGCAGAGCTCAGAGTAAACCATCTGCTCCTCTCCACTGAAAGCAGTCACTTGAGGTGATTCTGGTTTTATTTTGTATGGTACCACTCAATACAGAGCCTGGGGCAGGCTGAGAACCTGCTAGAGTTACCATAATTCCCTTCTGGTCTGGAAACACTTTAGATAACCCCTACAAGAATCAGGTCAATGCACCACCAGGGTAAAAACACCAGCTTCTGTTAACACATACATCCATTCTTTAACACTATTACCATGAATTTGCCTCAACCCACCACACAGCCAAGGTGGCATTTGTTTGTCACCAGTTCCTGTTGATGCATATTCAATACATAGCAAATGTTTCTAAATTTCACAC
The DNA here is from genome assembly GCA_014839685.1 of Anableps anableps. NCBI lineage: Eukaryota > Metazoa > Chordata > Actinopteri > Cyprinodontiformes > Anablepidae > Anableps > Anableps anableps. The sequence goes on along the minus strand of CM026087.1, from coordinate 1,574,060 downwards.
CAAGCATCTAAAATATCTAATATGTGTGTTATTTTCTTACCAACAACCTCCCATCTGCACAGCTCTCCATCTCCATCAGACAGAACATCTCAGTAAAGCGCTGTAATCCCTGCTGCTGGACAAAAGCTCCCAGTAAAGAACTGGTCAATACCAGCCTCAGGGCTAAAGGAGGACCCACCAGCAAAAAAGGCAACTGCTTACTCTAAGTCACAGAGATGGACAATGTTTACAGAGACAATGTCCCTCTTAGGAGGAAGAAGTGGGTCTCTTTTCATCTTTAATTCTTCCTTGACAAAGAGACGGATGAGGAAGATCCTCTGTCCCCAGATGGAAAGGGTCTGTGAGCCTCCATTTAATAAAATGGCATTACCTCCAATGGTGTTCAGCCAATCAGAAACCTATTCAGCCATCATGTGACGTGTAAGAAATATAGCCCATCTCATAAAGTACTTTTACATCACAGCCTGCCCGATGAGAGCAATATCATCACATTTATGAGAAAATAATGATTTCTTCTCTGAATTTATGAGCATCTAGTAGAGAAAAGGCTTCATAAGAATTATATCAGTATGAGGGAAGAGGAGGAAGACAAGGGAAGAGGAATCCCTCCCTTTAATTTGTTTTTCCCCTCAAGGGAATAAATACAGCTCTGTAATATCAGGCATAAAAGTCAGACTTGTCGACGAAGAATAGACCAATTAGTTGAGCTACGAGGAGATGAAACGGAGGAATCAAAGCAGATCAATGAGGGAGATTCACTCGTGCTCTGCAGCCCCAATCAATACGAGCTCGGAGACATGGACGTGATTAGAGATCGCTGGGTCACAGCTAAAGTGTTCATAATCAAGAGGCAAACTTTCATAAGTGCAGCGTTTGGTAAGGGCTCGCAACACGGAGTCCATCATCGTATGTGGCAGCAAAATTACTTTAGAGCCACAGCAGAAAGAACAAATATTAAAGGAGACAGGAAAGCAAGGCAAGAAGCTGTTCTTGGTCACAGGATGTTTATGATTAACAGTTTTTAATTTCAGAAAAAAATTGTAGATATTTAGTAAATAAACAGCTCTTAAGAGGCAATATCTTATTACATGGAGATGCATTATTAAATCAGATAATTCGACAAACTGCAGAATTTTTTTTTTTTTTTTTAAATGAAAGTAATTTTGCCAATTTCTCCATAACATCCATCAAGAGGTGTCACACACTTAAATGACTGGGTCAGGACCAGACCGGCAGGGACGCACCTAAAACCTGCAGGACCCCGGGAACTTGATGACAAAAACTGGACACCACTCGGTGGCAACAGCTGTGTTCAACTCTGATTATAGTTGGGCTCCATGTTACTTCTGGGTTTTTTGACACAATAAATGCATAAAAAACAAATTAATGTATCTTGCTAGACAAGACTAATAATATATATGTGTGTGTGTGTGTGTGTGTGTATAAAATTTAACTTGTCTCTAATGTCTCTATTTTTGATTAATTATAAAAATTATATCCCATTTGTGAGCCAATTGAACTCATTTATTTTTTAAGAAAATTAAACTCCCATTTTTGATTTTACGTGTTCCCAGTTTTGTATTTAAGGAAACTATCTTTAATTCAGTAAAATATTCCACAATCATGTGTTTTGTTATGAAATTAAAGTGCATTCATGTAATTGTTTTTAAATGACAACACTGATTATTGCATATCTGCACCTGAAACTTGTTTTTTTCTTAAGTGTCTGTATTTGGGTGTGACATTTTTGTTGCCAAACGATTGAACTGAAAAAGACACTCGCATTGGGCATTAAGAGACATTTAGGCAAAATGTATTCAGTAACCTCATATTAGCACGCTGCCAAGCCAAACCAGCTCTAATGCTGGAGAAACTTCCTGGTTTTCAGCTAAAAGTAAAATAAAAACGACATTTGTCCAATTTTAACCAATGAATTAGGTCCTAAAGACCTAAACAGATGCAGAAAAATGTTAGAAATCTTAAATAGTCTTAAATACCTCCCAATGGTTGAAGAGAGGGCTCTGAATATGCAGCAAGCCCAGAAATCCAGAGTCCCACAAAAACAGAGGAACCAAAAGACTAAAGAAAATTAAATATGTATTAAAGGAAAAATACAAGAAAATGAGAATAAATCTCTGAACTGTGGGGTGGCTGTGTCTAAACTGAGGGAGTGACTGGCTGGGACACAACAGGTGTGATGATGAACAGATTAGGACCAGGTGTGCAGTGAAGCAGCGTACAGGACAACAGAACATGGAGCTACCAGCTGGTTCTGCTTTAAAAACTTACTTCAGTACACTGGAACATAGTCACCCACCAGATATTCCCAGTTATGTATCCCAATATATGCCCCTGCTGTTGTTTATATATGCCAATAACACCTGCAGGACAGACTGGCAGAGAAAAGCAGCATGATTTTACTGTCTGGATAAAAACATTCATCCCTCTTCAGAATGCTCACCTTACATTTTAAAAGATAAAACTATTGTATCCAGTCCTGGCTTTTGTCGTATCTTTACTGACAGCTGGCTGGTATCCTGCTGGTTTTTTAGGTTCTAACATTGGTTTATTTAATGACTGTTTTTTTACAAGCTGGTTTCAGTATATTCTTTTTTTCTGCTCAGAATGATAAGCATACAGATACCAACAGCAGTTTTTGACACAATGTTCTTTTTTGAATTTTTTCCCAATTAATGGGGTTCAAGGCATCCCTATTCAGCATTAAACCATCCAGCTAAGGTTTGATCATTTTAATTATTTTACATTTCAAAAAATCTGATCAAATGCAGTCAAAATGCACTAAAAAGTTTGAAAAAAAATTGGCTGACCTTATGACAGGCCTTATTCTTGCAGTTCTTTGAAGGTAATAACTCGGAAAAGATTTGTTTCTCGAATGCTTCTGTGCTCTGCTTTAGCAAAAATTGTGCAGTAAATGGAGTTTATATTTAATGTAAATATATTTCTTTAACCCCTTATATGCATAAATGTATTAAAAAATATTACATGCTGTTTTGCTGTCGATCAGATGTTAAAAATAATTAAAAATTATTCATTTTAACACTGCACCTACTGATAGTGTAAATTCAGGTATGATGCCACTTAGATCTACAAGGCACTTTTGGAATGAAACAAACTTTTCAAACTTTATTATTTTATTCATGCTGCTATTTCTCAAACAATACTTTGAAACTGAGTAAAAAGTAGGGTTGTCAAAATAATCAATATTTCCATATAACCGATACTAGAAAAATTGATCAAAGATACTCATTTGTGTTAAAATCGCAAATAAACCATTTATATTTGGGTAAATCGTCAGACTTCTTCCGGCAGCAGCGCTGCAATAAGAGACACGGAACCCCTCCCTGCAGCCGCTCATCTGCTCAAAACAAGGAGCTGCAGTAGGGTTTAAACCAGGGGTCACCAACACAGTGACCTCAAAAATCATACGCCCCCATGAGGCAGACGGACAGGAAGTGCTGATGGATGCCACATGCTGGCTGTGCCAGCGCAATGACACAGATGTTTGCAAATGCTAATGTTAGGTTTGCAGGGTTGGATGAGCAGAACAAGCTTTGTGCATGATTTTCACAGCATGTAATTCTGTGCAGTGATTCTCTCCATGCATTCTTTGTTATTCTATTCAGTAATTTGTGTTTATTTCATAATAGTTAGCTTGCAGAAGGTCCTGAAACTATGTTGCAGTTAGCATGGTAAAGATACAGCATGCTCTGTGGTTAAGGTCACAAACAGTGGTTTAGTTGAAAGATGTCGAGATGTAGAATATGCCTTTATGTGTTTTCATATTACTGTACCATTTGACAACAGTGGAAACAGTTGCTTTTTTAAAAGGTTTACCTCCCTGCATTTGCTTATTTTACCAGTCGGTAGTTAGTGTTTATTTCATTAAAGTCAGCTTGCAGAAACTTTTAATTGATGGATTGCACTCTGACAGCAGCTCCATTGTCTTTTTTTCACACATTATGTTTTTCACTGTTTTTGTTGCAGAATCAAGCCCAAGATTAGCATCAAAGCTGTCACTTAGTTCCTTAAAAGCGATGAATGTGAAAAGACTCTTTCCAATTATCCAGTATTTCTTGCCCAAATTTATTCTTGGTGAAGTGAGAGAAGCTCATTATCAACATATATAGAGGGTAATAGGACACTAAAACCCAGCATAACAAGAGGAAAATATATTCAAGCACACTTGTGTGGAACCCAATCAAAATGTCTCATTAGAATGATTTCAGCTTAATGGTTTCCCGCAGAAATTGATCAATTAAACACTGTCATGAAACAAACTGCGTCGCATCCATCATGAGGACCAGTATCCAGTTTTGAATAAGTAGTGACCAGACACATCAGCAAACCAATTAATCAGTGCGACCCAACGAGATGACGTCCCCTCGCCGGGGTGCAAACTCAGCCCACTCAGTCCATTTGGTAGCTAACAGCTGACTGAAGAGGTGAAACCAGGCTATTATAATGTAATTATGATGTCAACTTCCATTGCATTGAGTAAAGTAAGGGTCTGTGGAAGCTGTAGTGGACCTGCGGCTCCCTCTGGCCACTTGTCATCAAGTGTTTTACACCGGTCAAACATCAGTTCCCGCCCCGTGCCTCTAAACCACCTTTCTCCCCTTTTTCCGTCATGCTCAGGATTTGTCCCCTGGGTCTAGGCTCTCGTCCAATCACACACAGCATAAATCCATAACTTGTGCTCTCCCCTTGGCCCCCAGGAAAACACAATAAACTGCGCTCATCTTTTATGCATGATTTTTCTCTGTCTCTGTAGCTAGCTCCGCTCTTGGTGTGTATCAATCATCACCGGGACGCTGCGGGGCAAGGGAGACACAGGCGGGAAGAAAGAGCGATGGTGGGTACAAAACATACATAGTTGCACAACAAGGCGAAATGAAGAGTCCCGTTTCTGTTTCCTGTGACTTAGATTTCGATTTGAATTTCATCTGGTGCCTTTCTGTTCCTCCTCCTCCTCGTTTCTTTCTCCCGGTCATCAGACCGCTCCTTGCAGACTGACCTGCTCATCTCTCTCAAGCATCTACAGCAGACGGACAGATGCATGTTTGTGTTTTAAAGAGACACTTTTCTCCCTTGGGCTAAAGGCAGGCCAAGCTTAGGGCACGGTTTTCCCCCTCCTACTCTCTTTAGTGTGGTATGCTTTGCAAACATATGCAGAACCGGTCTGTACGGGCTTCATTGGCATGCTAAGATATTCACAGACAGTCAGAGCACAGCTGGCTCATTGTGGGTGAGGGCAGCGGTTAGACCTGACATGCAACCGGACGGCAGAAAATAAATGACTCCCTGTAGCTGCAGAACATTACCTGCTCAGGGTTCAATAATAATTCTGTTTATGGAGAACGTTCTTCTGCACAAGTGTTTCCTGGAGGTGCATCGATAAAACAAGAGGAGAATGTTATTGGCTTTCAAAAAGCAGCGTTGATTACACCAAATATAAAATATTCATGCAGGTTAATAAATTGAGTATCAGTGTAGTAACAAATACACTCAACAGCCACTTCAAACTAAGCATCAGAGTGAGGAAGAATGGGAATTTATGGGGTGAAACTGCTGATCTACTGGGATTTTAACCCACAGCCATCTCTCAGGTTTATAGAGGATGATCTGAAGAAGAGAAACTACTCAGTCAGCAGCAGCTGTGTGGAGGAAAATGCGTTGTTGAGGTCAGAGGAGACTGATTCCAGATGATAGAAAGACAAGAGTAGCTCAACCTCCCCCCCCACCCCACATGGTCTGCAGAACACCATCTCTGAACACACACGTGGAACCTTGAAGCAGATGAGCGACAGCTGCAAAAGACCACAGCAGGTGCTGCTCCAGTCAGCTGAGAACAGGAAGTTGGGCCTATAATTCACACAGACTCACCAGAACTGGGCCAGAACAGATTGGACAAACGTTTTTGTGGTCTAATAAGTCTTGATTTCAGCTCTAACAGTCAGATAGCACTCGGTATAGTGTAGCAACAGATCAGGGTCCTGGTGACCAAAAACAACCACAGAATCATGTCAAGCGTTGGATCAAAGGAATTACTGCTCTGGTTAGTGATATTCTCTCAATTCAACTGACAACTGATCGAATCAAGGCCTTCATTCGTGTCTAATATTCAGTACGGAGGAAGATCTGTGATGATGTACATTAAACAGCCGAGGACTGAGCTAGAGAGAGGAGAAATGGCCCTAGAGTCCTCTCTCTGCATTCTCCAACCGTGTGAAATGTTAGAAGACTAAGTGTTGTCCTGCTGGTAAAACACAAACCAAGGCTGCCACTGAGGATTTGGTCCAAAATAGTAATTTTATGCTAGGTTGTGTTTCTGCAATCAAATACCAATTTTAAAGCCTTTTCCCATTTTAACCAGAGATGACAGGAAGTACAGGTGGTGCGCTGAGATATTTAAAAACAGAGCAGAGTCCATGTTTTTCTTGGATATAATTTTGTTTGGTTAAGGCCAAGCGATATCCGGAAGTAATTACCTCCACATCTACTGAACAGGTGAGGCGTCTGCACAGAGCTTAAAGGTTTCTAAAGACAAAAGCCAGTAAAGCTACGGGTGGACCCCCTGCTGTTGACTTGTAAGTGACACAGAAGGACCCGCCGACGCTGGGAAGGACATGAATGCTGAAGCAAATGGAAATAATTACAGACTGGCACCGCCAGCACTCCTGTCAAACAGCTACGAGAACTTTGTCATACAGACCTGAATGTATAACATAATCGGATCCATTATGAACTCCAGTTCACAGCTAAAATCCTTTCTTCATAAAAGTTTCCAAGCTCAAACTGTACCTGAGTACATGTAATCAGTCAGCAAATGTTTTACCGACAGCTGCTGATGTCTCGCCTCTGCTCTCAGGCATAGGGGCTCTAGTAGGTAGAGGGGAGTCATATATATACCATATCATCGTTACAAGTCTGAAGGTAACCCTCGAGCAGAGAATGTACAGGTGCTGTTTTGCATTAAATATGTTTACAGTGTCTTAAATTTATGCAGGTTTCTTCAGATTTCTTCAACTCCAACAATATCTAACTGGGTAAAGACTCAAAACTTATTTCATTTCATTCCTTCATCCCCTAAGTGGCCTTATTTTCTTAGGTATGCTTTTATGCACAGATTTATTGGCATATCCATGTAGAATTTTATCATACGACACCAAAACTGACCCGAACCATCATACTACCACCAACATATTTGACAGCTTGGAAAACATTGATAAAACTTCAGCATTTTGCACCATTTTATTATGTCATGTTTACTTGTACAGCACATTTCAGCAGAAAGGCAGTTCAAAGTGCTTCACATCATAAAAACATCAATCAAGTATACCACAAAATCATCAAAATTATCAAGCAAATATACATGATGGATTGTAATGGAACACCACAAGGCTCATTTCTTGGTCAAGTGTAGCATTTAAAATTTTATTCTTTGGACCAGTCAAATGAACACACAAGGTAACAGGGTAAAATTATGCAGATGGCAATATTTGATATTATAAGGAAATCAGAGAAAACACAACTAAAATTGAAAGCAGAAATATTCATTTTAAATGGATAACCCTGGGGAAAAATGTTATCCTATCTTAGTTCTCTGTATCTTGAGAACAAAATTTACTTTAAACTTTCAAAACACATTATTTGTGTTCCTCAATCAGCTTTTGATATTGTGAAGATTAGATTTATCAAACTACATTTTATTACATTAAAATGTGATTATAGGAAATCACTTCATGTGAAAAACTTCACATGGAAAACATGCAAACAGACCCTGGGGACGGGATTCAAACCAAGGACCCGCTTGAAGCAAGGCAACAGTGCTACCAAATTCACCACTCTGCAGCCCAGGGGGCCGAAATTAACCATCGATATTTCATTACCAGATACTCAGTTAACTTGAGGTATGCAAAAAAAAAAAAATAAAATAAAAAATAAAAAAAAAAAATAAAAAATAAAAAAAAAAAAAAAAAAATCGATTCACATAAGAATTGCAATTCTCGAGTCGATTTAAAGTGCCCCAAAATGGATTTTAAAAACTAAACATGCAGACGGTACTGGAGCATATGCATGAGTAGAAAGCATCACAGTCAAGAGGAAACTACAAAAATGAAAGAGCGAGGGATTCAGCTGGCCACGTCTTTGTTGAAGGCAAACATTTCTGGGAGTTTTTGGTATTTCTGGTATTTGGCTGGTGTTTGCAAAGCAACCAATCTGGGAGTGTCATTCATTTTCCTTGCCGCTAATCCCTCAAGAGTGGATCTAAGGAAGACTGTAGGTGTTAGATTCTGCGGAAGTGTCAAGACAGTTTCCACTGTGCGTATTGATGGATATTTGGTATTTGAACTACTCAAATAAGCATTTATAATCATTTTTAGAGGGGGTCTCTTGTATTTGTGAATTTTAGCTATTCGGGGACAGCTGTGGTTCCTAACCCCCACGAATACTGGGGGGTGCACTGCACCTGGTGATGATGCACCAGAACACTGAATTTCACCCCGTTGATCTTAGAGCACAACACACCACGCTGAAAGGGAGCATGGTGTCACCCGTATGTCCTCATTTTAGACCCACCCGCCGGGTATGTTTTCCAAACATCAGCAAATAAAGCATGTAGGTGTCAGTGTGTCAGCAACTTCTAATATGCCGAATAAGTTTTTAAGATATGCTTTTAAGCAAAGAATGTACTATATAAATACATCTTGACCTTATAAAACCAGGTGCTCAGAAGCCAACTCTAGTCTCAGGTGGGAATTACACCATATTTGAAGGTGCTCACCTTGTTTCTCCACTTTCATTTTTCAAATGGATTTATTTCACCTCTTCTCTTTTCAGGAAATGTTTAAATGTGTTACAGTTTAACTTATTTGAAATAGGGAAAGTAACAGGTGTAGTAGAGCACTCAGCCACCCTCCCGTCAGACATCTGTAGTATTGACTCTCTCTGTTGAAGAAATCATACTCTGTGTAATTTTATTGCATTTGAAGTGTTTTCAACATTTTTTATTGTACAGTGTCCTTGACTGACCTGAAAGGCTGTTCTAAATTAAAAGTATTATTAATTTATAGAAAGTACAACACACTGAAAGAGTTACCAGCATTTCCATGTCATTCATTTAAAGCTGTGGAAATGTTTTATATTCATTGCTTAAGTTATGAAATGAAAAGATTAAATGAATGAACCAACCTAAAACCCTGACGCAAACATAATTGCAAATCAGTTTGTAATTTAAAGCAGGAGAAAATGCCAGACACCTACTCACTGCATTCATTTTCCAGCATTTAATGTCTACGAGCTGCAGAGAGACATCCACATTTACCACATGCAGAACTGTTATTTTCCACATAGCTAATTCCTGACAAGTGTTTTGGAGAAAAGTTCTTTTAGAAGAAAGGCAGCGCTTTGCATAACCACCCCTGGCATGCAGGTGCTCATTATTCTGATCCACACCCCTACAGGCCAATCCATCACAAACAATCAGTCAATCAAATGCTCTTTTCGTCATGCTTTTAACCGAACCATTTGTCACCCTTCACCTGCCGTTTCACTGTGCCGTGCACAGCAGGAATGCAGATAGAAAACAAAATGTTTTGCACTTCTAATGGAACAGTACGAGGCTGAGGTGTTTAAAAGCCTCAATGTAACAGCGGCGAGTGTGTTGGCAGGTACTGAGTGGCGGCCACAGGGAGGCCGAGATTACAGAGTAAAGCCGTCCTCTTCGTCCCTCAAGTAATAACAGCGAAATGAGACTGACATTTCACTCTGGAACACACACACACACACACACACACACACACACACAAGGAATGGGCTAAGACAGCAAAGGTCCAACACAAAGACAGGAAATGGCCCACACACACAAATGACGGGAGAAAATAAGAACAGAGTTACAGAAAGGTACGAACTGACTGAAGAGGAGAAAATTCAAAATAAATGTTAAATAGTACACGCATGTAATTAGTGCATTGGTTTTAAACCAACTCTAATTTGTTTTTACCAGTTTCCTAATGAGACATTTCCTCTGGAACCTTTAAAGTGGATTCGATCAGTAGGTCAAAAAAATTATCTTCACAATGTGTTGAGTATCTGAAAATCATGCTTTCAGGCATTTTCAGCAAATTGAATGGATTACAGAAAATCCACCATAAATTCAAACATGTGCACCTAATTTTTGTTTTTAAAAATTATGAAGCCATATTTCATCTTTAGAATAAGAACATTTACAGACAAAGGTCTGAAATACGTCGAAAGTCCATCATTTTTAGTCTATTTGATCAACAATATTTACAGGTTGTTTTAGAAGGAAAAGTTCTAGTAAAGTTTGCTCTGAGGGACATTGCATTTTTTGTTACACCTCTTTAAATTTTCACATTTTTTCCCAGGATCTTCATTCTTAACCACTTTGCAAAGATACCAGTACAATTCCCATTTCCGCCCCCCAGTTTACCATATTCGGTCAACAGCCAGTCTCCAAACCCCAAACCAGATTCCCAAACACCTGCAAACTCTCACAGTTTTTGTTTAACTTAATTTAAGCTACAATAAGATAATACTACAATCAAAGCCTGTGGCTTTTCAGTTCCTTTTAATCCTTTAAATTCATAATTTTATCATTTACAAAAAATATGTGAAGGGAAATCCATGCCAAAATTGACGAAGAAAGAAAGGAAAAACAAGAAAGCTGACAGAAAGAGTTATTAAGCGCATATTAATGTTTGCTCTTCTCTGCCGCGGTTTCTCTCTCGAGATCTGCCCGTCGCTACTTTAAGTATGAATTCTTAATCACAGACCAAACAATGTCTAATTCCTCTCCCCAGAACACGAGAAGGAAGTCAGAGCCAGAGAGACACGAAATAGAGAAAGGAAAAAAAAGGAAAAGACTGAAATGTCACAGAGGCAATGCTGGGATACTAATAAAGCCATGCAAATAGCAATTAGCTGAGCCAATAACCTCTGAGTCAATACCAAGTCTCTCAAATGGGAATACCCCAGCGCCAGGCTCCTGAGTTCATAGGTCACGCTGTGATTAGAGGTCCCAGCTCAAGCCGACAGGTCACATAACTGTGGTTGGAAAAAGAGGGGAAAGTATTTGCAAGAATAAAAGCTTTCGTTGCAGGAACTCAACACAAAACAGCTTCCTATATTGTAAATCTGATCATAACAGCAGGAAAAAATGTATTTTCACAATTTTTCACAAATATTTCCAGTTTAATAACTCACCAGTAATCCACATGGAAAGAAATCAAAACAGATTAGTCCTTGAATGAAGTTATGGGTAAATATGTGAAATGATAAAGGGAAGAAGTACTGAACACATGAAGAAAATAAGCTACAAAAAGAGAGAAAGCCAAGAAAAGTAGAGAAAGCAATCTAGCTGAATTATCATCTGGCCGATAAAAAAGGTTTACTACTACCAAAGCAAAGCGAGGAGCTCCTTAAAGACCTCCATCCATCATCTATACCTGCTTAGTCAGCAGGGTCACAGGGGGGCTGGTGCCCATCTCCAGCAGTCAGCAACCATCCACGCACACGCTCAAACCTAAGGACAGAAACCCACACATGCACGCAGACAACAAACTCCATGCAGAAGGATCCCAGGATGGGATTCGGACCCAGGACCTTTTCTCTGCAAGGTAACAATGCTACCAGCTGCTCCACCATGCAGCCCTCTTCACAACCTTATTGTTGCAAAACATACTGATGGCACGGGTTACATACGATGCTCAGTAGGGGCTATAATCCAGAAAAGGAAATCATTTTACCATAAACCATCCATGATCAAGTGCTCCTCACAAGATTTCTGCTAGAGTCAAACAAATAATTAGAAAAGTTGAACTTACAGAGAGCTTTAGAAAAACCGAGAATTAGAAGGTGCTGTTTTTCCATGAACACAATAAATAATACTCTAAACCTCTATACACACTTACCGCACAAGACTCCACTACTGAAAAAAAGCTTTGTGAGTTTAGAGATCAGTGCAGAACATTTGGAGAAGTTATTGAAATACTGAGAGAATATACCATGTTTAGAGGAGTAATAGCATTCCACATCAATCGAAAAACACCAAAGTCTGGACCAGGGAACACGTGTGGCTGTTTTTCTGCATTTGGTACCGACAGACTTCATATACATTCTTGAGTCAGGTCAGTCACCTGGAATCCTGAAGATCAGAGTGAAGAGAAGAAACTCTGATAACCTCCAAGATTTGAAGACAATCACACCTGGGACTAGCTTCTCCATACAGGAGACATCTTGGAGTTGTCATTAACAAAGACTTTTTGAGTTCAATTCTAATTCCATGTGTTATTTTACAAATTATTAATTAAACTCATTTAGGTTGACCTCTTTGTTTGTGTGGACATCCAGTTGAGATTTCATATCAGTCAGGAAATGTCAGAAATGTTTTAACTGAGAAAAACGGTGTGTTCAATACTTATTTCCCATGCACTATTGCAAGCACTTAGAAAATTGTGTTATTGCATCAACTGAGAAGACTGTTTCCGTTTGAATTTTAAAGGTTTTTGAGTCAAGATTTGTAGACGCTGAGCCTTGGCAATTTATTTTTATGTTATTTTTTCAAAGACGTCTGGCACAGTAAAAACATCTAAGCTCCAAGAACAGCTTTGTACTAATACTTTTACTTCTTCTCTGGAGATAAAATTAGCATTGGCAATTAGCGGTAAAAAAACAACTCTGGTGGTTACTCAGTTTGTGTACATGGGTGGCATGCATGCAAGCGAGTGTGTTTTCAGCTGAAAACAAGGTAGAACAAGTAGGGACTGACAGGTGCAACGGTTGCACTCCTCCCATGAAACATACCCTCACAGCAAGAAGTAAACAAAGAGGAACAAATATCACCATGCAGCTCGTGATTGTGTGCATGACAAAAGGTGCAAATTTCACTCAAGTCCCTGGAAGTGTATCATGCCTTCACACATTTTCCATCTCCACACTTAAGATGCGCGCTGAATAGATTCACAGGAAAGTGTACGTGCCTTTCGCCTGAGGACTGTGTTGCTCTTCTTGGCTGATGTCAGAATCACACGTGCTCTCTCTCTGTAAATATAGAAATAAATACAGATTATGACAAACCTTACAGCCCTTTCTGTACCATTCTGTCTGTTTATGGGAGTTATAATACTTATTTGTATGGTTTGATGAAAATCTTTCCTACATTCTCCTTTTAAATCCACATTCATTTGTCAATCAGAGAGAACAAACACTCAAGAGAGTCCAGCTTCCCAGATCCTCCTTCATCTTCTCTTTTCTTCAGCCAGTTTAGTGTCTGGTGAGTATATGCTCACGATGTTTTGGATGATTTCCCTGCTGAAACACCCAATAACGACCCACTTCCAGTTTTAGAGAACTGGAAGTGGTTGAGCTGGGTCATGTCGTGGTCTTCACCATGACAGGACGGTACAGCACCCGCATCACTGCAGACGCAGCACCAATCCGTCTATCGACCTCCCACTCAATTTTTCCCTCATTTGTGAACAAGACTCCGAGATACTTGAACTCCGCCACTTGGGGCAGGACCCCCCCCCCCCCCGACCCGGACAAGACACTCCACCCTTTTCCGGCTCAAGACCATGGCCTCGGATTTGGAGATACTGATCTTCATCCCGACTGCTTCACACTCGGCTGCGAACTGCTTCAGTGAAAGCTGGAGATCACAACCTGATGAACCCAACAGAACCACATCATCTGCTAAGAGCAGAGATGCAATCCTAGGGCCACCAAACAGAGCCCCTCAACACCTTGGCTGCGCCTTTTAATCACCAACCTGAATTACTTTTATTAGTGGTATTACAAAGCTGCATTCAAATATGTCTCGTTTTCTCTTCACCAGCATCATCTTTTTATTAGGACCGCCAATTTTACACGTCCTTTGTGTTTCTTTGGCATTTGCTTTTGTTTGTGACATATTATGGCTTTTCTTTCCTCCACGGGTTGCTAAATGTATTTAAATGAAACAGGCTGCGAAGGAAAAATCATTCCATGGTTGAAGTGATTAGAGCTCATAAGGCACATTCAGCCGGTGATGAAGGGTCACAAATGGGCATGGCTCTGAAAGCTGAAAAGATTACCATCTACCAAGCCAAATCACGATTTTAATGCATATTGCAATCAACAATTCAAATCCAGAAACATTTTGTGTAAACATGTTTTCAGATGCAAAACGTTTAAATCCCAACAATCCAGCACTGGATGATGTCAACATTAACTTTTCTGAATCAAAGCAAATCTAAAAAGCAGCTTATGTGAAAGGCAGAAATTAATTATTTGTGATTTGATTTTAGCTTTTTAAAGGGTCATAATGACCTATGTTCTGTCCACCCTGCCAACAGGGGCCGGCCTGTTGGTAGGGTGGGGGCCACTTCTGATGTGCCGCTAGTCTGGGTGCATAGCAATGAAGAGCAGCATGCAGCCCCAGGCTAGCAAGACACCATAGGATTCCTAGCAGTGTAGCAGCAAAGAGAGGCAGCAGTAAGTGAGTATGTGTCGATGGGTGATTTTTGAGGAAAGCTTCTGAGTGTTTACAGAAGGCAGAGCGGATATAAAAGCAAAACGTGGGAGTTTGTCCCTCAGTGGATTTCTGGAATATTTTATTTCATCTGCTTCACAGGGAGGAAGCGCTTCCAGTCCTCTGCTGCTACTGATGGAGCCCCTGGTTTGCTCAGTCACAATTATTAACACTCCTGATGCACACATTCTACTTTGGCATATCTCATGTCCCAATATGTTAATATTTCATAGATTCTGTATGGACTGGTGTTAAAAAAAAAAAAAAAAAAAAAAAAAAAATCTTTTTCAACTTTTTTTCTTCATATTTTCCTTCCTCGCCACTGGGAATAAAAAAAAACCAACAAAAACAAATACTTAAATAAAACTTAAGGAAAATTGAAGAAGAATCCACTCAAAAACACAAAACAAAAACAACTCCCACATTAGAGGTCATTTCACCTCTTTTCCAATTCATACCTGTACTTTCTGCACTCGTTGCCATATTGTCTAACTTATTTACAGTTTTTCTCAGTCGCTTTGGTGCATTTCTCAGAACACAATTGAAATTCTCAAAACTACTTGTTCAGTCTTCAAATCACTGTCACTTTTGCTCATCAAAAAAGCAGTTTCTAATTTCTGTGAACAAGTTTCACATGCTTTTACATCATGCCAGTGATTATGTGCAATTCTCTACATTTTAAGTTGCTTTTGTCATGTTGTTCAAAATGAATTAAATGGGTTAAATAGTTTTAACCTCAACAAGATTTAAGTGTAAGTTCATCGTATAAGTCTTAACATGCAAAATGCTTGAACAAGTTGCCGTAATATGTCAAGAATATTTCTATACATTTCCATTAGACTTTTTTTCTAAATCTGTTCTGGATTGGTAAATTGCTCCCAGGTGAATCCTGAGTTTCTCCAACACAGGTAAAGGTGTGAAGCATTAGATCACCCAGTTTTCTGAAATAGCTCAAAGGTACATCTCATGAACAATCAACTGGCAAGTATATAGTGTATATAACCAGAGCACAACACAATGTTACATTTCTGACAATGGAAGGACAACGATTTGGACGGGGTCAACAGCCAGAAAGAAGAAGAAGAGGAAGAGGAGTGAGGCTGTGGTGGAGGAGTCAGGAGGCAAAACAAAGGAAGAAGCAGTAGAGGCCTAGCATATCTGCCAGTTTCCACTGCTCTAACATCATCAAGCAACAGTTTGTGACCCACAACAGGATGCTGACGGAGTTCCTCTGACCCTACCCCTCATTCCTTGACCCCACTGAGGAACTGAGCGTGGAGATGGGAAGTTTATGACTGCCAGGTATAGGAAGACTCCACTGTAATTCCTACAACACTGCATGTTTAGTTTTCCTTGAGGAAACTATCTTATGTTCCCATTTCTACTTTTTTTTCCCTTAGAGCACTGCAGTGCTGTCTTTTCCTTTCTGTATCTAATGACCTGGTCTCTCAACAAAACAGTCAAAGCATAAACCTGAATCTTGTCTTGTCTCTCACCATTGATCTCCCACAATCAGTTTACAAAACTTGGCATCAAAACTTTAGTCTCCGGCTCCCGGGGAGGTGTCGGGCCAGCCGTGAACTGCAGGGGCTGCTCTTTTCCTTCCTTCTGACCCCCCAGGACCTAGCTCACCAGATGGTGGGGGTAATGTGCCCTCCCTACCTTGGTCCTTATGTGTTCCAGCTGCTGCCATGGGGTGGTGCCTGCCCGGCATATTGAGGGCTCTAGTGGGGTCTTCCTAGCTGGTGAGGGTTGGTGGGGGCCCTGAGATGCTGGGGGGGCTGGGTCTCAGGCTTGACCTGCGTAGCAGGAGATGGCAGTGTGCCTCTTTGGCCTGAGGGCTGCTGCTCCTTTGCATCCCTGACGACCTACCTCTATGCGTGGCATGTGGCTGCCCTGGGGTGGTGCCTTGTTTTGACTCTGCCTTAAGGTCTTCTTTTTGTACAGAAAATCTGCCTTGGCACATGTAGGCAGTGAGGTTATCTATACGGTACGCCTGAAATGCCAAGACGGGGAACGTTAAAAAAAAATATGGATATAAAACTTCACGTGACAGATGGTACCATCTCATAAAGAACAAGAAAAACAAGTATGGATTATTCGAAATGCAATCTGTCATCTGAATAAAATCAGGAGGAATGGGCCAATCAAACTTCACTGTTTCACTGCTCATCACCGTGTCCATTTCTTTCTATAAAATAGTAAAAACAAATCTTTACATCTCAACATCCAACACATAAAAACATTGTAGGATCACATTAGGATGATGCAACAAACCAATCATGACCAAGGTTCCATCTGAAACCTGCAGTCGTTTGATCTCTTTGTTTATGAGCTTCCTATAATGCAGAGTCATAAACATTTTATATACTCATGTTTTCTGTATGTTAGAGGCAAACTGGCACCACCACCTTGATAAGAACTATTTAATATTGCTGTCATTTCTAGGAGGTCAAGGTTTTTGCCCAATATTTGTCCTTTTTGTAGTCTTATTTGTGTCTGTTTTTCCACATGTATCATTTTTATGTTTTTAGTAGCATTAGGAACATTAAAAAACAGATTTCTAAACCTGATAAACATTAAAAGCATTGATATTCTGAAGCTAGGGTCTAGTTTGACACGATAATGACTTAGAAAAGACAGTGATTCTTCTCATATTCACATATGCAGAAATGATTTTGTTAGAATTAATACTGACACCAACAGTTCAACACAGATCCAGAGTTTTAATTAAAAACCGTGAGCATCAACACAAGCAGTGGCAGAGAGCTGGGAGAGAGGAGATGGTGGAGGCTGCTTGGCGATGTCAACCCTCTGGATATGAGTGGAGCAAATGAGGAAGAACCAGTCACTGCTGCAGACAGGCAGCTGAATAGACAAAAAGAAAGGGGAGACAGGACTGCAGGGTGAGAGGGAGGGGAGGTTGGGGAGAGTGTTATTGTGAGCTGAGACGTGTGATGGCAGAATCTGGGTGCTGGATGTCACTTTGGAACAATCAGGACTGACGTCCCAGGTGGTGTGCTATGGGAAAAGGGGAATTTGCCTTCGAGAGCTGCAGCATTTTCCATCCTAATCTTACTTGTAAATAAAAGCTGCGCCAAAAAAAAATAAAATACCTGAAAGAATTCTTCAGGACATGTCAACAACACCACACCAGGTCCAGAATATGAGGGTTTTAATCAGATGATTTTTAAATCAAGTCATGTTTATTTGTATAGAAGCAAAGCAGTTCAAAGTGCTTTACATCGTAAAAACATCAAACAACAAAACATCAAGCAAATATCAATACATCAAAATCATAAAGATCATCAAGCAAATATAATTCAAGGTTCCACTTACTACTAACCAAAGGCAGCTCTAACCAGGAGGGTTTCAGCCTTGGTTTAAAGGAACTCAGTGTTTCAGTTGTTTTGCAGTTTTCTGGAAGTTTGTTCCAGATTAGTGGAGCATAGAAGTTGAATGCTGCTTCTCCATGTTTGGTTCTGGTTCTGGGGATGCAGAGCAGACCAGAACCAGAAGACCCGAGTGGTCTGGAAGGTTGCTATGACGACAACAGGTCTTTAATGTGTTTTGGTGCTAAGCCGTTCAGTAATTTATAAACTACCAGAAGTATTTTACAGTCTATTCTCTGAGCTCCAGGGAGCCGGTGGAAGGACTTTAGAACCGGGGTGATGCGCTCTATCTTCCTGATTTTGGTGAGGTTGCCAGAAGCAGTGCTTTACATCGAAAAACAACTGTTATCATAACATTAAGGCAGGGAATATTAAAATTCCGGTCAACTAACCAGATGCGATATGCAGACACCAGTTTGCAACTTCCACATGAGCTGCTAAAGCAAAGTCTTTGGACTCTGACTCACATATGGTCAGTATAAAGTCAATGACTTGATTCAATCTGCTGGGTTTGCTGGAAAAACTTTTAACCAATTGAAATAATAAACTGACCTTGACCGCATTGTTTTATAAATAGAATTGAATTGAAATGGTGATTTAACTGAATTAACTATATTTTTCTGTTTATTAATTTAATGTTTTTTCTCAGGTGTCTTGAGACAACTTTTATTGCAGACAGATATTTACAGAGGACCCCTGGTATTTGTGTGGGGTTAGGGACCTTTGACGGCTTAGTCAAAGTCTAGAATTCCAAGAGCAGAAGAATTCACTTCCAAGAGCTTTGAAGTGACCTTCAGGGAGCTGTGTTGGAGCAAATGTCTGCCATCTTCACTGATAGAGTCGGTCTGTGAGGCTTTTTTCATGGTTCTGGTCAACGGAAAGAAAAGCAGAACAGAGAAATATAGAATAAGATGCAGAGAAAATACTTAGATGATCTGTAAGGAGGGAGTGACAGGCTAACTAAGAGACATGGAAAAAGGGGATTTTTATCTTCCGCTGTTTTCTTCCTCATCTTCCCATCCTTTTCTATTTTCACCCTGCTACATCTATCACCCCCCTCCTCTCTCTCCAGTATTGTTCTCTCCATCAAGACTTGTCATGACAAGGCTGTTTATTTCTAATGGTTGACATTTCGCCCTGTGCTTCTCACCTGAAAGAACACACCAGGATGAATGCTTCGCGGTTTTCAAAGGAACATCTCGTTATTAGCCAGCGTTTCTGCATTCTAACACATTTGGCACCCAGATAAACACATTCAGACACGCATACGTGCACAGTGAGAAGTGCACACTTGGGCGCAGAGGTGCGTTTAAAAATGGAAAGATCTATCGGGCTTCTTAACCTTTCATCTGTGAGCCGAGAAAAGCAAGTTTCTGACTCCCACATCATGTTCAGCCCTCAGCTGCTTTCTCTCCACCTCGCTGCCTCTCCTCCCTTGTCTGTGGAATCGAATTATAGCAAGGATTAATAAAAAGATGTGGGCTCTGGTCAAAATGTGTGCTAATGGGTTACAGGCCAATCATTGTGGCTCTCTGACAGTCACTCTCAGGCAGGATTTAGATCCATTCTCTCTTTCACCTCCTTTTTTCCCATTTCAGTCTTCTGTCTCCTTTGTAATAATTTTCTCATCTTTCTTGCTATGTCTCTGATTTGCCTTTTCCATCCCTATTATTCATGTAATCACAACTCCTCCTGCTTCCGCTCCAGCTTTTAAAAATCTTCTAAATTGTTTTCTTCTACCCTGGATCTGAAATTTGGGCTGAAACTCTTCTTTTAGTACCTCAATGACAAAGATTAGACGCTCTGATGTGTCAGCAATCCCTTTGTCAACATAAAGGGATTTGTGAATGTACCAATTAAGGCTGTCAAGACACTGTTTTTCCAGATAGTCTCAGAATGAACCTGCTATCAATTATCAATAAATGCAGGAAGGATTTCATGTTTCCTACAAAGTCTGGAAATGCCTCAAATTTAAGTATTTTCAAGGCTTGCAAATGAATAGAAAGGAAAAACATGATGTGCAGAAATATTTGTATTTCCAGAGTTTAGCATCCCTCGAAGCACATGACAAACCTAATAAAACTGCCACTGACATCAAAACTCATATGTTTATCATAGAAAGTACACCTGGCCCAGTGTTTCTGTGTTTGGCTGTATCTCCTTCATAGACGGAAATATTAATGGAGATGTTACAAAGAACATAAGTTAGGCGTTGTTCTTGTTATCGTTTTTTATTGCCAGGTGCATTGCGTGGACATGCCGGTTAAACTGTAAACAAAGCAAAAACAAAATTATAATACTTAGTATTATATAATATTCAAATAAACACAAACTTAAAAACACAGATTTAAGCCTTTATAGTAAACCATATGAGCATATCTTCAAGAATTATGCTTGATTTAACCAACAAATTATAATGCTTATATTTAACTCTTTGAACACTTTACAATATAATAAACAGCAGGATTAAACACTACCATCCAGGAAACAAGAACTAGCATTTTGCTAATTAGCGGCTACCCACAAGCATTTTCATTAGCTCAAAGCTAATTTGCCAGAAACCCATATGTTGAACAACAAATCCATCTCTCCATAGCTGACAACATTCAACATTAACTCACCACACTGGGCAATACTCAAAACACAAGTAAGATGTCGTTTTATGGCTAATTTACCTTGCTTGCTTCAACAGACAGCAACATAACCCCATTTCCGGTCTGTCGTTAATTCACTTCCGGTTCGCTGTCAACTCACCTAAACCCATGCAAAGTAACTGTAGAGCCCCCTAGTGGAATGGGAGGAGTGAATTCAATAGGAGACATTGCTGAAACTAATGTTATGCAGTCTGTTTTTCTTCTCATTGAAAGTACACCTAGCCCAATGTTCCGGTGCTTAAGTGTGTTTTTCATGGACAATTCCATTGATGGAGCTATTGCTGAATTTAACATTGTATTCTTTGTTTTTCTTTTCATAGAAAGAACTCCTGGCTCAATGATTTTTGGTTTAGGTTGGCCTCTTCCCAAGATGAACCCATTGATAGAGCTTTTGCTGAAATTAACATTATATTCTCTGTTTTTATTCTAATAGAATGTACTCCTATGACACAGTTTATGTGTTTACTTGTGTCTTTTTTCCAGGAGGACGTCATTTATTGAGCTATTGCTATCATTAACTGTGAGTCTTTTCTGTAGGAAGTACTGGTGGCCCAGTTTTTCCTTCCTGCCCTCTCAGCCCTGAGCTGGTCACTCTGAGCCTGGTTCTGCTGCAGGTTTTTTCCTTTCTACTGTCACCTCATGCTTACTCAGGATTAAAACTTGCGACATAGTCAATAAATTTAATTATAAACCCTATTGGATTATAATTTGGACTAAATTGGACTGAATGTAAATGGACGGGCTCAAAATTAATGACTGAACTGACTGAAATTTGTACCCAGTTAGACTTTACACACAAACACAAATAGCAAACCAGCCAATCATGTTACAGCAACTCAAAGCATTTTCCCATCTATACCAGGTGAAGAGGATTTGTCAAAGTTCAAAGTGAGAATCAGAAAGGGGAAGAAAGGAGATTTAAACTTTGAACCTGGCATGACTGTTGGTATCAAACGGGCTGGTCTGAGTTTTTCAGAACTGCTGATCCACAGGGATTTTCACACACAACCAGCTCCAAGATTCCAGCTATCCAGTGAGCAGCAGCTGGGTGAAAGAAAATGGCTTGTTGAGCTCAAAAGAGAAGGGACTGACTGGTTGATAGAACAGCAGCAGTCGCTCAACTACCCCTGGTTCCAACCAAATTCTGGAGAACACCATCTCTGAATCCACAACAGAAGACCCCACCTGTCACTCTGCCAGACAAGGAAAGAAAACTGATTCTACAATTCACAGCCTCACCAGAACTGGACAGTAGCAGACCAGAAATCATTGCCCAGTTCCATGTTTCTGGATTTCAGCTGCAACATTCAGAGGGGTGGGTCAGAATTTAAAGCGAATCAAAGCCTGGATCTGTCCTGTCTTTGCATAAACGGTTCCGGCTGAATATGGTCGTCCAGAATGGAATAGGAATACGCTTTATTGTCCCTCAGTCCAGCAGTGAAGTGACAGGCAAGTTGAAAAATGTAGATTTACACCAAATCTACATGCTTTGCACAAAAATAAAAAGACAAACATAAGCATGTATAAGAGCCTGTACAATAAGGGAAAATTTAGCACAAGAAAAAATATTGTGCGGTTATTACAAATTGGAAACTCTGATTCAAAGAAATGTGCAACTAGTTGGATAATTAAAAAAAAAAAAAAAAAAAAAAAAAAAAAAAAACATGAAATGTACATGAATATTTGTTCATAAAACAACAGACTATTTACAAGAAGTGAAAAAATGTCAAGTAACAGCAGGTATGTGAAAACTTATTGAATTTGTTAGAAGCAGGTATTGTAAAGTCTCACAGTTGCTGGGAGGAAGGATCTGTGATAACGCTCCTTAGTGCAACCAGGATGCAGCACTGTCACTCAAGGAGGTTTGCAGTTCTGCAACAGCTTCATGCATGGAGGAGGGAGACATTGTCCAACCGTGATGGTGTCTTGGCGCAATATGGACCCCATGGTACCAGCTGAACATTGTTTACATCCATCCCTTTAGGAGCACAGTGGACCTTTCTTCTGACACAAATCTCAGATCCTCTCAGATTGGTTTCTTGAAACAACAACGAGTTTACTGGACTCCAGTGGTCTCCACAGTCACCAGACCGAGTCCCACAGAGAAGTTTTGGACTCTTGTGGAACTGGAGATTGTCATGGATGGCAAAAATGCAGTAATTATGTTAGTATGGATCAAAATCTCAGAGTAACGTTTCCATGCCATGAAGAATTAAGGACATTATGAAAGCAAACAGAGGTGGAAACCAATCATAGTTAAGTTTTACAACAGATCAATGAATAAATATGTCATATATAGTATTTTATAGGGTGTCTTATTTTTTAACATGATTGTAAAGATCCAATAAAATCTTATCAAATGGTGTTGCAGACTGTGTGGAAGTCTATCAAATGAAAACATTTGTCGAGGAGAGATAGATAAGCCAGCAGTACAGCTGGGAGCAGGTCGATACGCCGGCACATAAAAACAGGATTTACTAGAAATGGATTAGATAGCATCCCTTCTAAACTCTATATTGCAATTGACAGGTGGGGCAGGATCAAAACTGGCACCGTGTGAGATCCTGCCAAGGTTTGGTCAATTCCCATCAATTCAACTGGACGTGGAATTTGTCCATAGGTGCCTGATCCAATTCGTAACCCTGACGTAGACGAGAAGTGAAATTGAACAGTGGACTGAATGCACGAGGCGGTATTATTGGTGTTTTCCTCCGCTGACGGAAACGCAGGGAGAAGGCCACTCTCTCTGAGGTGCTGTGCACACCTTGTAGGCTGCCAGGCCCCATTAGAGGGTGACAAACAGACGTCCACCCAGCTCAGCGCTGTCAGACCGCGGTAATGAAAGACACATCAGCCTTAGAAAAAGCAGAGGAGGAGGAACAACAACAACAGGCCATGCACTGACACAAACACATTTTAAGACTAATGGCTTAAACGCAGCTGCAGTGTTGCAATGCCAGGAAGGAAAGAAAGTCTTCCAAACTATGTAATGAGGTGAAGACAAGGAACATGAAAAGACAAAGAGCAACTTAGTACAAATAGATAAAAGGAATAAAAAAAGAAGAAGATAAAAGAGAAATAAGAGAGCAGACAGTTCTGGAAAATCTAATGAAACAGAAAAAATGTGCAGAAAGCAAGATGGGATAAAAGAGCAGGAGCCCTCTGCGTCTCATTGAGCTACATGTGTCGGTGCCACACCATTAAACAGCAAAATACAACATCAATAATTATCTCTGCTTCACCCACATCGCTGCCAGATGATTTAGTGGCTCTAATAAAGGCCCAACATAACAAAGCATCCGTCTTTGGTGCGGCGCTGGAGAAGCGGGCTTGCCGTAATAAAGCTGCTTTACTGTGTTGTTATTCCCTTTACAATGAGTCAGAGCTGCGTTTGTGTGAGGCGTGCAGCAAACCACAACTACATAACCATGAATTATGTACAAGGCAGGAGACAGGTGCAGCTCCACATGTTATGGATTGAGCAGTTTTGGAGTCTTGTCATCTAAAGCTATTGATGCTGATGTCGGAATGGCTGCTTATTTATGTGGAGAAGATACCAAGGCTGATAGTGTCACTCACTGTCCCGGCCTGCTTTGTAATCTTCCCACAGAAGAAGGATGAGACTCGGCTGTGTCCGGGGGGAAATGTGTTTTCTCTGCATGGATGTGGAGCCAGAGTAAGCATCCTTATCAAATCTATATTTCTTCCTCAGTGATGCCCTGAAAAGAGGAAAAGACTCATCGAAAGGGAGTGAGCAGTGCAGTTGGGGGTTATCGGATTGATTAATTTAATGGCCTTTGTGGCACATCTAAGGAGGCTCTTTTCACTGCTGCTGGCACTCAAGTCAACCAGGGAGAAGTTGGAAAGTTATTAACTCCAAACTCTTCTCTAAAATATAATAAGCAGGGAGTCAACTACCAGTTAGACAGGCATCAGACTGGAAATGGCAGCTCTCAGATATTGTGAAGGTGCTTTCTTGGAGTTCTGAGACTAGAAATTAAAACTACAAGCCATAAAGCCATAAACACCCATCTGTGAATCATAAGGCATGATAAAGCAGCCCATTTTTATAAAAATGGATACCGTATATACGCTCTATTGTCAAAAGCATTTGCTCCTCCATCTAAAATGTTGACTTAAGGTATTCCAGTGACCTTCATCTCTAGAGGTGTGTAAAATCCAACCATCTGGGCATGCAGACTGCTTCTCCAAGCCCTCATGAATTCCAGCATGGCACCATGATAGGATGTCAACTGTCAAGGTGTTATACCAAAGTGGAAGTAACTAGGAGCAAAAGAGTTAGCTTAACACTGGATCACAGAGATTCATGGAATGAGGTTCCAGGCCCGAGCAGCTGCATATGGAGTGTGATGCAGCTGCATTGGGGGATGTGGTGGAAATCACACCGACACTGAACTCTGCAACAATGGACACAGTTGTCTGGACTGGTGAATCGAGCCTTTCTGCATTACAAGGAAAATTGCTCGACCTGACTATATTGAGTTAAGTGTAAAGTTTGGTGGAAGGAGGATCATGGTGTCGGGCTGTTTTTCAGGTTTGAGTGATTTCCAAATGCTTTAGCAAACCAAGACATTTCAGAGCAGGGGCCGGGCCTTTTCACTGAACATCAGTTTCTGACCTCAGAAACGTGCTTCTGGAGGAACGGTGACAACTTTCCATGAAGACAGTCCTAAACCTGATGGAAAGCCAAATATATGAAACAGATGATGGGTGAATAATTCCAGTGAATGGTATCTTCTGATTGGAAAGGTGTAATATGGATGGGGGAGGATTTATGAACATTTAGAAGTTTCCTTTATCTGCCACATTTTGTGAATTCATGTGGAGTCTAAGATGGTATTTTAAATTCATCATGGGTCACATTAACCTATTGGATGATTTCAAATATGTGGTTCCTGAAAAAAGCAAACAGATATTGTATTTGATTTTTATTCCTGTTGATAATTAAACATGACTACAGCTTATTTAGCTTTTATAATAAGTAGAGAAAACTCAGAATTCCCCCATAGTGGGGAGTTTTGGTTCCAACAAGGGAATTTTGGTTTAATTAAGTGCAATGACATTTTTAGAAAAATCTGTATTATATCCCTATTAATAAAATACTTAACTGTAAAATGACCAGAAAACAAGAAAAATAGAAATATGTTTTTCTATCATTTAGATTTCCTAAAGATTTTCTGCTTGCAGCTCATTAAAACATGACATTTAAGATCAGAATAATACATCAGACCAATAAAAAAACATTTTAAGACAGAGATGTTTAATACCAGCTATTATCAAAAGCTACTTTGAATCTGACTCATTCTGATTTATTGAATATGACTTTAAACACATAATGGTGGCTTAAATCCCCCTGATATCAGCTTTGTAATAAAAAGAAAAACCATCAGCCAAACCAACAAAGAGTTTTGTTTTACAGTGTGAGTGTCCTCTCGGTGGAAAAGCACACACTGACATTTCCATTGTGGTTGGAGCGCTTGAAAAGCTCCACGACTAACATCAACACCACAGAGCTGTTCAATACCAGCCTGACAAAATCATTACTCCGCTTCCTTTCAGGTTAAAACTCCACACTAAACGGCCACTTAGGAATATGGATCGGACTTGTAAAACGGTGAAAGGGCAGGTTAATGCAATCAATTATTTTTTTTAACAGTAATGGCCATGCAAGAGTCCTCGACACACCCACACAGTCTATCTTTGTGTAATGTAATGGGCCTCGATGATTCTTCTGTGTGGGCTTTCGTTGCTGTTCCCCCCTTCATGACATTTCAGAGGGACCAAAGATCAGTTCATCGGGGGGGAAAAGCACAGTTGCTATCTGTTTTACTGCACAATTAAAGCAAAATGCTGCAGAGCATGAAGAGTAAATGTTGAAATTCAAGGCTCAATAAATGTGCAGTTGGGTTTTTTTCTTCTTATTCTACCTACGTGCTAATTCTGATCCAGCTGATTCTTCTGAGGCTGAATGTTTCACTTGAGTCATCTTTAAGTTTTTTCCATGTGATCATTTAATTTTGCTCTTTATTTTTTCAGTATTTCATCATCAGATGAATATAATAATTCAGTGGAAAATAGAATTTAAATGAAATGATGGACCACTTAAAAAGCAACGTGGGACATTTACACAAACAAACATTGCAAATATTCAGATTTACATTTGAAAGCTATAGACTGAACATTTCCAAATGGGGTTCTGTGGGGTAGGTACCTGTAGATATTATCTGGCATAGCATTTAGCAGATGATGCACCTGGCCCGGTCTAACCCCATGTCTCTCCAAGACAAAGATGTGAATAACTGCATGCACTCTCTTTCATCCTATAGCCTTAAAAACCGGCTCAGAGCTCATCTGTTTCGCTGTTTCTCTCCTCAATGAAGCCACAAACGGAGCTACTCCTGCCATTAACTTTTTAATTTTAACATAGAAAGTACTCTTGGATCAGTGTGTCTGTGTTTTTTGTGTGTGTGTTTCTCTGTCTTCTCAAATGCCCTCTAAGCCAGATTCTGCTTCTGCTGGAGGTTTCTTCCTGTTAAAGGGGAGTTTTCTCCTCCGCTGTCGCAACATGCATGCTCGGTACGAGGGATTGCTGTGAAGTCAACGGCACAACGCAAGCGATTGTCTGCTGTCGCTACGTAACCGATGTGAATAACCTGAACATAACTGTTTGATAACTAAGATCACCTGGAATGAATGCATGATTGGATTGAAATGTTTTGGGAGTTTTTTTTTGGAAAGTCCTTTGAAACACCAATATTGTGAATTGGCGCAATAGAAACAAACTGAATTGAATTCAATCATATCTGTTAACAGATACCTTAAGAACATCTTTAAAGTAATAAAGACAGATAGAAAATAGTTTATTTATATATAAAAAAGGAAGGGACTACATGGTGACTAAGAGAGTTTTTTCCATTCAATGGAATCCATTTTTTCCATTTATGGCGAGACCATAACACCGTACTAGAATATAACTTTCACATGGAACCAACATGGGCTTCAGAGTAAACAGCAGTCTAATGCAGAATGTGACAAAGGCGCAAATGTTTAAGATTCAAATTCAAAAATCCTTTATTTATTCCAAAGGGGCATTAAATGTTGTCATAACTCATATCATCCAAGTATCTTCAAAGAGTCTCCAGTGGCAGTCAATCTTTCAGCTAATCTGAAAAGGCCTCTGATTGAAGACTGTTGCTGTTTAACAGTCTCATGACCATCATGACATTATAACAGTTCAATATCCGGGCAGCAGAGACGATATTCCACAGCAACATGTCCTGGATGACACTATCAGTTGTTAGCTGGCTCTGCTAATCCAACTCCTTTGCTTTTGCTGCTCCTCTTTCAGTGTATATCTGACCGTATGGTTGGAAAGGTGGGCAGAGAGACGGAGAAGTCAGGGATATGATCCTTGTCTACCATGATGGATGGAAAAGATGGTTTTAACTTCCTTATTTTCTCTTTGCATCCATGAAGCCTCCTTTTCAACTGCTCTGGAGATTAGTTCCGGTATTATTTGCTTTGCTAATTAGCTGCTTCCAGCTGCATAAACAGTACCTTGTTGCTATGGTTACACATTAGAAAGTAAAAAAGTAAGAGCAAAAATCCCTCCAGCTGCACGGCATCCAGAACTAGAGGGGGTATTTGTCCAAACATTAAACGCCTCAACCAAAAAAAAAAAAAAAAAAAAAAAAAAAAAAAGATGAACAGAAGAATATAAGTAGAGCTGCTTCAACATGCTGCCAGCGTGAGTGGCGCTGTTCCAGAACCAAACTAAAAAAATACCAGTAATGTGCTTTAATCCTGGTCTTTACACACGTGCTGCTCCTAGCGTCTGAACAGAACTATGCATCTAAAATCTCTTTAAAGATGATGATCAAGCTGCTGGACCACTGGAACTTCTTCCTGAATTCACTCCACACTGATGTGATGGAGCCTGTGGATGGTGGTGCCCTCTACGGTTCAGGCAGATTTATTTATTTAGAAAAGCAAAAGGCTGACATTAAAACAAGGATTTTGTGATTTTAACCGTTCATCTTTACCATCAGAGCATGAAATATTAAAGGTTCAACTTTACAGCCAATTTCACTGATATCTGCTGAATCTCTGGGATTTTCTGTGAATTTATCAAAGCCAATGATGTAGCGACTGTTTATAGTGTAAAATCGTGTCCATTAACAGTAAACCTACAACTGGCAGGGGCTTACGTCAGGCAGCACATAAGCACACACTGCAGGAGGTTAAAGGAAGAGGATCGAGTTCTTTCCAACTCCAGGGGTCCTCATTACAGCAGGGAGTGGGTGTAAAAAGACGTGGCTTGGCATGTGAAGAAAGCAACATGGGGGGAAGATATTGGGTCCTCTTGCGTCAGGCTGTTTCGTCCTTATTAGTCGCCTTGTGGGTTTACATGTGCAGCTGACCACAGGGCTGAGATCTCCTCCGTCTGCAGCGACGTTGTGCAGAGGCGTGTGCAATGTGACAGCGCAGAGACGTTTTATTTGTTCGCCTGGGGCGAGACATTGGAGAGAAAGTCCACCTGCTGGGTCTACTGATGTCACCTCAGTAGATCTGTGGTGTCTAGCTTCCAGTTCAGGCTCCTGCAAGATTTACAGGTTTCTTCTGCAGTTCAGGGA
The DNA here is from genome assembly GCA_014839685.1 of Anableps anableps. Lineage (NCBI taxonomy): Eukaryota > Metazoa > Chordata > Actinopteri > Cyprinodontiformes > Anablepidae > Anableps > Anableps anableps. The sequence continues at coordinate 1,544,809 of CM026087.1, read as the reverse complement.
GGCGGGACGAAGCACAGGACATATTTTAACAACAAATCTCAACCGTTATCTATGTATCAAGAAGTTAAATCAGAACCCGTTTAAGAAAGTGTTGCAGTTTTTTTGTTTTTTTAAATCCAGTTCAGATGTGTCCTTCCATTCATCTTCATGAGGATTATGAACATTTTGGGTTTTTAATTATTTATTTGAACATTTTACAGTTTATACAAGGAAGATCCCACAGGTTTGAACTTATTTTGAATTTTCTCTAATTCACACAAAATTAAAGTCACACATACAGGTTCGAATCTGTGCATACACCCCCACTAACACATGGCTCGATTGTAACATAGCAAGTTGCATCTCTACCTCAGGCTTCCTGAAGACATTCACAAGCTGCTGGCATCATTCGGGAGACATATTTGACCACGTTCCCTGACATAATTGGTAGAGCTCATTTAAAATGTCTGGTTTCCTGCTCAGACCAGGCTTCTAAGCTCCATCCATCCATTATCCTCCGTTTAACCGGGGTCAGGTCACAGGTGCAGCAGCCAAAGCAGAGGGTACCACAGATGAGGGTAGGAACGTAGATCGACCAGTAAAGCCTCAGCTCTCTCTTCACCACGGCAGAACGGTACAGTGCCCGCATCACTTTTCCCCTCCTTCGTGACCAAGATCCTGAGATACTTCAACTCCTCCACTTGGGGCAGGACCTTGTTTCCGACCCAGAGAGAAATCTGAAGAAAAGTCCTTCCTCAACATGAAAAAAGCAGAAGATGGATGGACTGATGGAACCTTCAGTACTACAGTCACAAAAAAGGACTGCTTGGTGGATCAGTTGGTAGCACTGCTGCCTTGCAGCAATAAGGTCTTGGGTTTGGATCCTTGCCTGTGGTGGTTTTGCATGGAGTTTGCATGTTCTCCCTGTGCATGCGTGGTTTCTCTCTGGGTGCTCTGGTTTCCATCCACAGTCCAAAAACATGAGCGTTAGGTTAACTGATCCCTGAACTGCCCTTAAGTGAGTCCATGTTTGTATGTCTTGTGACGGGCTGGAGAACTGTCCAGGTTGGTCACTGCCTCTCGTCCAACGTCCACTGGAGATATACATCAGCCCCCCCATGACCTTGCATGGCTAAGCGGGTATAGACGATGGATGGATGTTTGTCTCTTGGTTCAGATAATAATTGGTAAAAAGCCTCTGTCTTGTTTTAGTTTCTGTTTATTAGGAACTCTTTTGTCTGCTAAATTAAACCTTGAGTAATCACTTGGAGCTCAGAAATGTTTCACGTTTATGGTCTCTCTGCACAAACCCCAAGGACAGGACATCACTGTGCTGTCCTCACCATTATTTTGACAAGTGGTGTGAAAAACTGGCAGGAAAGAGAACCAACGAGGAATCTGCTGAAATAAAACTAAGGGAAGTCACAGGTGAGAGCTTTAAAAGCTTTCTTTGGTGTTACTGCTTTGTGTAACAGGAATAGCTCGTCTCTAATAACTGACTAAAGTAATGTGATTCATTGCTTTTGACAGTCACACACCTCTGCAGCAGGCAGAGAGCGCACATACACGCACACACACACATCTTAAAAGCCTCGGACTGAACTCCTACTTTCCAGCCCACGCTAAAGACAGATGACAGCTACTTAGCCTTCTCCAATTATGTCTTTAAGTTAATTGAGAGGAACAACAAGCATATTTTAGTCCATGTAGTTGTATTGATGGACATTCTCCACCAGCGACAACCATTAGGACTTGTTTATGGAAATAACATGAGGGTAATATCCATATCGTTAATAGCATGTTTATTTTATGCAGTATATACAGTTGCCTTAATTTATAAGAGAGCAGGCAGCATGTGCGAGATACTTAAATATAACATTTGAATGCATTATCAATAAATCCCCCGCTCTCGCTTTCTGTGTTTATGTGGAGCCTTAAAGGGCTTTCTTTCAGACGCTCAGCTAATTTCATTTTAAATCTGGCAAGCGGCCGATGCAATATAGGGGCCAAGCTGTCATCTGGGAGCCACATCGAATCCTTGATAATGAACACGGACGCAACCCCAGCTAACAGATCCCAGCAGTGGCTCTGCAGCCACGTGTGGGGGGAGGTGAGGAGAGTCAGGAGGGGTTGACGGTTTATCAACCCTACAGCCTCTTGGTAGAAGAAGAAAAAACAAAGATTGCAAGACAAAGACAGCATGGCTTCACTTTACAAGACAAGTAAACAGCAGACGCTACATGCTCACAGTTATCGGCTAGGTATGGTTGATAAGCCATGCCAAACAATGTTAACTGTATAGCTGGTTTTATGCTTCTATCTCTTCCAAACATGTACATCTATAATACCAGGGTCAGGCAGAGATAAAGATTATTCCCAGCAGGAAAACATCTCAGCTCCCAATCTTCCCAGGATTGGACGTCCCAGCAGATTCAGGCCGAGGTCAGAGCATGAAGCTCAGAGAAATTACTTAAAACCCAACATCTCCATGTCATTCTCTACTGACCTCTGTTAACAGGTTGAAGGTTAAAGGTCATGACACTGAACCAGTACGGCTGCTTGGAAGGGTTGAAGGAGAAAGTCTCCTCTCTCTGGAAACAAGATGGCCGCAGGTTTGAGGTTTGAAAAGCTTCTGAAACAAAATCCTCTGGACAGATGAGACCAAAGCATAGATGTTTGGTTATAATCATCAGCGCCGTGTTTGGAAAACTGCACAAACATCCCATACCAACTGTGAAGCACGGTGGTGGAGGGATGATGGTTTGTGCTTGTTTCAGCATCTTAAAGTAATTTAATGGACAGTGAACTCCTCGGTATACTAACATACTTCAAAATCAAATGTGCAACAGCTGAAGCTTGGCCCAAAACAGATCATCAACAGTACAACAGTTTGGCCTAGTCAAAGTCCAACCTGACAGATATGCTATAGTGGGACCTTCAGAGAACTTTGCAGAAATCTCAATGAATAGGAACAATGTTGGAAAGAAGAGTCTCAATGTGAGAGACTGGTAGTCACCGACTTATTGCTCCTGAAGCTGGTTCTAAAAGCTGCTGGATCCTGGGATGTACTTACTTTTTTTTAAGAAGGCAGATAAGAAGAAAGGTAGAAGAACAGAGTTATTGTGATGTAGTTCCAAATAGCAAGGAATATGATGGAATACAAAGAGCACAGAAAGGGTTTCAACTGCTGAGACTTGCTTATAAAGCTACGTGTGCATAAATATCTCCTGACATTTTGCTTTAAGTAACCTCGATGAATTAATCCTATTGAAGAAACTGGTCTTTGTAAAGAGCACCTTGGTTCTGGAGAGCTGCTCACAAAAGGAGGAAGGTAAAAGGGTGAGAATGGACATGAGAAAGGAGATAAATGGATGAACCTGAGAGTCTCAGAGTGTATCTGTAGAAATGTGTGTTTGACACGGATGGAAAGAACGTGTGTTCAATGGAAATCAGACGCTTAATATTTTTAAGGCAACACTGGAAGTCAAGGCATTTTTTGCTCCCTCTGGTAAGGTACACCACCAAAATTATGAAAACAAAAACATCTCTTAGCAGGTGTTGGTTCATTGTTAGTCTTTATGAACAGTTCTAAGCAGTTTTGTAGAACCTACACTCAGAGTCTACTGCAAGGAAATGTACCACTCTAGCTGGATCAGGGATCATAACTGGAGGCAGATCATTTGCCCACCGTGCTTTAAAGGGAACCAGTGTCGTGACTGAGTTGACAATGAACTTGTCTGACAGCCTAAGTTTGGTCCAAACTGGGTCATCAACAGGAAAATGATCTAAAACAGCAGCGACATCCAGAACAGAATGACTATGATCCCTTGTATCACCCTTTGCTGTTTTATACTTTTGCTGTGCAAAAGTATAAAACAGCAAAGTCCCATGGTTTTTGGGACGCCCCCAAAAACCATGTAGGTTTTTGGGGGCGTTGAAACTGATCCACATCCGTGGGAGTTGGGGACCCCAGCCACCTGCAAATACTCAAGATCCCCTTTAAAAACACTTATCACTGCCTACTTTTAGAATTCAAACACCAAATATACCATAATATGCATCAATACGCAAAGTGAAAACCATCTTTGCACTACTATAGAAGCTAACATCTAAGGCCTTCCTTTTCTCTGCTCTTGGGGATTCAGCCAATCAGCGGCAAGAACAATAAACAGCGCTGCTGGATTGGCTGCTTCACTAACTCCAGCCAATAGCGTGTCAAGCAGCATTTCTCTGAGGTATTTCAGCTTCCCATGCTGCATTTTTTTTTTTTTTTTTTTTTTTTTTTTTTTTTTTTTTTTTTTTTTTACGATTCTGCGTGCGCTCTACAAAACAATCCTAAAACAGGGGAATTTTCTGGAAATAATTTGTAGTTGCATTCCATGGAAAATTCCGGAGTCTGCTGTAATCTATGTAGAGCTTTATATATTCTCAACCAGCAGGAGGTCCTTTAATTATTTTGGTTTGATCAGGGGTCAGAATCTTGGGTAGAAATCAACTGCCTTAAGTTGGGATCAGAACCACAAACAATGGAAATAGGGTGCAATATAAAAATCTTAAAACAATTAGGGATGAGATTTCAAAGACTTTAATACGTATATATAACCAAAGATCTTCAAAAATACAAAGAAATACATGGATACTCAGTGATTGTTTACCGAAATACGAAGGTTTTCATTTGTGGGTATGAAGCAAAAGCAGAACACTGTTTATTTCTACACCTGTGGTCAAAATCAAGAAGACAGGCACAACCTCCAAAAGCCAATTCTACAAAAACGTTGCAAGACACCCAGGACCGCACATTTATTTAAACGCAAATAGAAAAAAAATAAATATTACATTTTCAGAGTTTATGAAAATGCTTTCTATTGTGATTTGACTGAAATAGATAGGCCTCCTCTGACCAATGGTCCTTACCAGCACATTAACGGCTGCCCAACCAAATGCCTGTCAAGGTTTGAAAGAATTGCAGGCTGCGTGAACCAACATCTGCACAGATGAACCTGCTATAATTAAATACCATATAAAGACAAATGTGTCCTCTCTACACATTTAGCTTCTTAATCTGTACACCTTCATCTAAATAGCAGGTTTATTAACATGAATTTAATGTGTTTTAAACATAATAATTAGCTTGTTAAGGCTCTAATTGGTGTATTTGCTTTACTATTTTATAAATGAAATAAAAATACTAATATGTAAGACACAAGCTTTGATGCTATGATGTACACCCTTAGGATATGTTTGCCCATGGCAGCCCTGAATCTGCTGTGGTTGGCTGAGTAGAGCGATGGTTCGGAGAGATTCCTCAGGCAGTTCCCTGTTCTAAGCCCCGAGGAATTTAAAAAAAAAAAAAAAAAAAAAAGCTAAAATGTGGAGTAAGATTATTTACATGAAACCTGCTTGCATATATATTAGAGATCAGAGAGAGTATATTAATAATTGAGGAAAAATTAATCTTTTTGTCACCCATTCCTATTCTATGGAGGGAAAAGGGAACTCTGACATGCTTCTTGCTCATGCGCTTCTTTGTTCAGGGAGTCTTAAAAAGACATGAGGAAAAAAAAAAAGGTGATAAATTTCAATTGAGCAGAAACTCAATCAGAGCATTAAAGATTGGCCTCGTGAGGATGAAGCAATGTGACAGGCCTAAAGAGGTTAGATGCCAGGTTTATCCAATTATAGTCCCGCAATAAACAATTCCAGAACCCCTCTATCCCCCAGTCGGCTCATTGCTCGCTCTCCCACCGCACTCAGTTTGAAACTTGACCCGCCATCTGTATCCATACACCACTGACGAATGCCGCTGCGTCAAGCGCCGACGCTGCGCGGGATGAGTGTGCAGGGTTCGGGTCTGCCAATCTGTGGCAGCCCTTAGTGCCCCCTGCCCACTAAGCAAATATTCACAGACTCTGATGGCATCGTTTTTGTCTAGATTAGTGGAGAGCCGTCTGCAGATGATGATAATGAGACACTCAATTTCCTCGACTCTGGCCATCTGAGAGACAGTCAGACGGCTGGATAATCTGGTTTGCGTCGGGGAGCTCATCCATCGAGTCCCACTATTGCGTTGACATTAGAACCAAGACGTATTAGCACATTAGCCCAAATGGGCCATGATGTGCTCTCACTCGGTTAAGCGGAGTGCGATAGCGGCTGTGTGATGGTTATGGCAATGGCTTTATGCAGTCCTTGACAACTTCATTGATCTCCAGAAGCACCTGAAGTGAGCAAACAATGAAGGTTCTGACGACAGACGGTACAGAACCTGATCTCAAGGTGATCAAGATCTGGATGTGAAGCGAAAACAATCACTCCGAGGGAAACAAGGGTTAAACAAGTTAATGAAAACTGTTTCCTGTGTTTTCAAGGACCATGAGATTAAGTGAGGTCTTCTCAGATGGGGAAGGGGAGGGTTGAAATAATCCATTTTGATCCTAATTTAGCAGCCTGGATGGATGTTCCTTGAAGGAGCAGCAGCCCTGCGGTCTAGTCATTACATGCCACAGGCCATAGACGCAGATCTATAAATGTTTGGTATTAAACGGACCCACTGATGGCCTGCCCTCACTCCCTCTGCTCCTGTTAATGGAGCTTTTATGAATCTCAGGCCTCATTTGTCTCTCATGGTTAGCGGCTTTCTGCCGTCTGAATTGTGTAATAATGGCAAACCCAATTTGCTTTGTGCTACGTTAATCTCAACACGCCCCTTCTCTCTCTTTCATGCTTCCCTAACTGCATTCAGCCCATTCATCAATGATTCTATTATCACTCTCTTCTTTAAACCATGTGTGTGTGTGAATGTGTGTAAAATAAAGCCAAATTATGCCACTCTACTCATGAGACAAGAAAGGCAACATTGATGAAATTCTTCTGAAAAGTCATTAACAACGGCGCTATTATCTCCTTTAAAATTCTTTTTTTTTTTTTTTTTGTTCCAAACCTAAAGTATTTCCTCAAACAATCAGTTTTTAATGAAATGTCTTCTTATAGGAATAACAGCGCAATTGTTTCTGCTGCCAGCGTTACTGAAACTACAGGACGGGGTTAAAGGGTTCCCATTGTTCCGGGTGCAGACACTCTTGATGTCAGGAGAGCTGGTGATAATTGCAGAGAAAATGGCCGTAGAGTTTAACTTTGTACAAACACCTCATTTTTGTCACTGGATTTGGTGCTCAAACTCTTATGAAACATTCAAGGGTAATAATTAAGGGGCCCCGGTCCCTTGATCCCCATGGGGCTGTGGGGTGACACAGTGGCCTTCCCCTCATTGGTCTTTCTAGGTCTTGGCCACAGTGGATCAGTGTTGCCTCTCTAACAGGTCGGGAGCTCTTTGGGATCGGGGGGTCCCACTCCTCGGTGCTGGATCGCTCTACTGCTGGGGGCTTGTGCGGCACCTGGCCACCAGGGTGGGTTGTGGGCTCTGTGCTCTACGTCTCCCCTTGTGCCTCTTTGGCCTGAGGCCTGCTGCTCCTGTGTTTTGTTGTCAGCCTACCTCTGTGTTTGGTGCATAGCTGCCCCCTGCACCCAACATTTTGGACACATTAAAACCAGATAATCTGGACCATTTTATCAAAGCTTTTTGTCATTCGTGCACGACTGATTTCTGTGCAGGAGCTTGATGGCAGGGTGTGGCTTATTTGTCAGTGCAAGAAAGAAATGTTTGAGGTAAAAAGGTGGGGAACCACTCACCTAAGCAATGACATGTTTTCTTGTTTGGACTTAAATCCTAAATTCTGACTGGAAAACTGTCCTTTTTGAATTTTTTCATTAATATCATGAGAGAAATGGGAACAAATTGTTTCTCTGGGACAAGCTGCTGGCAATTAAAACTTTTTTGTTTGTTTGTTTGCTTGGTTGGCTGTTAGAATATCTGTGGACCCCATGGTAGTTCATCCCTTGAGTTCAGCAGCCTTTTTATGCCTGAAACAACTGCAACATCAAGAATTCAGTTTGGTGGTGAAGTCAGCTGCTGATTCTGAAAGTTGGAAGCTGCTTTTCTCCTGAGATCTTCCAATGTCGTGGGAGAATTTTACATCCTGGCCCTGATCTTTGCCCTGATGTCATAACAATTACTGAAATAAATGCAAACAGAAGATCTACTCAAACTGGGGCTATTTAAAGATTTGCCATCTCAGACTAACCTATAAATCTGACACTATCAGGTATGGAGGATCGAAACTGACATATTTAAAAATAAAAGCAGAAATATATATATATTGTTTTTCCTTTTCCTTACACATGCGTTTTCGTCAAGAAATGTATATATTTTGTTTTGGTTCTTCCTTATACAAGTGTTTGTTCTTTTTACATTTCCTCGTCTCCTCTTTTTACTTCACCGTCTGCATTTCTGCCTCATTATGCAAATGAGGGCGGCCATCTTGGTCCAGCTCCTCTACTATTGGTCAGCTGAAAACTTACCGCCTTCCAACTTGTCCAGTCTATCTGCAGCTTCCCTTAACAACTCTGACACAGACCGTCTCTCCGCTTCCTCCATAACGATACTTCAGCTGCTAAACTGAAGCCAAAGGCGCAGGCATGAACAATCGATCTGCACATGGATCCTGCTTCTTCCTGTTTATTGACCAATAGTAGAGGAGCTGGACCAAGGAGGCAGCCCTCCTCATTTGCATAATAAGGCAGAAATGCATACAGTAAAGTAAAAAGAGGCCACGAGGAAATGTAAAAAGAACAAATGCTCGTATAAGGGTAAGGCAAAACAAAATATATACATTTCTTGACGAAAACGCATGCATATAAAAAAAAAGGAAATATTTAGACATTTCTAGATGAAAACGCATGTATAAGGAAAAGGAAAAAGAAATATGTATATTTCTGCTTTTATTTTTAATTATGTCACTTTCGGTCATCCATAGTCAGGAGATTGAAAACTAAAATGTTTTCTAACAAATAATCAGCGAAACGGTGGAAGCCTCTTGTCAAATGCAGTTCTTTTTGTTTCATCTTGAACTTTTATGCTTCAAATACTGTGATCTCTGCTGGATTTTAGCCTTAAACAACTTTCTTTGGTAACCATGACAACCAAAGTCCAGCTAATGCCCAGAATAAGACCCTAAAATCTAAAACATGGAGCAGAGCTTGTGGATGTAAGCCAAAAACTACATAGCGTGAGGGGCTGATTTGCAATCTGTGCCAAAGAAAGTCAAAGTAACAACTAACATGTGTGCAAGTATTGTTAGCGATCGTCACCTGAAGACGCTGCGGGAGGATAACCGAGGTGCCAACTCCTCTTCTTCACCACGCTTTAGCACCGAACAGGCAGAGACTGCAGACCAGGCAGCAGGTGCATGAAGCAGCAGAGCAGGAGTTTATTTCTGTCTACTCCTGCAACCTTCCAACCAAAACTTATTTCATTTGGAGTATTTTGAAATTATCCACAGTTGGTTTTTTTATTAATTATAAGAAAAATGGTCAATCAGCTCTATCAGACGCAGAAGGAGCGCTGAGGAAACCTCAGTCAGAACTCTGTAGAACCTCCTTTCTCTGCAGGTCTTCTGGATTTGCCTCCACCAGCTCAGTTAGACTGAGTGGAGAACATCAGTTTTCAGGTCTTGACACAGATTCCTAGTTGGATTCTGGTCTGGACTTTGACTAGGATATTCTAACCATGAATCTACTTTGATCTAAACCATCCAATAATATTTCTCACTGGATCTTCAGGGTGGTTGTCCTGCTGGAAGGTGAAGCTCCACCCAAGTCTCAGGTCTTTTGCTGCCTCTAACAGGTTTTCTTCCAGGATTGTCCAGGATTTGGCTGCATCCATCTTCCATCAACTTTGACCACCTTCCCTGTCCCACAGCATGATGCTGTCACCACCATGTTTCACTGTTGCGATGGTGTGATAAGGTTTATTTGCAGTTTTACTTTTCCTCCACAGAAAGTATTCTGCATGTCAGCCATGAAGTTTATTGCTGGTCTCATCTGGTCAGAGCTCCTTCAACATGATCGTGGAGTTCACCACTAATGGTTGTCCAGCCTGAGATGCTGATCTCTGCAGCTCCTCCAGAGTCACCATGGTCCTCTCTGCTGCTTGTCTGATTAAAGCTCTCCTTTCTGTCAGTCCAGGTGGACGGCCATGTCCTGGCAGGTCTGCAGCTGGTCCATCCTGTCTCCATGTCCAGATGATGGGTTGATCACAGCTCTGGGAGATGTTCACAGCTAGGGCTGATGTTGGAGAAGCTCACTCCGTTTTAAACTTCTGCACAACTTGACCCCTGACCTGCTGCTGAGCTTTTTGGTCTCCGTGATGCTGGATGTTCTCTGATGTTTCTGAGGCCAGAACCAGAACATCTCCAGTTGCACTCAGATCAAATTATTAACAGCTGGACTCTGTTTACTGATTAAATGATTTTTTTGAAGGTTGTTGCTTGAAATGGTTTTTGTTGAAGGGTATCAGTGTAAGGGAGGCTGGATACAAAAAGTTTAATGTTGGAAAGGATGCAACTACTCTTTGTTGCTCTACAACATTAAATCCAACTAAGATGCATCAACGGTTGTGAAAATCAATCCTGCTCTTTGCTGCCTTCATAATGAAAACAAACTAATTTAATAATAATGAGTCTAAAAATGTGTTTCTGGTGGGAAGAACATGTATTTCCCCTTTCATTTTGGTGGTTATTAAACACATATTAAACATGTGAGTGGTTAAGTGTTCGTGGTCTCGGAGAGCTTTTCAGTTTCAGGAACAGGTGCAGCTGAGTGTTTCATGCAGCCACAGATGGAAGGCTCTCCAGCAGAGAGCCACATGTTGGCAAACAGACAACTTCAGAGGAAGCAGGTCCTTCAAAATAATCTGCCTGAATGTGACTCCAGTAATTCTCTAGACTTTCTGATGGTCTCACTGTTTTTCTTTGGATCTTGGTTGATTTTTCAAAGATTTCCTGTCCAGTCTTAGCATGTTACCATGACAGCAAGCTGTGCAGCGTGCTTAGAGAATAAGAAAAGTGGACAAAGGAAGACCTGGTGCAGGACCTGAGACAAGCATCATCCTTCAGCTTAATGACTGTATGCCGTGTTTTCAGCTAATAGCTGTTTTAAATTAACCTGTTGGAACTAAAATCCTATTATCTGTCAGATTAAACTAAAGAAATTGGAACAAATTGTTGCTTTTTTACAGGCTGCTGTTAAATTGCCTGAAGATCCCATTTAGTATTGGTTCTTCGGTAAATCTGCTGTTGTTCGACTGGTTCATCCCTAAGAGACCCTGAATTTCTTATGTGTCAGAATTAAGTAATTAAAAACAAATAAATGGTTGGAAAATACATAGCAGAAGGGCAAGGAGAGGCAGTGCTGTGCCTCACCTCTGGGGGCGCTGTATCACACACTGACTGAAGCAGGTTGTCAGTGCATGCCCATTGCTGTCTCTCTTTATATCTTCAAGATACACAGTCTGTCTAATATGTTTAATATGTTTAATGAATGCATGTGACATATTTAGTTTTTCTGATCGGCCATGAATGCGCCGCAAAAATGCAGCGCAGTGTGAGGCAGAAAGTACCGTGCCGCACTGATAGGGGGCAGTGCTGAGTCCCCAAGGCACAATGGGTTGCAAGTGATCTTCTGTGCAAAAGAAAACATGAGGGGAAAAAAAAAAATCTGCAAGTAAACAGACACAGAGGTGAGGAAATATTAGAGAAAATAAATCAATGTATGATTTTTTAAAAATATGACGGTAAAGAAAAAAAGTTAAATTTACATTTTAACAAACGATCCATGTTTTGATTCCAAACAGTTAAAAGTGTTGAGGCGCTAGCAAGATATATATTCGCACAGCGGAGGGACCTCATACTTTAAAGAGAGAAGGGAGAGCACGCCAGTTTACAGCTGCAATGCAAACCTTAATACACATCGCTGTAACTGTATGCGGGAATTTCCCAAATTACAAAAACCAGATTGGCTGGAGTCGCTTATAAAATCCTGCAGTGAATTTCAGGCCCTGATTTAAAATAATAGTTTATAGTTTGATAAATAGTTAGTACCCACCTCTGCTGGAGACCAATCAACATTCTGGATCTTTAATGTAAACCTTAAGCAGCTCGCTATGCTGTTAAACAAAGCAGGCCAATAAGGTGAAAATTATTTATTACATGTAAAAAAAAATATTTATTTTTGTAGTCATGCCTGTATAATGCAGAGGCAATAATGTGTTGAAGATGTAACAAAAACCTGGATTTCATATTAAGCTTCAGAGAAGAGCGTCGGACTTAACGTGGCAGAACTTTCTAGAACATTTATTCAAAAGCAACTGAGAGGTGAACAATATGTTCCACTTTAGCTGATTTATTTTTTGTTTATATTAATTTGACACAATAAGTTAGAAATCTAGTTCTTTTTTTGACAGAAGCACACAAGGCTTCATTTTGATATTTTAAAGCATTACCTTTTAAATGACTGAATCTGAAATAGGCTAAAAAAAAAAAGGAGCTGCATTGTGAAATGAATCTTTAAAGTGATGCTATAATGCCAGGAATTACTCAGCCCTGTTGGCAAAGCTTTAAACCTTCCTATATACATTTCCCCTGGTCCTGCTTTCAAAGACATGAAGCTGTTATGGAACAGAAAACATATGTTGAGCTGCAAACTGTGGGGTGCCTGATTCCTGAAGTTAATCTTAATGCAGGAAAATGATTCTGCGAGGGTCCCACATGCTCTGTTGACTCATCCTGGAAGGTCCCCTGTGTTCAATTATATCCAGGATCAAAGCCATTCCCGCTGCAAATTGTGATGGATCACGAATGGCATCGAAGGCCTCTTTTATTGTTATTTTGCTTTGGGTTTTGCCTCATAACTATTTAAATAGTGCAAATGCACATGAAACAAGTGAAGCATGCATCAGCCACAAAGTGCAGATTTTAAATAAAACCAGCAGATCTGCTCTTACGGCTGTCGTCATTATAATCAGCTGCCTTCATCCTCGCTGTCCAACTACCCCACCAAACAAATTTAGCAAACATTATCATGCTGTTTTAACTGAAAAATGACTGGAAACTGCAGAGTTAACATTGTGCTTAAATGTTTAGGGCTCAAGCCAGAAATCACAGAATCATAATCAATAAATGAGCTTTTTTTCCCTATACATGCACAAATTAGTGTAGGTCTAACATAAGATATGTCAAGGTTTGTGTTTGTGGTAAAATGTGGAAAATGCAACATTTGCAGCCAGAATAGGTGACAGCTAAAGAAAAGGCTTGACAGATGAAAAGCTGGATCACTACAAAATAAATAAATGAATCAGCATCTTCCTCCGAGAGCTAAAGCTTTGACATAAGATTTTTAATTTTTCAAAACAAATCTAATCTGCTGTGGATGGGAGGAGCATCTCATACATTCAGACAGAGAACAAATGATTGAGGGGAATTTAAAAACTTCTGCAGTTTTCTCTTCATTTGGCTCAAATGGAAAAACAGATCACAGAAGAAACTTTAAATTCTTTTAAGTTTACAAAAATGATCTGTTGGCTTTTTCTGAACAAATAATTACGAAGTTACACCCACTCCCACTGTGTCTTTTACACCAATAATAGGACTATGGGCTCTCAGATCTCTCCCAGAATGAAACGGATCTGTGCACCAGAATGGGTCGGACCTAAATATATTTATTTTGCACCGTGTTGCAGAGAAACAGCTGCATGTTAATTTGCATCTTAGCCCAACATGTTTAGGTGTCAACAAAATAAAAATCGGTGACTTTCTGCACAAGGCTTCAGTCAGCTGGTATGAAATCACAGCCCAAAGATTTGCAAACAGCAGTCTTGCAATGACTTCTGATGATAATGCAGAGGGATGAGATTTAAGAACTGATCAGCTCAGGTGGAGATGTTAAAGAATCCAACTAAAATCACTTTCAGTCTAATTAGGAGGACTGACTCCTATAGAAGAAGAGCAGATGTGCTGGAAATGTTTTTCCTGTGTGAAGCTATCGTCATTTTGCATCAAAATAGTCTGAAAGTAAAAGAACAGTTTCTAAAACCTTCGATGTGAGAAAAGCTTAGTTGCAATAAGTAAGTCTCCAGTGAGGTCCGGGACTACCTCCACCTGAGGAGAAAGCGTGTTGCCACCGGTGCATAGCTTGTTCAAACAAACTTTTGAGGAGAGGGGCACCAAAGAAACTACTTCAGGACAAAAAGACATCTAAGAGACTGAAATTCTGCAGGAAGAATAAAGATAGACAGCAGAAGACTTAAATCCATCTCCAGATTGTTTGGAAGACCTGGAGAAGAAAAGCCGAGTGCTACCATGAGTCCTGCAGAAGAATGTGCTCGCTCAGGGTGGCACATGTGCAAGAATCCAGGAACAGCTAGGTGATGATCTGGGGCCTTTCCAGCATGATGAAGCTTCGTATCACCAAGCTAAAGTAATAAAATGGCTCAAGAATCAAAACGTTGAAATTTCGAACCCATCGTTCCCGGATCTGAACCCCACTTAGAACCTGTGGTAAGTTCTCAAACAGTAGGTGGACAAACAGAAGCCAACAAACTGGGATCATCTCCAAGGACTAAAAAGACAACGGATCACCGTCCGTCAGGATTTGGGCCAGAGGGTTTTCATGGTACGTGTTTGAATCATCAGAATAAGCAAACTTCAATCAGTTCATCCCTTCACCAAAATCAGCTCCTGAGTACTTCAGACACTTCAGAAGAAATCTCATTTTTCTAATCTTGTTTGAATATTTGGTATTCACTGGATTTAATTATAACAGAGCAAACAGTGCCTGAGCATCTCAGTACGCAGTGTGCTGTGTGCATTTTAGAGAATTAGATAGGCTACTGATATAAAAAATGACTGAGGAAGGAGTAAAGAGAGTGTAGGCGTTGGTTTGAAAGAGAGAGCTTCATCTGTGCTGTGAAAAGATGGCAGCGAGGAAAAAAACAGGAGTGTAGAGGAGGAGGAGGGGGACGGGGCGAAGGACGAAGGGCGTCCTGGGATGTGTGAGTGAATGCCAACCGGACAGTTTTTGTTGTTTTTACTCCACAACCAGAGGCTGCCAAAACACCACCTACACACAGACGTAGACACAAGTAGCCTCTCAGACACACACACACACAGACACGAGTAGTCTGAGCATGTGTGAGTGTTTGAAACAGGGATATGAAAGAGTGAGAACTGGGTGCAGAGAGAGGGAGGAGTGAACAGGAGGCCAGATTGCAGGAGCCCCCCTATAGGAGTAAAACTCCTCCTGCACACCTCATGATGTATCCCTCCATCCTGTCTGATTTAAATGAACTCGAAGTTAAAGGCTGACAAAAGTAACTTTAAGTCCTTTGTTCCACAGACAGCGAGTCCAGCCACTGAATCTTTCAGTCTGGTTGAGAGGATGCTTGGGTGCTACGAGTCAAAGTTCACCAGCAGCAGAAACAGGGACTGATATTCTCCAGCCATCAACAAACACCAGCTCCAGCAGCTAATGAAACCAGGACTCCAGCAGCACCAACCAGGGCTGGACTGCCCCAGTGGGTTCACCCGGCCCATCTAGCCCTGGCACCAACCTCACGCAGTAACATGTTACCCATTTTGTTGCTCCTTACTTTGTTAATCCAGTGTTTCATTGTGTTTTCTTGATTAATGCAACGACCGTACTGCTGCTGTGGACTTGATGGTTGGTATTTGATCAGAATCCATTCAGACCTCGGTCGACATTAAGAAACTTCACCCTAAACCAAATTTATTACATAGTAACTTGGATCTTGGAAAGGGCATTGACCACCCAACTTAATCAACATACGGCTTTTTTAACAATGAGCTGTAACAGCCATTCCAAACCGGCTTCAGAACCAACCACGGCTCTCAGATCCCTCTAAAATTTACCGGGCCTGTCAGAATCCTCACCATGCTGCCTTTATAGTTAGCATGGGCTAACTGGTATAGCACTATCCTGGTTTCAGACCAACTTCTTCAATAGTTAGTCCCTTTTTCTCCAGTCAGTCATGGTGTTCCTCAATGCTTAGTCCTCAGACCCCTTCTGTTTAGCATCTGTCAGGTATGCCTTTGCCTTTGTTAGCATTTCAATGCAAATGATACACAACTGTATCCCTTCACCCACCTCTCCAATTAGCCACAGAACTTTGTCTTGTCTTTATTTCCACTGTAGGGTCCAAAAGCAGGTTGTTTAAGTAGATCATGTCTCCTGACAATAAGCAGGACTTCCTCCTGTAGAAGTTTTGATGTGGACGTAGATCTCCACCCTTCCCAACAGTAGGGCCAAGTAAATATTCTCCACTCTTATACCAAAACAGTTAATACAAGGCAGGATGGATCCAAGCTCTCATGTTGTTTGCTCCCAATTTGGACCGGACCATGTTGCAGCTGAAATCAAGACTCACTGAACCAGGCAAAATTTTTCTTGTTTTCCAATTCTGGTGAGACAGTGTGAATTACGTTTATTGTTCTGAGCCCAGTGTGTTCTTCTGCTGCTGTTGCTCATCAGCTTCAAGGAACTATGGTTTAAATGTTAATAGATGCTATGCTGCATACTTTGGTTGTAACCAGTCGCTGTCGCCTTCATATCATCTGGAACCAGTCAGCCCAGTCTGGTCTTCGATGCTTTTCTCCAGCAGTCATTGGATGAGAGGCAGGGTACATGCTGGAGAGGTTGAGAGACCAATTTACATAACAGTCATTGTGGGAGGAAGTCAGAGTACCTGGGGAGAACACATGCATCCACTAGAGCATGCAAACTTCATGGAGAAAGACCCCAGGCGGGAATTCGAACCCAGGACCTTCTTGCTGTGAGAGAACAATGCTACCATGCAGTCTGCATGTGAGCTTCAGACTTAATGGAGTTTGGTGTATATCATAGAGAATAAAGCCAAAGCATAACCTCTTCCTCTTCTTTTCACTACTTTCTGCACAAGTAGAGGATAAATCCACCACCTTCACATCGTCAGAACTTTGCCCATATTCTCCTCAAAACTTTTCCTGGTTTTTTTTTCCAGGAGAGGAAAACTTGCATTAGAAAATCCTCAGCGGCCTGTTTTGCTTCTCCTTTACCATCAACACGCCATTACCATGTTGGTCAGAGTTGTGTGGCAGCCTATGGATTCGGTGGAGATATTCTCATAGTTTTAAATAAGCAAAGTAAGAGAAAAAACATGGGATGTATTTACTGCTGCGGTGCGACTCCACAGGGCTCAGAAGAGGGGAGGTAAATATGGCCCAGGGGAAGGGAAAGTGAGCAATATACTGCAGCTCCGTGGAGCGTGCTGTTAAAGCTGCGACCTTTACACCACCCTCCCCGGAGACTGGTCAGGTGCTGCGTGGCATCAATATTTAACACACTAAGGCTGCATCAGGCGAAGAAGGCAGAAAAAAGCCCACAGGTGATGACTTTTTAAAACAGCACAATGCAATACTATAAATGTATGATGCTTGATGAAATAAAACTGTGCCGACTGATTCAGAAACAGAGCCTTTCTTGTGATGTATTTTTAAACACTTTGCTTCCATTTATCCTCAGATTCTTCAAATCAAAAATCTAAAAGTCAATGTTTAACTTCTGCAAAGAAATCAAAGGAAATGTTGAATCAAGTTGAGACCAAATGCTTCTGCAGGTAAAGATTTAAACTCCAGGACTGCGCCTCAAAAGACTGAGTTACAGGAACAAGAATTTAGAAATGTACAGCCAGTAAGGAAATCCTTGGAACAAATGGCCTACAGGTTTGACGTAAGTGAGGAGATGACCCAGGACTTTTTCACTAAATCACGACCAAAACATATATTTTAAGGCCTGATGGGTTCATACCTTTATGTGAATTTAGCGATGTTCTCAGGCGTTATGTCGCCTCTCTAGCTTCAGAGAGGAGGCACAATCAGAGGGAAAGAAGAACCAGGATCAACTTTGGGCCGATCACCAGTCTATATCTCCATTTCTTACTCATGCATTCCCACTTGAATAATATAAAAAATGAAAATAAAAATGTTGAAATCTCTAAATCTAAATTATTTTCTCAGTATTTTATATCCCATCGTATGCCCTTTGAATTTTAGTTCATATTCCCATTTGGGCCAGCTGATTATTATTAAATATGACAAATTACACCCTAGTCAACCCAAAATATCTGAGCAATTATGATTACCTCAGCTAAAAACTGAAGTCTATAAACTGTTTTGTTGAGATTGTTAGGTTTTTTTTTTGGTAATGCTAAACAACTAAACAGGTTAAAAAGCTAGAACCACTGCTGACCCCCCCAAAAAAACAGAAAGGCCCGTCCCACACTTATCAAAGACATGTCAGTGATTCTCTAAACATCTGGGACTGTTTAATGGAGCCATGAGTTCTGCTGTCCAGCAGAAAATCCTGAGTCCTGCCAAAGCTCAATTGGGTTCTGCAGCAGAACCCAAATGATCCAAAACTTTCACCTCTGAATAATGCAAAAAAGCAAAAAGACTTTGGAGTGGTCTAGTCAAAGTCAGGACTTCATTCCTTCCATCCTCCAATGTGTCTGAATTAAAACAGTTCTGCAAAGCAGCGTGGGTCAGAACTCAGACTCGTTACCAGTTATCAGAACTTCTTGATGGCAGCCGGAGCAACCAGTTAGCAGGTTTAGGGGGTGATTACTTTTGCACACAGGGCCAGGTTGGTTCACTTAATAATTTCAGTCATTTGAAAACTGCCTTTTGTATTTACTCAGGGTACCTTTGCCTGATTTTACCATTACTTTCATGGTCTGAAACATTAAAGTGAGACAAATAAATACTAATCATAATTCATAATATTCTAGACAAGGCAGCTTGGTGCAGTAACTTTTACACATGTTGGATTTTATTTTTTTAAACAACTCCCTCATTTTTCTGGATGAGCCATGCTTTTATAGCTTTCTTTCTGGTTTTTGATCATCTGGATGGATTTTTGCTGTTCCTTCCTGCAATCATCATCATCATCATCATCATCATATGACTATAAAGAAAGCTTTAAGGAGTTTTAGATTTTATTTCTTTTTAGTATTAATAGAGTGGTTTTTACACAGAGCTACACAGCATCTGTTTGACTAAATAAGGTAAATATAAATAAGATGTGGCTTTAAAATAACTGTCTGCAGGGTGAGAACCTGAGATGTAATCATTCAGGAGAGCTTTTGATGCCTGGTGTGAACACGTGCTTAAAGCTGTCCACTTGTCTCTTTATCACCAAGGATACAAGGTCTGAATAGGGTCAAAGTACCTCCTCAGAGTCACAGCTTCTTCGTTTATCATATTCAGCAAACCAATACGCTGAAATCTAATGTGCATGGTCCAATCCACTGCTTTATTTAACCTGTTTAATCCCAAATTTTTCTCTGCAAAATAAGTGCATGCATTTCAGTCCTTAGACCTCCCTAACACATATTATTTATGAATTATTACATTTTACAGTATGTTGGTTATGTTAGTGAAAATGCAGGTTTTATACTGTATAAAACAGCATAGTCTAAATCCACACGCGTTCTTTAATCTGACCTATTTACACACTTAAAAAATAACAATAAGAACATGGATAACCTATTTTAACAAGGCATGGTTTCAAGCGTGTACATCTGTGTTTTAGATACATAAAGATACAATGCCACGTCATATAAATGGCATTGTCTCAATGTGACAAGGAACCTATAACATTGTTTGGTCATTTCATAAATACAGCAAAGTCAGGTCAAAAGGTTATCAGGCACAAATGTGCATCCTGGAGGAACTTCTCTCTGTTCCACCAGACCAAGCACTCCACAAGGGCCCTATCCTAAGCCAGTTTCTGGAAGATGTGGACTCCACAATGGTGCTCCTTGAAACATGTAACCTGTGGGTGAAGAAGGCTCCACAACTTGAACCCAAACTGGATTGGTTTGGCCCTAATAAACTGTTTGCAGCCTTGGTTGCCATAATAGGGAATCGTGATTTTATCAGCTGATAGCAGTTTTATGTATGGCATCATTTTGTAGCAGCCATTCAGTGCACTGAAGATGGGCCTTGTTCTTGGTTGTAGGTTCTCACTTTTTCTCTGGGCAGAGTCACCAATGGGCTTGTTAACACAAAATGTTGCAGGAGAGAGGTGGGGAATAGGGGCAACTTGGGGGTGTGGGGGGTCTGTGGGTAAGTTTGGACTTATGTCAGAATCTTCCTTATTCTCCAGATAAGTCACCTCTGCTTCACTATTCAGGTGTCAAGAAAGGCAAGTCGACCGGTTTCACCTTGGTACTCCCTATCTGAGCAGTCGCTATTACAGTCACTTTCAGGTGCATCTTTTTCAACTGTGGGAATCACAGTGATGTCGCACACACCATTTTGTGGTTCTTTCAGGTCTAGGAGATCTAAAACATCTGATAATTTTAAGGTGTTTGGAAAAACTCCCAAAATACATAGAATTAACAGCCAAACCTTTGACACTTAGCATAGCCTAGGTGTCAAAGGTTTGGCTGTCACCTAGCATGTCTCACCTATGAGACATGCTAGCGGCAACAACTGTTGCCATGTTTACATTTACTCTTCTTCTGATCAAAGATGTATGCAGTGATAAATTTCTCATTATATATCAATAGAAGATGCTTTAAAGAACATAGTTATATCTGTTTATTTAAGCATTTTACTCACTCGCTCTTGAAAGAGATATTTACCTCCAGCAGTACAGGCAGGAAGTAAAGAGGTCTGGTCATGTGACCATTCACACACGATAAGAAACTGATATTGCTTAGAGTAGACAGCCTATTATTTTGTTTAAAAAATTGAATTAGCTGCCCAAAGCTGAAACAACACTTTCAGAGCTTACAGAAGTAAAACAAAAATGTCTGGCAACAATTGTTGCCGGTGGGATTAAACGGTTTATAGTCCATGCCCTGAGAAGACAGCCTGGGGGTGAAAAGGGACGTGGGTATAAATCACCTACTTGCTTTTTGAAATGTCACTGATGTTTGCCGTGTTTCTTGCAAATTAATGAAATATAAGCATAAAAATGCATCTTTAGTGTCTCTCCCTCCTGTTTCTGGGCTGATGCAGCCCTGCCTGTCCAATCAAAGCCACATCACTTTCAGCGGCACATCCCCATCCTCTTGGACTGTTTGCTCAGTCAAAGCAGGACTTTGAAGGCTTCCTTCTAAGTTAATGGCCCAGTTAAGCGAGTGACGCCGGCTGTTTTTAGAAGCTGTCCAGAAAACGATGCTGGCAGGGGCCTTGTTTTACCTCATTTCATCTCATTTGAAACTCATGTCCTCATTATGTCAGCAGCTGCGATGGAGCTGTAAATAAAGGTGGAGGAAGACAACATCAGACAGAGGTAAAAGAGGAGCGCTACAGACGTCACGTCCCGTGGCTTTCCAAATACAAAGGCTTCAATCAGGATGGGAGCTCTAATTTGCCAGGACCTGTCGAGCTGGTGCAATCGTTCACACTTGAAAATGCACACACACGCTCTATCTGTAAAAATGCAGAGATGCACAGAGACGGAGCCAAGAATGCGAGCTCCCTGAGGTGCTGTGGTATGTGCATATATATAGAAAACTGTAAAGGTTTTGTTATGTTCCAGTGCCTGTTCCCTGTGCCATGGCTTCCTTGTTTTAAATCCCCCAGTGCATTAGAGCTCGTGTCTTCTAGCCATTCTGATTTCCAGTGTTTTCATTGCCTTCCTAAGCTTCAGCAGATGTTTCTCTGCTTTTCTAAAGACCCTCTCGGCAGCCTGGGCGGAATATCAGAATACCTCCTCTTAATCCACTTTCCCCACTAATCCCTGCTCCGTAGACCTGTTGGCTCGCTTTTTATACAACCCTAGTTTTTTTTCCTCCTTTCCACCATTCACCGGGGGTCTTAGTGAGATCACTATCGAGGAAACAGGATGAATTAGCTCACGTCAAGCGGACCAGGGGAGGGATCTCGCTGCCGCTTGATTTACAGATATTCAGAGGGAGTGGAATTGATCGAAGGTGGCGGGGCCTGGCCTGCTGTCTGCTGGGGATTTTTCCAGGGAGTGAGTTAAGGTTTGCCATTCTACTGCTGGCCTGTGAAAGCGATGGAGACTGGATTTAGCTCCCTGACAAAAGCTTGAGAAGGATGCGATATGTCATCTGCTGCTGTGGGATACAGAGCAGGATATTCACAGACACAGCGTAAATAAAAGGCAAAAGGAACAGCCAGTGCCGGAGACGCAGCACAGACAGCCCACATCCCACAGCCCTGAATGAATGACTGGAGGGTGAGATTTGATTCAGGCGACTGGCAGCGGGACATGTGCAGGGGGAGAGGAACAGACTTAGGCTAACTGGTGCATTTAAATCCTTGTGCTCTGAAAGTGTCTCTGAAATCTGAGGAGGAGATGCTAAAGGAGTCATTACATGTTGACAAATGGCTGAAGTGTCCATAACGCTGCAGTCTTAGCAGTGCTGGGATGGTCAAAGCAATATTTTGATATTCAGAGGCCCCTGGGTATTAATGCTCAGGTGTCCAATTCTAATTACAAAACCTCTAAAAATCTGCTGAATGATAATTACACAATAATTGGTTCTAATCAGACAGAATTATCTACAATGGGCCCTTAGTTTTTGCTGGGGTTAAAGACTACAACTCCCTGGGAATAGCTGAAATATGCTAATACTTTAGACACAACTGCCCATTATATTCGGTCAAACACCAAACATACCTTAATGTACATTAATACGCACAATGCAAACTGTCTTAGAACCACCAAAGACACTAACATTCACAGTCTTTCCTTATCAGCTCTTGGGGGTTCAGCCTATCAGAACCAAGGAAAATGAATGGCGCTCCCGGACTGGATACTTTACGAATGCCAGCCAATGGCGAGTCAAGTAGTATTGCGTCTAGGTATTCCAGCTTTCCAAGCTGCATTTTTTTCAATTATTTTAGATGAGCTCTACTGAAAAAAAAAAAAAAAAAAAAAAAAAAATCCATGATTAGGTGGATTTTCTGTTAATAATTTGGAGTCACAGAAAAATCCATGAATACTAAACCATGAGTAGCCACAAAGCACAACATTACTGAAACCTGAAGCACCATTCATCAAATACTATTCATGAACAATGTCAAAAACATTTTACACTTTACAGTTAAAAACAGGTATTTACATGAGATGTATTAAAATACATAACCCTATTTTATAAACCTCAAAACTCTTTTGGATAAATAAGTTACTTTCCATTGTGACAACTTCAGACCCTGAGACAATAAACAGTCATTTGAAATCTTCATGGAAAACTTCTCTGGCCATTGCAGACAATCAAAGAGCTTTTTAACTCCAACCTTTGGATTTGTTCTCACTGAGACCTTGTGACATTTTTGAAATACATACACTGAAGCACCAGAACTTTGAGATTTTAACGGCAGCATGATGTACATCTCAGAGCACTCAGCAGGTTTCCTGTTCGCATCATGCAATTTTCTCACTTCGTCTCCTAGCAACGGACACTCTGCCGGTTTGTGTCGGAGCATTTTGTCGCAGGTTTTCCTCTAAGGTGTGGGCAGCCACTGTGTTGCTAAACAACTTAGTTTGTTCTTGTAGGTTCGGACCTCATTACAGATCAAAAACGGCGAAAGCAACATTAACTGGTAACTTCAGCACCAACTGACACACACACACACACACACACACACTTCCAGCAGAGATGCTTTTGAGTTTGGTATCAGACCAGGTTGCAGGGTCTGACACATTATCAGGACTCAGTAGCTGCAAAATAATTTAGGAATAATTACAGTGCATTGTAAAAACTGACAACATTGAAAACAGAATCCTTAATTAGTTCAATACATTTTTCCGTCACCTGGAAATCAAGCTCTATAATGCATCACATCACATCTAAAGCAGAAAAACAGAAAAACACAGGATATTGTATTAAGGTTACACTCTGCAACTTGAGAACAACAACTACAGTGCCAACTCCAAATTGACATTACAAAGGATGAAATGAGTGCTTAAACAAAGCAGCTCTGTCACTTAACATTCAATGTCAGAAATCAACCTCCAAGCCGAGTCTCATCCTCGTCTTCCTGCAGAACTGGACCATCTCCACAGCTGGGCCTGATCCCGGTTTAACCCAAGTCTATTTTTTCAAAGGTCTGCTTTAAATATCCGTTTTCTCCAGGTTGCAATCAATAAGGTTCAAGATGTGTTATTTTTGCTTCTGTTTTAATGAACCTCTGCATTCATTTTTGTTGCAGGGTCACTAACTGTGCTGCCCAGAGACCCCGATGAAATGATTTGCTCCATAAAAGTCAACAGCCTGTATTCATGCTGATGCTCTTATTTTGAAATATGATGGGAGGTAGTTGACACCTAAAGTTGACTCTTGGGTTGGCTGAGACAAAGAGCTTCATTATCTTGATGTTTTATAGTGATATAAAGTACAAGCTGAGAACATTGTTGGTTATAGTATTATTCTGCATTTCAGAGGAAAGGTATTTATATGAGATGTATTAAAATACATAACCCTATTTTATAAACCTCAAAACTCTTGAATAAATAAGTTTCTTTCCATTGTGACAACTTCTAACAGATTTGTTAGATTGTTTTAATGTAAAGTG
This sequence comes from Anableps anableps, assembly GCA_014839685.1. NCBI lineage: Eukaryota > Metazoa > Chordata > Actinopteri > Cyprinodontiformes > Anablepidae > Anableps > Anableps anableps. The sequence goes on along the minus strand of CM026087.1, from coordinate 1,520,327 downwards.
ACTGATATGAAATTCCATTAAGGTACATTAATGGCATCTGGTTCTGAATATTACTGAGCAGGCTGAAAGAGCTAAACTCTGATAATTTGCATCTTCTTTGTTTCAGATTATTTTAGTTTCATCTCACCACAGTTATGTTCTTTCATTCTTTAATGTTAAGACAGTTTTCTATGTTTTCCTTTTAATGGGATAATATAGCCTGGTTTTGCTTGCAAAAACATATTTGATGCATTCAAATACAGTCCACAACCAAGAAGTGATTTAATTATTGTAGACCAGATGAATTTGACATCATTCTGTTGGTTTCAGAACCATTTCTAAGACCAAAGTCTTAGAAACGGTTCTGAATGGTTCTCCCCAGACTGATGGATGTCAGAGATTTTGTTTCTCATCTGTTTTTGAATTTCTTTAGCTCGGGACATGATCAGGTGTTTTACTTCATGGTGTCAGGTCCTATTTCAGTGGTTTCTTGATTCTATTGGTCTGGTGGGAATCAGGCCTGGGTTAAGTTACCAGGGTGGTTTGGCTAACCTTTTCCCCTCATAAATAAAATCACCATTTGACAACATCTTCTTCTATTTACTCAGAGTTTAAACATCTCAAATATTTTGGTTGCGACAAAAAAGGAAAAAACAGAAGAAATCTGTAAGGGGGCAAATACTTTTTTCTAGCACTGGATTTGTTATTGGTTCAGTTCAGCCTCAGAGGGCTGCAGACACGGCTGTAGAGTCTTAGTCTTGTTTGACTGAATAATTCCCTCTAAGACATTTCATTGGAGTTCAGCAAACTGTGGTGCAGCGAGGGCTTTGAGCGGGAGTGGCAGTTCGGAGGAGGAAGTTTAGCACGAGAAGATAAATGAAAAGCAAGGATCCAAACAAGACAACTAAAACCATATATCATGAGTTAAAACAACAAAATCACGAGGACCGAAAGGGACAGAGGAAGAGAAGAGAAACGGAGCGAGCGGCAGAGCGCAGGCTTCCATTGAATGGTAATTAAAGGGGAAAATGTCATTAATTAGCAAACAGGCCAGCTGTGGCGCTCTTTAAAGCTCTGCTTCCTAACATTAAATATAGATTACAGGACATGTAGAACACACACACACACACACACACACACACACACACACACACACACACACAGACAGACAAAATAACAGTGATGCACAGATCTAATTAGTGGGATTGATTTTCTCTAACCCGGGTGGAGAGATGGCAATAGGAGAGCTAGATTCTCCAAATGCCACTCCTCTGCTGGAATCCTCTCGCTCCAGGGGTACGATATGAAAGACAAACTGACGGACAGAGAAGGCAGCCGCAGAATGCCAGCTGAGGAGGGAAAAAGACGGGAAGATGGGCAGTCAGCTGTCTGCAGGAAGAAGAGGCAGCAGGGAAATAATTACAGCTGCACAGGACGACAGCTGGGAGAGAGTCCAAGAGGAAGACGGAGAGGTCAGAGACTCGGAGAAATCTGGTGGGCTGGAAACCCAGAACCTGGAACGTGACATGAGGACAAGACGGCGGAGACTCATGAAGGAGACCGATTTTAACTTCTCAGGTGATTCTCAGACTATAAGGGGCTGCAGCAACCTCTCAAAGTGGAAGAAAATATTTACACTGGCATCACAAGCAATCCCACTCACCTCATGAGTGTTTCCAGTTATTAGTGAGAGCTTTGCTGTTTTTCCTCTGATGACTGTGTAAATAAAACCACTCTCTAAGATAATTGCTGTGGTATTATGTACGGACAAATAAGCTCATGCTGTGTCCGTTATGAAGAAGGTGAGATCAAAAACCGCTTCTACTAACTGGATGTTTCCATCGCTAGAGCGGTGCACACTTCCGACGCCAGAAACACTTCCTTCAAGCAAAACCACTAAAGACATGAATAGAGATTCAATTCAAATAGATTCAAAGATACTTTATCAGTCCCAGAGCGAAATTAAATGTTCTTCAAGGTTCTCCAAAGAGTTGTAGATACTAATGGCTGTGGGCAGGAAGGATCTCCTGTAGAGGTCTGTAATACAGTGCATATGAATGGGCTTCTGACTGAAGACATTCTTTTGTTGTGTAACAGTGTCATGAGGAGGATGCTCAGGGTTATCTGTAATTTTCTTGATTTTATGAAGAATCCTTCTTTCTACCATCATCTCCAGAACAGAACCAGCCTTCTTTATCAGGTTGTTAGGCTTTTTAAGTCCCCGGTTCTGATGCTGCTGCCCCAACAGATGACAGCAGAGGAGATGACGCTCTCAACAACAGGCTAATAGAAGAGCTGCAGCATCTTGCTACAAACACTGAAGGAACTCAGCTTCCTCCAGAAGTCCAGTCTGCTCTGTCCCTTCTTGTAGACGCTTCACTGTTGCGTCTCCAGTCCAGGCTGTTGTCCAGATGAACACCGAGATATTTATCTTTCTCAATCACATCCACTCCTCCTTCCATGATGGAAGTAAGGTTTGATCTGACCCTGTTTTGTTTTGTTTTTTTTAAATCTACAATCATCTCCTTTGTTTTGCTCACATTTAAGATGAAATGAGTGTTTCCACACCATGACACAAAGCGGTCCACCAGCTGTCTGGACTCAGCTTCTTGCCCATCTCTGGCCCACCCGACGGCCTCCTCAGGTGGGCCAGCAGGAGTCTCTCCAGGACCTTCATGACGTGGGATGTCAGGGCAACAGCTCTGTTGATGACTGAGGGGTGAGTTTTCTTTGGTACCGGAACCAGGCAGGATGTCTTCCAGAACACCAAAGCCTTCTCCCGAGTCCCTCCAGCTGCATCTTCACCTGACTTCTAGGGACCAGGGGCGCTCCGAGCCTGTTCGGTGCCCTGGGCGAACGACATTCAGAGCACCCCCGCACCCTCCTACCGAAAAACTAAGATGTCATCCCAAGCAGCTAAACTTAGACAAATGTTAGCATCTTGCATTACTAATTAATAGCAAGGCTACATCAGTGGCATGCATACGCACACACACACACACACATATATATATATATATATATATATATATATATATATATATATATATATATATATATATATATATATATATAGGTCGATTTTAAATATGTATAAAGTCAATGGCCATATGCTGTTTGATAATGTTCAACACTATACAGGTTGGTTTCTTTAGCAACCAAATAGACAACAGAACAAAGTATAGCAATGCAGCAGCACAGAATATGGCCGTAAGAAGAATCATCTACTCTTCTGCATGGAACCTGTGTGATATATTTAGACAGAAAATATTCTTAAAGAGTTGAAATTAATGGGATTACCTAAAAGCTCTGAGAAGTGATGATGTCTGCTGATATTTACATATTAAAATACTTTGATCACCACATCATTTTTACACACAGAAATAGAAGAGAAGCCGATGAACCCATGTTACCCATATCAGAAACCTCTACTGGTAGAGACAGACCAGTGGGAGGGGGATGCAAAGGAGGCAGCAACGTTTTCTGATTTTGTTGAAGACAAACTTGAAGAAGCAGAAGAGGCCTCGACCGAAGTGGAAGATAAAACATCTGAGGTGTGACCACAAAGCTGAGTCAAGGGAATTATTGGCAATTATTCTATTGTTTGTCATTATTGGTGAAAAAAAACCTATAATACTTGTGATTTATCATGAAAATGATAAAGTCGAACTGATATTTTAAAACGGTAAAAACTGAAGAAATGCTTGGGATGGTTACTTTTGCTTTTTGACAATTTATAATATATATGGAAACAAATTCAATCCAATTACTGCGTGTCGTTTAGAGGTAGAGTCAATATTTTACTGGTGTATATGGGGCTCTGACTTATAAGCAGGAACAGATGTGCAGTCAAGAAGACTCTCGTTAATTTTTAAACCCTTTCTCACTTTTACTGTTATTGCAATAAATACCACAGAATATGGTGATAAAATCTGAAGTGGGTGTCACGGATCCCGATGACTTGATGTGCAAAATGCAAAAACTGGCAGAAATTAAGTCACTCCTCATTTTAAGGGCAACATGGAGCCACAATGACCTTCTTTTCTCCAGAGATGCTGACGTTATTTTCATAGCTATTTTGTCATGTTTCAGATCGTGTTAACAAGCCCGTGTCAGATGTGGTGCAGAAGAGAAAAATCAAGCTGTGTCCAATGAACTCGTCTGTATGAGCACAAAAATGATTTTTCTGCATTAATTTTACCTGAAGATCAGAGAAGCCACAGAAAATAACACAACTGAGTTCTTGGCTACTTATTTGAAACACACACATATATAGACAATCACACATTCCCACCCTCATGCTCACACACATTCATTCACCCTTAATCCCCAGTGTTTGAGGGAAACACGAGGTACTGGCTGGCATATTCCCATAAAAATGCTTTCAGATGAGGAAAGATTTTTAGCAGCAAACAGGCTTTAGTGGTCTGGCATCCATCTATTCAGAGCGAGGAGAGTTAAGCTCTGGAGTTTCACTTGGATCCATGTATGAACCAGTCCTCAGATGCAGCATTAAAGAGAGGCGTCAGGGGGTTTTTTGGACAATATTTTGGGCACTTTGGTCAACGTTTGTAGCTCTGAAGTGGTCTGAAACCAAACAGAGATATGTTTTCTCAACATCCAGTAACATAAGGTATAATATCAGTGTAAAGATCAATTCCCTGCGGTCTTAGGGAGTGTAAAATAAAACTATTCTTCCATCGATGAAAAAGTCTTCATTCCCACAGACATGTATTGATATTTCTGGGCATATGCAGCTTTTTTTACTCTTCTTGAACTGGGTGTGATTGTATGCATGTTTCTGTGTCTCTGACAGGGTGAGCGAGTGTTGGTGGTAGAGCTGTAGCTCCCAGGCTAACAAAGTCTGGTGCACTGTGGGAAAACTAGTAGGCTTTTGTCTACTTTCATGGTTTACAGCACTCTTTTGCTGCTCTATCGATCCTTACCTCCATCTCTCCCACACACTTGGCCCCATCCCCATCACACCAGAGTAATGTGTGTGAGTGTGTGGGAGAGGAACAACTCATTTTGTCCATCTCTTGAATGTTTACTGCCATTTACCACACATAGTTTCCCATGGAGCGAGAGAGCCCTCAGCAGTGTGCAGGCTTAAACCAACAGCCCAAACTCTGCTAAATTATTGTTAATGTTTTAGAGTTAAAGTTAACAACGGACAAGTTGTTGACTTTATACAAGCCTGCTGTTCCCTGATGGCAATCTGGGACACTGTGCACATTCACAAAGTCATTAAATGTCTTCTTGCTTTGCCAGTGGGTTTATGTAGAATCTGAGCCTACTGATGCTGCAGGAAATTAACTGGGAATCAGAGTTTGAATGGGTCCAAAATTCAACACTTTTAGGACTCAATTTTATACATACATCACGTCATTTATGATCTTTTTATGGATTATTAGAAAATATTCCCTTTAAATGTAACATATGGATGGATGGCTGGAAGGATGGAAAGATGATGGATGGGCTGGATGGACGGATGATGGATGGACGGAGAAATAACTGACAAATGAAAAGGAAAATCTGGAACAGAGTCACTGGAGTGGAGCGGTCAGCGAGAGAGAGAGTCACAGGATGTGGACGAGCTTCTAATGTGGGGGGTCCCACATCCTGGGTCCCCCTCTGTCAGTCTGCCACAATCAATCACTGCAATTAGAATAAACCAACCAGAAATTTGTGAGTACATTTCAGATCATTAAATTGTTAATAAGCTAAATCTATGAATATGAATTCTTGTTTCATTTTTTAAGCTGATCAACAGTCAAATGCAAAACAAGCTCAACAATGTAAAAAAAAGATATTTGTTATGTTGAACATCAAACCAAGCCGAGCCGAGTCCAATATTAAAACCAAGTCAAAGCCCAAATGTGATTTTGCTGCATACATAAATTAGGTCACTGACCAGGTGGTTGGTACATAATTCATAATTACAGTGCTGTGTAATTTTTCATGTGAACAGGCAGAGACTATTGTTCTGCTCACTATGCACCAAATCAGCTTTGATGTTCATCGTCTCAGAGCAGCTCACAGTCGTTTCACATCTTCAAACTGAAGTTGTTTCCAAAAAAAAAGGCAAATTACTAAATTATTAATTAAATATTTTATTGTCTGGCTGTTAGATATTTTTACTGTCAGGCCATGAGATCATTTTGTATTTTGTATGATTCACTTTTAGTATCTTCACGTTCCACCTGATATTAAGATTTCTGGTTAACAGCAAGATTTTTTCTTTATAATACATTTCACGGCTTCCATATTATTATAGGATTAAATCATAAAAATAAGCACATCTATGAATAGAAAACCTCATATCAATCGATCTCCTACATGAAATAAAAAGCATCCAATATGAATTATTACCAGATTAACATTGGTTCCTATGATCAAAATGAGCAAATAAAGCCACTCTTCTCCATGCTCGGTCTCTTCCTCCACATGGATCCACACAAACTTAACAAAACCTGATCTTCTTGCGCTTGATGTAGGAATTGACGTTTTCCTTGAGACCCTCTCACTAATCCGGCTGATTTGATAAGGAATCTCATTCCCGAAGCGAGGCAGCGCTCAGGGACCATCCGACAGATCTGACTCTACTTCATACCACCCCATCAATGCTATCTCCCAACGCTCAGGGCAACCAGACAGGAAACAGAAGGGGGGGGGCATAGCTTCGATAGCCGTGGCCACAGGAACCCATGGGCCCCTCAGGGACCCTCTCCAGGAAGGGCTCGGTGAGACCCGAGCCGATCGATTCCTATCGACAAAGGTGGTAATTACATTTCATTAGCTTTCAGCGCTAATCCACATGGCCCTGCTGGGGATATGAAGAGCAGACAAAGAGAATGAGGAAAAAGAAGCAGATGTGAAAAATAAAACAGCAAAGTTTCTGCAAACCTTGGTTGTTTAAAAATGATCGCGGAGTTAAAGTAAATATTTTAAGGATAGTTTTGGGGAATCTTCTAAAAAAAAAAAAAAAAAAAAAAAAAAAAAATTGAAAGCTTTGGTATAACCAGATGTTTATGTGAGATTTAGTTTTCTGAGCAAAAAACAGCTTCATCTAAATATTTCGATTCAATGCCTGAAAATTTTTTGAAAAAGCATCTTTAAGTAGTTCCTGTTGGGGAGAATTTTAAGATTTAGAAATCCTAATATTGATTTTTGCACTATCCATTCCAAAAGACAATCCAATAATGTATAATACATGGAGTATCTGTCCGTCCCCTCAGAAAGCTCATTCCAGGGGATCCCAAGGCGTTCCTAGTCCAGATGGGATGTATAATCCCTTGAGCAAGTTAAGGGTCTTCCTTGGAAAACCTCCAAACAGAGGTGCCTAGTAGGTGTCCAGATCAGATGTCTGAACCCACCTCGCTGCAGAGAAGCAGCAGCTCTACTTTGAGCTCCCCCCAAATGACAGAGCTCCTCACCCTTTTTCTAAGGCCGAGTCCAGCCACCCTCCAGAGGAAGCTCGTTCTGCCCACTTCTATCTAAGATATCTCATTTTTCAGTCATGATCCATATCTCATGACCTTAGGTGAGGGTCGGATGACAGCTGGTAAATCTAGAACTTTGCTTTTTGCTCAGCTCTTTATCACCACAACAGACCAGAACAGCATCCACATTACTGCAGACAAAGTCCCAATCCATCCGTCTATCTCCCACTCCATCCTACCGTCACTCATTAATAACACACCAAGATACTTGAACTGCCATACTTGAGGCAGAGACTGACCACCAACCCAGATGGGAAAGTCCACCTTTTTCTGATTGAAAACTATGGCCTCATCCCATCTGTTTCACACTCAGCAGTGAACCACTTCACTGTAAGCCGGAGGTTATGGTCTGAAGATGCCAACAGAACCACATCATCTGCGAAGCCCTAAAATCCAACGCACACTAGGAACACACCTGACTTTGTTCCCAGAATCTCTTGATTTGTGCGTGCTAGGATTGGACAGTCGTTAACGGCCACCCAGATACCCCATACTGCCGGAGGAACCCTCACAAAATACCTTGGAGGACACGGTTGTACACTTTCTCCAGATCCACAAAACACATGTAGACCAGAGAAGCACACTCCCAAGACCCACTCAGCAATTCCACAAGGGTAAAGATCTTGTCCACTGCGCAAGGACAAAAGTCACATTGTTCCTCCTAGAGCCAAGGTTTGACTATCATTTTGAGCTTTCTCGCCAACACCCCAGTAAAGTGTGATCCCTCGATAGTTAGAACACACACTCCAGTTAAAAATGGGGACCACCACCCCAATCTGCCGCTCCAACGGTGTTTTCCCGGTCCTCCATGTGACAGTGAAGAGGCGTGTCAACCACGACAATGACATCATATAATATACTAAAGCTGGACTGGATGTTTAATCTCCTCTTCCTAAATTTGATCCAGATGTTTTTGCTTCAACATTTTAAAGTGTTTTAACGTCATTATCTGGTTATCTTTCCATTGATCTGTCTGTGCATATCTGCCTCAGGCTGTTGGTTTAAAAACATAAAAAGTAAAGGTGATGAACTGCATAAAAACAGTCCCACTCAACCGTCTTTAACCTTGGGGCAAAGATTCAGCCAGCCATTCTCAACAAAAAGGACTTTCCTCCCCTGTCCTCCCTCCTCCTCCGTCTTATCCTTTCCTCTCCACTCCTTTCCCAACCCCCGAGGAACTTGTCAAAATGTTAATTTCCCTTAAATTACTTGCCATTACAGCAGAGATATGGGCATTCACGAAGACAAAGACGTATTTCACTAAAGGTGAAGTGGTGAAAGAGCTGCAAGTGATTTTTTTTTTTTTTTTTTTACCTGATCTGTCTTCATAGATGAAGTGTTTTCACTCGTTTATTCATGTTTTTAAAATATGGCATCATTTCATTAATTAGCATGAAGCTGGTTAATAAGTTCAAGAACATTAGTGAGGCTTTAATTAAAATGGCCAACCATTTATGTGGAGCTGTGGAAAATAAATGCATTCATCCAACCAATAAAGAATCTGTGATCTTAGAGTTGCTACTATCATGACAAATACTCGGGGTTGTGGCTTTTCTTTGGAGCACAATTTCAAAGCAATTAGAGCTGCTTTGTAGACGAACAATCAGTGACATTTTCTTCTGGTCAGGGTTGAACTACTCAACGCCTGCTGACAGGTGGATGTATTAGACTTTGAGGTGCACCTTGGACACTGAGAAAGACTCATTATCTTCAAGATTTAAAAGAAACATCCTGTGACAGGTGTGTACATCATACCCTGAAGTCCTGAAGTCTTTGTTTTAGGATTGAATGGTGTCAAAGCAACTTGATTCAGCTAAAGAAGCTGAAGATAAAGACCCCCTGATGCAAAAACAGCTACATTTATGACTTACAGTTCCGACACAGATATTTAGCAGAATTCATGTGAAAAAAATTAGGACACCCCATTAAATAATTTGTTCTTTATTAAGGAATGTTCACATACTCATGTCTAATCTCGTTTTTATTTATCCCTGGAAAAGAATGTCATTTAAAAGCATTTAAAGAAAAAAAGGTGAGGGTTGTGCTGTCAAGAAGACACCAACAAAAATTATGTTCCGAGTGAAACTTAGGACACCGCACCCCGTAACAGCGACTGTTCCCCTTCAGCTGAAGCAACTTCAGTGAGGTGGCTCTTGTCTCCATCTAAAATCGCAGATATCCATCTGAGGAGTGTTTGTCCTACTCCCACTTCCATTTTCAACCCGTTTCATGTTACCCCACAGGATCTTAACGAGATCAAGGCCTGGACTTTGACTAGGACCAGGAATGGTCTCACATTTTCCTCAAACTCCCTCTGATACACGGTAGAGTTCATGGTGGATTCTATGATGGTGAGCTGGACAGGTCCTGCAGCAGCAAATCTGTAAACAATGATACTTCCTTTATCCTTCTGTCCTCTGTTTTGGTGTCCAAAAACATAAGTTTCAGACTCCTCTGTCAAAAGGACACTGCTCCAGAAGTTATGGTTTTTGTCTATATTCTGTCTGGTAAATTTCAGTCTGACCTCCATGTTTTTCTTTTGCCTCACTTCCACTGAGTGGAACAGCACAGGTCAATGTGGTTCGGTACGCTATTTCATAGTCCAGCGTATTTAGATGGGATAAACCCAAACGGCTAACACTGCATCATATTAGTGAAACAACAGATGAACTGTAGTCCATTTTACAGAAACGACTATGCCAACTGCATCTCCCAGCATTCATTGCACTGGAAACATCAAAGATAAGAACTGACCCCCACCATAAAACCCAGAGCTGAACAGAAAGTCTTTGGAGTCAATTTCTGACAGAGATACACATGCCAATATCCTGTTGACACTGGACCCAACGGAGGCACAACAACTCTGTGCATGCTTTCTTCTGAGCTGCTGGTCAAGAAAGAGGACTTTTAAAGTTTTTCAAGTGTTAACTGGGGAAACTCTAGAGAAACTATTTCTGTACTCCGCTCTCTCACTACTCCACTGAGACGTGCAAAATCTCCCTGTTGTCTGTCTCAAGAAGCCTGCTGAAGCAACGTCTGCATCCTTTGACAGAAAAGTACCTTTTTGGTTTTTCAACCAATGGTACCATCGGTTCTGCCCAGAACCGATCAGCTTGGATACCAGCTCATCTGCAGGACCAGAATGAGTTTTTTTCTTTTATCGTTTTTGCTGTACCTCTGGACATCGTTTTGATCTGAGATCATTTTGTTCTCTGGGCTGAAATAGGTAGTTAAATAGGATGATTTAGTTGTCTTTTATATGCTTGCTTAATGTTTTGCTGATCATATGCTGTGACATGTTGAAGCGATCTCCATTTTATCCCCATTTTATCATTCTATATCTGTCCATTTATCTATATATTCCTTTTGTGCTTTCTATCAGTAGTTAGATTGCATGTCGGTACTTAGATAAAGAGGTTATTTACATGATAATTCAGCTGTAAAGTTGGACTGTTTTGTTAATAAATTCTCAGACTTAAGCAGAAATATGCGTGTCAGTGATCATTGCTCGTATTAAGAAGAGTTTCTTCTGCTGGTGGCTTTGAATTCATTCCTTCATGAGAGACTGACAAGTTTGACTTGTGATTCCAGAGATACTGTAATGGGTGCCAACTACAGAAACTTGAACTTTATAAATAATTTCATTAATAACACGTTATTATACTTAACAATTACATAAGCCAACCACTGATGCAAATTTTGATTCCCAACAGACGTGATAAACTAGTATGTCTAGTGCTTGTCACAAATATGCATATCATATCTGAAGATCTCAAGATGTCACCGACACTGACTGTATAAGACAAACAACCTTATTGAAAACTATGAAGTTCTTTTGACTAGACCAAAGACAGTTTAAAGGGATGTGGAAAAAAGCAACTCTTGTTGGTGAAAAAGTGAATCTTTGGGTTGCTACTTCTGATGACACCATCACTTTATCACTGTGACTGATGTTTATTCATGAGCTGTGGAGTGACACTCGTGGCTTTAAGAGACAATTACCTTCAATTAAAGGGTGCTTCACCCCCTTAGATAAAATAGCCCTCAATCCAGTGGACTGCTGATATTCATGGGGGTTAGAGATCAAAACCCTCTGCGAATAGTTAAACTCTGCGAATACTTGAGACTTCCTCTAAAAACACTTATTTATTAGCCCTATTTTAATAGTTCAAATACCAAATATACCTTAATTCGCATTAATATACGCAGTGGAAACCGTCTCATAACCACTGCAGAAGCTAACATCTAATTTTGGAGTCACATTACACAGACAAATCCACGAATACTGAAATATGCAGGGGTTCAACTGTGAACCTTCAATGCATTAACAGTAAAAGTAAAAATGTGTGCCACTACAGTGAAAATGATCAGAGAGCTTGCATGTCCACAATACTGCTGAAGGAAATGATCATGGTAACAGACAAGCAATCAGTGAATGTTCAAATCTGTAGGAGTTTGGTTTTTTAAAAGAAACTGAAATGCTATTCAAATTATTCCATTAATTTAGGTACACCTGATACACAACCTAGTATACAGACCCCTTCCTACCCGTTCAGGATTATCAGCTATGGCAAAACCACAAAGAAAAATGTAGCAACAGACTTAAAAATCCTCCTCATGTCAGGTTTTACAGCTTTTGTAAAGAAACAGAGTAAAAATTCAGCTGTTATGATGACTAGTCACAGTTGAGGAGATGAAAAGCAGAGGGTGCAGCATACAGTGCTGGGATGACTTCACACAGTTTCAGAGACAAACTGGGTCCTCTGCATGACTTACCTTGCTGACTGAACGTACGTCACTGCCAGCCTCTGTTGTTGACCCATATGTGTTTTTAAATTCTGTTTGTGTGCTTCACCTTTCCGCTCCGAAGCTGCATCTGATACGATATGCATCTTGTACAGGAATCCCAGGTGGGAGGTGGCTGCTGGAGCATTTGGTGAGGAGTGGGAGGGTGACTGGGCGCCGATGGTTGTTGCGGCAGATCCGGCGTGGGCGGTGGCTAGCACGTCGAAACGGGGAGCGTGCCGTCCAATCATTTTCAAGAGACAGGCGTGTGGGAGAATAATTACAAGTATTCCTGTTAGAGGCGTCACGTTCCCATTGATGCACTGGGGTGAAACCAGGAGTGATGTAAGGAGGTGAGTGGGCGAGATGGGAAGACAGCAGAGACATATAAGGGTTGCATTACTGAGAGCTATTAATTAGGCCTATTTTATTCCTTTTATGCTCTCTCACAATTAGTTTAATGTTGGCTGCTTTATGCATTTTAAGAAAAACGCAGATTTTTGTTTACTTCTCAGTTTAGGCGTAGCAAGTAAAAAAAAGATCAAATTCTTCTATTTAGGTGACTTCTTTGACATAATGAGGAATGAAGCAAACTACAGGAGCTAGACAGTACTTACAACCTAGAAAGGTTGTTTAGAAGGTTTTTTGTTGTGTTGCAACAAAATCTGCTGGTTATAGCTTAGGGAAGTACTGATATAGCAACACTAAGCGAACAGTGTCACTCTCCCACACAGATTTACCACCAAGCTCCGTGCTACTACTCATCAAGATTGAGACTGCTCAGTTAGTTGACAAGACAGCTTTCCATTTCTGGTTGGAGTTTGTCGAAGAGACCACGCATCATCATCTGCATCAGTTATGTGTAGGGTTGCCAGATTTGCACAGAAACTTGCCTGAACCCAGCTTGCTGCTGCTCCTAATGGGGCTTAAACCACAACTTGCCAAATGGAGCAATGGTGGTGTGAAAAAAGGATGGTGTGATTGGGTCGTGTCATTTTGCCCCATTGCCATTTTTTCCCATTAAGAGTTTGGTTGTTTCATTCCTGACCTGTTCAGGTATAAAACTGAACCGTGCACCAGAGAATATTTTGAGCCAACCTGCCATTAGTTCCTACCTGCCAGAAAGATTTTTCATATTCTCTCCGACAGCCAATGATTTTAAGGGTTTTCTATTATCTAGTAATTGTCAACTGTAAGGAAATGTGGGTTTTTTGACTTTGGTTGCATCAGAGGTCGCTTCATTTTTGCACAAAATTAATAAATATTGCATTCCCTTGCAATAAATTTACAAATACATCCTGGTCTATTTTGTATACAGTCACAGTGATAACAAATGTCAATTTAAAACTGTACATATATACACCTTTAAAGATCCTCAGTGAAAACATATTTATACATCCTTAACTCTTTGGTGCAGAAAACTGGTTGGAAATCGATCTATTAACTGAGTGTTCATGTTTTATTGTGTAATATTCGCAGGAGATAGGACTGCACAATCAAAACTGTCATATGACTTTATTACCCTGTGAAAATAACTTAAAAATAGTCCAAATAGTTTGGCTGTATTCTTTCTTTCTTTCCTTTCATCTTACAGAAAGTTTCTGTTTATGTCTTAGAAGGGATGGAAAGCTCATGTTTGACCTGTTTTGCTTTTGCATTTTGCACATAAGTTTCTGGTCCATTTGTATCCTTAAGAATAAAATATAAATCTTCAGCTATCTCACAAACGATATATTAACACAAATGTAGAAGTCTTACAAAAACCTTATATTGCAGCAGAAAGACTTTCAGTATTTAAGATGCTGCATGAACTGACTAGTGCATTATTGCGAGAGAATGCAAAACCTATTGTGAGGGAACAAAACTATTGCGTGGGAATGCAATACTTTTGCGAGGGAATGCAATACTTTTGCGAGGTCATGGAAAAGAAAAAAAAATTCCCCCATATCCCCTAGGGGGCTCCGTAAAACAGGCTTCTATGATGATACACAAAGACCTTCAGCTGACAGAATGCTCTTTCGATTAGGGTCAAGCAAATTATTGTCAAACACTAAACCATTTTTCCAAGAGATGCAATTAAAAGCAGAAGTAGTGATTGTTTTTTGATTGATTAGTTCTCCCACATGTGGTCAAAAACAGCAAACTGGAGAGGGCAAGAGATGATCACGAAACTCTACTAGTTTAAAAAGCTTACCAATAAAACATTTTTTCCATAGTTGTAGCAAGTGACAGTGGTCCACATTGATAAATATTTTTGTTGTTGGTGTTGTCTTTATCCCTTATTCTAATTGGGTTAGCAGTGTTTCTTTGCTCTACCCAGGATCAGTTGTAGTTCATGAATCACGGTCACTGCAACTAAGTGTTGCTGCAATAAATTTTAGATTCAAATAGCTAAATACATTAGATTGCTGCATTTATGTGGGCTAGAATTAAAAAGCCAAGACAGAAATTATACAGCCCAGTGATGACGTTGACCCTAGTGAGGAGATCTGACCAGAGAATAATGAGCCCTGGTGTTTGATGAGCACTGTGCTAACGAGCATGTGCAGAGAGCATTAAAACTTTGGCTGAAGATGCAGAAAACTGATCTGAACAAACATCAACAATACTTTCTCTGCAAACTGATTCAAACATGGAGCCCCGAGCCACATCTCAAGCACCATGCTAAAATTCCACTCCAGCCTTATCAACAGGTAGCCATCTAATCAGCAGCCAGTTCAATTTAGCTCATTGGACCTCTGGCCAGTCATTGCTGAAAACAGCTTTGCACCGAGCCGCAAAATAGTCCCCAACCGCCACACTGCAATGACCCCTGAAAGAAACCAACCAGCGCTTCAATCAGTGTAGATTTGTGTGACAACACCAAGAGGGAGTGATAGCTCATTCTTGGACTGCTTCTCTGGTAATATATACTCCCTAAAAAACCTCCACAGATAGCTGTGGCTCACCTTGTGCTCCTTGAATCTGGGCAATATCACAGCTAAATGGCGAGGGGGGAGTGGGGGATGATCGGAGTAAGGGGGGGTGGGGATGGAGGGGTTTGAGGACATCTAAGACGAATTAGAGAGACATGATGAATGATGCAATATTTTCATGCCAGAGGGAAACTATTGCACTTCAAATTAAGGGGGGGGTGACAGAGAGGGAAGGAGGCTGGAGGAAAAATGGAGTAAATCCTCAGGAATAAAGGGCTAATGAGAGGAGAAGAGCATCTTAACTGCTGCGAGGAGAAACAAAAGGAGGCTAATATTCAGTTTGTCACAAAATCTGTCCTAGTAATATTGGCCCTCTTCTGAAAACATGATCAATACCCTCTGACTTAAAATTAAATTTTACCTGTGCAGCATTGGGAGGAACAGATGTAAGACAGTTGGCGGTCCAGAACTTTTCAATGGGTTACAAAGCAGAAGTGATTCTGGGAATGTTGGTGGAAATGTACTGAGAAATCAGAAGGTGACTGGAACCAGCAGATTTTGAAACGGACCAGGTCTGATTGCTGAACTTCCGCTCAGAAACTCCAGGGTTTTACTAAGCACTGCCAGATTAAGTTAGCCACATCCAGTATCAGTGAGGTCCAAAGGAGCTTCTAGAAAGAAAGGAATCCTCTATAGAGGCTTGTCTGCTGTTCATCCAGCCTGCTGCTATTAAACTGGGAATTCAGGAGCTCGTGAGCAAGGAAGTTAGACTTCAGAAGCTAACAGCTGTCACGGCATAGCTGCTCTGCTTCATCCTTTCAAAGAGAACATTCTGTCCGCCATGGAATGTGTTTGTTCAGGAAATTGCTGAAGTCAAGCGTATTGTCCTAACCATGCTAACTGTTGATATGAGATGCCAAAGACATAATAATCTAGTCTTTGATTTGAAATGTTAGTGAGATCCTGTTGAGTTGCAGAGCTGTGCAACGCCAACTGTTCTCGCTCTCTCACTTTCTCTCTCTCATTCATAGTGTGACCTCTAGTCCTAACGTAAATAACCAATGATCACTCCCAGAAAACCTTCCTCAGGCTCCTGTGTAGCTCCTGCTAATTTGTAATTAAAAATTGAATTAATGATTTATCATCAAACAGATAACAGAAAATCTAAGCTCATTCTTTTCAAAGGTCGTACCCACTTCATATTTTTCCATGATGTTGTTGAAAAATAAATTTCAATATCTTATCTTATGCTGCATATATTACTACTGGAAAAAAATTAATTAGGGAGCTTCAATATGTCCCTTAAACTGAAGGACTTTACTATATCAGCAAATGGTCATTGTGCAGAAACAGTTCTGTAACCTAAGACTTTTTTGGAAAATCTTTTGTTTCATTGACTATCACCATTTTATTGTTAGGATATTTCAATCTACGTGTGTATATGTATTTATTTATTTATTTATTTATTTTTCGGGATGGATGATATATCAGCATTAACATTGCTATCAGTCCGATAAATAAAACTGGGCTGATATTAACGACCGATGTTTATCTCCATCTTGTTGCCGTTTGTGTTTCAGGTGGGGGAGGGCAGGGGGGTTGGTCATGTGGTATTTGTTTGGTCATGTGACAATGATGCAGCACAGGAGTGTGGGATGCTTAACTGAAGCAGAGAAGCATTATCAATAGTGTTGGGAAATATATCAGTAAATACTGATCATTGGCCATAACAGCAACATTAAGATCAGACATAAATATCTGCTGAAATTTTCATCTCTGTGCACCCCATTTTTTATTTGAAAAGTTTAGCAAAAATGTGACGAAGCTCTAACTATTGAAATTCAAATTCTTGTATTCAGGTTGAGTAGAAACACCAAAATTATAGACAGCTTAAAGTTGATAGAAAAGCAGGTAAACAAGAAAAAAAAAAAATCCAACAATTTTGATGTCATGTTTACTTTCATATTCAGCGGCGCATAACACTGGACTCATGTTGCTCCAATTTAATTACATGACAGTAACCTGCTGGCTATATTTGAAAGAACCAAAGTTATTTCTGTGATTTCTCCCTGAAGATTCAGCTTTTTTTATGTGTGTCTGTTGTTCCAGAGTGATAAATTAAAGATTTAGATATATTGCCAACTTCAGTCTTGTAGTCTTTCACTTTTGTAAAGTATCATATTTTGAGTGACCTCAGCTCTAGCTTTAAAAACACAAATTTTTGAGAACATTCTAAGAAAGTAAGAACAACTGGAAGCTAACCAGTAAATTCTGATAAAACACAACACTTCCAGTCAATTCATAACACAACCCAGTGCCTAAAGTTACACGGTGAGTTTCAGGAAAGTAACCAGTAAGCCCATGAACAGGTCCAAAATATAGCTGGTATGTCTTAGGACCAGGTTACCTGTCAAACTCTGGAAAAGTACCACATTATACATTAATAAAGCCAAATTCCAGATATTACCTGGCAAGTTCCAAGAAAGTAAACAGTTAAATCCATAAAAATACTCATTAAGTTCAGGGAAAGAGCTGGTGAAGTACTGATTAAGTTCAGGAAATCAAACAGTTGCCGGTTGTGAAACCAGTAACAAACACTACATTTATCAAGTGCCATCATTAAAAACATCAATACACATCAAATATGTTGGGCAATGTTTCAGTTATTTTGGGTCAAAAGCAGCTCTTAACAGGTGAGTTTTTAGCCTTGATTTCAAGGAATTCAGGGTTTCGGGTATTTTGCAGTTTTCTGGAAGTTTGTTCCAGATTTGTGGAGCATAGAAGCTGAATACTGCTTCTCTAGGTTTGGTTCTGGGGATCCATTATAAAGGAATAAAAGCACATGTATATGAACAGAGTGGTAAGTAGGGTCGGGCGATTGGATGAATTTATCCACCGTCGACGATAGGCCGAGCCATTCGCCAGTTGTTTTTTTTTTAAGAGCGATTTTTCTTTCTTTGCTGTCCTTTTCGTATTTAACCGTATTTCATATTTCTGTTGGTGAAAAGCTTTTCCAGAGCTTCTTGATAGAAGAAGACTGCCGGTCACTGACTGGCTGAAATGTGGAGTCACTGGCTGTGTCACAAGAGCGGCTTACAAGAATCGCCACTTGTAAAAACTCACAAACAGCGGCTGAGGGTATTTGGAGCTTTTAAGAAAAACGACATGGTCTAACGAGGAGGTGCTAGTTGCGTTGTGTTTTTATCACATACAGATCACGTCATGATACTTTTTGGACTCTAGGGAACGCCCTGCTAGGATGACCCCACCCACATAGAGCTGGTAAACAATTGTACTGGAAAACCAATCAAACCATTTAGAGTCGATTGGAGCTCAGATGAGTAGGTACCAGTGGAAAAGGGCCATTAGAATCAGAGAAGCCGATTCTCATCTCCTGCTCTAATGGGCAATGAAGATCATGGCCTTAAGATGCCAACAGAACCACATCTGCAAAAACCAAAGACCCTGAGGTTCCTACACTAGACACTTCTTCTGATGACTATTCCTGGAGCTCCTCTTCATGTACACCAGGAAGCATCCCTGATGGAGTCCAGCACTGGAAACAAGCTTGACTTTCTTGGAACACATCAACTTCTGTTGGAAACTTTTGTTATATGACGAAGTACAAAAATTGCTTCACTGGTAGGAGAGAGTGAAAAGACATGTTGCCTTTACAGCTTTATACGGAGGAAGACTTCAGAGTGAAAACCTGACAAACCAGTGAGGAAGAAACAGAGAAAAAGACACATCCAACAGATGGAGATGAAATGTAGATGAAGGAAAGGTCGAACGAGGATAAGACAGTCAGACACAAACATGAATGCTGAGGTTGAAGCCCTCCATGAGATGAGCTGTGCTGTGTAATATCCAAGCTTCCGGACCACTGATCAGCCAATCCAGAACTCCAATCAGACTGACAGCCAGAAGCCCATCTCTTCCTCGCTCCAATTCACTGGTTTGATCACACACACATATACACACATACCTATATGCACCATACTCGGTTGGAGACATGGACTCAGACTTTCCCTTTCTCCTGTACAACTGACACAAATAACCTACAAATCCAGTCGTATTGTTTACACACACTTGCATCTGTCAGAAATGTTGGGTTGTAATACTGAAATACTTTCCAGTGAGTATGAGACTCCAACAAGATGAGCTATCTGCAAAATAGGATGGCAAAACATCTACAGTACTAAGGAACAGTATAATGAAGATGTTAATTTTATTTTAATTGACAGTTTTATTGTTCCTTTGATCAATATAAAGACTGAGTGGAACATCTCAGAGGGGAAAGTGAAAGGAAGAAGCACTCTGCAGTGGCACACTTTCTAAATTACAACTGAATTACAACAGTTACTGAGGTACAAGACATTCTGGAATATAGCAAATACGCACTAACAAGGCATAACATAATTACCACAGGTGAATGGAATATTACTGATATTTTCTTCAATGTACCTGCTGATAGGTAAAATATACAGTTAAGCCTAAAATTATTCATATCTCTGGTAGATTTGGGTGTAAAGCAGTCTTATTTAATAAATGTGTTTCTGCTCACTGGAAGTAACTGTTTTGAGTGCTGACTTGAATCTGAGGGAGAATCTGAGAAGGGAGTTAAAGATTAGGGTGATGGTAAGGAGACTTTCAAACCTCAAACACTTTGGATCTCATCATCAAAGATAAATCATCAAAATGCCAGAGAAAACATGCAAAAAGCTGTTCAGCTGTTAGGAGGCTTTGATTACTGTGATGCCAAGATTTTCCCATTGATTACTGAGAAGGGTACTTTTTTTCACTATTTTTTGAAAGAGGTCTGTCTCATTTTCTTATAAACTTCTTTAAATGACCATTTGAAATGTATGTGGGTTTAACTGTATTAGAGAGCAAGAGAACATTTTGTCTTTAAGGTTGATGTTTGAAGCAAGAACGATGGGCGGGTCTGAAAAGAGTCTAACTGTTATTGCTAGATAACCGAGTCAAAGCATTTCCAAAAACTACAGCCACATGTGTTGTCCTCTGTCTGCTGTGTTCAGGAGGAACGAGGAAACATCAGTGAACCAACAAAGCTCAACGATACACATCTGAAGCAAAGGCTGGCCGACCAATCAGAACTGGCTATGACAGAATGTGGCCTGGTCTGATGACGTTTTATTTTAAATCACATGGATGGCCAGGTGACTCACCTGAGAACCACTTAGAAACAGGATGCACTATGGCAATTAGGCAACTTTGTAGAGGCAGTATGGTGCTTTGGGCCATGTTTAGCAGAGAAACTTTGGATACTTTGACATGTACCACCTACGTAAACATTGTTGAAGACCATCCATGGAAACACAATGATTAATACAACAACATAGAAATTATTAGATGTAAAGAAGTAAACAGATCAGGTCTGGACTTTGACTAGGCCATTCGAACCCATGAATCTGCTTCCCATAATATCTCTGGCTTGATGTTCAGTATGGCTGTCCTGCTGCAAGGTGAACCTCCACCCCAGTCTCAGTTTTTTAATATTTTTTTTTTTTTTACCATTGAGCTTCTTAGCTGTTGCTCCTGAGAAGAAGAATCCCTTTATTTGTCCCCCAAGGGGGGAAATTCATTCCAGTACAACCCATCCAACAAAAACAAAACAGACAACAAAAACCTGTGAGGACAAGTGTCTGCAGCCGTCACGAGAGGCGTCGCCCTTTCATTAGCTGAAGAAAAAAAAAGATGCATTTAGTTCTCAATTTTTAATATTAGAGTATCAAATTAAAAGGGGGTAAGTTGAAAAGCCAAGCATTTTTTTTTTTATTTAATTTTTAAAAAATGTTGAAAAATGTCCCATTTTTGTTCCACGTTAGCTTGATGCTCTATTTTGATGACCTGTAAAGTCAAATTCCAATAGCATGCTTTGAAGTTAGTGAAAGTTAGTTTGTAAATGCATTTGAAAGGTACGCTACACTTTGTGAAATTACATCCTTATGCTTAATTAACCCATTAATTTTGTGTGTTTGCAAGGAGTGTCCCGATAACAGTTTTTTCGAGACCGAGTATGAGTACTTCAGTTCAGGTACTCGCCGATACAGAGTACCGATACCAAGTAATTTACAAGATCAGGGTGGCTCTTCTTTTTAAGCCTACAGTCCTTTTGACTGTTTTAACAAATCATAAATAGAACATGACATACAGATTGTTTAGTCTTCAAATGCTTTATCAAATTATTCATTTAGAGACCAATTTTGTGCTGGAGTTTAAAGCCATAGCCCAAGCCAAAATTCCAACCAGGGCAAAATTATTTGTTTGATGGCTGCATCTTCTGTGGCGCAGTTAAAAAGCAATATATACACAGTGAAAACCAAAAAAGAATGTGCAATAAACTTGTGTTAATCTACTTATGGTCTAAACAGAGGAGGAGGCATCTTAACCTGTTGAGGAAGGAAAGAAAGAAAGGTGCAGATGATCATGAGACTGTAAGAAGTGCTGCACTGCAATAAATGCCACCCTGCTCCGCTCCCATTAATCACACATCCCAGATGACAAAGGCTCAAAACGGGAGAAGTTGCACTGCTTACTCTAATGGTGGTCTAAAAGCAAAAACAGTAAAAGCTTAATTAAAATAATGTCCACCCCCTCCTCTTGACAGCAAGCACACAGGGAAGTCTGCTTTTTTATCCTCTGTGTTTACCCTGAAATATATCCAAACCAGGGCTCGAGTTAACCAAATATTTATTTTTAATTATTTTTTATTCAGTAATTATAATTATTTTTTGAAAACAGTGACGGAACAATCTGATGGCAATCCCTCATTTTGACAGATTACACACACCTGACCAGACAGTTTCAACTTTACACACAGAGAACATCGCAGAGGTCAATAAACCAATCAATATAAGAAAACTTCCCATCAGAGAATCACCTCTGATCTGGACGCTATCTGAGAGCTGATGGCGGCGCGTTGAGGAGTTATGGACAAGAGGCTTCGGAGCGCGCCTAGCGGGATTATTCTCCCGCTGAGGGGAGAGTTTGCGGGATCAGGTAACGTTCAGAGAGTCTTGCTGACTTCTGATCACTTCAACTGGTGAAATGTTCCCTTTAAAAATGTCGTCACTGCAGAGAAAATGTTTAATGTATTCATCTTGATGATGACACAATGTGGATTATCTGTTCAGCTTGGTGACTATTAAACAGAATGAAAATGACAAATGCAATTAAATGTCATTTTTATCATTTTTAAAAACTGATGGGTAAAAATAGATGGCAGGCTTTTTTTTGACACAGTCAAAATGACGACAACAGCAAAAGTCTAACGCAACCTCTGCTCCTAACGACAGACATTTCTGCCCCCTACATCCATCTATCCTCCCTTCATCTGGTTTTTTTTTCTTCTTTTTTTGAGGATCAGCAAATAACTTATTGGTGTATTACCATCACCACCCAGTATAAAGTGTGGTTTAGGTATTGAGCTGCACCGGAGAGCAGGAGGAAAATCCAGCGGAAACGTGGAATGAGTTTAGAGTATCGGCTTGCTTTAACGAGTACGAGGACTTGATGCTGGTATCGGGCCGATACTGATATCAGCATCGGTTTCAGGACACCACTAATGTTTGTGGTTTAGAGACACTTCTAACCACTGAGAATTAAATATGAAACAAGACATATTCAGTTCATTAGTTAAAGTGATTCATTTACAAATGAGCTTTTACAGTATGGGCACTACGGTAAAACTGGTGCATTTTTTAGCAATAAAATCCTCATAATGATTCAATCACTATTTATGCTGATATAAAAAGAAGCCCTGAAAGAGCTTTAAAGGCCCAAACACATGTGAAAGCTTGTGTCAAGTACAACTGGCATTTAATAAGTACTTGAGACTTGAAGTACACTCAGTCCGAGTCGGTTTTGCCAAATACAAAAAAAACGTATTTTAATTTCAAAGGTAAATAACATTTACACTCAGTTGAAGTGCAATCCTGCTTTATAACAGCTCCTTTATAAAACTAAATGAATGGAAGAAAATAGAACAAAAGCAGTGAACAAAGTGCGCCTAATGGACAAAACCAAGCTCAACATCACGTTCTAATCCATCATCATCATCGCTACCTGTTTTACTGCTAACTTTCATATAATCCACCTAAATCTCTACTAAAGGAAGTAAACGATGTTTGAGTCCCAGAATCTATGCTTGTCTCTATTTTTCAACCAGAAAGCTGGAGGCCATTACCTCCAAAATGCTCCCTGAAGATCAACTTCATCAGGTTCTTCAGCTCATACTTTCAGTAATCACAGTTTGGATGTCAGCAAACCAAAATCTTGTTTACATGTTGAAAAGGAGAAACCCTGAGGAGAAATCAGTCAAGCTCAAACCCACTGCTCGTGAGCACATGGAGTGACCTGAACGCTGCTATGGGCGGCAGGTTTTCCCCCTCGTTTCTCACGGTGATTGTTGTCCTCTCGGATATTTTCTTCTTATTATGGTGTAACAGTCAGGTCAGTATTTGTTTTTCCTCAGTGAACACCTCATTTGCGATGTAGGAATAAAAAGACTAGATTGAAGGCCGTTTTTTAATGCGACAGGGAAATGGGAATAAAATGTAAACATGCCAAACGCCTGTTTTCCCCTGGGAAATCAGCCCTCGTAAAGACGGGATGTCAGAACACATTCACACAGAGTGCTTCCTTCCCTCTGGTTTAGCTGCTTTAAGACACACGGCGTGATGACAAGAGGAACAAAGGGAAATGTATTGGAGGTATGGACAGCTGTACAATCCAACAAGTAAGGAAATGTTTCCAGCCTAAATGTGACTATTAACAGGACAGAGCAGCAACTTTCATTCATCAATAGTATCAAGATTTTATTTCCATTACTGCAGCTTGCAGTAAACTCACCTAACCACAGACAGACTGAACCAGCGGAGGTCTTCAGGGTGGCGTCTCATTATTTGGGACAGAACATGAGTTCAGTTGCAAGGTTCTGCTATCATTTTTGTGGTGACAGCGTATCTAGGTTAAGTACCCCAATGGGGTCCTGCTACTGCTGGCTGCAGCAAAAAGGATACCAGTAAGCAGCTTTCTAGAAGAAAAAAAAAAAAAAAAAAAAAACTACAAGCATAGGCTCCTTGCACGTAGAGATGCAACCTAGAGAGCACCCTAGTGCAGATGTGAGATCTGTCAGTGTTATCACTGAATGGTAGAAGGAGGTACCAAGAGTGCTGTAGGGTCATTCCTGTTTTCACAGTTTCCAAATTTGTTGCAACCCAGTGACGTTACAGTGGCCCTCGAGATCCTGGACTTCGTGAAACAGTTTTAATTTAGTGTGAAGGGGCCAAACGTGATCCTAGCAACTCTTTTACAAGAGTTATTATGCCATTAATATCTTCTTAAGAGTTCTGAGTGTAAAACAAACAAACAAAAAAAACATTTTTTTTTTTTACCTGCGGAAGTTGGACTAAGAGTGGCTTCATGTCGCTACATGAAACATCCTTGTGTCGGGAGTGAAGAGCTGCTGTTAACCACAAAATGTTCCAGAACTTCTGCTTAATCATGGAGGAAAGAGTTTTTGATGTTTCCCTGAGTGCACGTTGTCTGTTGTGTGCGTACCATGCAGTCAGGTTGTTACATCCATGTGCGCCGACCTTTATTGAGCCATTTTTCTACTTAGCCGTTCTAGTAGTAAGTTGTTCAGTGACAGTTTATTAAGTCACCTTGTCTAAGCATAACTTTATTTAGCTTAACAACTTTTTTTGTTATCTTTAAATGATCCTATATCTTATCTTACACTTTGAACTTTATGGAGGCTTAGTAAAACCCAGTTTTAATGAAACTACTTCAGTTTTCTTTCTGCCTTTGCTGGTCGGTTCACACAGTTTTGGTTAAATGTTGCCTTGAATGCTCCATAAATCTCCAACAGTGCCTCCCAAAGCCTCTTCTAGACCTCCACAGGTGCGTCTCAGGCCTTCATTTATTGGTAAAACCAGACAAGTCAAATTTAGACTCATTAATCCAAAGAGTCGATCTCCTCTTCACTGTTTTTCCACCCGTAACACCTCCCAGTCTACATTATTGTGTCTTCAGCCTCACACTGAAGAGAGTTTAACCATAAAGTCTTGTGCACACAGTCTCTTCCCATCAGCCGATTTTCAGACATGTCTGCTATTTGAACTCTGGGCAGCATTGATGCTGGCGCTGCTATGATGTGCTGTTAATTGGCAATTCTTGGGCTGGGAACTCTAATGAACTTATCCTCTGCAGTTGAGTGAACTCTTGGTCAATTTGTACTAATGAAAGTGAGCTTTAATCAGGGGGTTTGATGGATTTTAAAAGATGAGCAAGAATTAACTTTCCAAGTTTTCTAAACAGATTGATTAGTTGAAGCAATAACAATCTGTTGTTTCTTTCCAACAGTAAAACTATAATCCAGGAACTAATTTTGAACTCAAAGATCCTGCTTCTACTAATCATCCAAGATGTTTTGTAAAATATGCAGCAAGTTCTATAGATTGTGTTTTAAGCATAACCATTGTAGTTAAACTTTTACCAATAGTTTAAATTTGTAATATATCAAGTATGAGTTGTTTTTTTGTGACACATTCTTGGCCAGACTGAAGTCAGTGAATGCTACCTTGTGTCAAATCCAACTCATCACTGCAGAAATGATCATCATTAGGTTTTGAATCTTTGCTACAGACAGATATTATGCATGGTTGTTAGTTTTTTCCGAATGCTACTGCTGAATTAACTTTGCTTTTGAGGTTTCTGTACTTTCTGCCAGATGGCAAGAGGTCATGCATCAAAAGAAGGATGTCACCAGTAAGATAAAATGTTTGGTGCATGTAGAATTACTAAGTTTTGGAATCTTTTATAAAGGTTTAGCGTGGCAGAGCAGGGTAAAGTAATATAAAAAAGGAAAATACAACAGCTATACCTTTGTAAGACCATCACAACTAGGCCCATCTAAGAATATCTAAAGAAAAAAGATGACATTATTAATATTGATAGGCACATTAGATTACATTTTGAAATGCTTTTGTCTGTCAAAAATCTTTATAGTTTGTTTCAGATTATTCGTGCAAATTCTTCCCATAAAAATGTGAAACTAAAATCAATATAAATATCCAATTTAAAGGGCTAATAGCCATCACATTTCCAAACGTTTTCCTGTTACTTGTCTTTGATGAGTAAATGATGCTTCCTGGCATCACGCCATTCAGTGTGTTCCCATCATATAAAACTATTATTATAGAGGTTTGCATCTACTTTTGCAAAGGTTTGCAGTTTTCATTGTTTTCTAGCATCCAGTTGAAGTCAGGAAAACTACACCGGCACCACTGCTGGGACGCACTTTAAAACTGCCAGACAGTCAATGGCACCCCCAGAAAATCTTCATAGGGGTGGCCAGACTGGGCCACTAAAAATTTTAGGGGGGCACAGCTAAAAAATTAATTTTATTTATGTATTTTATTAATTTATATTTATTACGGCCAGCATTTTTCAAGAGGAGGCCATGGTTTTCATAATTTCAGCACTGGATTGATAGAGAAGCAATTTAATTTCTGTTTTCGTCAGGATTCTGATTGGCTGACAGTCTTATTTTGGTGGCTATGGTCATGTTCCATTGGCTCTAATGACTCCAGTGAAATGTCACTTTCTGATTATGAACAATGCGATGGTGAGAACTGGCCACGGACACACAACCAGCAGGAAACATAGAATTACAGCTGTATATATACTAGGACTCTGGAAAGGGGCAAAATTCATTAATATTTCCAAAATCAAAGCTTAAGACAGATGCATTTTGATGTTTTGATTTTGTTTTTTACAGCGTTAATTCTCTGCATTTCACGCATAACATACAGAGAAGCTGGTTGCCTACAGGAATCCGTATGATATGCTTGACTATCAAATCAAGACTGCACCCAGCACCAAAGTAGACAGGCCACATTTATGTCATAGCAATCTGTGTTTGTATGATATTCAATCATTTGAAATATTTGAGATTTGAGAATGGGTACATGAGTGGATGAGTGTGGGTTGGTGTTGCCGTGTGAGTGTATGAGTAGGAGTACATGTGTTTGTGTTGAGTGGGTGTCTATGCACAAATTTTTTCACCTGGAGCTGCAATGTTGTTAGAAAAACGGTAGAAAGCTTGGAACACTCAGCAGAGGGAAGAGTTTTAAAAACGAGCTCTCTCCATTGCTGTACCCGCCCCTCGTCCAATGAACCAATCAACGGCCAGGCCAAGTCGAATGGAACTGCAGCTCTTGGGGTTCTAGAGGGTGGGGTGGAACCGGGCCATAAGGGCTAATGCAAAGATGGCCAACCTGGGTTTGAACCCAGGCCGGCCCGGGCCCCGCAGTGCAAAAAGGCCGTGAGTGTCCCTGCTGGACCTGTTATCTGGTCTCAGAGAAGCAGAAGTGGATGGATGAATGGATGACTTTTGTACATGACAAATGTACAGAGTGCGCCACACTGGCCTGTTTGAGGTCTTGTCTGAAATTTCTCTACAAAAACATTTGGAATTTTGTTATGTTCTACTTTATCTCTGCAAAAGCCGATAAATGACTCCAGTGTGTAAACTGTTAATGTTTACATACTGAACCATTACCAAACAGAAGCCTACAGATTCATTTGCATCATTCTCCAAGGGCTACTCATCCTGAAAGTGATTTTTTTAAGACAAACCTGAATCTTTCACTTTTCAAAACAGATGCAAGATCTGCAAATAATTTTTCACAGCACTGTATATTCAGTTGATTGCAAAATAAGAGTTAGTCATTCCTGTTCTAATACACTGCAGGCTTATTTTGAGGAGAAACAAGGGTGTTTAAATATAAAAGTTTAAGGACGGTGTCAGGATGTCAGAGAGAGGACACCAGTCATATAATAAGAAGTAAAACCACTGCTTAAAATCTGGTTCTCATGATGGAGTTTGCTCTAATTGTCTCTTTCAGCTCAGCAGGTGAGTTTTTGATTACAGAGAGAGAAACATATTGGAAAATTATTTACTCAGATGGTTAAGTGACACAGCATGAGAGTAACTAACCACAGGTGTATGACAAAACTCGAACAGATCTCAGCAGACGATGACAGAAATTTTGCTTTTTGTTTATATATATATATATATATATATAAAAAATTCCCTTCTCACCCTCCACGGGTGGTCTTTCTCAACCTCTGAGCTCGGGTCCTCTACCAGAGGCCTGGGAGCTTGAGGGTTCTGCGTAGTATCTTGGCTGTGCCGAGAACTGCGCATTTCTGGACTGAGATGTCTGATGTTGTTCCTGGGATCTGTTTTAGCCACTGCTCCAGTTTGGGGGTGACTGCCCCGAGGGCCCCGATGACCACAGGCACCACTGTGGTCTTCACCTTCCAGGCCTTCTCCAGTTCCTCTCTGAGGCCCTGGTATTTCTCCAGTTTCTCGTGTTCCTTTTTCCTGATGTTGCAATCGCTTGGTATTGCTACATCCACCACAACGGCTTTCCTCTGTTGTTTATCCACCACCACGATGTCCGGTTGGTTCGCCATTACCATTTTGTCTGTCTGGATCTGGAAGTCCCACAGGATCTTAGCTCGGTCATTCTCCACCACCTTTGGGGGTGTGCCCCACTTTGATCTCGGGGCTTCCAGTCCATATCCTGCACAGATGTTTCTGTACACTATGCCCGCCACTTGGTTATGACGTTCCATGTACGCTTTCCCTGCCAGCATCTTGCACCCTGCTGTTATGTGTTGGACTGTCTCAGGGGCCTCCTTGCACAATCTACACCTTGGATCTTGTCTGGTGTGGTAGATCTGAGCCTCTATTGCTCTGGTGTTTAGGGCCTGTTCCTGTGCAGCCAGGATGAGTGCCTCTGTGCTGTCCTTGAGTCCAGCTTTTTCCAGCCATTGGTAGGATTTCCTGATATCAGCCACTTCAGTTATTTGTCGGTGGTACATCCCATGTAGGGGCTTATCCTCCCATGATGGTTCCTCCAGCACCTCATCCTCTGGTCCCCATTGTTTGAGACATTCGCTGAGCACATCGTCGGTTGAGGCTTTGACCTTGATGTATTTATGGATCTTGGATGTTTCGTCCTGGACAGTGGCTCGCACACTCGCTAGTCCTCTGCCTCCGTCCTTACGGCTCGCGTATAGTCTCAGGATGCTGGATTTAGGGTGGAACCCTCCATGCATGGTTAGTAGTTTCCGAGTTTTAACATCCATGGTCTTTATCTCTTCTTTTGGCCAGCTTATTATTCCTGCAGGGTATCTGATTACTGGCAAGGCATAGCTGTTTATCGCACGGATCTTGTTCTTGCCGTTGAGCTGGCTTCTCAGGACTTGCCTTACTCGTTGGAGGTATTTGGCCGTGGCTCCTTTCCTTGTGACCTCATCGAGGCTGCCATTTGCTTGTGGTATTCCCAGGTACTTGTAACTGTCCTCAATGTCTGCTATTGTTCCCTCTGGGAGTGAGACCCCTTCTGTGTGGATGACCTTCCCTCTCTGTGTAACCATCCGACCACACTTCTCTAGTCCGAATGACATCCCAATGTCAGTGCTGTAGATCCTGGTGGTGTGGATCAGTGAGTCGATGTCTCGTTTGCTCTTAGCGTACAGCTTGATGTCATCCATGTAGAGGAGGTGACTGATGGTGGCTCCGTTCTTGAGTCGGTATCCGTAGCCAGTCTTGTTGATGACTTGGCTGAGGGGGTTCAGACCTATGCAGAACAGCAGTGGGGACAGAGCGTCTCCTTGGTATATGCCACATTTGATGGACACTTGTGCAATTGGCTTGTAGTTGGCTTCAAGGGTGGTTTTCCACATCCCCATCGAGGCTGCAATGAAGGCTCTTAGAGTCCTGTTGATGTTGTACATCTCTAAGCATTCAATGATCCAAGTGTGTGGCATTGAGTCATAGGCTTTCTTGTAATCAATCCAAGCCGTGCACAGGTTGGTGTGTCGGGTTTTGCAGTCTCGGGCGACTGTTTGGTCTACCAGGAGTTGGTGTTTGGCTCCTCTGGTATTTATGCCGATGCCCTTCTGTGCTGTACTCATGTATTTATCCATGTGCCCACTTATCTTAGCTGCTATGATGCCTGACATGAGCTTCCATGTTGTAGAGAGACAGGTTATTGGCCGATAGTTGGATGGGACCGAACCCTTTGAGGGATCCTTCTGGATCAGGATTGTGCGCCCTTCAGTTAACCATTCAGGGTGAGTCCCACTTTGTAGCAGCTGGTTCATTTGAGCTGCCAGTCGCTCATGGAGGGCAGTGAGTTTCTTTAGCCAGTAGGCATGGATCATGTCAGGACCTGGTGCTGTCCAGTTTTTCATACCTGAGACTCTTTCTTGGACATCTGCCACTGTGATAGTTACTGGGGCTTGCTCAGGGAGGTTGCTGTGGTCATCTCGTAGAGAGATTAGCCACTGTGCATTGCTGTTGTGGGTCGCCTCCCTTTCCCATATGCCTTTCCAGTACTGTTGGGTCTCCAGCCTTGGTGGGTCTGCTCTGTTGTTATTACCCTGCCATTGAGAGTACACTTTAGCTGGTTGGGTGGAGAAGAGCCGGTTAATCCTCCTGGCTTCATTTTCTCTCGTGTACCTCTTTAGGCGACTGGCCAAGGCTTGGAGCCTTTGTTTGGCAGTTTCGAGCGCTTCAGGTATGGGCATCTGGCTGTACCGCTTGGGTACCGGTCTTTTGATTGCACCTCTTTGGAGCTCTGACAATTGGCTCACTTCCCTCCTTGTTACCTTGATTTTAGCCTCTAACCGTCTTTTCCATGGTGGGTATTGAATCTCATGGTTGCTCCTATAGCCGAGCATCTCAAGGATCACTGATGCTGAGTTGTACACCAGCTCATTGGTTTCCGTTATGGTGTTGGTAGGGATCGTTCTCAATGCTGCATTCACATCTTCAATGAGACTTTCTGATGGTACTTCACTCAGCCGTTGTAATTGGCATCGGGATTGCCTGGTGTTCATTCGGGCCACGATCCTACCTCTCAGGTCAGTTGCTGCCTCGTTCAGCTGTGATGGTTCGTTCATTATTGGGGCTGCATACCCAATCTGCGGGTGGGGAGTTGAAGCTAACTCCCCTCTGACCTGGCGTCCTGGCTCCCCCTTGCCGTAGCATTTGTGTTGTACCTCGTCTATCTCAAGTTGTGACAGCATTTGCCGTTTGCGGATGTTGGAACACTGAGCTACTAGTTGTTTGGCAGTTAGTGTTGAATGGGGATGTCGACGTAACCATTCCTCCCGCATTCTTTGCATGTAACCCCTCTGACTAGGGTTACTTGAGTAGTAGCATTCCAACAGATCCAAGTTTTCACCTCTCGCCCAATTCCGTCTTGTTCCAGTAACCCATTTTTCGTGAAGGTGCCCTGGTTCCCCAGCACCTGACGCAGACCTTGTTTGGCCGGGCGACGTCTGAGCCGGCATGGCGTGTATTCCTTTGTCACTCATCATGAGGTAGGCAGTAGCGCGAAGGATCTTGCCTAAGGACCCACACTGGATATCTCAACCAAGCGACCCGGCCTGGATTCGAACCCCGGTCTCCCGGGTGAAGGTCGGGTGACTTACCCATTGAGCTACCCAGCCGCTATATATATATATATATATATATATATATATATATATATATATATATATATATATATATATAAAATCATTCGAGAAAGACTTCTTATAACACAGCTACATTACTGACTTGAATTGTATTTTAAACATGAGGTGACGCTCGTTTACAGCAGCAAGATGTCATGAATATCTGGGGGCAAAAGGTTTCTTCGTTGGGTTTGCAATCATTAAGGGGTTCAAAAAAGCAGGAAACCATGATGGATGGCAGCAGTGACCAGGTATGAAATCTTTAACTCCAAGTTGGTTTGAAGTGTTTACTAAATAACAAAATGATTGCAACCAAACATACAGTATTTACATGCATTATTACCACAAGCAATGCAGAGTTTATGGCTCAAACCCCCTGGACAGAAGGGCAAACATTCATATCAGATGACATTACAGAACACAGCAGGCGACCGCTGTTATTTTAAACAACCGCCGGATGATTAATGCAATGAGTGGCCATATATAGGGAGAAAGGAATTACTGTACAGAGCGACCTGACTGATTGGGGCAGTGATTGAGCTGGAGAAAGCAGTGAAGGTGGAGGTGGGGACACGCCAACACCCTAGTCCTGATTTCTTTCTAGCAGGGGGTCTCTGCATCAGCAGTCTGCCACAAAACCAAACAGTCTTCAGTTTGTTGTTGAGGGGACGGCAAAGCAATCAACAGGGAGGCTGGAAGCAAAGGAGAGGGAAGAATTATTTTTGATAAGGAAAACATAATCATGGCTGTGCTGTGTGAGCCTGTGATGGGCATTAACATTTTTTTTTTTTTTTGCAAAAGCTTTCACTTTTTTTCTCCCAGCTCTGTGAGCGTGTGAAATATTTTGGACTTGTTTGAGAGCTACAAAGGTGTTCCTTCCTCCACCAGCGACAGATGTGTCAAAGCATGAGATGGCATGAAGCTCTCCAGGGACTTCCTTAAGTGTCACAGAGAAGCTTTGCTACAGACTTTTTTTCAGTGCTGAATAATAGTGCTGTACTAAGCAGACTGGGCCAATTAGGCCCGATGGGACCGGGAACACGCACCAGTACCAATGTGTGAAAGTGTTTGCATACATGTGGACGATCCTCGAGTCGCAGATAGACAGCAGGACTGAGCGTCAGAGTGCTGTCAGACAGCCGCCTGCTTCCAAATGAAAACACACACAGTCACACAATTTATGGGAAAGAAGGCAGAAAGAGTGGCAGGAGCACTGTCAGAAAGGAGTGTCGAGAAACCATGCATAGACATGCTGGTGAGTAGACAAGCTGCACAGAAAGTGACCTACCAGCTGTCAGATACGCTGTAGATGTGCTGCTGATAAATGTTGGATCAGTAGAAATAACATTTCCAAATACTGCTTCAGTGAGCACGGCCTTATGATACAGTCATATAGAATTTATTTATTTTAAAGTAGTAACAATGCTTTTTTTCAGTTTCAAGATGGTCCTTCAAATGTGTTTTTCAGTCAGCAGGTGGCGCTGTAAGTCACCATACAATGTTCCACTGCACCCTGGAAGCAACACGATCTGTTAGTGGTTTGCCCAACTGCACCAATTAAATTCAGTCAAGTGGTATTTCTGTTTAGCTATCAGTTAAACACCTCAAATCAACAATACAGTAACTTCCACACCCCGACGCAACTCATCCAGATCAACAGCAAATCATATGTCCAACTGCAGGTCACAGATTTCAGCTCATCATTCAACCCCGTCGTCCTGCAGCAACTAATCCAAAATCTGATCCACCTCAGCCTCAACAGCAGCCTTTAGGACTTCCTCAGCTGTGGAAGCCATCTCCTCAACATCCACCAACATCATCATGAGCATGGGGGAGGTCCTCATGGATGTGTACTCAGCTTCCTGCGCTTCACTCTGGCACAAACTGACAACACACCAATCACCTGGTCAAGTTAGAAGACGACACCTGTTGGGGGCTTGATCTTTAACAACACCTACGAGAGCAAGGAGAAGAGCTTATTAGCCAGATAGTGTTAAGACAACAACCTCAACTTAAATAAAAATAGTAATAATATGGTTCAGGAAATGACCCGTTGTGCTCATCTATGGCTCTGCTGTAGTGGAGAGTCAGCAGTGAAACATTTCTGGAGGTGTACCCAACCAGATCGCTCTCCTGGACAGCTAACTTTACATTAAAGCTACGAAAGTTCAGCAAATGATCTGAGTATTTATCAAACTTCAAAAGGGACATTTTTTAAAAATACTGGAAATGCCATCAAAGTTAAATTAATTTGGCATTTTTAAATCAAACAGACCTTCAACCAGCTGTCGAGGTTTAAAAAGATGCCAAAACCAACTGGTAGAGACAAGTTATCTATAAAACACTGGAGAAAAACCAACACTGACAGCTCACGTTGCCATATGAATAATAAACCAGTCAGCAACAGTTTCACTTTTAAATTAATTAAAACTACACATCAAAATAAAAGCAAAAGTTTTTCACAGGTTAGATTATTCCAAAAGTACCTTTTTTATTGCAGTCATTAAAAATAAAACTGACAGATACATTTCATGATAAGAGTCTGGGTTTTTCAGGGTTTAACTGGTCCAACGGCCGGTTCCAAATTTCTAAGAGCTTTTAAAGCCCAAAGTTGATAAATTCAGGGCCCAACTGGGCAGCAAAAGCTACATCATGATGCTGGGTGGTATGCAGGGTGGAGAGTAAATACATGGAACAACTCGGGCTAGGACTTTAACATGTTGACTTTGATAAATTAATTACATAGATTTTAACGCAACTGATCACTTTTTTTTTTTTTTTTACACACACATATAACGATCCTGGTCGGAACCTTTGTATTTATGTGTTTCTGGTATGCCTGTAAATCTGATGCACAAGCGACATCCACAAACAGCAGCGATGGACAAGGAAGTTGCTTATCTGGGCCCACTGGGGGTTAATTTTTGCTTCTAAAACAGATCTGATGGGACGCTGGAAAAGAATATAGTTGTGTTCACATTGTGCTAAATGGAGTCGGCTGATCAGCAAAGCTATTCAGGCCTAAAGTACCAATACTGCCCCCCTGTGGCCATCTTACAAACAACGCAGCATGCAAAACTTGCATGTCGCATGCAGCGATAAATACCCCGGGGGGCTGGAGTATTTTACTGGTCGAAGTGTTTGTGTGTAAACTGATTCCTTTCAATTGTGCTCTGTGTAATATTACATATTTATTTAATGCAGCTGTATTGTATTTTAATATTTTTATGTTTTTATTATTGCTTTATATTTTGTGTTCTGTGTAAACAGGAATTTAAGTCTGTTGAGAAGGCTTGACTGAATCAAAGGAAATCATGTCGGACAGTGTGAAAGATCTAACTTTGAATGAGAAGAAGCAGCAGGCAGGAGGTTTAACTGAGACCGTTTGAGAGGATGAATCAGCCCCGAGAGGCACAGTCGCTTGTTGCTACGGTCCAGTCATATGCATCGCCTCCTATGGGTTTTCCTCCAACACTCCAGAAGGTTCCGCCTACACAACATACAGCGCCTCACACACATCCACTCGGGCCCGTCTGTGAGCACGCTCATAAACACATGAATGCGATGGTCTGATGCTCGGAAACTCCGCAAATCCATTGAAAATACTCCTCATGGGGAAAACAGTCTGTTCTCTCACACATTAACACTCATTCTAAAGTCCAGCTGCCCCTGCATTGCAGAATGACAAATTACTTATCTAATATCACTACGGCCCCATATTTGTAGTCAATAATATATGGAGCATCTCCTTTACTGGCAAATTTATAGCAACTAAAATGTTGCTTAATGTCCAAAAAGACCAAAGATATTTACAATCTCTTCAACACTGTCCGGCTGCTTCTCATTAAGGTAACTAGTTGTTTTAATTCAGCTAAAAAAGAGAAACTTTCACAGAATGTTGTATGCAAGCATGTCAATGGAAGGTTGAGTAGAAGGAAAAACTGAAGGTAGACAAACAGGGATAACTGCAACCTTGATGGTGATGGTGAAGTAAAGCGGTCTCACCAGGTGGAGTCAGAGCTTCAGGGGAGCTTTCATATTTAAAATAAATATTTGTTTTTCTGCAAGCCAGAATCATCAGAAATAACAGAAAGAAATGCATGAAATATTCGAGCCTATGTGGAGTCAATCTACAGCTGAAACCAGAAGTTTACATACACCCAATAAAAGAACACACCCACCTTGTTTTCCTCACTGTCTGAAGTTAAAATCAGATCAAACTTCTCTTGTTTCAGGTCAGAATTACCAAAAATGATTTCCATTTGCTAAAAGCCACAATAATGAGAGAAAGAATCTGTCAGAGATTATTTATTAATGTCTTTAAGAGCAGAAGTTTACATACATCTCCTCAGTATCTGGCAGCGTTGCCTTTGAACTGGATGACTGGAGTCTAACCTTTATGGGTTTCCTTCCACAAGCTTCTCATAATACTGGAGTCCTCCTACAGCAAAACAGTCCCACAGCATGATGCTGCCACCACCATACTTCACAGTTAGGACGGTACGAGTGTCCCCTTTTTCCTCCAGATGTAACGATGGTCATTATGTCCAAACGGTTCCTCTTTAGTTCCATCAGACCACAGGATGTGTCTCCAGGAATGAAAGTCTTTGTCCACGAGGACATCTGCAGACTGCAGTTTGGCTCTTTATGTTTCTTCTGCAGCGATGGCTTCTTCCTCTCTGAGCGGCCTTTCAGGCCATGTCGGTTCACAACGTCTTTGGCTTTTGTTCTGTGGTCGATCTGCACATTTCGGACCAGAACCCGTCTCCTTCCTGAGCGGTTTGAGGGCTGGACATTCCCATCATGTCTGTGCTTTTTGTTCTTGTTCCCAGGATGAACCAGACTGGAGCAGCTCCGTGAGTCTCTTCCTGACATCTCGGCTGAGTTCTGCTGATTTTCCCATCGAGCCGAACCAGAAAGCTGAGAGTTCCAGGTGAGGCCTTAAAATACATCCACAGGTGAGCCTCCAGTTAACCAATCAGAAGTGTCCAAAGCCATGACATCATCATTTGGGCTTCCCTCATTCTTTAAAGAGACAGTAATCATTTTGGATGTAAACTTCTGATGTTGAAGACATAAATAAATACAGCTCTGACTTTTTCTTTTATTATTGTGGCTTTTA
This sequence comes from Anableps anableps, assembly GCA_014839685.1. Classification (NCBI taxonomy): domain Eukaryota; kingdom Metazoa; phylum Chordata; class Actinopteri; order Cyprinodontiformes; family Anablepidae; genus Anableps; species Anableps anableps. Next base: position 1,483,458 of record CM026087.1, on the reverse strand, counting down.
GCAAATAGAAATAATTTTGTTAATTTTGACCTAAATCTAGAGGAATTTGATCTGAGTTAACTTCATACAGTGAGAAGAAAAGGTGGATGTAAACTTCTGGTTTCTACGGTATAAAAAATGTGAGTTTCTCTTCCGGAAATAAATCACATTTTTGATGCTAATGTAGAGACACTTTAACGGACCTGCCACGCTGTGTAGGACCTGTCCAGCCCTTTGCTTAGACTCAACTCCTGCGAGCAAGTCTAAACTAGTTTCAGATTATCTTAAAGCAGTATTTTCTTCATCCTTTCAAAACACAAATGCTGTTCCACCAACTAGTTTCTTTTCATCTCCTCATCCTCTACTTTTCATGCTCAGACGGTTTTCCCTGCACACCTGTTCATCGAATGCCACGAGAACTGGAACTGATGCTGCTCATCTGATTCCATCAGGTCTCATATGCTCCGGTACAATATGAGGCGGGGACAGACCCAGGAGCCCCTGCAGCTTCACTAATGTTTCTAACACCTTCAGAAGCCTCGGTCCCAGAGTGGATCATTAAACTGGAGAATATCAGCAGTGCATGAAGCAAAGGTGCAAAAGCTTGCTGGATCTAAACAGAGTTGGGATAAGAGGGAAGTTCTCCCTTTGTCTAAACAGGCCTCATTAGCAGAATGAGGTATGCAGCTGAATGACGACAGAGCAGAATAAAATAAAAAGCAATGTTATGGGAAGTAGGAAGAAAGACGCCGGGGTGCTGACAGGGAGGGAATGACAGCTCCATGCTGAACAGGCAGGAGTGTCTAATCTACTGTTAGACATCCAAATCAAAAAGCGCCTCTGCTCCAACAACTGTTCCGCTTCCTGTCAATTAGGTGCCAGGAAATTGCACGCACATTTGTCCAAGCAGGGAAAAAGAAAACATGCGTGCACACTTTAACGACAACCACCTACCCACCCAAACAGGCGACGCGCACCTCATCAAGCTGCAGCGAGCGAGCTGTGATTAGTCTATCCGGGGGCCCAGCATGCGCCGTGCGCGCCTGTGCATTCACTTACAAGAGAGTGTGTGAGGTAACCATCTCCATGATGGGTCTGCCAAATAAAAATGGAGAGCAAAGAAGCTGTATTTGCAGAAGATTCTGAAAACATAAAGAAACAACTGGTGGGGCTGGGGGACAGTGATGATGAGCTGAAATCCAGCAATTAGTCTCCACCATCCAACAAGCAGGAAGGACACTTTTAAAGAAAGGCAGCCGGTACATTTCCCACTACGTCTCCACAATTTGTCACCAAATGAGACGTTTTGGTGTCATTTTCTGAATTAAGCCTAATTAGGTTGATTTGGACCAGAACAGAACCTTCAGGTACATCTCGCTCACCAGCCCAGATTTTCATACCAATTACTTCATTGTAAACCGAAGTTTGCGGCTGGCCTCCTCCACCTCTTCTGTCATAATCAGCACCAAAATATAACGAGCTCACTGAAATAAGCTGCAACTTTTCACTCACTTTCCTCCAGGAACTTTTTTTCACTAATGAGAGAAAGGGTCAGTGGTGTAGTTTGACCTTTTGTTGGGCTGCAGACGACATAAGCGATGCTGTGGCGTGACGAGTCACAGGGTAAGCTTGATGAGAAAAAAAGCGATGTCTGGAGGAGTTCTGCTGAATCTTTCAGCCTGAGTCGTCTGGTGGCAGCAGCAGGAGAGCTGAGGCTGTTTGTTTCATTTGCTGCACGTTAAGCGTGATGTGTTGGATGGCCTGCGCTCAGCGCCTGGCTGCTCATTTCCTCACAGAGAGGCTTCATATAAGCCTCAACATCAACAGGAATCTCTGCGACCGTTACTGCAGCAAAGACAACATGTCGAAAGAAAAAGGGAGGAGGAAAAACACAAGTCTGTCCATCCATCCATAGTCTACACCTCGTCAGGGTCACGGGGGGGGGGGGGGGGTGAACACCTCCAGAGGTCGTCAGGTGAGACGCAGGGTCCAATCTTTTGTATAAAATGAAAAGAAATGTGATTTTGCAGCAGTTGGAGGCTAAATTCCAGGTGATGCTCAAGGTAAGAAAACCTTGGACCCCTGGTTTCTTCAGGGATTAGGGAATACTTGAGATTCCCTCCAAAAACACTCCGATCTGCCTATTTTAATAGTTCAAACACCAAATATACCTTAATATGTGTTAATACACTCAGAAAGTAGATCTAAAACGTAAAAGGTGTTTTTAAAATTTGCTTGCCTTATTGAAAGAAACAAAGCTTGCAATTTTTTTAGGAGTCTTTGATATGTAAGGGGGTGGGGGTAATTATGTATTTTCCAGGCACAATCAAGTAAATATGTTACCTTCAGTTGCTATGGAAATGCTGCATGTATCAAAAACAACCACATAAAAGAAATTTGACTATTTAATGCCTTGAAATTGTCCTCTGTCTCTTTAAGAACCTCCTACCCTTTCTCACATCATCACAGCAATGCTCCTCCACAACGCCGCATATTGATGCCGTTTACGACCGTTCTTAGGAGCGTTGCAGATAATCTCAGCAGGTGTTTGCTAACTGCTGCTGCCTCTAGTCTGGTGGAGCTGTGTTGGGGAGGAGTGCTCTGTGGGGCGGGAGCTCGGCTGGGGACTGCAGCTCCAAGGCGGAGCTTTGGGTAAATAGGCAGCACAGTGTACGAGCAGGAGTCAGGGGAGCTTAGGGGATTTCTCAAACAAGCATGAAAGAATCAAAGCAACAGCAGAGGTTTGTGTTTGATGAGGGAATGAAATTATAACATATGAAGCTAAAAAAAAAAAAAAAGAGTCAATTTTGCATAACAATCCCCCTTTAATTTCTTGTCTATTCTCAGCAGTAAGAGTTGATTTTGGTCTGTGTCTTTAAAAACATTTCCTGTATTTTGTAAAGTTTAATAAATCAATTAAATGTAGATTTGGGTTCACCCAGTTGCTGGAAATTTATGGTTCTGTTAACTATGAAAAAAAAAAAAAAAGCATGATTATTAAAAGATGAATACTTTGAGTTGTTTCTGACATTTTCTGCTTTAAAATGCACTCAAATTTTAAAAAGAGTCCATCTGAATCGACTGCCTGTTCTTGAGTTGGAGGCCACACAAAATCCGTCCAGGGGCCACAAACAGCCCCCAGGCCACACTAAAGATAAGGGGAAAAAACTAAAAGGAATGATGAGGAAAAAGATGTAAGATGGCAGGTAGTGATGAGAGAGAACAATAAGGTTAAAAGAGGAAAAAAATGATTTTAAAAAAGATAAGAAAAACAAAAAAGAAGGGAAAAGGGCAAAGCAGAGGAAGTTCAAAGACTGAAAGGGAAACTAAAGGACGGTGTGAGACAAGATGAAGATCAACAGGAACATACTGTACTCTCCTTAAATGTCAGTCAATCATCAGGAGTGTTCGCCTCATCTCCCCTGATGGAGTCGACAGTTTGTATTTGCTCAGACAGCGGACCAGGAGGCCAACATTAAGAGACTAGTGGTTCTGTACAAGTGCTTAAAAAGAACACAGATCTGCATCAAACGTCTGTCAGCCCTGCTGAGTCTGAGGAAGAGCTGCGAGAACAAGCCCAGAGCACAACGAAGGGTTGCTCCAGCAGATGAAACCGGGACAGTTGTTAAATCATGAAGTCTTGTCACTAAACTCTGAATCCCTGCGTAAAGACATGTTTACATTTTTATGGTTCATATTCCAGATGTTCCTAACAGAGCACATCGCTCTCAGGCTGCAGGTTTACTGCTGGTTCCTAGAGGCTCTAGAAGTAGAACGTGCAAGCGTGGGTTCTTTCTGGGTACTCCGACTTCCTCCCATAGTCCAAAAACATGACTGTCAGGTGATCCGACCTCTAAATTGTGAGTGTGAGCATGGATGTCTGTCCTGTGTGTGTCTGTGCTGACGTGTGATGGACTGGTGAACGGTTCAGGGGACAGCCCACCTCTCGCACAATGACCCCCGTGACTATGCAAGGATAAGTGGGGACAGAATGAATGGATGGATTAGCTGACCCATGTTTCCTGCATAGAGGTTTTTGTTGGTTGCCAGTAAGTAGCTAGAGAGGATCTGCTGCATTCGCCAAGTTATTTTCTTGATGTGGAAGCACAAATCTGGTTTTAGGGCTGTAGCTCAAAAGGCCCACAGTTTCAGAAAAAAGTTCTTTTAAATGATAAATCTGCTGTAAAAAGCAGTGGAAGTATTGATTACGATTAGTTTGTCTTTCAGGATGTCTTTCACATCACGACAGCTGAGTGAACCTGAAGGAGGCGGCCATTATCTCCAATTCTAATGACACGTCTGAAAATTATGAAGTACAGAAAAACATAAATTCTGCCGCTAATGCTTGGGGTGAAGTACAGGAAGATCTCAAAGGAAATATCAGAAAACTGTTTGCATATTTGGATTCCCCCAGGAAGGTATTTAACACTGCAGGGTAGTTTGTAATGAAGAGATGAATAATACAAGCTGAAAATCAATGAAACTCATAAGGAACAAAAAACATAAAAGAGAGTGCTAACCATGATCAAGCACCAAACACGTACATGCACAAACCAAACTCACACTGTGGTGGTTCCTATTTATCAGGCCACTGTGATCTCACCATTGATCAGTGCACGGATCAAAGCGAGGAGCATGGCTGCAGAGCTGTGTCGGCTAATTACCAGGTCCTGTAAAGGATTCTGGTCTTTAAGCATGGCCTCTGGGCCTCACCCTCACAGCACTGATCCTGTGATCAGTGCCGCAGAAGACCTGACGGGCACGGAGATGAAGGCCACGACTGCAAACACTCCACTGGCATATGTTCACCATGACTGATTGGCCCCCGCTCTGCCAGACTCCAGCGCCTCCCTGCAGAGGAGGCATCTGCGAGCATCAAACTGATGTTTTGTGCCCTGCACCTCAAAAGCTCAGCGTTTCTTTTGATGCTTTCAGCTTCCCTAATCACCTGAGATGGCATCAACATCATCGCTTATGGGTGACTCAGGCTTCTTCTGGTATATTTAGGCTTGTAACAGAATTTATTCTGCAGCTCCTTTGACTTCATGCAACATACATTCTGTGTGGAATATGAATCGTTATATCAGTGCAGAAACGGTAAGGTCAGAGTAGATGGAAGCCCAGAAATGTGCAAGATACTGAATTTAGCATGAGTTTGGAAATATGTTACACTACAGGACAGCGTGAAAACCCTGTTCTAAAACCCTGACTGACTAGTTGGGTTTTACAAACCAGTAGCTCGAAATGTATTCAAGGAATACTTTCACATCTGTGGGAATGTTTCCCAGCTTGGTCCGTGAACATGCTCTCCCATTTGAGAACATCCGAAAACAAGAGAACCCAGAATTTTAAAAAGCCCACCACGAGGATTCATTTCATATACAGTAAGCGTAACTTTTATCCAGGCTTTTATCCAACACAGAGATAAAATCAGCTGAACTCATGCAGCTTACTCTGATCATAAAAGAGAAAGAGTTAACTGAAAACACCAAAACAACATGTAGACTTCATAAACAACCTTGCAAATGTAAAGATATCCTTTAAACTTGGAATCCAGCCTCCCTGAATCGATACTCAGAACCTCCTTTCTCTGCAGGTCCAGCTGCAGCATCTTTTAGAGTTCATCTCCAACAGCTTTGAACATCTCCCACTAAAACGAACAGATTTTTGTGCCGACTGAGGTTTTCTCCCTTCTTCTGTATTTAACTTCATGCATCTTCCCTTCAACTCTGACCAGTGTTTTTAACGCAAGATAAAAAGGTCAGTATTGGTCTCATCTGAGCAAAAATACTTCTTCCACATGTTGCCGTTTCCCTGACATGGTCTGTGGAACTGTAAACGAGACCTCTTCTGGCTTTCTTCTTGCTCGATTTGTTGAGTGAACAACTGATAGATTCTCCCACCTGAGCTGTGGATCTCTCCAGCTCCTCCAGAGTTACCACGAACCTCTTGGCTGCTTCTCTGATGACTGCTCTCCTTGCCCAGCCTGTCAGTTTAACTGAAAAATACTTTATTCCAAAGGGAAATGAAATGTTGTTGGATGGTGATGTTGTGGGCAGGGAGGATTTCCGGAAGCAGTCAGTCTCACAATGAATCTGAAGAGGAATATGACTGAAGACTGCTGCTGTATCTTATTAAATATCCTTCTTAAAATAAGCGTCTCCAAAGAAGCATCTTGTTGGTTTGCAGATTATTTGGCCAACAGGACACAATGTGTACAGATGGCTGGAGCAAGCTCCAGTTTTCTTAGGGTAAAAGGTGTACCTCAAGGCTCTGTTTTAGGGCCCATTTTATTTACAATTTACATTAATGCATTGTGTGAAAATCTGCAAAATGCCTACCACTTTTATGCACGTGATTGTGTAATTTATTATTGTTCAAATTCAATTGCGCTGGCATCTAAATTTCTACAGGCTGCTTTCGATGATGTGCAGATTTGTCTTGAGCAACTAAAACTGGTTTTAAATGCTGATAAATCTAAAATAATGCATTTTTCAAATTTATCTGTTCCATCGGAGAACATCCCACTTGTAAGAACTGCCCAAGCTAAAGTTCCTGAGAGGATTCCCAGTTACAAGTACCTGGGCTTAATTATTGATGAGGAGCTTTCCTTTAAACTTCATGTAAAAGATGCAATCTCCAACTTAAGGGTGAAGCTTGGATTCTACGACAGAAACAAATCATGTTTCTCCCTCAAAACACGGAAGCATTTGATCGCAGCTACTGTTTTGGCTGTACTTGATTATGGTGATGTCATCTATGTGTGCGCTTCAAACAGCTGTCTACAGTCCTTGACTCCAGTGTATCACAGCACATTGAGATTTATCACTGGTTGTAGCTCCCTCACCCACCACTGTGGACTGTATTCTAAAGCCGGCAAGTCTTCCCTGCATATCAGGCGACATACACACTGGATGACTCTCGTGTACGAGTCTGTTATTGACCTGCTTCTTAATTATTTATGCATTGTCATTTGGAGAACAGACGGCAGTTTTGCCTTGCGCTCTAAGGACAGTTTGCATCTCCATGTTCCTTGTGTGCGAACAGAAAAGGGAGAGAAAGCTTCCAGCTTTTCTGCCCCGTCTGCTTGGAACGCCTTGCAAACTGAGCTCAAACTGCCAGAACTCGTTTCACGCTTTTTGCAAAATCAAAAAAAATAAACAAAAAGAATGGATATCTTGTCAACAGTGCCTGTGTTTTGTTATCTCTGTTGATCATCACACCTCATGATAGATAAGACAAGTAGTGTCTCATCTATCATGAGGTGTGATGCTGCCTTTCTTGGCCGGGACTCCCTTGTGAAAGAGGTCTTGATCTCAATGGCTTTTGATAAAAAGCCATTGAGCCATTGGTTTAATTTAAAAAATGTTCAAAGCTGATGTTGTTGTAGAACCTAAACCTGCTTTAACTTAACTTGACCTGACCTGCTGCTGGGTTCAAAAATAGCAAACTTTTCCTAAATGTTGATCACGTAAAAGATATAGTTGTAGGAAATATAAGGAAACTGGTTATTCAAGCTATTTATTTACTTTCCAAAACCTTCTGATCAAATGTGTGATGTTCAACCCTGAGAAATAAAGTTTTCCAGGTTGAAACTGCTTGATTAAAAAATGTCTGCAGCCAATTCCTTCCTGGTCCTTGGCCCTGAAAGAACCGGGTCAGGTTGAGCTTCTGCAGGAGTTTCTCTCCCTTTCACTTTTTTTGAGTTCATTTAAAAATATCCATCCAGCTGCTGCGCTCTGCTCCGCTCCGACCCATATGCTGAACGGATCCCAGCCACCCTCCACCCCGAGGGTCCTTTTACTCAGCCGACCTTATCCAAGTGCATAAACCCAACACGGGAAACGCTCCTCCGACAACCTGTCACACACATGCCCTCGCTCCAAGTCACTGAGAGCCCTCCAGTGTGTCGCTGTGTGTGTGCTGCCTGGCGGAGCACCAAGCCCATCTCCACCTCTGCTGTCAATCACTGGAACAACCGGGCCACGTGGCCTCTTCTTTGTCCAGTGGTGCGGCTAACACACAAATACACATGTAGCGCTCTTCCACCTGCTGCGCTCCCACCGCTGACGGACACGCGGGCTCGACGCTGCAGCACTCTCCTATTTCAATTACCTGACCACTCCCTCTGTCCTCCACTCTGTCCCCATCTTTCTCCGACACAAAATGGGCCCCTTACTTCCAAGGTTTATTTTTCACTTTTGCTGAAATCCCCCCATCTCACCCCACCAGCCATTTTTTTCTGCTCCAGTCAACACAGCGTTTCCTCTACCATCTATGCTGCCAAGCCACCAGCGCACCGGCAGACACGAGCTTGGGGTAATAACACGGAACTAAACTGAAACCTTTCTTATGCTCCACAAACAGAAAAAGGAGGAGAGGAACAGAGGAGTGATGGAGGCTCCGATAGCCACTCAGCCGTTTAATCACATCCAGCTATTAGAATACCGCAGCTATCTGATGCCATTTGTTCTATCAGTGGATAAGCATTGATGCTCATTAGTCACATGCATTAGCTCCTGAACTGGGCCAGACAGCAGCTGCTGTGGGACCAACAGAACAGAGTGTTGGATGGGTCCAAACAGTGATAGATGGACGGGCCAGGACAAGTATTGACCAACGGGATGATTGACAGTCATGAGAGATTGGACACGTATGTCTGGAGACAGAACATTGATGCACACATGTGATGGATGGGATAATCCGCGGGCGAACAGAACATATTCATCGACCCGTCAAGAAACGTCTCATCAGACTTGAAGTTTAAGACAAGGTGCCAAAACTTCTGAATTGAGATTAAATACTGTTTACATTTAAAGGGGTGGTGACATCACTGTAAAAACTGTTTTATGTAGTTGATATTGCTGCATGGGTCAATTCTCCAAAGAATTACATAAAAAACAACATCTTTTCGTAGGGGGGTTGTTTTGGCAGGCCAGATTTCCCTCCTCAGTAAAAGGGTTGAGTACGGTAATGATATGTGGCTCTACCTGGTTGACTTCACTCTGATTGGCTACAACCATGTTTGGGGAAACTGGTCAAACACACCCCCACACACCCCTGCCCCCTCCATCCATACCTTTCTTCTCAGCGCAACACTCCGTCATAAATCCATTAATATGGTACTATGGCTAGTAGAAGTTTGCTCCAGTATATGTCTGAGCCTGAAGCATCATCTGATGATGAAGAAGACACCCTGCCTGCACGAAGACGCATGGACATGGATGATTTTTCAGTTACAAACACACCTTACTTACATTTGACATTAATGTGCGCCTCTGGAAAAAAAGGCATAAATGTGGTCGTTTACACACTGAGCGCACACACAAGACTCAACAAGTCGCAATTTATTCAACCACTTTCTCGTAACCAAACGACAGAAGTAAACCTCGGTGTCAGATACAAAAATATTTTATCTTTGAAAATATATTCACAATAGAGCGTCTGAACATATGAGGCTATCATATGTCAGCATCATGGGTTCTTCTGCATATACATTGATCAGACAAGACCATTTAGAAACTAAAACTTACAGATGACGACAACGTTGGGGTCGCCTCCTTCAGTGTTGGTGCAGAGTTTTTTCAAAATCAAAATCTTTTTTTTAAAACCCCAACGTGAATTCACCCATGCTCAGGAAACAGTCTTCAGTAATGTGCGCTAAACATAGTCTCAAACTGGGGTTATAATTCAGAATCAGAATGCTTTTATTAGGATTACATCGCGTGGTACTTCCCCATAAACGAACTTCAGCCACTCTTCTCTGGTTCTCTCATCCTGCAGGAAGAAGTGAAAACATCCAGCAGTTTTTGAGAATCACAAATAACAGCTCTCCTTTTTAGTAGCCATCCTCTTCTCAGGTGGAGCAGCCAGACATGCTACCACGACTTAGCCGGTGTATCAGCTGGGGGGAGGGCTGTTTGCTGGATGGTGTGATCTCATTGGAGAATATGAATTATGTAGAACGATAACCTACGTAGAACGATAAACTGCTCTCTGATTGGTTCATTTTTGAGCAAAGAAACAAAGCTGACCACTTATGATCAGGCTTTGATACCAGCGCTTGACATTCACAACATTCACAGCGTCATCAGAGCACAGCGGATCAAATTATAGCCCCAAAACCACAGAAAAACTACGTGTTGTCATGACCCCTTTAACTTCTATTTTTACAAAACAAATACATTGATCAAACAATGAAAAATGAGATTAAAGAAACAATTTGTAATTTGGTGCGAAGCTTGGCGTCTGTATCACCGAACCGGTCTGGGTCAGTTTACCTCTTCACCGTTCTGCTCCTGCTTTTTATGGTTTTGTCATGTTCTACTTTTATTTGGTGCCTACAAACCTAACCATTACTTATCAGTATACCTTGATGAATTTGGCAGGTAAACAATCTTAAAAATGTTGGAACTGTATGTTTTAATGTGATTGCACATGTTCATACATTCTGGACGTGCAGCGCTCATGGTGGAAGCATGTTGTTCGGTTGGTTCTGTTTTATCCCCTCTGGTTTTCCATGCCATGCAGCTGGAAGGATTTTTCCTCTTAAGTTTTTTTTTTGTTTTTTGTTTTTTACTTTCGGACTGTTATACCGTGGCAACAAGGCATTGTTTTCACAACTGTAAGCAGCTGATACACACCCCCAGGCCTCAACTGGTACTTGAACTATGACCCCAAATCACAGAGGAGTTGAAAGGAGGCTTCATGGATGCAGAGCAGATGCAGCTAGCTTGCTAGAAATGAGAGAGGATTACCTCATATCAAAGCAGAATAGTTCACTTCTTAGTGAACTGCACTTGGAAAATGTTTATCACGTTTTTTCAGTCTAATATCAAAGTAGTTTCAACATCATAAATAACCTAAAAAGCACAGTTTTCAGATCATGGTTTTAATGGCAGCAGGTCTAAGGAGAGTTCAGTTTCACCAGCCTCACTCAGACCTGAATACTGCCAGAGCTGTGAAATTAAGAAAATACCTTAAGAGAACCCGTCTGACAACATGAAGTAGGTTAAAAGATCCCAAACAGCAACACGTTATGCCCAATATGAAAAACAAGGTCATTAAATACGGGTTAAAAGCCATTTCTAAGGTTCTGGGTCTCCAAAGAACCATGATCCACTCATGGAACGGTGGAGAACCTTCCCAGGTGAGGCCGACATACCAGAATTACTCAAAGAGCTCATCAACGACTCATCCAGGAGGTCCAAAAGAACCCAGAACAACATCTGAAGCTCTGCAGGCTGCACTGCTTCAGCTAAGAGATCATGATTCAACAATAAGAAAGAGACTGGGCAAAGATGGCCTCCATGGGAGAGTTCCAAGGCCAGAGCCACTGCTGAACCAAAACAACACGGGCAGAGAGACAACAGTGGACCTTTTTGGGAGGTTTCAGAATCAGAACAACTACAGTCAATCATTGTGAAGGTAGTGTGGTGCTCTGGGGCTGCTTTGCTGCCTTAGGACCTGGACGACTTGCAGTGACTGATGGAACCATGGGTGCTGCTCTCTAGAAGAAAATCCTTCAGCAGAGCGTCCAGCTATGAAAACATGATTTTATTTTTTAGTCCTGGTATATTAAATCTAACTCAGAACTTACCAAACCCCAACCATGTTTGTTCTAATCTCATTAAACTACACTTTGCTTTACCTTTTGCTAACAGCAACATTCCTGTTACCAACGAGCCTCGTTAAAGTTTAATCACTTCTGAATTAATTATGTTTGCTTGACTTTAAATCCAACAACAAATACCTCAGAAGATTCAATCATTCAGGTTCAGGACTTCCTGCAGAAGCAGCTTCACACAGGATGAGCTGTGGAACAAACGATCCACAGAACAATGTCGCAACGGATGCAGCCGACTGCGGCGCAGGTTAACACCCGATGCTACTGAAGATCAAATATCCGGTTCAGATCTGGAACAAACAATCCTATCCAGGAAATGCTCCTGTGCTACTGTCAGCTGGTGGGGCTGGGGGCAAAGGTCAATTTTAATAAATAACAGTTTCCTATTAGAGATTGCCTCCACCTCCTTGTCTTGGCTAAATGAAAGCTGAGGTCAGAGACCTGGCTGGGCCACGCACACAAAGAGAAGCACTGAGCAAATACTGGATGAAAGAGAAGCTGGAAGAGAGAGAAGTCTGACTGCAGGAGCAAAGAGATGTTAGTTAAAGGTGGCCAACAGAAGCTGGAGCAGAGGGGGAGTCACAGAGCTGCTGAACCTGCTCAAGTAATGAGGCTGGCATAGCAGGGAATACGGCTAATATGGAAAGATCAAACTGGTGGTACACCTCCAGGAACAAACTCCCCGGGATCCCTGCACTTAGATGTGACACCCCACAGAACCACATACACACTGGAAGCTCCAATATTACTCAGGTTGCATCTGAATCCTGATGTTGACATGTGGAACGGATGAAACGACAGAGGGGCGGGTCACTGAGTATGGAACGAACCAGGGGTGTCACCTTACCCTGTGGAAGAACATAAACCACCAGCAGATTCAACAAGTGCATATATATAAATAAAGGCATATTAAAAGTATATTTTATGTTTGAAGTATTAAGGGGCAATATTATGTTTTTCTCAGGCACATAGTGTCATTTCATAGCTCAATCTAGTAGCGATGTTACCTTCAGTTGTTACAAAAATGTTGTATATATCAAATGTGCCTTAAAATAAATTTGACTTCATAATTTACGCCTTTCACTCCGTGTTGTCATACTGGACACATAGCAAAACTGGTCTGGCCTGGTTCTGGCCCACACCATGCACTTGGCCCAGATACCCCAAAGAATGATGACCGTTTGGTGGCCCACACATGGGCCAGCATGACGCCAGCTGTGGAAACAGTGCTGGGCCAGAGCAGCTGCAGTACTGGAACCAGATTCAGCCACGTATGCACCTTCATAAAGCCATGCAATATAGATGTACCATATGATCCATCAATCTCAGTAAAATAAGTACATAACCACATAATCTTATGTTAACGAAACTCAATTTTTATTACCATCGTTAAAAAGTACTTTAAAATAGCCAAAGATCAACAAAGTGCTATGCATATATAAATCACACGCAATCATAAAAAAAAAAAAAAAAAAAAAAAATCAGTTTCTGTTTTCATTGCCTTAAGTCTAAAATATTCACTTTGTATTACTCATAGTATATGATGCCATCCCTAAAAAGTTTGTGGGAACTAATTGCCTCAAATGGAAAAACTGTTCTCGACCAAGTAAAACCTGAAATTCATAAGTGTTTGTAAGTGCTTTGGGAGAGAGAAAGTGTCGTGAACAGAATACCCAAAGATTACCCAGGAAGGCAAAAGCAGACTAAGATGGCACTTTCAACGAGCACAGAGGCTTTCACAGAATGGTAGTGAACTGGATTTGTGTCATGGTCACCAGTGATATCATCAAGGTCCAGTGCAACATCTCCAAGCTCTGGTTCATCCGAGAATGAATTCAAGATATAATCATAAACCAATCAGTGGTTTCTATAATAGTATCATTTCATTCTTTATGTCCTTTCCTAATAAAGGTTTGTTCAGTTATTTACAAATCCTCTCTCCTGATCACAGACAGATAGATGCTAAGCTCACTTTCAGCAAAACAAATCCCATATTTTGCAGCGAGTTGAGGAAAAACAGCCAAATCATCCAGTTTGCATGATTTCAGAGGTTTTAACAGGGAGAAGATTTTAGGCATGTTATAATTTTTGATTAGCCGTTCATGTAATACACAGATGTAATATATTTAATAACACTCACTGTTCAGGTTGTGAAAAATCAGACGTTCTCAAGCAGAAGTACAGGAAGGTGATGGAAACAGTGGTTCATCTGGTGCGGATGTCCTGGAACTCCTGGTGAGATCAAAATAAAGTGCATCTTCTGTTAGGTTTATGGGACAAAACTAATTGTGAAATAAATCAATCACAATATATCCACAAATAAAATTCTACATATTTAATGTAACAAGACAACCTGCAAACACTAAGTAAACCACCAATAACCTTACAAGCTGATCTGAATCACAGGATCTGTGCAATGTAAGAAAGCCTCAGTGTATGAAAATGTAAAATAATGCATTTACCTGTTCACTTGCTTTCATCAGACGAGGCGGATGGCGGTCAAGCTCAGCCAAGAGGTGGCCAGGTTCTGGCTCTGGTTCCTGATCCGCTGGAAGTCTGCCAACACCTTCATTTAAAAACAGCCAAAGGACAAAACAGCAAAATCAATTCCACATTTCAACTCTGAGAAAAAACTAAATAGCGTGGAAACACACGGCACTTGGCGCGAAAACAGCCAAACTATAGCTAAACACACGATGTCTGCCAGAACTACAGCCTCTTAACGCGAATTACACCAGACCGCCATTTGTCTGTTTTTCAGCCCCAATGATCGTGAATTTTGGTGAAACCAAACGAGTTTTCGCTTACCTGCTAATGTCTGACTTGGTTAAACTCCCAACATCTACCGGGTTCCACAAACAAAACAGGGCGACGCCACGTTAAAGCATATCTAAAAACAAATTTGAATTACCGGAACCGGAAGCTAACTGTGTGCAGATTTCCGGTTGTGTTCGGGGGGATAAATGACGCTAACGTCTGTAAATTGCAGCGGTCTGAGCTCTCAGTGCCACATCAAAAGTGTTTTAGATAAGGCTTAACGATTAAATATTGAAAATTACATACCATGCGGTGTGATCATGTCACATACATGTCATCCGGTGACATGAAGGCTGTGGAAATGATAACGTATGTGTCTTTGCTGCAGTGTTGAGAAATGGATGAATCCAGCTTTGATAGTCTGTGTTTCATTTAAACTAGCGTATTAGACTCATTAGCGCCCCCTTCTGACTGGGAAGGGGAAGCAGATATTATGCAGCATCATAAATACTTTGTGGATCCCTGAATACTCTGCGTTCAAGTGGAAAAACATCCGCAATACATATTAAAAAAAAAAAAAAAAAAAAAAAAAATTCTTGTACAATGATTACAGAATGTCTTATCACCCACATTTTAAATTCTGACATCAGACAACAGTAATGTTGACTATTATAATTGTCATAATAATAATTTTACAATTATAAAATTATTCTATGCATTTTTAAATATACGTACTTTTTATAAGTACTTTGTTCTTTATTAAGTATTTAAGTTATGCTGAGTTAATAAACAAATAGACAAAACATTTGAGTTAAATTTACTTTAAAAACGTTACACTAACTCAAAACCTTTGAGTCAGAGGAACTTAATATTGAGTTTAAACTACTCAGTCTAATTATTTTCAACATTCGGGTTTCTGGTGAAGGATGGAATTATTTTCACAAAATCCAGCCTCTGATGGCCTTTAACTGCCTACAAAAACAAAAAAATATATATTTGGCCTTCAAAGCACCATCTTCAGCTCACTGAAATTAGCGTTAAGAGAGAGGGACTGAATTAAATACCATCTCTAAAATGTAAAATATTCTTAAGGTCAAATGCGGTTTGTTTTATTATTAGATCTACTTAAAATTAGCTTTATCTTCTAAGTAGGATAGCTCAAGAAGGAATCTTTTGAAACAAGTCAAATAATCTTACAGAGGTTTAGCATAAATCAATAAATAAATCTTAGAAATGATATTTGAAGATTAACATTCTGCATGCCACGGGTAATAAATTATGCCACAATTGGGATACACAGATTCAACCCACATACACCAAACCATTATCGGGCCACTTCTGGTATGCCATAATATAATCGGTGCCATCATTGCTGTCCTGACGCCAGATCTGGCCCAGACCCGTCTACTATGTGGGGTGCCTCGGACCGATGCCTACAGTAGACTGGAAGTACATGATAAAAAATTGCTTTAAACCACTGGTTGTCAGAATAGGAACAAAAACTGATGCATTGCTGAAGAACAACAGAAAAATCTCAGTGTTTGACATAAATCATAATTAAAATAACTTTTATTGCTGTTGGCGATAAATTCATGAATGTCACGCATGATGAGATTTTACTGGAAATAAAGAAAAATCGGCCTTAGAGCACCTCCAAAGGAAAAACATGTTTCTCCTAAAACCATGTGGGAGTTAAACTTGGTCAGCTGCACACAGCCGGCACATTAAAAGGGAGGTAGAGAGTTCATCAGCCCAACAAGGGACTCAAAGTTTCCTTAAACATTTGTTTTGTAGAAAACCAAGCAGAGGAATAACCTGTCTGATTTCACAGACTGGGTCCACCAGCTTAAAGAAGCAATACGGTGGTTTTGTCTTCACCGTCTGCTCATCAAGGGATCATGGGTGTTGTCGCTTCAGCTGCTCATGCACATAGCTTAAGTTGCTATGCTTTACAGTGAATATTGAAGGAGCATCCAACCTCGCCACTGGTAGTCACGTGACTTGAAGCCCCTGTCTACTTTCGACCATTTGAGAAAACTTCGATAACTCAGCTCATTTAGCAGTAGGTTAGATGCTTTAGACAACCTGTTTGTTTTCAACCTGTAGTTCAGACAGAGCTGACCAATGACCACATGCAGAGAACCACCACTGCTCCATACAGCCAGGGGCTTCACCTCCAGTAGATACAACACAGCTAGCTTTAAATTAGATTGCTCAACACTTTGTCACCGGCAGAAGACCTTCAGAAAACCTGGACAACTGCTGATAAATTCAAAAGATCACCAGAAAGCTTGGCCTCATGCAAGCAATGCTAAAAGAAACGACCGGTGGCTCAGGACTTTTGCACAGTAGAAATAGAAAGAAGAAATGTTGAAGAATTTTAGAGGAGTTTATCAGAAACCTGGTGTGTTCAACCAGGACTGCTTGCTTGCTGTATATCAGATAAGAATGTAAAACTAAAGCTGCTGTTACAAAATAACAGATTGTCCTGGATAGATTGAAGTGTTGTAATTTTTTAATTATTCTGTAGACCATATCAGGTACAATTCCTCTAGAATGGCACCACTCAGCACGGCAGCATGTTGGAGCATCTCTATTACGTTAGTTCTGATTTGTTCTGTTTGTAAACTTTGGTTTTGGTTGAGGCGTTGCATGCTGGGAGAATTATTCCCTCTGGTTCCGGGGCGTTAAGAAGCTTCTCCTTTCAAGCTGAGGAAATCTGCATCTGCAGATAAAACCAAATTTCTTCTGCAGAAAAAGCTTCATGCTCAGATGAGACAGTTTGAGGTGTTCAGACACAGTAAGAAGAAGCATGTTGGACGAGTCGAGGTGAGGCCCTCAGACCTAAGAACACTGTAGCACCATTAAGCACAGGGGAGGCAGCATCATGCTGTGGGACTGTTTTGCTACCAATGATTCTAGTAATAATAATTAAGATGGAGAACGACCTCTGCATGCTTCAACTTCACCTCACGTCAACATCAAAATGGTAGAGACATGGACCTAGGGGAGTTTTCCAACAGGATGTTTCAAGAACTTGTTTTGGGGATATTTAATCAAGTATAGAGGTGTATGAATATATCTGAAGCCAGTTCATATTATCATTCCAGCCTGAAAAAGAACAACTGAAATGCATCATTAAATGCACCAAATTAATGACATTCATGTACTTAATGAGAGGATCTGAAACTGAGAGGCCCTGCAGGTCCGCAGGCAGAGAGGAAGGCAGATTACAGGAACTGCTGAATAAATTGCAAAAGTGGGCAATCAGAACTAAGTGAGAATCTTCCATGACAAAATGTGCATGAAAGAAAAAACTGTTGATTACCTTGTTATTTTTTTTACCAATGTGTCTGCTGTGTCTAACGAGACTGGCTGTCTAATATATCTCACCAATTAGTGGAAAACATGAGCGCACATGGAGCTGACAGAGGAACACAGTGCAACATGCAATCAGCTGTGTCAGCTGCAGCAGTTATCCCACAATCCTCCTGGCCTTCGCACCTGTCACTGCAGGCAGAACGGGCTCAGGAGTGATGACAAACATTTGCCTCTGCTGCTTACTCGCTTTATTGTTTCTTTGTCTGTGCAGAAAGGAATGTGAAGAGAGGAGACTGAAGGAGAGGTTGCGGATACAACAAGGAGCACAGACAAAAGAAAGAAACACGGCGCTGCAAGCCAAGAATACAAAGTAAGAGTGGAAACAGCCCCCGAGGGAGGCCTTGTCAAATAAACAATGAGACACGATTAAATGACATTATTATATAAAACTGGCTCAAGTCATCAGGGAGAGAAGGAGAGCCAGATTTACATTCTTCATTAGGTAATGGGATTGTTTGAGTGTTGATGTGCAGCGTCAAGACATTTATGTTTCTCGTGTAAGGCATCCTTCTCACTGTAACTCTGGAGAGCTGACAGAGCTCCTCCATCAGGGCAATCCCTCACTCCGGCACACATACAGTACAAACACCCCCACAGAATAGAAAGCTGGATGCATTCAAGCATTCTCCAAACTAATAAACCTGCCTATGGACTTAGCCCGTCTTAGTCTGAAGTGTCATTAGAAGTGGCAGGCAGCTGTGGCAGCCGGTGAGGGCCTTAAGACGCTCCAGCTCTCACCGTCTGTAATCCCTGCAAACAAAGTAAGCAGCGTGCTGCTAAATAAATATATAAGAAAGTAATACATGCAAACATTCTCCCACATGCAGTCGCCCGCGGTGTCGCGGGAGGTGATGCAAAAAGGCCGCGCTGGAACACTTCAAAGCGTCAGCAAAAATGCAAAGTCATGTAAACGGCAATCCGCCTTAAAAAGTAATCTGACGTTCTGACAGCAGCATTCAGAGAAACATCTGACAAAGAGACACAGACGAGGAGACTTTTCTAAAGTGGTAATAAAGGCCAGAGCGTATTAATGGTGCAGACTGACAAGCTGCAGTGCTGTGCTGAGGATTCCTGCACCCTCATTCCTGATAGCTGGAGGTTATTGGGGAGGAGGCAATGTTGCCAGGCACTGATTCCTGACGGACTCATTTCCACTTGGAAATAAAACAGCTAATTGGAGATGGGGCCGACTTGGCGCTGCACATTTTCCTGATGGATTTAGATATGGAGCGCTCACGTCCCCCTCAAAAAAAGAATTAATGATTGTTGGTAACTTTAAACATAGGCTGTTAATGTATCCAGTGGACCCCTAACTATTCATGGTTCAGTAATTGCAGATTATTTTGCAAGTGAAGTGAACGTAACTTCACCTATTCACTGATTTTTCCAAAGAAAACAACTTGGGAAGCTGAAATACCTGGAAGCAATGCTACTTGACACGCTGTTGGCTGGTGTTTGCAAAGCAGCCAATAAAGGAGCAACATTCATTTTCCTTGGCACTGATTGGCTGAACCCCCAAGAGTGGAGATAAGGTCGACTGCAGATTCTGTAGTAGTACTAAGACAGTGTCCAATGTGTGTATTAATGCATTTTAAAGGGGAGCTACTATGCAAAATTCACATTTTACACATCTCAGTTCTTCCATTTGGGTCTCAACTGCTTCTAAAAACAGCCCAAGCACTTTAAAAAAATGGTTGTTTTTTTAGCAATAAGTTAATGGGTTTTGGTGTCTGGAAAACAAGCTGCTTTAAAAACCTTCAAAAGTAACATCACACTGCGCCGTTACCTAGCAACCCAAGTGGAGTTCCAGCATGATTGGTCAGCTGATTTTACCGCTGCACAATGGCTGCTAGAAAAGACAAAGTTGTTGACTCACTGTTCAGAAACGACTTGCTGCCTCCTTGTTGGCTGAGCAGGAGGCTCAACTTCTGCTTTTCCAAGATTAACAGTTGTATAATTGCACACCTGTTTGCAGCCATTTTCATGTGCAAGTGTAAATGTTCAGTTGGGGGGCGTGGCCAGCAGCAGCTTATTTGGATTTAAAGTGACAAGAGGCCCTAAAACAGCTCATTCTGAAAGGAGCTTAAAATAAGTAGAACTGACCAGACTGAAATCTCAATATCTAAGAATGATTTTGTGTAAAAAATGAAATGACACTTTTGTAGCCCAAAGACCTGTCCTAACCTGTTCAAGAAAGCATAATAGGTCACATTTAAAGTGTCTATAGTATTTCACCTATTAAAAATAGGCAGTTGTAACAGTTCTCATTGACACCATGTGTCAATAATGGAACATGTATTATAGCTCAGTACATTGCTCTCAACAGGGTAAAATCAATTATTACACACTGACTGTGTGGTTGTGGTTCAGGAAGTGATTCATGGTTTCAGTTTTATAGTTGTTGAGTGTTTATAACTCTGCCGCTGAGTATCTGTTTTGGGATTATTGTTATACAAGAATATTCTGGGAGGATATGACAAACCTTTTTCATCGAAAATATCTGAAAATTACCTTAATAAATAAGACTAAGTTTTATTTGTTAAAATATCACTAAAGACCTGGTCTTTAGTGATACAGAACTTTTTTGTTTACTTTTTTATTATTTATGGTAAATAAATTCACACCTCCAAAACATCTGCAACAAAAACCTCATTTCCAGAATTTCACACCTTCAATTAATATCCATATAGTCCTCAGAATCAATCAATGAGCACCAATTGAACTTTGACATTATAATTTACATGTTCTATAATAGTCTTGGAAATTGTACTTATATTTTTATCTAATTTTCTACTGTCTGTGTTTTAATTTGTTCCTGTATGTTTCTTGTTTGAAGTTATGGGGGTGACAGAGAGAACGTGAGGAGAGGAAACAGAACTGCTGCGTAAACAGACATGACCCACTTCAAAGTAACAAGAGTGTGAATATAAATGTCTAACTACTTGAATAATTTTTTAACAGTCGATAACCAAAACTGAAAGTGTCTAAAACAGCCAAGAAAATCAGTGCTTAAGAATTCATCACGAAAAATTAATTTAGGGGAAGCTAAGTGTGTTAAACGTTTTCCAAGATAGTAAAGACGCCATTTCGCCTACAGTGACATCTCGTTGACATTTTTGGAACTTAGATGGGTCTCAGAGACTTAAGAACATGGTTTTCATTGGCTGGCTAACATGATGCATCTCCCACCCAGCTCAAGCTCACTTCTGATTGGCTGATTACTCCTT
The DNA here is from genome assembly GCA_014839685.1 of Anableps anableps. Lineage (NCBI taxonomy): Eukaryota > Metazoa > Chordata > Actinopteri > Cyprinodontiformes > Anablepidae > Anableps > Anableps anableps. The sequence continues at coordinate 1,462,488 of CM026087.1, read as the reverse complement.
CATGGCAGCTCCTTCCCCAAAAGTTCAGGCCACCAACCAGTTCAGAATCTCAGCCAGAATGAATGAACCCAGGAGTTTTCAGCTCAGAAAGACAACCAATCAGCGTTCCAAGATCTAGTTGTGATAAATGTATTTGTTCCATCTGTCTATTTATTTTCTTTATGAAGTCAAGCAAGATTACAATACTCCCTCTGTACACCAGGGAGTATGCTCAGCATCATGTAATACTTTTTGTTTAAGCCAGTTTCCTTTTATTTCCAAGTGAGTTTCCCAAGTCCATCCCTATGGTGAGGTTTCTGTTGCTGAAAGCCGACGGACCAATGCTGATTCCAAATTCTGGCTTCGTTTCCCCTCTCTAGTTAAAGTTAGACATTAAAGCTCAGGGTTTGGGTGTAAAATCCCTTCCTTCAGGCTTCTGAGAGATATAAATCATATATTTCTGTTTTGTCAGTCTGTAAAGTAAAATGACCATTGTTCATATTTGCTTTTTTGTGTTCACATTCGTTTGTTTCTGTCAGTTTTAGATTTTAGTTTGATCAATACGATTAATTCTTGATTCTATTAGCAATAAGTTCTTGTTAATCTTTCCAACTAAGTTGAAGTGATGATTACCATTTGTGCTGATTTTAAGTAAATTTCCTTTCCTGAAAAACACAGATTATATTATAATAACTCAGAAATCTCCTGATTCTTCTTACATACAGATTTCAGCATTAATAAGACTAAGTTTCAATAGGTCAAGAAACTGTATTCCATATGAGCCACAGAAAAATTGAACAGGGATCAATAAAAAGATCCAACCTGCAGGCTAATATCAATGAGATGAAGAGGAACAGAACAGACTTTATTCCCAGACAAACCTCCCCTGCTTGTCTTAACTTCTTTTCTCTTCAGTTCCACCTTGTTGTGAACCCACTGAGGCATTTGAGATATTCTTTCAAAACACTCATAGCTATCACCTCTTTTCATGTGCAAGTGTTTATATCTGTCACCATCTCACTTTTTCGTCTCTCAGCTTCTTTCTCTCCGCTGCTCCCAGTGTGAGTTTCGCTTTGAAATGCTTTTTAATTAGCACGTACAACACACAGCCGGGGTTAAATTAAATTGCTAAGATACAAGGGGGTTGAGGTCAACGTCTCTGCAAAGACCGTTAGCGCAGATAATTGGAAGAAATCCTTTTTTTCTCCTTCCCCTTCCACTTTTGCTAAATATCCATAATCAAAATGACAGCGGATTGCACACAGATACTTTGGCAGGGTGGCTGTGTGCTGAGGCAAAGACACCTTATGAAATATGAATTTATTTTTAGAGCTGGAGGAAGACAAGTAATTAGGAGTGTAGAGAGAAAATCACTTTCATGTTTTCTCTCGCTCTGTCTCTGCCCCAGCCTTCCTGCACCTGGGAAACATCTTTCTATAAAACCAATATATCTGGGCTTGTATCGGCTTTATGAAATATAGGAAGATGCACTTCCTTTACTGCAAAATAACTGTGACTTATAAGTACTACACTGGTTGTCAAAAAGCTTTTCAGGAATTAATACTGTTGACTTATGGCTGTTTATGATTCATGAATGTCAGTGAATATTTGTTTCCAATAGCTTCATTGCCATATGAAACAAGGAACTCAGAGGGATTTTGGTAAATATCTGCGGAGACAGCAATGCTTAGCTTTACAGAATCAGTCTAGAAAGTAGAGTAAACATAAAAGATGGGCAAATCTTTAAATGTGCACTGTTTCAAAGGGACAGCAGGAGGCAATGCCACTGTTAAAAAAAACAAATCTACTTGGATTAATTCAGAGAAACTCATCCTGACTTGATTAACTGAACAAGACTGCACAACAGCATGCACAATACCTCCATAGAGGGGCCAATAAGTTAATTATCATGGTAGAAGTATAGTGTTCTGGTTGAGGTACAGATAGTTGGTGCCATCAGTGGTAGTGTACATTCTAGACCTCATGCACCTCATCAGATTATCTAAAACTGGTGTGTCTGTTCTGGTCTCATGTCAAGTCTCCAGCCTTATCATTCCTGCTTCAGACCAGCAGCACAGAACAGGTTATCTTGGCGCACTATCTACGAAGCACATTGTGTCCCACTGCTGCATCAGCACCAACCAAAAGGATCTCAACAATAAAACAGTTCGACTATAAAAGTGCTTCCCACTCAGAAACCCTGCACATAGCTTTTGTTAAGCTGGGCTCACCACTGGAGAAGGGCTTTCAGCTGGGGAAAAGTGCGTACACCTCCAAATTGCACCCTTGTTCAGTTGTCCTGACTGCTGGAAGAAAGAGTTTTTCAAATGGCATTTTATCATGATTAAAACCCTGGCATCAGTACAGCATGGAGGATAAAGGAGGAGGGAAAAGTGAATGCACCCCTATTGTGGTGGCTCCTGAAGGTGAAATCAGACTGTTGCAGCAGATTCAAATTCATGCCAATGACGACAAAAGAAAGCCCATTCATGACCTGCCCATCTTTTAAGTGCTATGTTGGGGTACATGATACTCTAATGGGTGTCTACAATGTTGTGTGTCTATTGGCTGAAAGGACGTTACAGAGCTCCATGGTCAAAGTTCAACCAAATTCAACTTTGACTGGAGCAAGCAACCTGCAGAGCTCCTCATAGCGTTGTGCCGAACTTCCCCTTTATGCTCACCACATGCAATACAAAAATGGCTTTTACCACATTCAGTGTGCAAAAGCCAAGCCAACTTCATTTATAAGCACTTTTAAAACAGTAAGATTGACCAAAGTCTTGAACAGACATCATATCAACACAAAAGTAGACATGACTTGTGCATTTCTGGGGTTCTGGTGTAGCCAATCAAGTCAGTTGAAAGTAACAAAAGTAGTTAAAGTAGACAAAATGAGCAATGATTGCTTTTTGGTAATGATAGATGATTGCATGGATGGATGGGAGTATAAATATTTTCCTACACTATGTTTTCTTTTTCTATTTGAACACAGATCTGAAAAACCTTTTAATTGCAGATTTTCTCATGTTTTTTAGACTGAAGGAACCCCGGAGCGACAAACTTTATAAATATGACCTGGAACACGAGCTCTGCTTTCTTAAACAATGTTGCGTTTTTTTCTACAAACATGTTTTCGACTGAAAATGAACAGAGCTAGCAGATGTTTGATTGCATTTTGAAGATCTAGCCACGAAATAAAGATAGACAAATTAAAGCACAGCTTTACTAGTCTTGAAAATTTACAGTTAGGAGAAATCAGACCCCAGAAAAAAACTACTTCATTTATCGTGGTATTCACTTTAAACTGGGCTGCATCCATGAAATAATATACCCATTGTCATGTGATTCCTTACAGATTTACAAGTTTCCACTACAAACTGGTCTTACTGAGTAGAATAAACCCAAAGAAACAACACAAAAATCAGCTCTTAAATTAAGTAAATAGACACCAAAAGATGTCTGCAACAGGAGTGAGACAGAGGGAAAGGGAGGGGTGCACTTGGAAAAAATGAGAGAGCAATATGTCAGCATGATAACACCTCTAAAAGTCACCGAAATGCCAGGTCATCCTGCTCGACGGGGAGAATCAAACCACACCGCCAGCGCTTATGAGCACCCTGCATCACATGTTGAGTTTGCAGCATCGTGCTAACACACACTGAGCACCAGCTGAGCCCCTCCGCCACCAACAACAACGCTGCTGCCTGTCAGGGCTTTGTTGAAGTGTGCAACAATGGTTTTTGCCTCTCCTCTCAGATGATTATTCCTCTAACAAGCCTCTTACAGTAGGAGGATGACGTGCTCGCTGAAGCCCGGGTGCGACCCACTCTGTGTGCCTATCCCTGGCTTTGTGCTGTTGATGGCACATTGTCTCACAAAGAGGTAGGTGGGAGGATGATGAAGAGAACGTGCGTTAAAAATTTATTTCTGCTTTATTAATATTTCACACAAATGGATGCAACGTGCAAACCAGTGACGACACCGTTCACCGGAAAAAGCCTCCCACGATGCTCTTCCTGTCTGTTGGCTCGACCTGCAGAGCTTCTCTTTACTGCACAGTAAACAAATCGCCCTCTGACTGGTTTCCAAACAGAGCAGTTTGACTTGAACTATGCCAAACCGATCCCATTCTTCTTTCTCCATCTTGTTCTCATCATTTTTTAGGAATCACTCAACCTTGAAGAATCTCCAGAGTATAAAATTCTTGGTAGCTGAAATATGAGACATCTGCTGGGATTGGATCTTGGCGCTCAGTCACTGACTACCAGAATCAGACAGATATTGTGCATTAAGAACATGTTGGCTTTCCCCAAGAAGCAATTCACAAGAAGTCTTAAAAATAAAGAAAAACTTGGGTTGCTGAGAACAATCCGTTCCCTCAAATTAGATCCTTGAACACAGAGAGTGGAGTGTGAACTGTGGTGACATTCTCGAAGACACACAAAAAATAAGAAATAATCACTTGAGCTGAGTAAATATGACCAGATCAAATTAAAATACATGTATCCAAATGTCACATGTTGAGGACCATCATTCATTTTACTCGTCTCTCCTATTAAATGAGGGCAGAGCATCTGACAGAACATACCAGAACCTTTCAATCAATTTATTTAGTTTCCCAGCTCCATCTTGGCATAGAAAAAATACAATATATCCATCAAAGTATGGAATACACCAACTGATGTTAAAAAGAATATATATGTGAATAAAGTTTAATGTAGTGTCAATAAAGTTATTAAAAATAACATGAACCCGTGGAGTTAGTGAAACTCTATGGGTTCCTTTACTGGAACTGTGAGCTTTGTCAAGAGGACTGGAATACTCGAGGTGGGTCTGCTTTGAGACAACAGATCAATGTGTGGAAACCTATGGTGCAGTTTTAGTGCCAAAATTCAGACTATTGGACACCCAGCAGAGGCTACTTCCTTGTTGCAGTCGGGCTATATCCATTCTGAAGCCGCGTGCTCACAAATAACCCTGGGTGTTCCTGGTATGAATGTAGCAAAACTGGTCCAGTAAAGCACAGTGGTGAACTGCTGACAGGGTAATGGGTGGCCTGGAGTAAAGACTGGTCTGTGTATTATGATCCAACAAGACAAACTACAGTAGCTCAAACTGTGGAAATAGTTCATGCTGCTTCTGATAAAAAGAAGTGCAAAGCTGCTCTGGCACTGACTGGTCAGGAGACCCAAGCTGAAGCATTTTCACCACAGCAAGAACCAATGATTGTCATTTGAGGATGAGTACTGGACCAGGGAGGAATGGAAGGAAGATGTTTGGTCTGCTCAATCGTGGTTTCTTTTACATCACATGGATACGAAGGTTTCAGTCATTTATCTGGGAAGAACATTGCACAAGAATGCACGATGGAAAGAAGACAAGCTAGCAGAGGCAGAGTGATGTTTTGACAATGCTCTGCTGGGAAACCTTGAATCCTGTGGAGCATGGCTCAGGAAGGGTTTGAGGGTAAAAATGATGAGTTTTAGGTGCTTCCCAAGTCCCCAGATTTCAGTCAAACCAAGCACATACTGGACAAACTAGCCCAATCCAGGGAAGACCCACCTAATAAGTTACAGGACTGGCTGTTAGCGTCTTTGTGTCAGATATATTAGCACATCTTCCGGGGTCTATAGGAGGCCTCGCGAGTGTAGGTCAGGGGAGCATAAAGCTGACTAACGCACTGTTTGGCAGGTGGTCATAATATTTTGCCTGATCAAAACATCCAAATAAAAAACCTCCATAATTACAACAGAAGCCTATTAATACAATAATGTTCACAGTGTTGTTTGCAGTGTTTGAGATAAGGCCTAATCAATTTTCACACAGTGAATAATATTTATAGTCTACATATTCCTGGAGCTTCAAGGCCCTGAAACACAAAACCTCAAAGAATATTTGCTTTGTGTGTGGCTCTGAGTTGTTGGGTGGAGTGGGAGAGAGTTCAGAGGTGGATGTGGTGGAGTCGTCATGAAGAGAAGAAGAGGTTCTCAGTGGAATCAAGCCGGCTCATTAGAGATGAGGAAGAACTTTGAAGAACGCAGCTTGTTTGGAACCTCAAACCTCAAGATGGAGAAGTCACTAATTAAATGGCATCGGTGGCTCAGAAAGGAAGAATGAAGAAGAACAAAGGCTTGTACAGAGGACTGAAAAAGCTCTGGTTTACTACAGGAAATGTTAACATAGATGGGACACCCCACTCACATCCAGTGACAACGTCAGGGTTCCCAGTCGTTTACTGTATGGCTGACTGAAAAATAACAAGGTTGTTAGATGTCAAGGCCATACAGTAGCACAGTAAAGCAATAAAGACTGCAGCACAAGTTAAAACAATCAAAAATAAAAATGCATCATCATTTCCATCCAAATCAATTAGGGAAAACAACTGCAGCAGACGCTTCCTTCTCCAAGCCTGCTGAATATCTCCAGAGTCCATGGTGTTCATGAACCAGTCAGGACTTCTTGCTATTTTTCATCTTTCCAGCATTTATGTCGTCAATTAACAAATGAAAGTAAAACTTTATTTGTCCTGACAGACTGTTTCCCCACCTGCAAACACTTTTTCTTCTGTTTAAGAGACAAACTCCTCCCACGTCATTCACCAACGTTTCTTCTCATTTTATAGCAAACTGATTGGGGGGTGGGGTGGGGGATGCCTGACTCCAGTCCTCCAGAGCTGCTATCCTGCAACTTTTAGATGGATCCCTGCTCCAGCATTTCTGAATGAAATGGCTGAGTTCTCTCATCAGCATCATTCTGCTCTGCAGTGATCTCGAAGCAAAACATGCATCTGATTCAGGCGTTGGAGAAGGGATCCATCTAAAAGGGACAGATCAAGACAGTCTGTGTCTAAAAAGCAATAGTTGTTTGGTAGGAAGGGAGCCATTTTGAGACCCACTGAGATGTTCTCAAGGGTCTCTGCAATATCAGTTGTTAATCATGCAAAAAGAAATCATTCAATTCAGGAAACAAAAGTGTGTGTCACTTGTTGTATGCCTTTATTTTTTGTGTATTATTTTGTTTTTCACTCTTTGTTCACCTGACCATTAGGAGCTGATCAATGCTCTATACATGCTGTATGAGAACCCCCTCCCCCCAATGGTCAAATAATAATCAGCTGAATTACTCAGAAAATAGGTCAGGTTGCCCTTCTGTTGGAGCCATTTGAGACATTTTTAATGCAGAGTTCAGGGAAGCTTCATCAGTGATGACAAAGCATCTGCATACTGTAGGAAAATGTAGGTAACTTTATTATTAGGTCATTACTACATCAGCTGCATAAAAGTTAGATCAATCTTGAAATAGTGGTGCGTATGTGTAGTATATTTAGCACCTAAATTACAATTTTTATGCCACCAAATTTTGCGAGTCAAAATCATTGATTTATTTATTATTTTGTACTGAAAGACTGCATGACCATCTGGGGATGATATTTCAATAATCTATAGACTAAGTGGCCCCAAGAGGCAAACTAACTATTAGCTCAGTCAGAAAATAGGTCAGACTGCCCTCCTGTTGGAGCTACTTCAGACATTTGGCATTACAAATTGAGTGAATCTCAGTTGGTTAAGACAGATTTGTCTGCATAGCTTGCATAGCTTAGCAAGAGGTTACAAAACAGTATTATTGGGTCATTGCTACATCAGTTCAGTACAATTTACCACAGGTGGGTAGAGTAGCCAAAAATTGTACTCAAGAGTAGAACTACGTCAACATATTTTTACTGAAGTAAGAGTAAAAATTAGCCATATAAGAAATTGTTTAAAAAAAAAAAAAAAAAAAAGGTACTGAGTAACAGTTTGATCATAACACCTGATTTAATATTTAAAAATTATATGAGTAAGACAAAACTACAAAACTAGCAGTTAACAATGGGTTCCAAGCCCTACCCTAAAATTATATAGCAATTCTATTTTAAAGATACATTCTATATTCTATCTTTTAAAGACTACAATTTAGAGCATAATAAAAATAAATTATGTGATTACAAAATAAATTCAGGCACAGGAAATACTTTTCCCAATCAAATTTTTCCAGCATAAACCCTATGACTGGCAGTTATTGACCTCACAGCCTAAGGTATACTGAAGATCGACCAATGAAAAGGTGACATCATGGCTAAAAGATACACAACTCTGAATTTGTATCACTAAATGGTACACCCATAATCCCAATAAATCTGCACTTTATGTGAGAGAACATATTTCAAATATCATTTCTTCCTGTTCAGACCAATATAAAATATCTTTTTAGACAACATATAAAACAAATGAGCATTGTGATTGTAGATGAATTTTTCCAGCACTTTTTAAAAATAATTCTTTCAAATTCAGGAAAGATTTTTATCCCACAAACAGAAAGAAAATCAATTTTTCTAATACCCAGAACACCGTAGTTGTGGTCCAAATTATCCTAAAACCCAAGCATTAAGATTGAAGTGTGGTTAACACATATATTGCTCCCAATAAAAACCTTCATTTGTAACAAAGGTAATTTCCATAGACAGAATCAGCTAGCTGTGAGCGGTATTTGTAGCCAAAAATCCAGATTTCCTTTGCTGATATAATTATGCTGAATCTAATCTGATGATTACAACGGGACAGTTTAGTGTAGCAGGATGCTGACTGGTGTTTTAATGAGATGTGTAATACCTTCCATGTTTTTCACCCGACAATGAAAACTATCATAAGTCATAACTGAAAATTTCTTTGACAGGTTTTTTTAAGCGAGATGAATAAAAAATGAGAATAACGCACCGCAGCTGAGCCTTACTCTGCACATTCCTATCAAAGTGTGTACATTTTTAAATTTTTAGTGCTAACAAAGGGCGAGCCTGGCTGCCTGGCCACTGCTTCCTTCTCCTCACCAACTTGGCCTTTGAGATTGGGAGAAGTCTAATGAGTTTCTTCCCTCTCTCCACACTTGCCGTTTGTTCACACTTGCACACATATAGACAAGGACTAATGAGTGTGTCTCCCTCTTTCCTCATTAGCCACACGGGGTCTCATCGCAGGCATCTAATGCGAGGCACCGCCACCCATGACAGGAAGAGAAAAAGCAGGAAAGATACTCTCCCCTCTTTTCTCTTTACCCCTCTGAGGTTAAAACATTTTATTATGTGGCCACATCCACGCTCTGACTAATACAAGGGAGGAAAGAAAGACCTCAAACACATTTAAGCTTCTCACTCTCTCCAAGATGTTGACAAAGTTAGATCCCAGCCAAGATCTTCCATCTCTCCTTTCTGTGGGCTGATGGAGGCTATTGTTGCTATGGCAGTGATGCACATCTCACCATGTAGAAATGGAAAGGTGGTAGGAGTAAGCTGACAAGGAATTAGAGTGTGTGGTCACCCATTCAACCCCTCAGAGTCGGACTGAGCTCGATATAGCCTCCTGACGCAGTGCAGAATGTAGGAGCTGGAAAAATATTAAAAAACATCACCCGAGAGTTCCCAGAGGCATTTTAGAAAGTCAGTGAGGAGTTGTTCATTCACATGAAGAGTGTTTTTTTTTTTTTTTTTTGACATAAACATCAACATGACAGCTTGCTGTGATGCACAAAACGTGTCACTGCAGTCAGGAAGGCGGTGCTGAAGGGAGGAAATGTATTAGACGAAGGCATTCATTTTGTTTTTCAGAGGACGAGTTTGTCAAAAAATCTGATCGAGTTAAAAAGAAGACTAAAGAGGGGGGCGGGTTGGTGTGCGGGAGTGACTGAAGGGTCTACGCGACACGCCTCAAGCTTCTGCAGAGTCATTAAAGCAGATTTGTCACATTAACAAAGGAGAAGGAATTGGCCCTTTTAAAGCGGAAAGATAAAGACGCTGCAACACAAAGAGGCAGCGGGGAAGAAGAACGGCAGCTTTAGACAAGAGGGAGGAGAGGAGGAAGAGGAGGTAGAGACAGATGGACGAAGAACATTAGTTTGGATGAAGAAGATTTCCTAGGAAAGTTTGATTTCTTTCTTGGGATTAAAAGGAAAACTAAAAGAAGCAGCTTTTTGTTGGGTCATTTTTGATGAGTTTACAGACCTTTTTCCTCTCAGAGCTCCTCTGTAGTTTAATGTTTAGCACGGTGCCAATTATACCGTTACCATGATGATACCATGATGATTATACAACAGGCCTGCATAATAAAGATGTGGACTTCAATAAGAGGATGCTTAAAATGTCCACACAAACTGCTAGAAGAGCAGAACCTCAACCAGCGGTGCTTCTTGAATGAATGACAGCCATTCAGCTGGTCAGATATCCCTTCCATTGCTAAGATGGAAAACAACGCTGAAGCGTTTTCCATCCGGCCAGATGAAGCTACACCTGGTCTGGCATTTTGTTTAACTGTCACACCTTCCTGGAGGGGCGCATCAGCTGAGCTTCTGCTGCCAAAAACCAAACATTCTCCTTCGATAGATGATGCACTTGGCTCTGTCTTTCTGTGTTCAACCCTATCTCTCTGCATTTAATCCCATCTCTTTCCTACACAAAGCTTTTGGCTGAACCCTTGCTGTCACGAACTTTGCACTCTCTTTCATCCTGGAACCTTAAAAACCAGCTCGGAGCTCAACTGTTTTGCTGTTTCGCTCGTAGATGAAGCCACTAAAGGAGCTGCTACCTCCACTAACTTCTTACTTTTCTCTAACATAGAAAGTACTCCTGGATCAGTGTTTTTGTGCATCTTCTCTGTCTTCTCAAACCCCCAGTTGAAGATGACCGCTCATACAGAGCCAGGTTCTGATTCTGCTGGAGATTTCTTCCTGTTAAAGGGGAGTTTTTCCTCTCCACTGTCGCTACATGCATGCTCGGTATGAAGAGTTGTTGTAAAGTCACCAACTAAATGCAAGTGACGGTCTACATGCTGGTCCAGGAGGAGTGAATGCTGCAAGTCAATGACTTGATGGAATCTGCTGGGTTTCCTTAGATAGAAAACTTTTCAAACCAGCCTGAATAATAAACTGAATTTGATACATTGTTTGAGAACTAGTATCAATTGGATTGGATGGACTTGGAATCTGTCAAGTCCATCCAATCCAATTGGATTGGATGGACTATATATATATATGGTTATTTTTTTGTGAAGTGCCATGAGACAACGTGTTGTGAATCAGAGTTCCCGATTCTGTGGTTCAGTCCGATAACCACAGTCTGCAAATCAAATACCAGCCTCAGCTCATCAGGTAAACAGAACCTGGTTGCTAACATTTAGCTAAACTAACTTAATGCTTGAAAGGTTCGCACTCATCCTCAAAAAACTGTTGATAAAACACCTGAAATGTATTGATTTCATCATTTTTTTAAATCAGTTTACATTAGATAAGCTCCTACTGGCACAGACCAGCCAGGTTCACTTTACAAACTAATCTGATTGACAGCAGCAATGAACCGAACACACACTTTAGGGGAATCAGTAATCTTAAAAGATTTTTTACACTTATTTTAAAATAAAATTTCTTATAAGTGTATAAATACACATAGGTTATATACAGGTTCTGCAGCCCCCAAACTGTAGTTGTTTCCTATGTTACATGCGTTCAGGCCCATACCATCTATTAAAGGGAAACCAGCTATCCAAACCAACCTGGCCCTTTGTGAAAAAGTAATGGTCCATCTTGCTAAATCATGTTTTCAATCCAATTTAAAAACACTTTATTTATCCCAAAGGAAAACTTAATGTCGTAAGTCACATCATCCAAGTATCTTCAAAGAGTCACTGTGGGCAGTAAGGATCTGTCGTAGCAGTCAGTATTACAAAGAATATAAAGAGACCTCTGACTAAAGAGAGTGTTGCTATCTGACAGTCTCATGACTATCATGAAATGCGAACAGCTCAATATCTGGGCAGCAGAGACGATATTCCACAGCAACATGTCCTGGATGACACCATCAGTTGTTAGCTAGCTCTGCTAATCCACCTCCTTTGCTTTTGCCGCTCCTCTTTAAATCTCTGTCTGGCCGTGTGGTTAGAAAGCTGAGCAGATTGATAGAACAGATGGTTTGAACTGTGATTAACATTTTTGGAATGCTAGTTTAATTTCACAAGCCTGATTACTGCCAGACCTGCAGTATCAAGAAACCACTTATACAGGACCTGTCTGACATCATGAAGTAGGTTAAAAGATCTCAAGAAGGACCACATCATACCATAAACTAAAGAAATTCAAGAACAGGGAAGAAACAAAGCAGCTGAAAGCATTCCTTGAGCCATAGAAAGGTTAATCCTTTTGGTTCTGGATCTGAACTCTTTAAGCAGCACAACAAAGTGCTTCTACACCAGGAATTTGTCGACATGTCATCTTCATCCAGAAATAGCCCCAGAACTGCCAACTCCATCATTGTGGTAAGCACAGTTCACAGTGTTATTTTCAGAAATTCACCTTCACCACATGACAACCTTCGTGCTTTCCAACACAGACTACTGATGTCTCTTCAATCTGCAGCCTATTTGGCTTGTCATGTGTCCCATTAAATCCCATCGACTCCTCTTTTTCCCCTTCTTTTCATGTTGGTTTAACACGAGGAAAGATCAGAGGAAATGAAGCTTTTTGGGCCAGCCGTCTGTCGTAAAGGTGTTAAAATAAGACTTCACAGCAAATACAACCTCTTAACATCCATGTAAAATGATCTGGAGAGGTTGGAAAAACCATCAGTCATTGGGAAAATTGATTTTCTTTCCTGAATTATATAACATCTGAAATTTACAAGGTCTGGAATACTATTGGTCATGTTTGTATCATACAGGTTGGATCGGAAGTATCCATACACTCACCATGAGTGAGAGTCATTTTAGCTATTTGGAAAGGTCTTTGGTCCAGGTTGGAATGATTATACGACAAAAAAGTTCTATACTTTGTAAAAACTAGAATTTAATGCAAATATAATTTATTGTAGATTTTCTCAAAGTCCAACCATCTGACCCAAACTGTTCTCAAATAAAATGAAATTAGTTTTTACTGCCAAGAACTTCCCAGGAACCACTAAACCTGCCGTGAACTGGGAACAGCAGGAACACCAGTTAAACATAATGCTAACCAAGCCATTAGTCTCTGCTCCTGGATGGACGCCTTCAAGCTGGACTGAAACGAGCAGCTGTCCACATGGACAGACATATGTCTTCTGCAGAAAGGTTTTAGGATCAGATGAAAAAAATGGAGGTGTTTGGACACAATGGACAGAATGATGTTTAGAAGAGGCACTGGCAGGAATACTGGTTTCTGTCAAACTGGGTAAATTAACGAAGACCGAGGATCAGCCCGTAATTCTTCAACATCACCCGAAATGTATGATTAAATGGGTGAGATGTAGACATAGCTGGGCTGTCCAACAGGTCAGAGATACCAAATCTGGAAACCTATTCCACAAATCTGAAGATTATGGAAAAGTTCATTTATTTCTGTAACTCCATCACCCAGTGAAACATTATATAGATTAATTCTACTCAGAACCATGTTTTCAAGCCTTTATTTCTGGAAATTATGATGATTTTCTGCTTGCAGTGAATGAAAATGACATTTAAGATCAGAATATAACATCATACCACAAAAAAAAAAAAAAAAAAGTTTTTTTCTCACCCTCAGAAATTAAAATTAGACTAAACCTTTCTGGCTTTAGGTCAATTAGGACTACGAAAGGTATTTCTATTTACTTAATGCCAGAATAATGAGAACTACTGTCGCACTTGGGTCAGATTTTGGGGGTTTTCTTTCACAAACTTCTTGCAATAGCGAGCTGGGAGTTTGGCCTATTCCACCAGACAGAACAGGTGGAAGTGGGTCAAGGTCTGCAGGCTCCCTTGGTTGCACTTTTCCAGCTCAGCCCATAGATTTTCCCTGGGACTGAGATGCAGGCTTTGTGATGACTCCAAAACACTGACTTTTTCTCCTTAAGCCACGTTATAACTCAGCTTGGTTTTATGACGAGGGACATCGTCCCTTTGGAAGACTGGTTTGTGTCTCAACTTCAGCTTCCTGGAAGATGTCTTTGATGTTGCTTCAAAACGTCTTTATAATGTTCTTTCCTCATGATGCCATTTATTTTGTGACATGCACCAGTCCTTTCTACAGTAAAACACCCCCACAGAATGATGATGCCTCTACCATACTTCATAGTTAGGATGGTACAAGCGTCCCTGATTTTCCTCCAAATGCAATGATGCTCATCATGTCCAGACAGTTCCACTTCAGGACATGCCTCCAGAAATGAAGGTCCTTGTCCCTGTGGACATTTCCAAACTGCATTCTGGCTTTTTATGTTTCTTTTGAAGTGATGGTTTCTTCTTCTCTGAGTGGCCTTTCAGTCCATGTTAATACAGAACTTGTTTCGCTGTGGATAATGAGTCTCCTACCAGCTTCAGCAGCATCTTCACAAGGTCTTTAGCTTTTGTTCTGGGATGATTGGGACATTTCATACCAGAACGGGGTCGTCTCTGGGACCGAAAACCCGTCTCCTCCCTAAACGGTACGACGGTGAGACATTCCCATGACGTTTATATGTGCATATCATTGTTTGAACCGTTGAACCGGACTGGTGGAGGTCTACAATGCTCCTCCTGATTTTTCCATGGTGTCACACAAGGAAGCAGAGTGTTTGAGGTTTTGCCTTATAATACATCCACAGGTGTTTCTCTGTCCCACTCAAATGTTGTCAATCAACCTAGTGGAAGCTTGACATCATCATCTTGGCTTTCCGAAGTTGCATGAAGTCATAGTAATCTCAGTGTATGTAAACTTCTATGTTTGAAGAAAGTCATTAAAAAATTCTGATATTTTATCAACAAGAAACATTTTTTATTATTATCTGATCTAAAACAGGAAATATTAAGCCTGACTTAATGTCAGACCGTGAGAAAATGTCTCTTTGTACAGTGTATGTAAATATCTAGTTGAAACTGAATATATCTGATCCTGTCTCTGGAATTCTTTAAAAAAAAAAAAAAAAAAAAAAAAAAAAAAAAAAAAAAAAAAAAAAAAAAATTCTGGTCGTTTGTTGTTCACCCTAAAATAAATACTAGTTTATTATATTGAAAATTGCAAAAACATTCCTGCTGATGAGTGGATATAAGCTGGAGCTGTTTCTTTCTGTCGTAGCTACTGGCTTTGAACTCAGACATCACTGCTTCTTCTCTCCTCTCGCCGCCCATCCCATTCCGCCTCGCCAGACGAGCCTCACAGCGCGCTGCAGATCCTTTTCTCTACCTGTTAAGATGTTAAACAGTCTTCGGCTTCCCGCTCTGTTGGCTCTTTGATCCTTTGATGACCTGGTCATGCTAAAGAAAAAAAAATGCAAAGAGGCTCTCTTGAAAGGAGAGGATAAGGACTACATCTCAAATAATACACCTCTGCAGATGGATTTGATAGAGCGGGGAATGATGGGGGCTTATTTCTCCTCCTCTACAACCTTTCGCTCTCTTTAGAGTTGCATTTGTGAAATGAATCTCCTGGCTGAGGAGGAGGAAGAGGAGGAGAGGGTTGAGGCCTGTTTTAGATTCTGATTATAGCAGAGGCTGTTGTCTCCCCTGGCCGAGTTAGGATTGAAGGGTTTGTCTTACAGCTAAAATCATGGAGCATTTCTGCCCTTTAGGCAGATTTAGATGAAAACCTAAAGCTAACAGCATTTATCACACCGAGTTTCAAACATCCGTAGCCTGCTGCATCCCGGAGAAGGATTTGTGAAAGAAAATACCTTAAGCTCCCCATGTCTCTCCACCACACACACAGAGGTTGATAATGATGACATAGCTTGTCAGAATCTGGCACCTTTAACCTTGGATATCGGCATTATTGCCTTCCAGCGTTACCTCGGCTGTGGATACAGTAGGTGGTTAAGTTGCTATCATGGGCTGGAAGCGGGGATAAGGCAGCAGCAGTATCTCTTCCATCTTGACGAGCCTTGTGAGAGTTTCTGCTGCAAACCACCTCGCTTTCGGAGGAGACGCATCATCCTGCGAAGCTTCAACAGGCAGCTGCAAGCAGGTTAGCTTTGCACTGATGGGCCCCCTGCTCTGCTAAGAGATTCATTCATTCCCACTAATAAAACCCAAATCATCAGACAAATGAGACCAAATAGGGAGACTGCAATTTGGAACATTAAAAATGGATTTCAACCAAATAATAAAAGTCGTTAAAATAATTTGTTTGCGACAGGGCAAGGTAAAAATAATTTCACCACTTGAGTTAATGATTTTCTGTTATTGTCTGCAATTAAACTGGCAATTATGAGAGCTTATGTAACCAATTGCTGAATGAGTCATTTCTGATCCCCCACTGAAGCACAAACAATTCACGTCCATGTACGTTTGGTTCTGCGCAAACGGACAGAAAGTACCACAAAAATCTGTCTGTAGACCTGAATCCGTCCCAAAGCTACAGGTTACAGTCGCCACCAAAGCTACAGGTTACGGTTGCCGCCAAAGCTACAGGTTACAGTCGCCGCCAAAGCTACAGGTTACGGTTGCCGCCAAAGCTACAGGTTACAGTCGCCGCCAAAGGTACAGGTTACAGTCGCCGCCAAAGCTACAGGTTACAGTCGCCGCCAAAGGTACAGGTTACAGTCGCCGCCAAAGCTACAGGTTACAGTCGCCACCAAAGCTACAGGTTACAGTCGCCACCAAAGCTACAGGTTACAGCCAACATTTTAGAAATCAATCACTAGTTTTGTTTTGGTCGATTGCCACTGATCATCTATCCATGCTTAGCCTTCGCAGAAAAGCAAAGGAATGATGAAGTGGGGCAGGGGTTGGTATACACCCAAGGCAGCACCGTACAAACCAAATTACCAGTAATAACCTAACATGCTTTCTGTTTTTTTTGTTCCTGAAAAATACAGTGAAATTTGTTTTTGATCTAATTTTTGGACTAATGCAGCTTTTTTGTCATAATGCATCTGATTTCATAAAACAGGATCAAAAAAATGTGAATTCCCACAACAGCAATTAGCCAAAAAAAATGATCAGCAACATTTTTACTAAAACTGTAGGTAAAACAAACAGAGATGAAGTCTGAACCTCAGGACTCATAATCAGATAAAAACCCAATGAGCTCTGTCTCAGTTTCCCTTTTCTGCCACTTTAATTATGAATAAAGATGTCTGATTACAAGAGGAAGGATAGAGCAGAAATTAGTGGGAAGTGATCTGTTGTTTGTGTCTAATCAGAACCTTGATGGTGGAGGTTACAATGTCCTCCTGAATGACAGAATATTTCCTGCAAGCTAAGAAAAAAAAATATTACGTTCTTTAAAGGCCAGTTCACCATTACTGGGATATCATGATCCTGGTTTTACTTGGAAAGTCCTGAATTCCAAGAAAGGACGTGCACCCTCATAGTTCCTGTCACCCAGACCTGTGCTTTATTATGCTGATAAAGGTGTGTGTGTGTGTGTGTGTGTGTGTGTGTGTGTGGTTTGTGTGTGGATTTATCTGGATTTTGTGTGTGGGTGTGCAAAAATGAGTCCCCTTAGTGTTGCACTGACTCAGCGCCTTAATTAACGCATGAGGTGATGTAAAATCTATGGCCCCGAGCTTAATCGCATCTTTTCTTACATTATTAAACGATCTGAAGCCGGAGACAGTAAACAGTAAACAACAACAACTCCTCATCCTTAGGCTTCTTTTTGTTTTCAGCCAGTGAAGCTCTGCTTTGTACAGATAGTTAAGATTCTGAAGGAAAACATTTCATACTTTAGTTGAGCCACACCAGCAGATCCAGCAGCTCAAACTGGTTCATTTTCCAAGGAATTCTTCAGCGTCATCAGCAACTTCTTAAAGGAAAATCAAAGTATGTTTATCGGCGGTGGATTAACGATCTTTGACATGAAGACCCAAACTGGTGTCCCTGTGGCTTTTAAATGCTCATTAATGCAACGCCAAGTGAAATAAGTGCTGGTTTGTGATGCTTTGGCTTTAAGAACAGCTCAGCAGGGACGTTCGGCAGAAACATCAGTGAAAACCAAAGTTCTATCAGCACGCTACGTTTTCTAAGTAGAAATGTTCGGAGTCGATTCTGACAGTTTTATCGGGTTCCGATCAAGGTCTTAAATTAACTTTATTTAGTTTGTGTTTCGACCAAAACTGCCTGGTGTGAGTTTACCTTCTGTGACTTGATGTGTTTTATAAACCATGCACATCATTTTGTTGTTTTTTCCTTCATTTACAATGACGCTCGCAGGGAAAGACAGACTGCTTCAGCTGCTGTGCTGGCTTTGAGGTCAGAAAGCAACTTTTTCAGCAAGTTTTGTTCATTGCTCAACTGAAATTACTCATTTATTTCAGTAATTTGAATAAAATGACAAAATTATTATTTTCCCCGCAAAGTAATACTTTTCAGCTGTTTATTTCTGGAAATTTTGATGATTCTGACCTGCAGCTCATGAAAAACAAAACATTTAACTTCTCTGAAACTTGTAATATGACGTCAGAAATGTTGGTCCTCCTGAACAGTATCAACAGGTTTTGTACAACATCTGTAATCAGTGGATGGTCTGGGCTCCTTTTCCATGAATTCCTGCATCAGTGCAGCGTGGCATGGAGGAGGTCAGCCTGCGGGTCTGCTGAGGTGTTCAGGAAGTCCAGGCTGCTTGGAAAACGCCCTTCAGGTCGTGGTGTCTCGAACCTTCCCTTCCTTCCTCTTTACAATACTCTATAGATTAGTCTAACACAAGGAATGTTATATTTGTTGTCTGGGTCCTGGATCAGTTTGAAGTTCTGACCCGAGCTGCAATCCACTCCTTGTGAATCTCCTTCAAACTCTTTAATGGGCTTCACTTTACAACCCTCTTCAGGTTGCAGTCATCCCTGTCGCTTGTGTCCCACTTCTTTCCTTCCATTCAACTTCCCAATGAAATGCTTCGGGACGGCCCTCCTTACACTGGTTTCATTAGATCACTTTGTGTGTAATGGATCTATTTAACACATGGTGCACTTTTGGAATTAAATTACTGACAGAAATGATCATCCTAATTCACTGAGCTGTATTTAATGCCAGACTTTATTAGATTAACAGTTTGATGGAGATGTGACGGTGGGGTAAAGTGGCTAGAAAGTTTTTAAACTGCTATGACATTTATTAGATTGGGATGTTTTAGGATCCTTTTATTGGAGTTAATCTGCTTAACCACACTGAATGTGCTAGATGCTCACTGCTCATATCTACTCCACAGAACCCCACCTAAAGAAATTGGGATCTTTTCCTTTTTAATGATCTTTCAAAAAATGTCTGCTCCTCTTTACAATGACAAAACCTCCCACTTGATGAGATCGTAAGTTCATAATGCACAATTCATGCAGAACAAACATTTTTTGGTTTAAGTGATGAATTAAGACAGGATTCTGAAGTCTGCATTTCTGACAGGACATTTCCACAAGAAGGAGAAGGAAGATCACACCTGGAAAGCACCACGAGCTCCAAACCTCCTGCTGAGAAGAATGTTCAGAGGGCAGACTTGGTGAATAATGAGTAAAAGGTGAAGCAGGAGGTTGAAGAATCATCAGAGAGAATGCAAAAACACTGAAAGAAGTAGGAGAAGTGGGAGGTAATCTTCCTCAGAAGCAGGTTATGATGTGATGTACTGTTATCCCTGTTGTTTTGATTTGCCACCTCTCACTGAGGTTTATTATTATATCCTCTGCAAAGCTGCTCCGGCACATATGGAGGCTGCCACTCAACGCTGCACCCAATAAAGCTTGTAGTGCTCTGTGTGTAGCTATGAATTCATTCTTTTCCACAAGTAGCAATTCATATTAAAACAAGCAACAATATGAGACAGAGAGAGAGAGGACATATTAAAGTCCTGCTGACGTCTCGCACACCCACCCACCGACTGTACCCATGCATCCGTCCAAGCATTCATCCACCCCGTGCTTCTCCATGTAGCTCCCGGTTTATTAAACAGGGATTCTGCTCCAGCCAAATTTGGATGGAGACCGAGAACATCCCCGACTGGAAAAAAGAGAACGAGAGCACAGCGTGGTCGGTCCAGATGGAGCCTCGCTGGCCTTCTCGCTTCATGTTGGGTGTGATGTGTGTGTGCCTGTGTGAGATCCATCACCCAGTCTGCCAGCAGAGGCGGAGCTCGGCTTCATCTCACACCAAAAACTGCCTCAGAGCTCCTCTAATTGGCTTGAACGTTCATGTCATCCTTCCATACAGTTCTGTCAGATACGGAGCTAGTCAAGCATGATCCGCCGGTCCGCTGTCTGCGCTCAAACCCGATGTGAACTTCCTCGCATTACGCTGCTGCGATTGGACCCTGGAGAGGCCGGTGGTTTGAAGCATGTGGGGAGGATTAAACCTGAGAGCAGTTTTCTCGATGCTCTATCTGGCTTCAGCAGGCCTCTTCACGTGCTTCTGGTGTTGCTTGGTCGCCTCCTCCTCTCTCGTTCATTGCTTCCCATCTTCAATCACTCATCCCTCCTCCTCCACTTCCTTGATGTTGGCAATCCCTTAATCCTCTTCATCTCGCATGTACCGCGGCTTCCTCCTGCACAAGCAAGGCTTCCATCTCCGGCCTTCCTGTCCTCCGAGCCTCCGCTGATTCTTCCTGTCGTTTTTTGCATCCATCTTTCCCCCCTTCCACCCTCCCACCCATTCATTCTGTCACACCTCTCCCTATCCATCATAAATTATTGGTCCTCTCATCCTTTCATCGTCGCCATCTTCTGCTCGGACTTTACTTTCAGGAAAAGCTCCTTTACTTAGGCTTCTTTTCTTTGTTGAGTGGAATAAGCTGGAGCTTCTATATTTATGTCAATATTTACTTCATTATTCTCCCTCATATATTTGCCATTTATTAAACCGATACTGTTAATATCCACCGGTAATTTACACTGTAAAGCCTCTCTGGTTTGTGCACACATCATGGTTTAAGGAGAGTATTAAATGCCACTTAATTATATGATAATACTCATAAAGAGCAAACACATATGTTGATTAACAATCCTTAATAAATGCACACTGGGAACCTTGTGAAGTCCCTGCAGAATAATAATTGGAATTAAACTCTTGAATGTTCTCATATTAACATGGCTTCAATAATGGCAACATTAGAGAGACAATATTGAGAGTTAATAAGGATGCATTGATACCGTTAAACTCCCTGACTGGCTGTGAAAATGAAAAGCGAGTCGCTCTCAACGTACAGAGGGAACGTCTCCACGGAAACAAATCTTAGAGACAAGCAGAAATTTCCTATAATTGATGTTCAGGCATCTCTAAAAGCTTGGAGGACACTTTCTGCAGAAATCCGGTCCTGAACACCTCCCAGAGCTCTGTTCAGTCCACCACCTGAACATGGGGAGAGGACGGACCTCCTGCAGACCTACCAGGACATAGAGGACCATGGCAACTCTGGAACGAGCCACGAAGGAGACGCAGCAAACGTGGAAGGACGAGCTCTGATCAGACCAAAGCAGAACTTCCTGGCCTTCATGCAAAATGCTGTAACCTGGCCAACCTGCTCCAGGAGAACCCAGGCATCATTTGCTTTGGAAGGACAAGGACTTAACTTTCCTCAAGCCAAATATGGGCCATAAAGTGTTGTTTATAATTCTGGGAAGGTTTGCTGAAGCGTGACCCAAAGGCGGTTCTGACTGATCCAACCACAGACTCAGGAGAGAGCCCCAGATATTACTTTACTCTACAATACCTGTTGGATATTCAGCTTTGCATTGATGATTAGGCCAATAAGCTTCTCCATGCCGCCATATTTCAATCTCTGGTTAGTATCCCCCCCCCCCGACCACCACCAGGAGTTCTATTGGCCGGTTTAGCTGCAATTCTCTTACAAACTGCAGCCTTGAAAGTAAATTCTGTTATTAAGCTGTGGTGGACTGGGAGCAGACAATGGTGTAATCAGCAGTAAACCGAGAGGGGGGGGGAGAGTGGGGTGGACATGAAGGATGTTACCTGGGAATCTGTCTGACAGTTGTTTCTCACCCCTGCTGGCAGAAACTCATTAACAATATTAATCAAAGTCTGATTCCTGCTCAATTATTCTGAGCAACAACAACCAAATAACAGCCTCAGGTATAAAAATATGCACTTCTACATGAAAGAGTTCCCCTAAAAGACATCTGTATACTCCCCAAGTAGGAATATTTCCCTCCTTTTAGGCAGCGTACAGACATGTGGGCTTTTTACAGCGGCAGTGTGTCTTGTTAGCACACTGATATGGCAGCAAGAGGCAGTTCTCAGAAATTCAAGGACCTCAGCATCCAGAAATCATGCAAACTAACATTAATGTACCACAAACTGCACTCCATGATTATCAACCCTGACAGTCGGTTCTGATTCATACGGAAATGTAAACACTGTTGATTTGATGCTTTCTGCGGAGCTCTGCTTCCTCACCTGAATGCTCACAGATAAACAGCAGATTTCTACAGGAATAACAGAGAAATTCTGGGTATCTGAGGCACATCAGGCAGTTTCTGATGACAGACTCATTTAGATAGATATACTCTGATCAGCTGATGGGTAAAATGACAACCAAAAAAGTTCAAACTCACTGCTTCCTTTAGATTTAACAGGTTCAGCTGCAACAAGCTCATTAAACACTATTAGTTGATCATCAGCGTGTTCCCACTGTAAAAGCATGGATGTGTGTTTTCACACACTGCCATGGTGCTAAAACATCAGCTATGACCTTAGCAACTGCTGCTGCCCATCAATCTGGGAAGGGTCAAAGGTCATCTCCAAGCTATCTGAAGTCCATCATTCTCCAGAGAGGAAAACATCTCAGCTGCTAGCCTTCCCAGGCTAGCAGCCCACGTCTGAGCGTGAAGTTCTGAGAAATGACCAGAAACCCAAGAGCTCCAGACTCAACAAGCTTCACTTAACAGGTTAAAGGTCACAGCAAAAAAAAACAAAACAAAACAAAAAAAAAAAAAACTCCACCACCACTTAACCGGTACGGCTGTTTGGAAGGACAAAGCCTCTTCTCTCTAAAACAAAATGGCTGCACATTTTAGGACTATAAAACTGCACCTGCATGAACCGGAAGACTTCAGGGCTGATGTCCAAAGCAGAGATATTTGGTCACAATGAACAGCGAGATGTTTGGAGAAGACCAAACCAGCAGATCAACGCTAACATCTCATACCAGCTGTCAAGGAATGATGGTTTGGGCTTGTGCTGCAGAAGCAGGACCTGGGCTGTGCTGGGAAGTCAAGAATGGACCATGATCTTCTCTGTAGACTGAAGTATTCTAGAGTCAAATGAGTCCATCTGTCAAACAGCTGAAGCTGGTTCAAACTGGTTCATGCAAACATGAAATGAGCCTTCTAGAAAACAGAGTCATACTTCCTTCACCGTGATGAAAGAGAGACAGTTTGTCTACGCTACTGTTGCGAAACGATCGGCTGTAAACACGCCGAATCATTGCTTCTCCAAACCAAACTTCTCCAAAGCTCCTTCATTTATGAAAAGGCAGGAAACTTGAAGGGCCCAAATCCAAACTGCCTTCCCATGACTGGTGTTATGGGTTGGTGTATTGACGGGTCCAGCAGGATGGAGGCAGGATGTTCTGAGTGCTCAGGTTATTTATCCACCTTTCATCTCTTCTCCCCTCTCCACATCCCTCAGCTCTGGCATGTTATTAAAAACAAACAGCTCTATTCTCTTCAGATTACCAGCGTCCTTGGTGCTGCTCAGCCCCAAGTCCAGACAAACACACAGAAATCGTTAACAGAACCACAGGCCAGGACCCAGAATCTGATCTGGAAACTCAGGACAATATGAGACCATTTAAAACAACAGACACTGTGGTTGTATGGAATGAAAGCAAAGAAAGTGAAATTAATAGATGTGTTTATGCTGGAGATGTGTGTAGAAATTTGGATCTGAAAGATAATCGGAATGTAAAATACTGTAAAAATTTAACAGGGAAGACCTTTCTAGTGCAGAATAAATTAGGACACCACACTTATCCCCACTTAAAACAGCTAAAATCATACAAGAGTCTTTCACATTAAATGGAGATGAAGAGATTGTTGTTATTCAGAATTTTAAACGATGGTTCTGTTTAACTTCACAAAGTTTGGGGTGTCTACCAGAGGAGGACATTGAAACCAATTGTCATCAACCAGGTCTGGCTATCCAAGCACGTTCACCCTGACAGCAGACAGCAAGACCCTAAAAGAAGTGTCCAAAACCCCAAAATGTCATTATAGAACTTACAGCAGGTTCTTGCCGCTGTTGATTTGAAAGTTCATGTCTGTCCAATCAGAAAGAACGTAGACAAAGACCAGAACTTCTGGAATAAACCAAATTCTGCATCATAGGATCCTTGTACCAACTGTGAAGCGTAGAGGTGGAAGCATCATGCTTTGCTGCAGCAGGGCCTCGCAGCTCACCATCATGAATGAATTCCAACATCTATATGAGGAAGTTTGAGGAAAATGTGAAACTGTCCGACCCTGAAACATGACAATGACCCAACACATACCAGGAAATCCACCAGGAACTGGCTAAGAATCAACTGGGCCTAGTCAAAGCCTGTCTCAGTGAGATGCTGTGGGGTTACTTGAGACGAGCAGAACATGCAGGAACATCTCAAACATCTCAGCTGAAAGTGAGGAGTGGGACAAACCTTCCTCAGGCTGACGTCAGAGACAGATGATGGAGACAAATCTGTTTTTAAACCAAATTAATTTTACTATTTAATTACTTTTTTGATCAACTATCTTTTTGAACCAAACCTGAACGCTCTCATTCAAAACCGCAGATTTCACCTTTGAGAGAATCACCACTTGCTGATTTTCAGTGTGACTGGGCGGCGAATGGAAGAATGTGATTCTCTGATTTCCCCGTCTCCACTTTGGGCCCCGCCGCCTGTTCTTTATGCATTAGGCCAGAGCACTCAGGACAGCTCGAGCTAATTCTTTCCCTGAAGAAAGCAATTAGACCACGTACTCATCCAAAGCTCAGAGGAGCTGAGCGTCAGCAGGTGGGTGAGAGAATCAGAGTGGGGGAGGTCGGGGAAAGGAAGGAACACAGAGAGCAGAAAGTGGTGCTTTTTCAGACCCCTGCATCTCTAAAATCCCTTCTATCCCCCCCCGTGATGAGTGGTCCTGTTGGTCCTGCATAATGAGAGGGAATCATTAGGCTGGTAGCAAAGGGAGCTGATGGAGGGCAGAAGAGGAGAACATGCGAGCTGGTCGCATTTAAAGACCTGTGAGTGTTTGGATTGATTTCCATTTCAAGGGAAATTCAGATTTAGACATTTCTGGACTCCACTTCTGAGCGCAGTTTCACCAATATTATGTCCATCCATACAAAAATGAAAGTAATTTTACGCATTTTTAATTACTTCCATCAAAATTTAAATATTAGAACCTCAGAACCAAACTGAAGTTCTTGAGAAACTTCCAGAATGATCGTAAAACTCTTCTAAACTATTCTGCAAAAACCCTTTAGATACAAAAAAATTACTCTATCAATGAAAACAAGACAGCCCAAATATGTTTTTATTTCCATTCAACATTTAATTTCTGGGTCAGTCAAGTGACCGAAGCCTGCAGGATAATTTTCCTTTTTCATGTTTGGATATCTAACAAAAGCCTTCATCTTAAGCTAATGTATACTTATTTTTCTTTTCCTTGCACAAAAATTTTACTGCATATTTGTAAAATAGTAAATAGAGGCATAATAACCACTAAATCCGGCCAAAATATGCATTATTTCTTTTATTTGAGTTCTTGTTTCCTTTGTAACATAATCATGGATACTACAGATGCGTAACTGTGTTTAAAGCAGCTGTAAAAAACCAGAACGGCTGTAAATCCCAACAAGCTGGTGCCAAACAGAAGAAAAGGGTGACGAGTTCTGCTGACCAGAACTGACATGGATGTTCTTTCAAACTTCAAGCAGCTGTTTAAATGTGCTGGAAGTTAACTTTGGACTTTAGTGACTCCTTTTTACCCTAACCTATCCTCAGGTTGACCAAAAGTACCCAGTTATCTCTGATTCTCGGGAAGAATAGGTCCATCATTGGTCTGCCTGGCTTTCAGCTGTCTTCATAAAGCAGAGACACTCTGCAGCTAACGTCCTCGCCATCAGGCAGCTCAGGACAAACCTCAGGGGTTTGTTACACTATCAGGCCAGCGAGCTCTTGAAAGTTTGCACAAACCTTTTCTTTTTCTCTCTAAATGTGTCATTTCCAATGCTGCTGAAAGCTTTCAGCAAACCAGGCCTGGGCAACTTTTCTCTAAGAAATAACTGAAGTTGTGAAACACGGAGATATGAGGGGTCTGATGCTTGTTAGTGAGGAAGCTCTGCTTGGTGCTGGAGGTGAACCTTGACCTCTCCAGGACCTGTCATCTGTTTGCTGATGGATTGGTCATGATAGGAACACATGGAGATGTGTGTGTGTGTGCTTGGCGTGAGCTGTCCCCATTGGTGTGTTTGGTATAAACTGGGGTCGCTCTGGCTTGTGGCTGTCATGTCACGTTAGTTAAAAAGCCACATGGAGCTGTTGCTGTGGGGAAAGATTATATTTGGAGATAAAGAGAAAATAAAGAGAGACTGGGTGATATGGAGACTTGCTCCTTTCCTGATCTACAGTTTGAAATATTTCCAGCCTGTTTTAATCCAAAATGGGAGCTAATCAATGACTCAACCCTTCATTTTAATGCCTCTTTACCCATTTAGAGTCGCATACCTCAACAAAAGGTAAAGCAGTATCAGTGAGGACTAATTGTGTACAATAACTGATAAAACGTAGGCACCCAGAAGGAATGGTTGGATTGCCAAGTAATTCAGAACAGCCATAAAACCAGCAATCATCACTGCCCAGGGACAACCGTCACCAAGCCCAGCTCCATGGTCGCCACTCAACCAACCACAACGTCAGCGGCCCAGCACTTGAAAAAGGATGCAACCCCTCCATAGCTCACTCTACAACCCCCAGCCTGCTCATCCACGAAACAAGACATGCGCCCACGCCAGCCAAGAACCCGAACCAACCCACCGCTCCAGGCCAACCCGCCAACCACCCCCACGTCACTACAAGGTGCACTCCACTGCCCCACCCACCCTACATGCACCCGACAGTGGCTGCAGGCCGGCCCCATGCTGGGGGCCAGAGCAGCAGAGGAAGGGCAGTCCAGTGCACCAAAGACTGTGCACCCCCACCAATCCCACACCACAGACCTGGAGGTGTCCAAGCATGCCGGCAGCATACCACTACACACAGAACACCCCTGTCGCGAACGCCACACCAAGCCGACCAGCCAGCCCCCCGATCGCTGCCACACAACGCCAACAGCCAAGCACACACCCCAAACTGGTCTCTGTAAATCGGTCTTAGGTATGAGTGTGTGCGTGCTTGTTTGTCCTGTGTGTCCCTGGTATGGACTGGTGGTCCATCCAGGGTGTACCCCACCTCTGGAGACAGCCACCAGACCCCCTGCGACGCTGCATTACAAGCAGGTGTAGACTGTGAATGGGTGGATGTCAGATGATCTGGTAAAAGCCAATTTTGCCCTCTCGTTCCTGTTCCAGACATGCCAGTTGCTTGTCAATTTATTCCTTTCATTACCTCTAAATGTTCTGCGTGCATTCTTGTCTCATCAAAGAGACAAGAAGAATCAGAGCAAAGTTTTCAGTGTTCATTAACCTACCGGGACTGATTCTGAGTCACACGTTTTTCAAGCCACACACCAACTCCATTTCAATCCTCTCTTCAATTTTGCATTTCATTCCCTCTGTTTAGAGCAGCTGTTAATAATGTTGCTGAATGTGGTTCTGTTTTTCATATCCACCACATGCTGAGGGTGAATGATGCCAAGTTCACTTGGTTGGATGAGCAGTGGGGAGTCTATAAAATATGAATTTAGAGACACTGCTGGAAAAATAATCTAGATTTACAATGTATTCATATGACAATATAAATGGAAACCTGCATTATAAACAACAAATGATTGGACAAAGTAATAGACGTTTACATACCGCTACAATAAAGGCTTCCAGTACCTTGAAAATACAGAAGCATCTGTTTGAACGCCTATTTGCTGATTTAGTAAATTAAAAGATTTCACAGCTGTCCAAAAAGCCTTTCACTTTATAGATATATTCTTCTATACAAATACATTAAAGTTTTATATCATAACCTATTTTTCTGACAACCATTTTATCGACAATTCTTGAACTGTATAAAGGAAATACGAGGTTTGCTGACTACCATCCCTGTGTGCATGTATACATGCATATTTATGGACCGTGGGAGGAACCCAGTACCACAGTACCCAGAGAGAGGAATTGTAAGAACATGCAAACTCCATGCAGAAAGACACCAGTCCAGGATTTGACCCAGAACCAGCAATAACAACTGGTCTACCCTTCAGCCCATGTGTTGACTGTCTGCAAAGAAATATCAAGAAAGCTTGGTTCTTTTTGTCTAGATGGGACACCTTTTCCCCTGTGTCATTTTACATTATTACACATTACTTAATTTCTGAACGTGTTTGTTGTGGTTTCTTTCCATGTAAGGATTACTTGGGTTGTTAACACCACCGGGTGAAAAATTCATGTCAATAGCACCTTTAGAAATATGTTTACCATGAAAAATTGAGATTTGTTCAATACTTCTTTTACCTGCTTTACATATGCTGTAATTTGTGTTTTAATTGTGTTCTACCTGATGCACAGTTTTCAGTTTTATTGGTGTTTTCTTTATAAAATCCGTAATTTAAAGCTAAGCCACAATTCAGATGTATTTTTCTCAAGACAAACAACAATGGTCTGTTAAGTCTTAAACATGGAGACTGTGTGCTTAAGCTGAAAACTAACAAAAGGAGAGAGACAGATATTTACTACATAAAGCCCCAAAGAGAAGAAAAGTTGCCCAACTGCATCAATATCTATATCAAAAAAATGAAATGAACCACAATCATCAGGCGAGAGGAAAAAGTAAAACGCAAAATCACTGATTTTCAGTCAGGGACAAAAACAAGCAGAAACTGGCCTTGACTCGATCAAAACACATCAGTGTTCCTTTTTTCCCCTGTCGCTGCATTTACAGAACAAACCAAAATGGTCTTATTAAACACGGACCTCTCTGAAGAGACCGATGGCCTCAGTTTGGGCTCGCCGTGTCCACAAGCCAACTCAATTACAGCAGGGGAGTGCAGCGCTACAGGTGGTGCAGATGTGAATTCACACACCATCTCAGAATCACACACTGACACATACAGTCAGCGTATTAGCACAACCAAAGGATGGCAGTCACAAAATTAGTCGTCTGGTTAGTTCTAACTCAGTGGCGGCGTAACAAACAGGCGGCGAGACAAGCAGAGGGGGAGCTACCTGTGAGGCAGGTCAAACACTGAAGTGTAGTCATGCCGTCAGCAGCGCTGGCCTCATCCATCTCGCTAAAACATGCATGACTAGTGTTCAGCTCTATAAATACCACCGCGCTGTCAAACTGTCAGCTGGATTAGCTCGTGTGGAGTGCATGAGACGGCCCCAGGGCAGCCCTGGGGACCGGCGGGTAAACTAACCGTTCACTTACACCAAAGGCCTGCAATAAACCAGATTCAATTAAATTCTACTTTGTTAGGCACTCATTTCAAAAACATTGAGTCCTGTTAGATGCATGAAGAGTGATGTGGGAAATATGTCAGTTACACAACAATAACAGCAGCAGCAACAACAACATGTGAGGTAGCGAGTACGCGCCGGGTCTTAGAAGTGGGAAACAGTCAGAATGAAAAGACTCACATCATCAAACAGACTCTCTCAGCAAGGCATTGACGTTTATATCAGCTGAAATGTGTCAATCTGATTTTTTTTTTCTGGTTCCAGTATAAAAGTCATTTTTAAATTCATCTAACTTTGAAATTCTGTTAAAAAAAAGTTCTTTGTTGTTATTTTTTGCCTGTGAATACATTTAGAAGGGCTGCAGTCACACAGGAGCATCTGATTAAATTAAAATATCTTCAATAAAAATAAAAAACCCTGAAACTCATACTCCGGAGAGCTGTTAAGCTCAAAGAGATTGAATTTAGCCGTTTGTCAATTTATGTGATTATGACCCACAACTCTTCATTACAAAAGAACAGAAAATGGATTCTTGGTACAGAAATCTTAGGTTTGTGTTCTGGCCCACACCGTCAATACTAAAGATGGTAATTACACAGACAGCCTTCTGTCTGTAATATGCATAGACAGAGGGCTGTATTTATGCATATTACAGAAAAGTTGAGTGGAGGAAAAAAGTACACTCCAAACTAGGGTCTGGGAAAGACTTCAAAGGTATGAACTGCAGCTTCAGTCAGTGCTTCAAGAACTACCACACACACACACACACACACACACACACACACACACACACACACGTACCCAGGACTTGGACTACCCTTGTCCCGTTCCAGGTGCTGAAGCACTCCTGAACCAGAGACCAGGTTGGTAGAAGCTTATCGACGCTTGGGACCTCCTGGAAGCAGATATTCAGTCCTGCTCTCCTCCCACAGAATGGTCAACAGAACTCCCAAAGAGGCAACAGTGGAAATCAATGTGGTCGGATCAATACTCTTGGCTTCTGACTTCACACACACCAGCAGCTGTGAAGACGACACCACTGGCACTAAGTTTTCTTTAAGTTTACCAGTGAGCCCAGTGGAGAACTCCTGTCTCTCACGTCTTCCTTCTTGTTTTCTTTTTAAACTGCTTTATTCATCCTGCTCTCCACCGCTGTGGAGCCCGTTTGCAGTCACTGCCCAAAGCTGCATCTTTCAAAGCAGTCAAGCCACCACAGTCAATTGATTCCCTGATCGAATATCATTATTACCAGCAATTAGTGTGCACTATGGCTTCAGTTAAAAATCGCTAATTAACAAACGTGAGCTTCAGCGCGGGAATCATCGAGAAGCAGTGCTCCGGTGTGGAACAGCCCGACTCGGCACGGTGAGATGTTTGGGAGCTCCAATTAATCACTTCACTGTCGTCATTTACAACGCAGCAATCACAGAGGCAACATCCACCTGTTTGTATTTGTTGCTCACTCAGCAGATGGCCCACCCTAGGCGTGGTGCGGGCTAATTACTGCTGATTTGTCTACAAATACCAACAAGCTTTTTCCCCTTCTTTAACATAAATCAGCTTTTAATTTTTTAAAGACAGGGTTTGGAGTTTACACTATATCAGAGAAAGAGGGATGCTAAAACTATGATTAGAAAAAAAACTGCACAAGTTCCTGCTTAGACACTTCGATTACAGCCCAGATGTTTGGGTGAGAGATCCCAAAATATGGAGGACAACCTATACAGATTCTCAGTCCGATTTTTAGGGCTAGACTTTGACTAGGCCATTCTAACAAATGAATATATGAATATGCTTTGATCTAAACCATTCCATTGTAGCTCTGGCTGTACTGAGACATCCCTTGTCAAAGTGTTCAATGACATCTGCGTAACTGTAGACAGTCGAAGAACCACAGTGCTGGTATTATTAGACCTCAGTGCAAAATTTGACGCTGGTGACCATGACATATTACTGGAGGGACTGGAGAATTGGGCTGGACTCTGGTACAGTACTGCCTCATTTCCACTGAGCAGTATGGCACAGATCAGCGCCGTCTGGGACACTATTTTGTCTGTTTCTATTGTGAAGGTGGCCCATGCAACCGACCCGTACCATACCATTCATGGGCCCCCTTCATTTGTAGGTCCATAGGACAGTGGTATGGTACGGTTAGGGCGGAGCTTCTGGTGTCCTGCAAAACACTCCATTGACTGGGGGACAGAAAAACATCACATACTAGTACGTCACATTTGTTGTCGCACCAGTATGAAGCAACGCCACCTGCCTAGTGAGAGTCCAACGGGAGGTGGAAACGCTCTCCTGAATATGCTGGACCATTAAATAGTGTACTGAACTGCACCGACCCATGCTGTATCGCTCCGTGGAAATGAGACATACTTGGTTCTAGTCTTACCTAAAGAGCAAGGACTTCTTTGTGTCAATAGGTAACTTTTCATCTGAGTTTACAAAAATCACATGTGGGGCTACCCCAAGGTTTAATCCTGGGACCCTCTTATTTAATATCTACATGCTTCTGCTAGATCAGAGTATCACAAGTATAAGAATAGCTACCATAAGTATGCAGATGATACACAGCTTGACATTACGATGTCACCGGGTGACTCTGAACCCATCCAAGCACTGAACAGATGCTTAGAACAAATCGATGCATGGAGGTGCCATAACTTTCTCCATCTGAACAGAAGCAAAACTGAAGTTATCTTTGGACTGATCAATAGCTTCAGTTATTACAGCTAGAAACTAGTGATCAGGACTCTGACCTGAACTTTTCACTTGAATTGCCTTATTGCTGAAATGGTCAAATGGACTTCTGGTTCGGGCCGTCATCCAGCAGCCTCCTCTAACAAGTTTTGTTTCAGGATTCCTTTTAGCTCCATCTGTCACAAATTTATCCCACTTAAACTTTGTGGCAGAGCTGACAGTTGATTGGACAGCTAAAATTAGTCTGAATGTCCGGGGCAGAGTGGTTTTGGCTGCACCACTTCATGTTCAGACCCGAGAACAGTAGAAAAACACACACACTCACTAACAAAGCACACAAGAGGAACCGAGCGATGGCAGTGAACTCTCTATTTTGAGGAGAGTCAAATGTCATCGGCGAAGGGGGCAGCAGAAGGACGGGGGGCCTTTAACTCCACCGTGGAGGTCTGGCTTGGTGGCTGGAGAGCGGTCACGGTTGGCGGGTGTCTGCTGAGGTCTTTGTTAGGGCTCATTCTCTCTGCGACGGCAGGGGGGACGGACAGAGTCGGAGGCCGGTCGAGGAGACGGAGAGGAAATCAATGGAGCTGCTGGAGACCATCCTCTCACTCTGCACGCTGCCGACACTCACACAGCTCTCAGGGCTTTCTCCTGCTCTTTATACCTCAGCGTGACCCCTTCTTTCCTTTTCTTTCTCCTCTGCATATACCAGTCTCCCTGCACTTTCCTTTGCTGCACAATATATTTTACATGCAGCAAGTCTTTCTGGACAAAGCCAGAATGTGCTGCAGCTTCTAAAGGAGCTGAATCTTATGGATAATAACTTCAAATTTTCTTACTATAATAATCATCCATTATAGCGGTCCACAACTCCCCACGCTGGTCTTCCATTGTTTCAGATCTTTAATTGGGTAAAAAGCCTCCCACGCTTCCACAAATATACACATTTCTTCCAACAAGCACAGAGATGCATTTCCAGACTCCCCCACAGGAGTAGTGGGACCATCCGGCCTCCATCTGTCTGGCGTGTACCAGTGTCCAAGCTTGGGGACAAACACTTATTCTCCTCGATAAACAAGGTGTGGGCCACAGAGCCGCTCCCTGCTAAACACTCCTGAATGCAGCTGACCGCTGCTTATCTGACTGAATATCAATAACACTACATGCTCTGCTTCCTCAAATTTGAGCCTATTAATCTGTCTGGCGTGTCGAGGTGAGAAGAAGAAAAACAGCCTTCGCCTTAGGGTTTGATACGATATCTGTACCGTAACTCGCTGAGAATAATGCATGAAGGTGAAAAGTCTGTTCAATATCAACATGAGCGTCTGCGGCAGGCCAAAGCTCACCTTCTCTGCTTTTTATAACAAGCCTTCACAGTGTGAGAAAAGAGAAGCCAGGATCAATGTGTTATTTAGAGAAATGGACCCAGGATTATCTGCTCTAATGCTCCACACACGTTTCAGCGAGTCAAGTAACAGAGCAGGTTCTGCTGCAGGCAACCAAACTAACTTTTCTTTTTAACCAGACGCCCAGCACAAATAACCAACACCAGCCATCACCACGTCCTGTTTTCTCGCTTTTAATGTAATTCTGTAGCTCAGATTTGTTTGCCTGAGAAAGATTTTGTTGGACAGACACTGGAAAGACTGTGTTGCCTTCAGGGGGAAAAAAGACGTTCACATAAAGACATCTACATGTGGCTGACAGGTGCTTGGGGTTAAATCGACCAGGATAACCAGGTTCGGCTTGGATCGTCTTTGTTCAGGCTGACTTTAAACTAATTTTTCTGGGCTACATAAACAAAAAAGCAACAGAAAGTACTCCATGGATGTTCGGTTTTTAAGGGGTTATGGCCTACATTTGACAGGAATGTACACATCAATCCTAAAATTAGAGCATCAAAGAAAGGGATTTTTATACTCCCAGGCCACCTTAAGAAGTCCATTGGTTCAACTGCTTATTAACAGGAATAGCAAATCAGCCAATGAAGTTCAAAGCAATCCTCTGAACTGGGTAGAAAGGAGATTTGAGTTTCTCTGAATATGGGTGGTTGAAGGTGCCAGATGGATGAGTATTTCAGCTGTCCAGAACAACCTGGCCTAATGACTTAGAAAGTCACAAGACCCAGGACCAAATTCTACCTCTAGAATCCAGAACTCACCTAAATAAAACCTAGTAGGAGGCTTACTACTTAGTAGGCTAAAAGGTCTCAAAAAGCAATACTTCATGCTCCGATCTAAAGAAACTCAAAAACTGATGAGAAAGTAATAAACGTGGACCCCCGCCTTCAGTGTTCACAGATTCTTCTGCGCAATGTGACTCCAAATTTATCGTGGAAAACACAGTTATTTTCAGATTTTTCCATATAGCACATCTAAAACATTTGGAAAAAAAATACAATGCTGCTTGACACACTATTGGCTGGCATTTGCAAAGCAGCCAAAGCAAGAGCGCCATTCACTTGGCGCTGACTGGTTGAACCCCCAAGAACAGAGATCAGGAGGGCCATAGATGTTAACTTCTGTGGTAGTGCTAAAGCAGTTTCCACTGTGTGTATTATTGCATATTAAGGTATATTTGGTGTTTAAACTAATAAAATAAGTCGTAATAAACATTTTTAGTGGGAGTCTCAAGTATTTTTAGATTTCAGCAATTTGTGGACAGCTGCGGTCCCTCATCTAGTGAATACCAGGGGTCCACTGTATATTTATCAGACAGAAAGGATTAAAGAACCATTTCTAAGGCTTTGGGACTCCAGAGATCCACAGCGAGAGCTGTTATTCACACGTGGAGAACATAGGATCAGGGATAATATGTCATTCTTGAATGTTATTACTTATTACTGTTAATTTTTTAACCCCTGAATTAATATCCAGTTGCACAAACTATTTTATTACTTGTGTTTTTGTGTCAAATATGTTAAACATTAGTGTAACTTTATCCTGCTGTTGCTCTAACAAGAATATGAAAGCTGACTTTTAACAACCATTGTTTTTTTTTTTTTGTTTTTTTTGATCATGCAGTTTCAAATACAGCTAAATACAGAAAAAAATCCCTTGACTGTTGTTCCCTGAAGCTTGCATCCCATTCCACGATAAAAATTACTACAAAGTAATTATTTGATGAAATGTTGTATGATGGAAATACATCCACAGAATTTCCAATTTCTACAATTACATCCAAATCAAACTTGTTGCTTATTAACACTGGTGTTATTCAATTCCCATTCCCTATTCAGATTTTTTTAAGTTCCAAGTATGACTGATGACATAAAACCTTTAAATACGTAAATTTACACCCAATGACATACTGATGAAAGACATGCCATCTCTGTGAAGAGGAACAATTTTTAAAGAACAATCATCAGTGCTGGGGGTTTTGATGAAGGGGGATATTTGCAGTTTAAGTCAGCTGTCAACAGCAGAACAGTCAAAGCAAACATCAAAGCTGCAGATGAAACAGCAGATATGAAAACCAACCGAGGAAACTTGTCACATCACACCAGAGACTATTTACTAGAAATAGAGGAAAGCAGGTGAAAAACATAAGCAAAATGCATTTTATTAGGTCAGCCATTGTTGATACTTTCTAAGACGACAGAATAATGTTCTGATTTACGTAAAAATAATCTACTTGAAATTATTCTAATGATTTAAAGGACAAATGCTGGAAATATTTATCAAGAATATTCATACAGTGATGGCAGCTTTAAAAAGCTGTTTATTTTTGTGTTATTGGACTAAAAAGCTGCAACAGTTGCATGCTCAAAAAAAGTGAATCTGCTGCTTTAAGTGCAGTTATAGTGCTTAGCTCATTAGGCTAAATCAGCTAATTACATGGAGATTTTGTTACAGTTCCTCCTGCTAATTAATTTGAATGACTACCACCACTGCGTTCAGGAAATGAGCCTTCCCAGAACAGATGAGGTAAAATAAAAAAAAAAAACACCACATCAGGCAGTTTCTTGCAGCACCTGAGAGTTTGAAGGGAGAAACTCGCCTTCCATTATCGCACAGTCGGCAAGAAAAAGCCGACTAATTTTCTCCTGCTGGGAAAATAGAAAAAAAACTAGGATAGAAAACGCTTCCACAAAGGAACCAGAAACAGAGTGAAAATCCTTGGATAAACTGCTTTGACTTGACATTCATTTCACCAACAAGATGTCCGAGGGATGCAAACCACAACTGGCTTCATCGCTCTCAGTCACACAACACGATCCTGCCTCACCCTGTCGCTATTAGCATAAATGAATTCATCGTATGATAAATTAAAACAAGCTCAATAATTTCCAGCTGTATGCTTGTTTGTTATCGTTGTCTCTCTCTTCCTAGCAAAAAGCTTCATTCTGGTGCATCAACTGACTCCTCCTCTTCTCGTTCTCTTGAACACAAATCTTTTTCGATTTTCTCTAATTCTGTTCTCAGAAGTATCTCCAACATCTTCCAAGCCTCTGAATGCATGAAGCTAAGGTGTTCATCATTCATCTCAGGAAGGGTAAGGCCTTCATTTTTACCACCAGGCAGGTAAAACTAATTTTTTTGCTCCATCAGAGCAACATTTGATCAAATTTGCAATTAAATGCTAACATCAGCTTTCTTGTCAAGACTGAATTCAAGTGATAAAGCACTAAAGGGATAAACTTGGTTTTTCACAGGTACAAGTCATGTCTTAATGAAATCAAATCATGGATGCCACTAAGCTTCAATAATTTCAATGAGGATTAAAAAAAATATATATTTTGTACTAGTGGCACAGCCTGAAAAAAGGGCTTTGGTCAGAGAGGTGAAAATAAAAACAGATCTGCCAAATTAAAACACTGTTGACGCTACAAAATACTGAGCCACTGGTGTGAATACTTATTTATTATGAGTAAAATAAACTGTCTAAAATTATGTCTTTACTTTGTGATTATGAGATATTATGGGTTGTTTTAAAAGAAAACTATACTCAGGTTGCTTTTAATTGAATAAACCTAATGTAAGACTGTAAAAAGGTGCGTCAGGAAACTCCTTTGGCGCTATAAATAAAGTTGACCGTTGTACCTCTGAGCAATGGGGACCTCTGTTCCCATTTCACCACAGTGAAACACTAATGTTGGTCATAACACGTCGCCTTCAGTCAATGCCACTATTAAAAAAGAACAGAGATTTCTATTGCTTCTAGTCGACAAAAACAGTTTATGAAAACATATTTCTGGGTTCAACATGAGGTGAAGTTCTGAACTCTTACTCCTGATGAAAAAAATCACCTAAACATTTGGTAGTTTTAGATGTCAGTTCAAAATACATCACAAGGCTGGGGGTTGAAGTACACCCTCACCAAGACTAAAAGCTCCAGTAGCAAGTCAACAGTTGGACCACATTTGTTGTTCTTAGATAAACTGCATCGTTTCACCATGGTTTTTACTTTTTATGGCTCCTGTGTACAAATTGTTGGTTGATGTCTGTAAAGTCATGTTATCAGACTTTCACCTGGCGCAGTTTTACCTGCAACATTTAGCTAAAGTCTTGTTTTTTCCACTGTGTCTGAGCCAAATGAAAAAGTGTTCGCCAACTTCTGCCAAGCAAAATCTCAGTCTTGTGTGTATCGTTAGTTAGAACTGAATTTTTAGGGTAAAATAGGTAAAACATGGACTATTTATGTGAAAAGGTAGACCTTTAGCTTCTTTCATTCACAGTTGCTTTTAGTAACCTTGTTCACAACCAGGACACGTGTGTATAAATGTGGAAAAAAATTGGTTTTTTTTGATATTCCTTTCTTTTTATTTATTTTTTTAATTTTTTTGTTTGTTTAGTTTTTGTGTTTTTATCACGAGTAGGCTTTCAACAATATTGTTAATTACAGACACATTCAACTCACCACGGAGCGCTTTTAAATCCCTGGGTAAGGTGCTGGTTTGGCAGGTCTACAAGGTAATGTAGTATGAAGTCACATTTGAGCTGGAGACGTTGCCATCACTATTTTGTTCTTGGTTGGTCATCGTGGTGTGCATTTTGCCAGGGTTTGTCTGAGATATAGATATTGGTGTCATCTGCACTCCTGGAAATTCATCACCAATAATATATGTAAAGCACAACAATATGATTTTAACAACTCAGAACAAGAATTAGGAAACTATGACCAATTAAAAAAATGCCCAAGTACTAGACAGATCTTTTTTTCGAACCATTTGTAGTTGGTTTTGTTAATAAATGATTTTAATGAATTTTCTGTAAGAAAATGTGGTAGATTAAAATTAAGAGGAAGAAAAAATATCAGGCTGAGTTTGCAACGGTCAGAAAACTTGAAAGTCGTCATTAAGTTCTGTGGGAAAACTTCAGAAAAGTGCTAATTTAGTTCTGTTTTTGAGGTCATGTTAACTTTACTTCTAATTGTTTGAAGTGGGTTTGTTTGGTCCTCAGAGACCATTTGGAGCGTATGATGAGTACCAACTACTGAAAATGAATTTTGGCATATTGTGCCAAACAACATCATCTCAATTAGTTGTTGCACCTGTGCTTAGGCCAATTATGCTCATTCACATCAAAAACAAATGACTCATAATGAGAGCAGAACTACCCTGTAAGGTCAGGAAAAACAATGATTGGATGCGTTTGCCGTTAACTTGGGTCTGCAGTTTGATGAAATTTATTCTGGATGGATTTAAAGCTCAGAAAGAGGAAAAACATCTGACAGAAAGAGTGAATTGACATTTCTGTGATTCTGTGTTCATTATAGCCCAGTTCTGACCCGGTGTCTCGGTGAGCCAGGTGTAACCGTACAACTCCCACTCTCACGCCACTGAAAGTGTCTAACCTTGAAGGCACTCAAGCTGTAAATTGACAGTCAAAACACGACGGGCTTTTAAGCAGAACCTTGTCGCGGATGTGGAGTCTAGTCTGGGCTGTCGTTTAAACTTCAAGAAGTACAGAGTGAACTCAAGGTCTGTAGTAGAAAGTGGGAATAAAAGAACAGCTCACTGAGAAATGAAGCTGAAAGACGGAGAGGAAGTCATGAAGGGTAGGAAACGAAGTCCACACGAAGGAGAGAGGCAGAAAAAGATGAGAAACAAGTGGATCAAGATCAACAGGAAGGAAAATATGTTAAAATTACAATATTAACATGATTGTGAAAGATATCTGAGCTAATGTGGTTTCACATATGCCACAAGATTGTGGAGCATGTAGAACATCCGCAGGGATTTAAACCCACGGAACCACAATAATGTTTGTGAACTTCATGTTCCTAATCCATCATCTCATGAGCATCGTTTGGGTCTGAGATCAGCAAATCCTTGCACTGAGCAGAAGAAATGGCTGCTCTACCGACTCAATGACTGATGTGAAAAAGTCATCTCCAAAGACTTTGTATTTTTATTTTTAAATACAATTTCTGTTAATTGCAGGTTCAGCATTCCAATGAAGCTCATTTGTCAAATTAAAAGTCCCTTTTGAAAATTGAAAACCTTTAAGCAGATAGCAAATATACTTTTTACTAAGGCTACATTTCTATATATTTTTTATTGGTCTGAGGTTATATTCTAATTTCAAAAGTCATATTTTTATTCGTAAGTGGACAATCATAATTAACAGAAATAAAGGCTTCTAAACATCCATCTGTGTGTAATTAATTTATATAATGTGTTTCACTTGGTGATATAGATCCTGAAATAAATCGACTTTTCAGTAATATTCTAATTTATTGAATGAGTCTGTATTCAGGAAGCCCTGACCATTCATGGAGCTTCTTTAGAAATGTGGACACTGACATTAGCATTGGGGACGTCTGTGCAGCTGCTATATGTTTAGCATTGAGATGCTATTTTAGGCTAGAATAGCTTCTTTGATAGACCGACTACTTTTAGCACAACAACAGGCTTTTCCAGTGTCCCATCAAGTCATTTTTTGAAGCAAAAACGAACCCCCAATGGGCCAAGAAAAGCGGCTTCGTAGTCCATCACTGTTTGAGGATGTTTTTTGTGCATCAGATTTACGGGCGTATGTGCTTGAATGTATGTCAAAAAATAAAAATGTGATTGATTGATTGCGTTAAAATTTTAATGCCTTTAAATCTATGTAATTAATGAATTAAAATGAAGGCATTAAAGTCCTTGCCCTAATTCAGATACAAGTCTTCCAGCTCTTGTTTCAGTGATTTCTTTAAAAACTGATTCAGCTTTTTAAGCTTTGCTTTATTCCCATCCAGCAAGCATGTTTGCTTTGGTGCAACAGGCCAAGTTGCACCCCTACAGGAGTTTTCTGTGGTTCATGTGAGGCAGATTACAGGTTTGGGCTTTTAGACCCATGAAAATAGGTTCTGTTGACACATCACAGAAAAATCTGCTCAAAGTCAGACCATTCAGGTTCACGAACGGCAACTGAACCATTTCTGATGCCAACCGCTCATGGCCCGATCTGTTGAAGAAGGACCCAAGTGGGACTTACAGCAGGTTGTCCCATTTGGATCCCGATAAAGAGATATGTAGACGCCAACAGTGGGACCTGTCCCAGTAAAAAGAATTGAACCATTTGGGGTGATTTAACAGATTTCTGTTGGGTTTTCAGGGTGAAATCTGACTAAAAACTAACCATATGGGTTCCGTGTCAGGGATATTGCAAGGTTCCCCTTTCAGAAGTTCTGGCGACACAGTAAGAAACGGACCAACCAAGGTCACATACAGCAATGGGTGCCTGTCAGAGATTTAACTGGGGGGATTATAGAGGGATTTGACCCAAAACAACCCACTCAGGCCTCATGAACACAGGTAATAACGAATAGTTTAATTACATTTAACTGTATTTGAATCATATGTGGATTTCCCAAAGTGGGCAATACTGAAAAAAAGGACAGTATTCGGTCACCCATGTGAGACTTTACAAACAGGGAGACCGGGGACGATCGGAACATGGGGTGAGTTGTGACGTTGGAAGTCATGTGATTCTCTCAGTATTTAGCCATTCCCTCCCCAACCCCACATGGTGAATTTCAGAGCTGAAAGCTGATGTGTTCCAGTTTTACTGAGAAAACACTGATTTAGAGGTAAGAAAGTGATTTTTTTGACAAAAGGTAAATTTTGTTCGGCACTTAGTTACAGCTAAATAAATAAATAAAAAACTGATGCTTAAACTGTTGAAAGGATTATTTCATCTCAAACTTTGAATTAATTTCCCACAGATAAATGACCATCGACAACAATGAAGGACATCTAAACAGAGACGGGAGAGAAATGGAAGAGCATTCATAAAACTGACGGATGAAGTGAGTAAGGCTGGTGGCTGGAGTACAGGCATGCAGCAGATAAGTGCTGCAGACAGAGCATGAGCGGTGATTCCTGCTCCCAGACTCGTTCACAGGTGTGGGTGGGTGGAAGAGGAGTCAGAGGAGGAGAATGAAACTGGGAAAAAAATTCAAATGTCTGGATTTTCACACCGTTAATTTAGCTGTGCAGAGCTTCGTCGCACCATTCTCTCACTCTTCTCCGCTCCTGTCGGAAACATGCTAATTAGGGAAGCCGACTGACGTGAGCGAGGTTTAAAGGGTAATTAGCATAAAAATCCTACATGCTGTATTTTTACTTTCTCTAATCAACACCCTCACACGTACACGTTTTTCTGATGTGAGAAAATGTGGCTTGACGCAATTAAAAATGAAAATTAGCATCCAGAAGGAGGGAGGTAGACAAAAACACAACATTCTCTTGAATTTTGTTCTTTGTCTCATTTTATCCACTTTATTTCCAGATGAAAGCAGAAAAAAATAATGTAATTGTTTTTGCAAACATGATGAGCAGAAGAACTGCGGTGTTCTCTGTTTAGCAGCTAACTTGTTCCCAGAGATCATCTGATTCGTGCTGGAAATCTCTCTAATAAAGTCTCCTGAGCTTCAACTAAATACGAGCTTTACAGAACAAATGTGGACTAAAAGTGGGTTTAAAGACATAGGTGTGGACATTAAAACCTGCTTTATGAACTTCATACCACAGTTCTGCATTCAAGTCAAGTCTCAAATCTTTTGCTCCAAGTCTCGAGTCTCTGAGGGGCAGGTTTAGTCAAGTCTCCTGTCTTAGAAGACAAACTCAGGTCTCAAGTTTTTAGGGAAACACCAAGTCGAGTCTCAACTTTTAAAGATAGTAAACATAAAAATATAAACGCAACACTTTTGTTTTTGCTCCCATTCCGTCATGAGCTGAACTCAAACATCCAAAACATTTTCTATGAACACAATAAACGTATTTCTCTTAAATCTTGTTCACAAATCTGTCTAAATCTGATTAGACAGCATGATTATTGCGCCGCTGTGCCTTAGACCGGCCACAATAAAAGGCCACTCTGAACACGTCCTTCGCCCAGAGTCGATCAGCTTTGATCAGTGGCCATTCGGGCTGTGCGAAGTTGCTGGATATTGGCAGGAACTGGAACACACCGACGATGAGCACCCGAACATGCTCAGTGGGTGACACGTCCGGTGAGTATGCTGACCATGCAAAATGTTTTCAGCTTCCAGGAACTGTGTGCAGATCCTTGCAACAGGAGGTGACGGTGGTGGATGAATGGCACAGCAACGGGCCTCAGGGTCTCGTCATGGTATCTCTGCGCGTTCAACATGCCATCGATAAAATGCACCTGTGTTCGATGTCCATGACACACGCCTGCCCATACCGTAACCCCGCCGCCACCACGGGCCGCTCGACCCAGTCTGCCATCTGCCCTGAACAGTGAAAACTGGGATTCATCCATGAAGAGGACACTTCTCCGACTCCATCGAATGTCTGCACCGTCGAATGTGAGCATTTGCCCACTCGAGTTGGTTACGGTGACGAACTGCAGTCAGGTCGAGACCCCGATGAGGACGAGTGTGCAGATGAGCTCCCCTGAGGTGGTGTCTGACCGTTTGTGCAGCAGTTCTTGTGTCCAGGAGCCTGCTCTCAGACCAGCTGTGGTTACACACAGTCTGTTGTTGTGAACCCGGTTGGATGGACTGCCAAATTCTCTGAAACGTCTTGGAAATGTCTTATGGTAGAGGAATGAACATTCAATTCACGGGCAGCAGCTTTGGTGACATTCCTGCGGTCACCATGCCAACTACCCCCCCTCACACACTGCGGTGGCCTTTTACTGTGGCCGGCCTAAGACACACCTGTGCAATAATCCTGCTGTCCAATCAGCATCTTGATATGCCACACCTGTCAGGTGGGATGGATCATGTCGGCAAATGTAATATGTTTTTTTTAAACATTCAATTTCAGATGAATATTTTACCAAGTGTGAATTTCTATGAAACATTGAGGTACAATATTTACCCCACTAATACAGAAATGTGTTTAATTAAAGCAGTAGAAACGGATTAACACCGGTTAATGTTGAATTTCTAACAAGAAATTCTTTTATTATGATGATTTGTGATGTTCTATTGATGTAGTTCACACCTTAATTGTGATGCTCAAAATATCCATATTTATGGAGTTTAGAGAGTTTGACTTCCCTCTTTAAGCAAGAAAATTTGCAAGATAATTAGGAAACCATGCACTGCATTAAAATTTACAATCTCACAGCTACATGGTAGCAAGCGCAAAGATGAAAATCAAAGAGCAAGACACAGGGCAGTGGCCCAATAATAAATAAAATGAAATAATGACTAGGAAATCTGTGTGCTCATTTTTATGAAGCAACAACGAACACAAACAGGTTGTTGTGAAACGCTGCAGACGTCTCAGCCTAAACCAAAAATAAACCAAACGCACCTTTTTCCAGGAGAGTACCCACATCTCCGTGAGAGCTGCAGTCAGTGGCTGACAGACAGTAAATGCTGCTTTATGACAGCATTAAATAAAAAAAGAAGCACCATAATTCGGTTTTACAGAGCGAGACTACGGACTGTGTAACACTGCCTTCACGACCAGTCATTTGCAAACATGGCAGAAAATCCAGGAGGACGACAGTCATCTCATCAGATGATCTAACTGGGTCACTTTACCGCTTTTATTTCAGACACAGATGCTTCGTGGGACTCAAGTCCCACACCTGCAGTCCAAGTCAGGTCTCAACTCTTTGTGTGTGCCTTGAGTCCAAGTCACAGACTCGAGTCTCAACATTTCAGGATTTCATGCAGACCTCTGTGGGCTGAAACGTATTTACAGTCCTGCACTGCACATTATGTTGGCCTTTACATTTAAAGGGCTTCCAATCAGTTCGCATTTCATCAGGAGAAGTTCATTCTCACTACAGACCAGAATCAAACAACAGGTTTAGTCTTTTTACAATATCTACTCTTTACTTTGACCTATGCAGCTCATTTGGGAAGTTTTATTTCCTGTTTGCTTTAAAGGACAAAAGAAAAGCTTAAAGCTGTGTTGAAAAGTTTAATAAGGTCTGAGCTGGGAGCGACACAGACAGGCTGTGCTGAGGTTGAAAACAACTTATTGTTCTGGAACAGAGGTTTTCATGGAGAGCAGAATATCACTTTTTATACAACTTGTTTGCTGCTCCTCTCAACATAACACCTTCCACTTGTGCTGAGACGTTGGAGAAATGGTAATACGGTCTGCACGCCTTTGGTCAAAGAAGGAAAACCAATAAAGATAAAGTGGTTGATTAAACAAGTACTGAAGCATTCTACAACGAAGCGCTCCATGTAAAAGGACAGCAGTGAGATCACATTTCCTTTCTGCAGATAGGGTAACAAGAACAGAAATGTGCCTCTGATCCACTGGAACACACAGACGGAGCGCCCTGACCTCAGAGCCT
The DNA here is from genome assembly GCA_014839685.1 of Anableps anableps. Taxonomy (NCBI): domain Eukaryota; kingdom Metazoa; phylum Chordata; class Actinopteri; order Cyprinodontiformes; family Anablepidae; genus Anableps; species Anableps anableps. The sequence goes on along the minus strand of CM026087.1, from coordinate 1,417,562 downwards.
CTCTGAACAACATATTGCACCACACCTGGAAGGCCCGGAGGGGACAGGAGACCTCTTGGATGGAGAAAAGAAGGGTGGTGCTGCCCCTGATGCCTGAAGGGATCCATATGCTCTGCTGACTCAAGCCAATGACACCGATGATTGCTATTGGTTCAGAGAAAGGCCAAACTGGGTCAGTTTACTGGTTTCAGAGAAATGAGGTCTTGTGAATGTAATCCATCCTTTAAATGTTGAATTTTAAATTGTTCATTCTTAACTGCAGGATTTTTACAGAAATATGCTTACAGTGATGGTCAGATATTTCCATACAGCCATAGTCTCCATAAATTGCTGTTTTGGGCTTTAAAATAATGCATTTTAACCATTCTCTTGAGGAATCAACTCTTAATTTTCTCAAATCCACAATAAAAGTGTCGATAAGAATAAAATCCTTGTCCCCAGCCCTGTTCACCTGGGCAGCTTCACTTCAGATTCAGGTCCACGACCAGAGGCCCAGAACCTACAAGGTTCTGCAGAATATCTTAGCTGCTAAACTGGGTCATCAACAGGATAATGATCCCAAATAACATCAGCTGATCTACAACACAGGGTGTTGCAATGGCCTAGCCAAAGTCCAGACCTCAACCTGCTGGAAATGTTGTGGTTGAATCTTCAGAGAGTAACCAATGAACTGAAACTACGTAATAAAGAGTGCATCACAATGACTCCAGAGAGAGCTGCTGAGCTGGACGTTACCCTGCTTTATCGACCCGGTTCCACTGCTTTCATCACGCCATCACCACCACTGGCAGCTTAATGCCCCCACATTATGATGCTGCATGTTTGTTAGTTTGTACAGTCTTCGGTCGAAAAGCTCCTCGCTCTTCTCATCATTGGAGGAAAACCTCTCAGAACTTGGCTCATTTGACCAGAAAACATTTCTCAAACAAACATTTCACTCATTTCCATGAAAACAATAAGTAATGCCTTCAACCATTACAGCCTCTATGCACACTCAGCAACACGCAAGACTCCACTGCTGAAGAAAAAAATGTGTTGAAGTTTGTTTAAAGTTTGCAGCAGAACACCTGGATGAACACTGAACCCTCTGGATGTCAGCATCACCAGCAGGAGAGTCTGAAAGTGGGAACATTGCGGTATGAGGCTGACTTTCAGCATGTGGTTCTGGTGGACCTCATGTGAAGGAAGGACAAATGAACCATGACGTTCTGGGTAGGAATCCAGACCATGGTCCCCAACACACAGCAAGCAGAGTCGGCTGGGTTCAGTCAGAGGTAAATAAAGCTGCAGAACAGCTCAGTCAGTCACCAACTTGGATCTGATTGGAAACGAACCACAGAGCAGAGTGCACAGAACCCCAAAGAACGGGTCCAAGTCACCCCTAGAGAGGAAGGAGGCTGGTTCCTGCAGACAGAAGACATCTTCTCTCCTGTTTGTTTCTATTTATTACATTTCAGTAGGCATGTTCAGGACTCGTTCTTTGTGTCATTCCAGTTTATTAGATCATTCTTGGACTGTTTTGTGTGGATTACTTTGCTGGTTAGCAGAGAAGAAGTCGTTCTAATCTGTGTCGTATTCTCGCCAGCGCTCCCCGACATAAAGGATGCTGATGAAGGCAACAATCTGCAGCGGTTGCCAAGACAATTATCACCTCCTGTATCTGCGTTGGAAGTGTTGGACCTGCCCAGCCTGTCCCCATGGTGATGTCACCGTTACCACGGAGACTCAACACAGAGACCAGAAGCCTTGCCAACGCCCAGCAGGGAAGCGAGGGGACCGCTTGTACTGGTACCATTCCCCCTCGCCTCCTGCACCCCTTCTGCAAGTGACACCACCTCCTCCACCATCGCCAGCCTCTCTCGAGCCCCCCTCCCCACCATCTCCCCCAGAGCTGACAGCCATCTGTGCTCAGAGACGCTCCAGTCACTTTTATGCCTCTGACTTCAGAACATGGTGCCCCCTCACCCCCCGCCTTTTGGAAATGGAGCCATTTGCTGGAATCTTCATCTTGTATTGAATTTCAGATTCATCTCGTCTCCACTGTACCTAAAGAGATAACAACTGTTCCCCCTCATCCACATGGATTCGGTAACAGGAGTCATTTCAACTAAATTGAATTTTAGTCAAGATCCGGTTCTTTGGGGACGATTCTGGAAGCATTCGAAGGAGCTCAGGGATCCCAGAACCCCACTTAGAAACCCACTGCAGCTGCGTGTAGAGAGCAGGAACAAGACCGCGCTGCAACCTAAACCTCTTCCTCCAGCGGGCTGGATGCAATAAGAAGTCCTCAGGCGCTTCTCTGCAGGTGTCAGTGGGATCAGGTTAGGGCTCTGTATGAGCAGAACCAGTAAATGGGTGCAGAATGCGTGAACATGCTGAACCACCATCTGCATCGGTTCTTGTGTTTGGGCTCAGCAGAATCAGCCAGAACCAGACACGATGACAAATTCTGTCATTAAATAAAATTGACAAATTTGCTGCTCGAAGCTGGACTCAGAGTTTTAGCTGAACGTTTTTAAAAACACTTTTCTCTTTGAAAAGTAAAAGCTACCTTTAGGGCCAAAATTATTCATACTCCTGGGAGATTTAGATTTCAGCCGAGAAGTTGGTTTCTGATTGGAAAACACTGACGAGATAAAAGTAGCAGTTACGAAAACAAAACTTACATTTGATCAAAAAAATGAGACGTTAAAAAGTATTCAAACCCTTCAGCAGAAGGAAGCATGAAGAGCTCTAAAATGGTCTGCTCGATGGCTGCGTTGACTGTGGAGCCCAGAAAACCCAGTGGACCAGAACCAGCAGATGACATGGCGACCCAGATCATCACTGACTTAAAGCAACACGGATTCTGGTCCTCTCCACTCTTCCTCCAGACTCTGGAACCTTGAGGTCCAAATGAAATGCAAACCTTCCTTTCATCTGAAGAGAGGACTTTGGACCTCTGAGCATCAGGCCAGCTCGAGTCCTCTTTACCCCAGGTAAGACGTTTGTGGCCCATCTGCAGGATCCACCTGAACGTAATGGTTTTAGATGTTCAGACTTCAGCCTCCGTCCGCTCCTAATGAAGCTCCAACATATTCTTGAATGGATTCCACTTGACATTTATGTCAAGGCTGCCGTTAACCCTGTTGCTGGTGCACTTTTTCCTTCCACTCAACTTTCTAGGAATATACCTGGATTCAGCTTCTTCCGTCCCCATGAATGTGTCCCACTCACCCAGACCCATTAGCTGTTTGGAGTTCATTAGCTGATTAAGGTGTGGCATCATGAGTTTAGAATATTTTACTTTTTCACAATACTCTAATTTTCTGAGACACCGAATGTTGGGTTTTAATTCTCTGTGAACCAGAACCATCCAAATTACAAGAAATAAAGGCTTAAAATATTTCACAGTGCAATGAATCTATTTGATGAGTTTCACTTTCTGAAATGAGGGAGAAAATATTTACGTTTTTCATGTTATCCTAATTTGAGCTTTATTTGTCTGAACATTTTTTCAGACAAACAGCCTCTCTGTTCCTCCTCCCCCCTCTGAAACATCTCCTCTCTGACTTCTCCTGTGCAAACATGCACACAGCGTGTGGCGCACAGAATAACATGTCAGAGAAACATTGCAGGGACTGTACAAGATACAACACCAAGTTCACACTGGAATTGTGATATTCCCCTCATTTCTTAAGGACAGAGCAGCTCATTTTAAATGCTGTCACTTCTGCTCCATCTCCTCCTCTGATCCTCTCACTAACAGCCCGTTAAAGAGCCGCTAATGCCTTTTAGCTTGTTAGCGCTGGAATCGAGTGAGCCCAGACTGACTGAAATGGACATATGGAAGGAGTCTGGCAGCAGGCTCGCTGCCCCGATGCCAACTCCTCCAAAACCTTCATACACACTTGTTAAAACACACACACACACACACACACACACACACACACACACACACACACACACACACACACACACACACACTCCGTCATCCGTCTCCGTTGTCTGGAGCTATGAGCTGTCCCCTACTTCCTGCTGTCCGATTAGCTGAAAACCTGGTCCTCACAAGCATCGTGGGAATTTTGGAGCCTCCTTGATTTCCCATCTCTCCACTCCACCCAGGGCTGCCATCCAGGATGAAGGCTGGCCTCCAATCCCCCCCACCCCCACAGAGAGGGAGGCTTGGGATAGCAGGAAAAGGCAAAAGCAGCATGCAGCAAAGCTTTGTTCAAAGAACAGGCCGGCACAGATTCCCATCCCTCCCTCCTGTCCATCTTCGCCTCTTTTTATCTGCCTTACACGGGTTGGTGTCGGCTCCGCGTGTGTCGCCGGCTGCCTGCGCTGACAGCTGGCCTGAGGATCTATTCCAAGAGTCACAGGTTGGCTGCTTGGTGAAAAAAAATCATCACTGAGAAGCAGAATGGCGCTGAAACTGCTGTTCCTCCTGGATTTATTGTTATAGATATCACAACCTCATTATCTGCTTCACCAAACACTCCTGACTGGACGGGTGTACACACTGGCTGTTCAGAACTATTTAGACATTTTCTCATGTTCGAATCTTAGTTTAACGTATTTACTTTATACTTCTATGTATCTATGTACATGAGAGACCAACACAAAGTGTAGTGAACTATTTGGGGATTTTTTTCACAGAGCAAATTCCACTAAATTCATTTCAAAAACACTTTATTCACCCCAGAGGAAAATTAAATGTTGTCATAACTCCTATCATTCAAGTATCATCGTCATCGATGGTGATGCTGTGGGGAGGAAGGATCTCCAGTAGCAGTCAATCTTGCAACAAATCTGAAGGAGCATCTGACTGAAGACTGTTGCTGTATCTCATGACTGTCATCACATGCTAACATCTCAGCATCTTGTCAACAGAGATGATATTCCACAGTAACATGTCCTGGATGACACCATCGGCTGTTGACAAGCTCTGCTAATCCACCTCCTTTGCTTTTGCCTCTTTACATCTTTGTAAAGCAGAGCAGAGAGACAAAGTCAGGGAGACGATCTGAGACGGTTTCCAACTTCCTCCTCCCTCTCCTCATCCCTGAAGCCCCCTTTCCAACTCTTCTAGGATGTAGGGTCAGAGTTTAGGTACCATTTGAGCTTTTGAGATGCTAATCACTTTTAGAACCTTTCACGGCACTTAGAGATGTAAGTTTCGAATCAAAATATCCTTTCTTGTCCCACGATGGGGAAATTTCTGTGCAACTGCAGCAAAGTGCCAGTGACAGGCAGTAACAGAAAACAGACTCACACAAAGAATATAAAATATATAAAAAACTGGATAAAGAATTAAAAAAAAAATACTGTACAGTAAGGCAAAATTTCAACATGAATGATGTGCAGTTGTAAAAAATACTCCAGTCCAGAGGAATGTGCAGCTGAGCTGGTTAATTAAAAATGTACAAGATGTGCAAAATGTCTCTGAGCATTAAAAATAAACTATTTACAGTTAGTGACAACAGAAAAACAGTAGAGTCAAACAGATACTAGTGAGGATATAAATAATTACTGATTTTGTTGGGAGCAGTGATGTTTATAGAGTCGTACAGCTGCTGGGAGGAAGGATCTCCTATAATGCTCCTTAGTGCACCAAGGATGATAGGTTTCTGGAATCTAAAGCCGTTTCTCTTTGTAAAACAGCTCGATATCAGTCAGATAACATCTGTTAATAGTAGTCTTTACCACAGATTCTAAGTTGGATTTAGGTCTGGACTTTGACTAGGCCATTCTAACCCATGGATCAGCTTTGATCTAAACCATCCATTGCATCTCTGGCCTTATGTCGAGGGTGGTTGTCCTACTAGAAGGTGAACCTCTGCCTACCAAAGCAGGGACTCTCCTCCTGTTCTGTTGTGGTGGTTCTGGTCTGAGGAGCTGAAACACAAAGGTAGGTTGTCGTTTGATTTCCTGTCCCGTGTTTCCAGGTGTTAGAGGTCATCATATCGAACCGTTCTTTAAACCGATGACACCTGTTAGCTTCTGATAAACATGAAACATTTAATTAGTTTGGGTAATATGCTCAACTGCCCATTTTTAATTCTTAAACTTTGTTCTTAAACCTCTTAGTTTGTAGAGTAGAAAACAGATTTCTAGCTTCTTTTACTTAATTTAAGAAATAGGAAACACAGTGTTTTTTTTTAAATAATTGCACTATTTTTGTTTCAGGTGGGGTTTTTCCTACAATAATAAAAGCGTAAATAAATTAGAATAATTTACAGAATCGTTACAGTGAGATCTTTCCATGAATCTGCTATCTTTCTTCAGTCATATTTCCTTCAAATAAAGACAAGTTTGACCAAAGCGTAGTTTTTAGGCTGTTAAACTGTGAGGAATAATTTTCTGAATTATTCCGTCTCTCGTCTCTCCTCGGGATTCCTGCACATCTGAACCTGTTTGTGATTGTAGTCCAGGTTGGAGCCAGCAGGTGCAGCCTTCCATCAACAACACTCTTTAATCTCAGCATTGTGCTCCATCATGGGTTCACCCAACTGTTCCCTAATCCTCCTCTCTCCCGGAGAACAGCAGCAGATGGGTTTGTTCCTTTGTTAATAATGAATGCTCCTGGATATGATGTGAAGCAGCAAAATCTGCTTTTATACACTCGTGGGTTATTTTTCTAACACAGTGACAGAAATGTGATGCGACTCAACCTGCGGATAACCTGTCGTCTGACTGTCGCTGCCAGCAGATGAGATGCTCTCCGGTCATGTTGTGAGAAGTGGGAGGCAGAGAGGAGTGGACATGCTGACCTCTCCCGGGGCTCTCTGAAGGTTGGAGAGCAGCAGGGTCCCGGGTGCTAGGGGCCAACGGCAGCACACACAAACACGCATTCAAATAAAAATGCATGAATGCATCCAAACCCTCCACACACACCCAGAGACAAACATTTGTGCTATCATTCATTGGCCCGGACAAGCCCAGATGTTCCTGCTCTGGAACAATCACAGCACTGACTTCTTCACGCTCGACATGTCAGACGATGTTCTAGAAGATACACAAAAATAGACCTTCCAGATCATAAATAGCTAATGTGAGCTGCATGCAGAAGCTGCTCAAGACACCGTCAGCCCCAAGTGGCAAAGTGATGTTGAATTTTTTTAATCCTGTGGATCAGGCTGTTCAAACATTAAACATTATTATACGAACAGAGTTTGTTCTCTGTCATCCGGCTGAGATGGAGGGAAGAAACGCTTCAGCTGCAACGATTCCTGGGTTTGCTTCAAGCTCCAACTCTCCTTCCTTAATACGAGCGACTGAAACAGTTTAACAGGAAGAAGATAAACTTATGAATCTACTGCAAAATTGTGAGGAATTATTGTCTACAAGGAACTGACTTTCAGCGCAGTGAGCGTCATGCTTGTTCTTCTGTTTAGAGGAACCACAGATTTAAAACTCATCCCACCGTTTCCACCACCTTTCAGCAACATTCAGCCACGTAGCTCATCTCAGTTAGTTTTGAGGTCAAGCCATCAGTAAAGCAACTAAGTTACTTCTGATCAGTAATCAGTAGTCTGATTACTTTTTTAAGGCTGCTGTGGCAGCACTGGTTACGACAGCATAAAAGATGAAAAATTATTGGCCACGGAGGAGTAAAGAAAATTCTTAAGTTCTGAGACAAATTTCACATATTCAAAAGCAAAACTCTGCTGTTATCTGATGTCAACCAGTTGTAAATTTGCATGAGAAAATTATAATTTTCCATGATTAAAGGCATAAATTTTCCAAGATATTTTCTAACTATAGAAAGTCAGAAATTTGTAAGAAAAAAAGTCAGAAGTTTATGGAGATTAAGTCAGATATTTGTGACAAAACGCCAGCTATTGAAGCGATAGAACAGAGCTCTTTTCCTGCATCAGAACATCTTCCGGGTCCAGACTCGACGCAGCCGTGTTGCAGCTCCTCCTCCTCGCCGGCTCAGGCGTGCATCCCAGACCCAAGGCGTTCGTGGCCGGTCTGCGCCCGAGAGACACTTTGCAAAATATCCAGATGCACATATTCTAAATTTACCCCTAAACCTTGGAAGATTCTTACATTTTTGTCACAAATATCTGACTTTGTAATCGCAGTAAACTAAGACTAATGTCTGAACATATCTTAGTTTTAACATCATAAATTTATGCCTTTAATCATAGAAAATTTCACATTTTTTCTTGCTCATTTATGACTGAGATCAGATAATCTCCATGTTTGTTCTTTTAAATATGTGAAATGACAATTGTTTTATTTTTTTCACAGAAATTTACTCCTTGGTGGCAAACTGTTTCCCCTCTCCTTTATGTACAACGGTGCTGGAAGGAGGAGGCAACTGGAGCAATAACTTCCCAGAAACAGCTAAAGGATGTTTGAGTGCTTTGAAAACATGACAACAGATTGGAAGGAAGAAGTGCTGATCCCAATCATGCCTCAGACTCGAATCTGATCAAACATTTACATTTTCTTTGATAACCATCTCTTGGGTGCACCACCTTCACTCCCCCTTCCCTCCATCGTTCCCTTATTTTGGACCAAGAAAGCTGAGAAAATCCTGAAGGAGAACTGCGAGCGTTTCAGTTCAACAGTCATAAACCTGATCTGGACATATTGTGTATAAATATTTCAACGCCTGAAGCTCAGTCAGGATAAAGATGGATTTGGCCACTACCTGACACAGCCTTCCTTCACATGAAGTGCGCTGGCCTGGGCTGTCCATGCGTGCCTCCCGATCTCAGGCAGTGGAGTGCTGTAATTTCAAAGAGATTAGAGCTTCATCAGGGCGCACATGAGGTGACAGTCTCTTTATTATCCACTAGAAATGAACCTCATTTAATGTCATTGATCTGGAGTCTGTCAGAGGCTCAGAGCTAAGCAACACCACAGCGAACGCAGGCGTGCGGTCTGCGTGTGGGCGGATGTGTAACGACGACAGGCATCGGCTTTATTGAATATGTTATTATTGGAAAATATATTGCTGCTATGAAATGTCATGAAAAGGAGTTTGTTTTATGCCATCAATAAAGTTTTCTATCAAAGTTTGAGACCATTTCGAGTGTCTGGTTTAGAATATTGGCTCATTTATTATAGCTTTTATCGGTTTTTATTCTTTACGAATTATTACCTGAACCGTCTTCCACATTTATCCACATCCCTGGTTAAAGCCTTAAAATAAGGTAATATTTTACTACAATTTAATGTCACAACTCACAGGGGAATATCAGTCTCATTCCTAATTATTGTAAGTATGCTTTATTACAGTTGGCGTTCCATCTACACCCCATTTCTCTGGGGTGTAACTCAGATCTCGGTTTGTCTGAGTCATTCCTCAAAACAGAAAAGACGAGAGAACATGCCATTCAAACAGAGCAGATGTGCATTAATCATCATAATTCGGGAAATGGTTACCGAGTTGGCCATAACTACCGTCAGAGCAATAATTTTAACTAAATAATTAAAAACTAGTCACCATAGCAACCATGAGAAGCTACAGTATCTATGCCAACTGGATGGCGGGAAGGCATGTCAGGAAAAAGCCTGTTCTGTCCTACCATCACAAACGTAAGCATGTTGAGTTTTTCTTTAACTGGATCTGTGAGCTTTGATGAGACAAACACTCCAGGAGGCTCTGCCGTGGAACCAAGGATCACGATATCATCTCCACCGTTAAGTAAGGTGGAGGCTCTGTGATGCTGTGGGCCGCTTCTCTTCCAAAGGCTTGACAGCTTTATAAAACACTGGGACGTAATCTGGTGGAAAAACTGAAGCTGGGTCCTGATTGGGTCTTTCAGCAGGAGACTGATCCAGAACATCAGGAGTCACCATCTCAGTCCCCAGACCCAAACCCTCCAGCTGGCTGTTGTATGACATGACAGCAGCTGATTCACAGAAACACGTTTCTTTAATTCCTGGAGTTTTACGTCATCATCTGTCAGCTTTAATCCTCCAAAACGTCCTTAAAACTATTCTTCTGCTCTAACTCTTCATGCCTCCATCAGCTGTAATGAGTTGCTTTCTGTCTCCTGCTTCTGTGTTGTGGTGCAGGTAGGCGTGTTATCACCCTTTCCTTTCAGAGCCAGATATATCTGGACTCAATTAGCTGCAGTGTCACAGCAGGCTGGTGCGGCGCTGGCCCGATGGACCCGGCTGAAGGCAGCTCAGCTGTAAATCAGATTCTGTAATCGGCTGAGCGGCGTTCTCCTGGGCTGGGCGTGCGTTCGGTGCGTGCCGCGGCACAAGATGATGACTTCCCAGCATTTGATCAGCCGTTTGGTAACGATGGGGGGAATCGACGCAGGCTTTTAATGGCGACTGCTGATTTGTGTTAATGCCTCCAGCTGGAGCCCACCGAGGCTCTCAACAAGGAATTTTCTGACTTGAAATGTGGGAAAGGTCAGTCTGCTTTATTCCTTGGTCAGACGGGATCAATGCAGCTAATGTTCTCCAAGTAACTTTGTTTTGCCTGGTTAGAAAATCAAAAGCGTATTTATGACAGTTATTTTTCCCTGGACTGGCCGGAGATCTGCATGCAGAGCCCAGATGAAAGCAGCCACCGTACAAATCTTTATTCATGTTCCATCATTTAAGCTCCCAGCTTTGTCCCTTTGTAGAGATGTTCAAAGCCCGTCTTCTAAAACATGGAATAAAGACGGAGCAACAATTTGGTTCAGCTCGGAGGTATTATCTCCAGCGAGCAAAGCATGGCCCCAGCAATCAAAGAGGCGCCGAGACAAGAGCAGGAGACGCCGAGCGGGGAAATAATTAGACGGCCCAGATTGACAAACATCAATAAAATGAAAGGAGTTCTGTATGGAGGAGGGAATGAGACCTGCTCGTTTAGGAAGGTTCAGGCACCCAATCAAAGCAGGGAGCAGCACTTCTGTATTGATCAGTATTAGCTGAACTGTAATTGGTTTCAAATGCTAAAAGCACAGCAAACCTGTGCTGTTTATTCAGCCAGAACACATTCATGCCCCCCCACAGAGCCTCAGACATCATGAGATGACTCTCCTTCCAGCGGGCCCCTGTGCTCCCATGCACGGCTCTTTCTGCGTCCCTGACGCTGAGCTCAGGCGGTGCCGTGTGATGGATGGAGGTCCAGGTCTCGCCTTTCCCCTCCAACATTTGTAGCTTATCTCAGCCATTTACAATAAATCTTCCATATTTTTCTTTGTCAACATCTTTTAAAGCTTTTTATTCCTCTGCGGGGAGAATTTCAGCTCCTGTTGGGTTGTTAAAATAAATGACTGTTGAGTGCGAGGTCCTAATGATGGTCTTCTGCAGTGGACACAGCTGTAGACCCAAAGCAGGTCTGGAAGCCCCGACGCGTTAAAGGAGCAGTCTGAGACCCAGGACTTATTCTGGGTGAGCCTTTCCACCGTGAGGTCCAGAACATCCCCAGGATGTCCACGACGAAGCTGGACGGTAAATTTACTGCTCACTGATCTGGTGTGGTATCTGAAGACAGGTTATATCGTGAAGTCTCAGGAACGCATCTGAACTGAGACCCTTTTGTGCTCGGAGCGACCGATGTTTTCCTCAGCCGCAGGATGCCATACATGCAGATGCGTCTCAGCTAAGAGCCTGTTTCAAGGTTCATGTACACAAGTGATGGTTAACATGATGGTTGACATAAATGATGCCAAATATGGGGAGCTGTTGATGTGCTGCTTCCACCACTATAAAGAGGAGTCTTCACTTATACATCTCACAGAGGCACATTACAGACAGCCCCCCCAGAAACGTACTTCACTGGTTCAGAAGGAAAGCTCCGAGGAGATGACCTGCAGCCTGTCTGGATAACACGGACTACCGAGCACAGCAGAAGAAACAAACTTCTATCTAAAACTTTCTGATGACGCAGTTTCTGTCCTTTCTTCAAGTCAAACAAAGATGAGTTGACATGGCAACCATTGCTCTTATTTTAGCTTTGTTTTATTTGCTTCATGTTCACGTTGCCAAAATAAATCAAACCACCAAGTTTTAGAGAGAAAGGAAGAAAGAAAATGGGGCCGGAACCTCGGAGGGACCTGATCCCACCAGCCAATCAGCAGCCGGAGAGGAAACCCATCATTTCTCCCCCGTTTGCAGAGAAATGACATTATAATTCAAATGTGTTCATTTAAAGAGGCCTTTTTAAAAACATCTGCGAGGCATGGAGTCGGCTCCTGGCTGCGACAGGAAGTGATAAATAATAAAAGGAGCCTTACTTCATTAGACAGTGACATTATTTCCAGAGCAGATATTGCTGTATGAGACCGAGTGTACAATAACACAATAACAACCCCCTCCCCCCCACCTTAGTCTCTCGCTGCTGACAGCCCAGGATTGGATACCCAGAACTTATCACTGTACACGGTAGTACTGTACTGCACTCACCTAAACACTAAGAGATATTTCCCAGTGCAGGCCGTAATTATCCCCCCCCAGCATAATTTAATCCACCAAGTGCATATTCAATTCCGATCCGGGCTTCTCGGTGTGCGGCGAGGTGCTCAGCACGATTGTCTCTGAAATTGGATTATGATAACCTGTCACCGCTTTAATTCCATAAGATATTAAAGGTGGAGGAGCAGGGTGGGGTGTGGGGGGGGGCATCACTGGAAAGATGAAGAGGGAAGAGTGGATTGTGGCGGATGCTTGGGCGTGGGGAGACGGGACGTTTTCATTCTGCCTTCTGGGTTTTATTCTAACCGCTCCTGATCTGTGATACAAGTTTGAACAGCCTCTAGCAGAAAAGAAGAGACAGCAACTGCAGTCGATGAGAAGGAAACAATGGCTCATAAGTCACTGTGAAAGTTGGAGCACATTCCAGGATAAAAGTTATCTGGATCAGAGGCATCAATGTGTACAAATAAATAATGTAAATTCTGATTTACTGAAGGTTACCTGTGGAGTCCCACAGGGTCAGTGCTGAGTCCTAATATTTTATTTATCTAAATAAACAATATATGTAATGTATCCAAGTCATTAATATTTTCTTGATTTGGTGATGATACCACATAATATTGCTCTAGGAATTACTGTAGCCCAGATGGGTCAAAGTGCAAAAGCCACAATGCAGCAAAAGCTAACTTCTGATTAAGCTTCCAATTTAGCATAACTTATGATTAAGCATACCTAACATAACTGGAGTATAACTTATGACTAAGCATGGCTTCCGATCTAACAAAACTCCAGATTTAGCATAGCTTCCTTCCGATTGCGCATACCGTGTGATCGAGCCTAGTTTTCTATTGAGCACAGCTTCCGATTTAGCATAACTCAAGATTTAGCATAGCATCTGATTGAGCATAGCGTCCGACTGAGCATAGCCTCTGAGTGAGCATAACTCATTTCAACATTTTGCTGTTTCTTTTGGCTTCTGCATTTTGGTGTCCCTTCTAGGCCACCATAGGTGATAGTCTGGAGCAGCTTCTAAATATGATGAAAGGAGAATTAATACAAAAGAAATGGTACAACAAAAATTATTACTACACTTTGCCAAAAACAAAATTTGTAATATTTAGAAATAAAAAAAAAATTGTTAAGCTCATGATAACTTTGAAACAAAGTATGAAATTAGATTTTTGGTTGTGATACTTGATCACAAACTGCATTGGGAGGCTCATACTTACAATGTAAAATGTCAAAAACAATAGCAATATAAAATACTATAAGCTATACAAATTATAAACGCATCAGATTGTCATCCAGCCAATGAAATATTTATTAAATTGCATGGTTTAACATTTTATGATTTAGCAGAGCTCAGAAGTAAACTGACGATGTAAAAAGCTCATAATAATCTCCTTCCGAGCTGTACGCAGAAGAGGTTAGAAATTAAAGAAAAACTATTAAGAAAGAGAGAAGAGTTGGTTGAAAAAAACTAAAAGGTCAGGATTTAAAACTGTTGTTCAAATTGAGAAACGTGGGTGGTATAATTGTTGGGAGGAGTTAATTGTTTTTTCTTTTAAATACAAAGCTATAAATATTTGCAAAACAAATAAGGCAAGTTTTAATTATCGTTTTCTTGGAAAGCTGCTGCTGCAAAAAGTAAAGTTATGAAAAGCTTAGCTTTTCCCTGCTGTCAACGTCTTTGGGTCTGCATCATGTGTTCTTGCCATTAACAGGGATTCAAATAATGTTTATTATCGATTTCTGTTTCAGTTCTGTTTTGGTTTTTAGTTTGTTTTTTTGTCTTTCTTGGTTGTGTGCGTTTTGACTTGTGAAAAGAAAAACTAAAAATGACTAAAAGTAAAGTATATCTTTTGTTTAAGACGACATAGTCCTGCGGGGTGGAGCAGCGACAGGAAGGGTGGAGGTGCTCTCCTTAGAGGATGCGGTTACAATGTCCTCATCCTGCTACAGTCTTAATCATCTTAATCATCCCAATAAACTGAAGCATCAGCTTCCAAATTACGCCCAGATTCCTTCCCTGCTCAACAGCAACATTTCATCCAGGGACTAAAAGAAAAATAAACCTTTAAATATTCAACAGCAGCGTCTCTTTCTACTAAAGCTGGCCCCATTCTGCTGAATAACACCGACTGCAGAGCTATTTGTGTTTCTCACTAAAGAAAAACTATATTTGAAACCATCTCCAAAAGAAAAAGGATTTTAAACAGCAACCCAGATATTTTTCACTAAATATTTCATCCTCTTTACTCTTAGTTCTCAGAAACAACCGCCGAGTCACCAAGTTAAGCCAAATCATTTCCAGCTGAAGTTAACAGATTTGATGTAAATCACCAAATTAAGCTTTGATCATGAAATCAATCATAACTATAAGAAACACTGAGACAAGTTTTCCACTCATTTCAGTTCTTTCACCTTCAGGGGGCATCATGGTGACCAGTTCTAATAAAATCTCTGACCATCATGTTTACATTCCAGACATTTTTATTTCCAAAAGATGAAATCCATTTTGGTCTGAAGAAGCTTGTAAACACTGACCAAAATCATTATTTATAATTTTAGTTCTTCAGGCTTTCTGTAGATTTTCTACTTTAAAAAAAAAAAGAGGGAAATAAAGAATAAATGGGGGAAATAAAGAATAAGCCACAAGGACAAGAAGAAAAACCACGCCTGAACAGATCACCTGCAGTATACAGTAATCTGAAAGTCACATCATTAGGAAACAGGGCTGAGGTCTGCATCACCTTTGAAACAGCAGCTCTTTAAAATTCCCCCTGTTGGTGATCAAATCCTTATTTTCAGTCTCTTAATTTTTATTTTCTGTATTTTTCATAGATTTGATCAAAGAAATGAGAACCAAGTGTAACTTTGTGACAAACTGCTGATAACAAAGAGCCTGAAGATCCTTTTTCTCTGGTCTTCAGCAGAACGAAAACATCGGCTCAATTTGCCCAGTTATATAGATCCATTACAAACAAATGATACATTTCAAGTGTTTATTTCAGTTAATTTTGATAATTATGGCTGACAGTGTTAAAACCCAACATTCAGTGTATTGACCTGACAGTTGTCCAGCAGACACTGTCATTTTTAAACAAGCTGGCTGTTTGTCAGTAAATCTGTTCGACCCAGAACTCCTCAAGTGTCCTTTTTAGCTTCACCTGGTTCATGTTCTGGAAAAAAAAAAAAAAAAAAAAAAATCTATTAAGCACATTTTGATATCCAATTATTAATTGGTTAATCTGATAATAATCACCAGATCAGCCTTGTCGAGCAGGAAAGGCTGAGCTTTTCACATGTTGATGCTGGAAGTGTGTTTCAGCTGCAAATGATCAAGCGTTCACTAAAGGAATGCTGTTATTACACTGTAGACAAAATTAAAAAAGGAACTGAATCATTTGTTTATTTGCATATTTTAAAGTATTTCTAATATTGTATAAAAAGGCTTAAGTGTTTTTTTTTTTGTTTGTTTGTTTTTTTACCCGATTGTCAGAATAAGTGATAGATTAATCGATGACTAAAATAACCGTTAGCTGCAGGCCTAATTTCCAGTACAGAAACCCCCCTTGCACCACATTACACACCTCCAGGACTGGCCTTGCTGCAGCTCTGATGATTCTGTTGATGTTGCACGTTGATATGCGATGCAAGAAACAATAGGACAACATCACGTATCAAATGCGTTTTAAGATGGGATGACAAACCCATCCAAGTATAGCAGAGCTAAAATCACTGAGGAAAGAACCTGTGCAGGAGGAAGGTTCCTGTGGTTGGATTCAAATTTTTGACTTTGATGCATTTAAAATCATTTTAATAGGCTTCTATTGCCGTTACTGTTTGACCTCTACTGATCGTGCCACTCTTTAGGGGCTCATTCTCTTCTACGAGTCTGCAGTGTCTTGAATCTCCATGTAGTTTTCCATACAAGCCGCCGGAGCCCTTTAACAGACCTGCACCCCAACTACAGCGTCACTCTGCCCTCTTTTCCTCACTTCCTTTCACGTCTCGGTTTGGTCTTTTTTTCATGTTGCAGCAAAGAGACAAAAAACTCTTTGAATATGACAGCATGCTGCGACTGTTGAATAAAGGCTTTTTCTCAGCTTTTATCATAAACCATGCAGCAAACATCTGCTGCAGAGTCGCTCCGAATGTAAACCCAGAATGTATTTTGCAGGAGACGTGAGAAGATGAGGAAACAACAAGCAGGTGTCTTCGCTTCACCCCGAGCTATGCAACAGCATCCTTTTTGACGTCTGCACACAGATCATGCATGTCACTGGCTATTTTTGCCTTCAAATGAAACATGGCCCTCTATCGCTGCAGGTGGAGGAGCTCGGAGGGGGAGGGATCTCTTCGAGAAGCGCACTGCCTCCCAGGGAACCTGCGTGCCTCTTCATAGAACAAAGACCTATGGATTATGACAGATGCTATGATCTACATCAGACACGACCACGTCTCATGTTATACATACTTGCGTTGCAGATGCATATCTGTTATGCTTTTATGTAAAAGAACTACCATAAACTAAGGATAAAGCTGGCAGTTTGAAGAAAACCAACATGATTTCATTTAAGCTTCATCACGTTTACCAAACACCATTTTTAAACTAATTTTTAGTGGATTAGCAACTGGGAAGGTTTTTTCCCAACAAATTTCACCACAAAACAAAAACATAAATTAACAAGAGCAAGTCAAATGAACATGAAAACCACTCCTTTTAAAAAAATGGAGTATGGAGCTAAGGCGAGCTGACGTGGAGCCGCTCCAGCAGGAAAAAGCAGCGCAACGCCATTAGATGCTTTTATCGAACAGCTATTAACCAGTGAATTTGTTTACAATCACTTCATTCAATCAGCTCATAAACAACAAAGGGGTCTCATGATGATCACGCTCAGCTGGTTCCTGAGACATCTGTAGTCAGAAAGGACAGAGTTCAGGACAAACGCTGTGCTGATAAATAAAAATTTTAATAAATCTCTGACCATTAAATATCCTAATTTTCAATTAATTTATCTACCACAGGAATACACTCAAATTATCTCACGCAATAACTAATTGCTGCCACGGAAAACACGCCACGCGAGCTGACCCAGGCGTCGGCGTAATGGCTGCTCAGTCAGCTCAATCTTCCCGTTGCTGTGGTTCATACATGTACTGCTGCGCTCTTCAGGTGTCCGACCTGGTCTGGGGTTTTTCTCTTTATCGCAGAGTCTTTTATCACAGCTGGGCTGAAATCCCCCCCCATCATCAACCAAAGATGAGTTCAGCTGTTCTCTTATCTGTGTTTGTTTTTAACAAACTCCTGCACCAACTGTTTAACTACAGTCCAAATCTTAGTTTGTGGTGGTGAGATAAGGCCTTTCAGTTACAAACTATTACCTCTTACTTCACTTTTTACAGCGTAGATCATCCAAGAAAGAAGGAACGCAACCGGTTAGAGTTTTCTGCTTCGACTGTCATCTCAGTCTGGCAGGACAGAAAGTGTGAGTTTTCCTATGTCTTCATCAGTTTGATAGAATACAACCACATCACAACCTACGTTTCAATACCCATCCACCCATCATGGCGTACTACAAAAAAATGTGAAGTTAATATTGTTTTATTAGGTGAAAACAAAACACAATCATGACATCTAGTCAAGTTAATTTTCACATCGACTTAAACTCATAAAGATACAATCAAATATATTCTGAGCTATGCCTATGAGTCTTTTAAAACTGCATAAATACAGTCTAATCACACGTCAGTTTAAGAGTCAAGTCTAAATCTAACTCAGCCATTTAGGCGCCATTTCATTTTACTAACTGCTTCTTTATGTCTGCATAAGAGCTAATGATACATTTTGTGCTCAATTTAAACGGACGTGTATTGAGAGGCCTGCAGGCCTAATGGTCTCAGCTTACTGATGCTTTAATGTGTGCAGAGTAAATTCCCCGTCCATGAGGGTCCTCTAATCAAAGACGGAGCTAAATGGACACATGAGAAATAGACTCCTTCTTTCATTAAACACTGACTAAAGTGGACCTAATGTGTAAGCGCAGAAAAAATATCTACATTTTCCTAACTATGAAGCTTCCTGCTCTCTATCTCGCTCTCTTTGAGGATGTCCCAATCATTTTTCTCTCTAAATCAAAAGAGGCTTCATTTCAAACAAGCTCAGTTATTGCAAAGCCACACAGAGGTCGCAGAGGCAGAGACGGAGGCCAGCCGTCAGAGAAGATTAAAAACCATCGCTGTGTCTTCCTTTTTTTCATCATGGCAGACGCATCACAAAGTCACGGGTGGGGGTGGTGGTGTGGGCAAGGAAATGGCGCTTGTTTCTTCTTCTTCTTCAGAGATCCGATTTAGAAGTTGGCATGAATTCCACTCCGCTGAGTCCTCCCCCTTACAAAGCCTTTTCTCTCCATTTGATGTCTGTGTCAGTTTCTTTCTCCCTGTCTTTCTCTAATTTAATAATCTGCTTTGAACTTTATTGTGCAAAGGCCTCACTTTGTTGGCTGAGCAGGCTGACGAGCCAACATGCAGGGGGGAGGGGACGAGGGGGGGTGACAAACTCATCTCGCCTTGTCCTTTACTTGCTGTGAAAAGACAGCGGAGACGAGACGCTTGGCCTCCTGGAGCTTCAAGCTTCTGTAGCTGGGGTGGAACATCAAACACCTGTGTGTGTGTGTGTGTGTGTGTGTGTGTGGTGGGGGTGCGGGGGGGTTGGTCTCAGCGTCTTTGTAATACGTTACACAGAGGAGCGTCAGTATCTCCAACCTCCAGAGTTCTTTATGTAGATCACAGGTTGTCCTTTGGACAAGAAAACTGGTTTTCAGGGAGGAGGAAGTTTCTCGACTTTGAGATGCACCTGACTGTGGATGTGAAACGTTTGTTGGCAGCTTTCACATTAATGCTCCAATAATACTGGACACTTTTCTATACGTTAAAAAGACAAAAACGATCAAATAAAATCAGCATCAGCAGCACCCGTATAAAATGAGGCCAACGCCAAAAACTCGGGGAGCAACTTAAAAGGTCGGTCAAGCTCCTGTATCAGCAGCGGGGAAGTCGTAAATCTCCCAGACGTCTCAACTAACCTTAAATATTTAGCATTAGCGAGAAACGAAACAAATCCATCTGCGCTCTCAGTCAAGATGTTACTTCCTGTACTACCAGTACACGCAGAAAAAGCGTTGAAATGACCGCTGGTTCCCCTCCATTATCTCTCTGTTCAGTTGGGAAGGACTCAGGAATTAGTCTCCACCGAAATCTAACTGTGCAAACAGATCCAAGCCACTGCATGGACAACCGTTATTTAACCCCAGCTGATGGAATGAGGAGCTTCTCATTTCTTAAACCACCGTGTGGAAACACATCCTATGGTTGTGGAAAAGATGCTGGTCTGTTGAGGAAGAGTCTAATCACTGGCAGGCAGCACGCAGAGAAACCCTCTCAGGAGAGGCAGGAACTACTGCAGCTGGGTTGAGAGCTGTTCAGCGGATTATTGTGGGGAACCATCATCTCTGAGCTAAATATTTAGCAGTTAACTAACAAATATTTGGTTTGTAAACTAAATATTTAGTTTGTTAACTAAATATTTAATATGTAACATGTATATTTAGTTTACAAACCAAATCTACTGTTAGCGCTAAATATTTAGTTTGGAGCTAAATCGTGAACTACACATTTATTTTGTAAACCAAATCTTTAGTTCAGCACTAAATCTTTAATTTGGAGCTAAATACTTAGTTTACTCCTTTACAAACTAAATGTCTAGTTAACCAAGTATTTAGCTCCAAACTAAATATTTAGTTTGCTCATATCTAAACATTTATAATAAATAAAATGGATAAAATTTGAAAAATAAACCATGTTTTTCTCCTATTACCGGCTAAATGACCTTAATTATTGCAGTAAGTTTTGACAGTGCTACTTTGACACAGCGCCCCACATAAATATGCTCCTCTGAAGCAAGTTTTACAAAGTCTGATTTCCTTATGTTTGTCTTATTCCTCTAAAAGAAAAATTGCAGGGGTCACGACCTTTAGCCAAATTCAGATGCTCTGTACCAAAACCACATTGAAAACTGGCGAAGAAAATAAATGTTTTGATCTTCAAAGCCTCAAATCATAACTATTAAACCCTATTAGGACTGAGCGATAAGCCATTAAACTCTCCGGCTTCTTCTGCAGCATGCCACACACTGAGCAGTCACCTTGTGAGCAGAACTAATCCGAACAGGCACAGCGATTCCACACACGGCGAGAGTGATGCCTCCAGCTAAATGAAAGGTGATGTTAGAGAGGAGAGATTGTTTTGTCAGAGCGGAGATTCCACAGATTTCTCTCTAACGGGTGCCACGTTCGTTCGCCCTCCGCCGTCAGGATGATGTGTCGGAAATCCAACTGTGAAATAAGTTGAACAGCCAGATTAACAGAGATACAGGCGCAGGTGGAGACGGAGACATGAATACCCGGGGGTTGGGGGGGGGTGATCTCTCAGCAAGATGCCAAACCTGACAGCACAAGAGGTTTGATTCTCACCAAAGCAAATTCTGCACTTTGGCTTTTCAACTGTTATGATGAAAAGAGAGAAGAAAGAAAAGAGAGGTGGTTGTCAAATCGGCCTTTTCCTGATGTCAAATCTGATCACCTTCACTTCTATGCAAGCAGAAAGGATGGCTTCATCTCCCCAGAACCAAGCAGAGGAGAGTTTAACAAACATACACACCACAAAGCAACTATAACTTCAAAGCCCAACCCTGACCAAGTTCCTTACCAGGTGCACATGCATACCTATTGGAAGATTTGTCTTCAGGTTCAAATTTTATTGTGAGAAAATCTTAAGAAAGCATTTTTAAATTCATTCTTTGCTATTTAGGTAGTTTAGAGAGTCCAGAAACATTTAAACCTCTTTTCGAAGTTTAAATGAATTTAATGCATCTCAGGAACCACGAGGTTTATTTGAACTGTTCTGGTATCAAAGTAGAGGGCAGACTCCAGAGTTACTGAGCGACAGTACATGAACACCTCCAGCTCACGAAAAACAAAAGCAGCTAATTAAGATGACCTCCAGCTCTGCTTTTTTTCAGTTTCCACATTTAATAAGTCATTTTCTTTGCCGTTGACAGTCAACACCATCGTTTTTGGAGACAACCGTCACTGCTGCGGATTATAAAACTGTTCCGACCACAAAAATCCCTCCCTGTGTGAAACGTCCGGTGGCGTTCACCCAGCGCTGTGCCAGCTTAGTCTTCATCAGTCTGTGGTGCTGCAAGTCAGATTTTGCTCCCCAGTTCCTGGGTGTCTTTGAGCTCCAGCAACCCTGGCCTGCTGTTTCAGATGTGTCCCCACTGCAGCACAACTAACTCAAACGACTGCATTACCTCCAGGAGCTGCAGAAGGCTGCTGCTCACCAGTTCATTTCAGCAGGGAAACACCTACAACATGCAGGACAGCGGCCCCTGAGGACCAAGGCTGGGGACCTCTGCTGTCTTCTCGATGCAGGATCCAATAACATCAAACAGTCATCTTGGGGACACTTATAGAAGCACAAATATTTTATGCTCACACCTTCACGCTCCAATCACAGCCATCATTTTGCAGACGTCCGACAAAGCTGCAGACAGACGGACGCAGGACAGACGCTCCTGAGATGACAAATAATCCCAGAAACTGCCATCATCTCCAAGACAAACGGTGAGGCCAGAAGTTCATCCAGATCGTTGTTGAACCTCTTCCCCTTCTGAGGGACCCGACCGTTCAGGTTGACCTTTTTCTGGCCAAACATTTCAACTGATTCAGTTTATTTCTATTGCACTAATTCACAACACGTCGTCTCGAGGCACTTCACATAAAATTATTTCAAGTTCAGCCACACATTCATTCCAACTGATCCTTATCTTCCAGTTCAGCAGCTCATTCAATTATTCAAATTAGTTCAGAAAGTTTCTAAGGAAACCAGCAGAGCATCGAGTCGTTAACCTGCAGCGTTCAGTCCTCCTGACCAGCAGGGGGCGTTGTGTTGTTGACTCTACAGCAACCCCTCATACCAAGCATGCATGTAGCGACAGTGGAGAGGAAAAACTCCCCTTTAACAGGAAGAAACCTTCAGCAGAACCAGAACCTGGCTCAGTACAAGCGGCCGAAGGCAGAGCAGAATGGAGAACAAAAACAGATGAACTGACGGAGGATTAGTTTCGATGTCCATGAAAGTTAAAAAGTTAATCGCAGTAGAGGGAGAACATGCATGAGATCGTGCAACTCGCCTCCGAGGATCAGTTACTTAAGTGCAATTTATCTTTTGACTTCAGTAAAAACATTCAAAATTAACATATTTAATGGTTCTCTTAATAAAAAAAAAAAAAAAAATCCCACAATATTTATATAATCTGCTTGAAGGGGTCGTTTTTAACCAAAATTTACTCATAATCTTTTGGGAAACATTTCTGTGAACAATTAAAGATGTTGCACTAAAATGTTTTAAAAAGGCTGAAACTTGTCGTCGTCCTCTCCGCGCTGGGCTGCATTCAGGCAGGGGACTGATGGAGCAGTCTGTGCTCCAGGGGACCCGGATGGAGCAGGGCCCCTGGGATCCCCAGGAGTTGAACCTGCAGGGAAACGCCTCGTCTTCATTCATGTCTTTCACAGTCGAAATGCTGCCTGCTGTTCCTCTGCTTTGACCCAACATGCTGAAAGTAACCGGAAGGTTCCAGACTCTCCCGTCCTGAAGGATGAGGAAACTGAAAGATGGATGAACGGTGGAAGCACGACGCTGCAGCCGGACTTCTGCGCCGGACTTCTGGAGCTATTTCAAGCTCTGCCTTTAACCTTTCCATGCAGGTGCTGAGATTCCTGACCTTTACAGCATGCAGTTCCCCGCTGCCTCTGAGTGCTTATGATCGCTACAGAGTGAAGCTCTCAGCATGTGGACGCTGGAAATGCACTCTGGTTGTGTACGAGTGTGCTCTCGTCCGTTTCAAGTGCACGACCTTCTTTGTGTGCAGACTTCTGCGTGTGCTGCAGAGCCGTGCGAGGGCTTTGTATGGGGAAACTCGATTTGACACGAACACAGTGAAGATTACCTGTGTCCAGACAGTTATTGCCTTACAGACAATAAGAACCACCATCACTCACTCTTAAAGGTCAACGTGCTGAAACAAGGGGCTTCACCAAGCCGGAAATAACCTTACAAAAGAGCCACAGGAGACAGAGCGGGCGGGGGTGAGAGATGGAGGGCGGCTCACCCCACCACAGCAGGCGCCTTAGTCTGCCGACCCCCCCGACTCTGCCTTAGCTTCCCCAATATGCACTGATTAGAGATTTCCCCACAGAACCGTTTCGTCTGGACTTTGACTAGGCCATTCCAACCCATGAGCGGTGGTTGTCCTGCAGCTTCTAACAGGTTTTCTTCCATCTGACCTGCTTCTTCCACCACTTCTCAACGTTCTCCCTGACCTGCTGCGGGTTCCTTGGTCTCCATGATGCCTCCGGCTCATAATTACAGAACTTCTGAACGGGTTCTTTATGGAAACTGATTAGAGTGCAGCCAGTTCACACATTTGAGAAATGAGCCAGCCTCTATAAAAGGAGAACTGTTGTCAAACCATCTGCTGCCATTTCAGACCCTGGAAGGACGAGTTACAGCCACAAATATGCAGCTCAGAGGCTGCAGAGGCTCTGCAAGGTGACGACTGGACGAAGCCTTCAAACTTCAGCTTCACTGAGCCTTCAACACGTTTCTCTCTGAAGCGTTTTAATGTGCTTGATCTGATAAAGGGTCTAACCCTCCCTCAGGACGTTTTCCTGGCACATCCACCAAGCGGCGCCATTCACACATACATGATAAGTATTCAACACCTGACAAGTTTTTAACTAAAGTTGCAATTGTCATTAAACTCCTTAAATTAAATATGTGCAGAATGAGAGGGAAAAAATATTCAATACATGATGAACAAGATGCAAAAAGGCATAAAAAGTAATGACACCCACTGAGATCTGTCTGCTATCAGCAGTGCTGCCATCGGCTGCAGAAATCTCCCTGCTTTTTATTCCACATAACGAACGCCGATGGTTTGGTGTTTGCTGGCTGGATTCCTCTGGGGAAAATTTCAAGTCAACTGTTCCTTTACGTTAAGAACTGCTTTCACAGATGATCAGCATCTGATCACCTGCTGCTACAAGTTTGTCCACATCTTTTTCCCATTTCGGTTTCGTTCATGGTTTATAAATAATGAAAATGTGGAATCTGTTAAGTGTTTGTTCTATTGAGGTTAGACTGAAATGATTTTCGAACCTGACTAAGACTTGATATCAGTTATATTGATGAGACTTCTAATTGGATCTGAATCCCACTCATTTAATAGCAACATGGTTTATGATCTTCTGGCTCCATCTCAGATGTTCAGCAGAAAGAGACCAAATGTTTTCCTCGGGTCAAACCTCTGATCTCAGATCAAATCTGCCGAGTCTCATTAGATTTTATGTGAAGAAGCAGAGACACCGAGGACAGAGCAAGTAAACAAATATCTTTAACAAGGACAAAATGCTCCATCATCGTCCTGAAGCTGAAGGTTTGACAGTCAGCCTGCAGCGGCTCGCTGCTCATTAGCTCCAACTTCTAGGTAAACGTTTGGATTCTGCAACATGTTTTTAATGACATCCATGATTTTCCTTCTAAAAACAACATCCATGACATGCACCAAAAAACGTTCCAACTTAAACCAAACAATTTGTTGTAAAAACCATAAAAACAGTTTCGCAAAACAAAGATTTTACCATTTAAACCAAAGCAAAATGAATATTTGGTTAAGTAAAAAGGTAGAGAACTAAATATTCTCCTCCTCGTTTCACTTTATCCGCCCACATCAGCTCGGACCAAATCCCCCCCGCTTCCTGCCCCTCCCACCTCCCCACCCGCCCCCGCCCCACAGAAATCGATAAGTCTCTCAGCACCTGCTGTTGTGGCCTGAATGTGAATAAACAGCCGTACGTTTTAGTGCAGGATCGATGCAGGTGGACGGATGAATGGCACACAAAGAGCCATGCGAGCGGGACAGAAAGAGCGGCGTGTGTCCGTGCATGTGCTGCGACAAAGCCGGAGACTCCCCGCCTCCTGCGTCCAACTGCTCTTTCCCTCCCAGGGGATCGATAGGTGTGATGGATTAGTGACAGGTACGGCCCGCTGGAGACGCACGCTATCAGCCAACAACACTTCCTATTCAGACACATTTCAATCACTCTCTGCCAGTCAGCCCCCCGTCTGCTTCAGGTTTTTCTCTGGTACTTTGGGTTTGGATGCCAGTCCAGCCCCCATTCCTGGTGCTCCTCCAGGCAGCAGGACTTCGACCCCATCCCAGGAAGACTGCCTGCCTCTCCGAGGATCACAGCTGCTGACATGATGCGTTCGGTCCCATCTTGGAGATCGACTGGCGATCAGAGGAGGTTTGGGGGTGAAACCCTGATTATCCTCCATTTTCAAACTGGAAAAGGTTTGAACGACAGCGGACCCCCGCCTGTTCGTGGGTCACGATTCACTGATCTTTCTGTGGATCTTTGCATTATTCGCAGTTTTTTTCCGTAAAGCAAATCTAAAATATTCCAAAGAAAATGCAGCTCGACACACTATTGGCTGGCGTTGGCAAAGCAGCCAATACAGGAGAGCCATTTATTTTCCTTGCCACTGATTGGCTGAACCCCCAAGAGCAGAAATAAGGGAGAATAAAGACGTTAGCTTCTGCTGTAGCGCTAAGACTGTTTCCGCTGTGCGTATTAATGCATGCTAAGGTATGCATTAATTGGTGTTTGAACTATCAAAATGTGCAGTTATAAGCGTTTTTAGAGGAGGGCTCAAGTTGTGGTCCTTAACTGTGGACTGGACACTTCAGCGTTCATGTGGAAGAAACCTCTGGTCTTGTGGCTGTGGATGAGATGTTTCTGATGTGCAGGTGGAGGGCAAACATGTGAGAGATCACTGACGACTGGAAGCTGCACTCCTGAAACCAACGACCCAGAGACGGACGGTGATCCAAGATGTTCCTGAGGAGTTCTCCACTTCATCTGACCCAGGTCCAGGAGTTTCCTCAGTCTGTCCACGGCCATTGTCCAAGTGGGCATCAAGCAGAGGAAACATCTGAGGAGAAGTAGAAGCTTCTAAAACTGGGTCAGAACCGTCCAATGTGTTGGTGAAAACTGGTCGGAAAGTAGGGAACCATCATCTTCCAGGGAGAAGATCCGGAATGATGGCGAAGACTGAAACATTGTGATCAGATGGAAGCAACCCAACAGCAGAACTCTGGGCTGTTTAACACAGACACAGTTTCCACAGCATGACGGGATCTGAAGGGACCGGGACTGAACAGCTGTGGAGCCAGAAGAAAACCAGTAACCAGTGAGGCTAACCGGAGAAAAAGCCTTCAGTCTGGGAGGGGGCAGAGAAGGAGGTCGAATGAGTCCAGATTGAGCCTCAGGGTGAGACGGGAGGCAGCCATCAGGCCCAGGCCCTACTGGGGGCAGCGCCATGATCTGGAGTTTCTCCAGACTCCCAGGTAACGATGGTAGGACCCACGGGGCGGTTCAGGGAGCAGGTGGTCCCTCGG
Organism: Anableps anableps; assembly: GCA_014839685.1. Lineage (NCBI taxonomy): Eukaryota > Metazoa > Chordata > Actinopteri > Cyprinodontiformes > Anablepidae > Anableps > Anableps anableps. The sequence continues at coordinate 1,390,615 of CM026087.1, read as the reverse complement.
AGTCCGGACCTGAACCCCGCTGGGGTGTTCTGGAGAAGGCTCTGAGCCGTGGGTGGGCTCTCCCATCATCACCATAAGATCCTGGTGAAAAATCCACAACACTGGATGGAAACCATCTCATGGCAGCGACACAGAGAATGCATCCCATCATCAAAGCTACAGGCGGTCTGACCAGAGCGCAGAGTGGGGGAGTTGATGTCATTTCTGTGGCTCCAGCAGGGGGTGCTGTTGCTGCTTGATGCCTTTTTAAGACGTCACTTTGATCCTGGCAGTTCTGGGCTCCTGCAGCTCAGTCGCAATAAAACCTTTATTATCCAGCATCACAGACGAGTCAGTCAGCATTTAGATGTGCAGAACAATCGATTCTGCTGCATGATCCGGTGCATCTGAAGCAGCTTCACGCTCCGTAAGGCCACCACATGCAGCGCTGCAGATCTGAATGTGACTCCTCAGAAAGTAAAGATACAAAGAACCAAAATTATTCTTTGATCTACTTTTAGATTCATACCACACAGAAGCTGGCTGTTCAGACAGTGCTGTATCCTAGGAGAAAGGAAAACTGAGTGGAAGGAAAAACTTTTCATTAGCTGTAAGCCATAATCATCGAAACTAAAGCACTGTCGAATTGTGTAAATAAATTACGAAGAGTTTTTTAAGTTACACTTGTAATAATCAGCTCAGTCATGTGATTCCCCCCACATGGACACGAGGCATGACTTATTGGTTCAAGGTGCTGGATTACTGTGGGTAAAACATGGTGACAGGATTCGTTTAATGGTGGAGAAACACCAACAGAAATCGATGTGGAAGAACAAAAGCTGTGTGACAGAAGTCCCCTGATGTCTCTAATGGGCAGCTGATTAGAGAGCTGAAGAACCAAAAACAGGTAATTTTTCTTCCAATAGTCACGCTCACACTTATCTCCATAATGGCTCCAGCTATAATTAATGAGTCTTCAGAGAATACAGCGAGCTGAAGTGCACACAGACATGAATTAGAGCTCATCAGTTCAGCAGACTGAACGAAGAAACTTTCCTGCCGCTTCGCTTCCTTCCTTCCATGATTCGCCAGAAACGGCGTCCTCCCAAGGACAGGCGGCAGCTTGGACGGCCTGGCCTCTGATGCCTGATCTGACGACAGATGGAAGGAGCGCGTCAGGTCTTCTCAGGCGGTGTGAGTGCAGCTCTGGGGGGGGGGGGGGGGGCTCAGCCTTGACAATGCTGAGACAGTTTCCAGGCATCCTTTGAGTTTCCTCCGCGCCGGATATCAAAGGGCAGCGGCACCAAGCATCTCTCTGTGTAATGACAGCTCTAATAAATGCAGGAGGAGGGGGTGGTGGGGAGGGGTGTGAAAGGAGGAGCAGCGGAGTTCAAGAGCGTCGGGTCAATGCAAAGGGCTGGTGTGACGATCGGTCCAGTGCTGAAGAAAATCCTCGACACTGGACAGGATCAGTGAAACCAAGGAGATTAAGAGAAATTTAGATCACTTTTTCAGTACTGAATAATTTTTGATTTAAATAATTTAGCTTGCTTGTATTTTAAAGCTGCAAAGTTCATAGAGAACATTCATAAACTTTAAGTTTTTACATATTTGTCACCATGTTGTGACAGTTTTACAGGAAATTGATCATCTGTTAAAAAAAAACAAAACAAAACACTAAAATCAAGCTCCTCCACTTCCTCCCAGTGCTTCTATTGCTGTCTGCAGAAATGCACCGCTGCAATGCACCGTCAGAATTGACCAATCAGAGCCAGGAGGAGGGTCTTAGCGCCGCCACCAGGAATCTTAGTTCAGCCTGAATACTCAGCCCCATGCCTGGTGAAATCATTGAAAAGAAATGGTCAGAACAAAGTCTCTGACCTCCATCAGTCTGGGAAGGGTTCCAGAACCATCTCTAAGGTTCTGGGCCTCCAGGGAACCATGAGCCACACATGGAACAGAACCTTCCGAGGAGAGGCCGATCCACCAGAATCACTCCAGGAGATCATCAACAACTCATCCAGGAGGTCCAGAAGAACCTAGAACAACAATGAAAAAGAGAGAAAATGGCCTCCAAGACCAGAACCACTGCTGACCTAAAAGAACACAAAGGCCCATCTCAGATTTACCAGAAAACATCTTGGGAAAATGTTCTGTGGACTGAAGAGAGAAGTGGACCTTTCCAGAATGTGTTGTTTCCGTTCCACCTGCAGTCAAACTGACAGCATTTCAGAACCAGAACGTCATAGCTACAGTCAGGCATGGTGGTGGTAGAGTGATGGTCTGGGCTGGTTCGCTGCTTCAGGATCTGCTGTAATTAATGGAACCATAATTCTGCTCTCCAGCAGAAAATCCAGAAGAAAAATGTCCCCCAAGGTGGGGCCCCAAGGTTTGTTCCTAACCTTGAGCTCAAGCTCATTTTGGACGTTGATTGGGACACTTTGGAGTGGCTTAAACAAAGTCCAGACTTAAATCCAATTAATATCAGTCCTTCTAGTTTTTCGCAAAATTCACGCAAAAAAAATCAACAAATGCTCCCATTTTTTCGCGTTATTGCATATTTGAGAGTATGTTGCAAATTTTCCTCAATAATGGTCAAAAACCTTTGGGTTACAGTGATGCTAACTCCCACCTGCAGGTGGCAGCGTTTGTTACTTTTACCACACTGCTGCCTCTGCCTTGCCTGATGTCTCGTTAAAGTCTGCGATCGATATGGCGAGTAATAAAGAGTCACATGTGCTGTCATACATAAGCACAAATATCGCAAGATTTACCACGTCTGGCTTGTCCCGGTCCAGAATTATGACGCATCAATGACATTAAAGTTGGATAAAATGCGACATGACCGTTCAGACTGCAGACGCTTTGAACTATCTGATTTAGTTCCACACATGGAAGTGGCACCAATTGGATCTTTCTTAGGGGGTGGGGGAGAGGGGGGGGGATAAAAAAAAATGTCAGACATGGGTCGTATTTGCCTGCTGAGTGAACGTAGCCCAAGTTGGTTCGGACAGAAACTGCGTTTTGTTTTTACTCAGGCCTTTTCTCATAATGTTTGACCTGAAATGTTCAAATGGGACAAAAAAAAAAAAACAAAAAACAAAAAAAAAAAAAAACAGAAAAATCTATGAGGGGGGGTGAATACTTTTCACAAGTCTGTACATCTATGCAGGAACAATGAGTTCAACTTGTCCTGTTTGCGACTCAAAGCAATTTTCAGAACAAATTTGAAAACAATCCTGCAAATATGAGGCCAGTGACTAAAACAAATTGCTCCATACAGCAAAGTGTAACAACAGCAGGCCCCACTCATTTCCTCATATATCTTCAGCTTCCTGAACTAATGTAGCATCCCTTCAAATTGAGGGCTCCACGGGTACGTTGATGAGTAAACCTTCGCAACGATGGGTGCACTGCTGTGTGTGAGATTGGAAAGGACAGGGAGGACAGAGTTCTTGCTCAAACATGGAGACACATACTGTTCCACTCTGTTACACACACTCCTGCAGACCTGTGGCTCTGACACTTGGCTTAGTGTTTATAGAAGAGGCCCCGCAGTTCCTCCATCCAGCGACGTGAAGTTTGGAAGGGAAAGGCGACACGTAGGAGGTGATCAAGCCCGCTTTCTGACGTGAAGTGAAATGGCTTGTAGAGCACTTCCTCTGCAGGTGTAATTGATTGTGTGTGTCGACGGCAAACTATGTAGACGGAGGAAAAAATGGCTCCTTTCATGAAGCAGATAGAGGTTTCTCTGCAGGAAGAACAAGGTTGTTTGGAGTCAAAGAACTGTTTCATTTCTCCGGCAGAGACATGGAGACCGACGCCAGGAAAGCTTTCTGTTGCTGATATTCCATCTCCACGCCTCCACCACCAAAGCTAAAATTTATTTCAACTGTTTGATTTTTCTTCAAAAACTCAAAAACATTTAGTTTTTCAGCAAATGATGGATTTATTAAAAACAGGAAAAACTGCTTAGGTTTCGGCAGAAATAAATCCACCTGCAGACTCAACAATTACTTAGTGAAACAAACTGGGACTGTTTTCAGATGTGAAGGAGGATCGTTAATAATCATAATATTCAACTCTGTTCGATACAAAAATATGGGAAATTAAATTGTCAAAACTCATCCAAGTATCTTCAACGAGTCTCCAGTGGCAGTCAGTTTTTCAACCAATCTGAAGAGGCCTCTGACTGAAGACTGCTGCTGTAGAACGGTCTCCTGACCATCGTGTCCTGCTGATGGCTGAATATCCGGCCAGCAGAGACGATACTCCACAGCATCATGTCCTGGATGACACCGTCAGCTGTTGGCAGCTCTGCTAATCCACCTCCTTTGCTTTTGCTGCTCCTCTAAATCTATCTGGCTGTAGGTCCTTGCTCATTATAATGGATGGAAGAGATGGGATATACCACTGGTGATAGCCTCAAAGGGTGAAGCCTATACGAAACAGAACTCCTTTTCAGCTCCTCTGGGATTTGGGGTTGTAGTTCAGGTATGATTTGAGCTTTGGAGATGCTAATCAGCTGCTCTCAGTTATGAAAAAAAAAAAAACATTGTTGCCACGATTACACATCAAGTAAAAACAAGCAAAAGTCCTTCCAGATGCACAGCATCTAGAAACAGAGGGAATAACTGTCCAAACATGCAACAGCTCTAATATCCAGTCATTTAAACTCAAAATATAATCTGAGAAATCAGTAAGCCTTAAACTGAAGTGGGAATGCCCAGAGGTTTAGGCCCCATCCCGTTTCAGTCGATACACTGACGGTTCTCCGGATGCGTGTCCTGATGTTGGCTTTCAGACGGACGCTGATGACAGCTGCTCTTCTGGATACGAGGAAAATCAAGTGGATGTGATTGTTCCATCAAAAGCCTTTCAGCTCGAGTTTCTCCAGCAGGTCACAGAACAGACGCAGCTGGGGAGAATACAGGTTCTGAAGCCCCGCCCACACTGACCTGGACAGAGCGAAACAGATGAGATTCTCTTTTCTGTGTGGTGAACAGACACTGGGATTGTGAAAATGGTTTTCAAAGCAGAACTAAACTGCATCCATACATCTGTCATCAACCAGTCACCCTGTCTGAAGGACCCATATGATGGGATGTCTTCAGCAGCAGCACATGCGACACATTTGTTGCAGGCTGAGTTCGCTGCAGCTCAGGTGAGAGGGAACAGATGCTTCCTCTTTAATTACCTCCCAAACAGCTAAGTTTCCGTTTCTAGGAGCGAGCGGAGCACAGCTGGGACCCGCCGGGTGCCAGGGCACAAATACCACAGGCCCACAGACAGACAGACTAGCCCTGCGCGTGAGCGCGCCCAGATGTATCCTAATATATTCATGGTTAGCTCTTCCAAATGTCATGCGAGTTAATCTGGAAGATGAAGCTCATGATGAAGAAGAATGGGATCCTGGGATGTAATGGAATAATATCCAGGGTGGCTGCTGTAACTGGAGGGGGGCGGGGGCTGGGAAAGGCAACTGCTGAGCGGCGGCCAATTCCAGAGCCAGAGAGAAGTTGTCAAAGTCAAAGCTGGAGGCGACATGCAGGTGGTGAACTGACTGGAGTGACTATGCTGAACCGATACAGGAGGGAAGCTCAGTCCTCCTCCTGACGTCGCTGAGCTGATCTGCGCTTCCAGACCTTCCTCCGTAGACAGATGCATCGCCATCATCATCCTGACAGACGGCATTTTCCAGATGATTGATGGAAAATGCCCAGCTGTGTCATTCCTGCAGAGGTTCTGACCACCATCTACCTGGCATGTAGCTCCACATCCTCATTTCTCTTCCATCTTCAACGTTTCCAAACCAGCGTTGCAGCATCTTCTCCTTGACCAGCGGAGCTTCAGGATTCATTCCTCACATCCTCCAGTCATCCAAACCCCAGGACTGCTTCTCCTCAGCAACGATGGATCTACTGAAAACCTTTCAGTTAACTTTGTGTCTTTTCTGTTTTTAAGTCCCAGTTTTACACTTTGACACCTGGCTGTTTCCCTTTTGTCAACCTGAGCATCTTGTTTGGACCCAGCTGACAGGAGAACCAACATCTTTCTCTCTACACTCTAATTGAACGAAGTCTAGACACCTTTCACTGCTGCAGGTAACAGCTCTTTTATTGGAGCCATAGTACTGAGGTGCTTCGTGGACCAACGTCACCAACTCTGCAGAATCAGCAGTTTTATCCTCCTGGAGCTTCATGTCTCTACATCACTGAAGCAAAATGCATCATAATCTATTCTGATCTTTGCAGAGCATCACTTCCATTTGGACCTGATGCATCATGAAGTCTGAGTGATGCTGCAGAACATGGCTGAGCTGATCGTACCCTGACCCAGCGTTTTTCAAGGTGGAGGCCACCAGGGGGCGCTAGTGGGGAAAGCTGGAGGGAAGATGGGGGGGTAATGATTCCCCTTTTTTTTAAAAAAAAAAAGTGTTTTTTTTTTATCATTCTAAATTACAAGTGCAAATAATTTATTGAAACCTTATTTTCCATGCTCATCTTTCTGATTGGCTGCCAGTCAAACTTAATGCGAAATGAAAAAGTTTCTGACAAGAAAAAGGCAGAAGAAGCGTCCAGCAGGCCTGCCGTGGAGGACGCTGCTGCAGAGCGCCCGAGGAACTCAGGGCCGACTAAAATCAGGAAGGAATGAGACAGCATTTATGCTAAACAGTTGTAATAATTATTGAATAATGAACAAAAGTGAGGAAAAAACATTCAAAAAGTTGACGTTTCTTTACATAATTTGACCTGGAACCCAACGGGACCCCCTCCTGACCTCGGAGAGCAACCTGCAGGTCTAAAGGCAGGAACTACAACCTCATTAATTGCAGATACAAACTGAGATGCAGATGATGTTTACCTGCTAGAAAATCTGCATAATTAGCAGAACAGTCTGCAGCCTCTGCAGCCTTGTAATGAGAAACTTGCTGTAAGATGATAAAACCGAAGCAGGATGCAAAGTTGGGGAAATGATCAAATCCACGAAGCGGGACCTTTCTGTTGTTTTCTCATCATTACAAGGCTACAGGAGCCGACTTCCCGCTCGCCTCGTCATCATCCAACAACGCTGCGACACAATCAACAAATAAACTTCGCTGCTCTGTCAAATGCATCATTATCCTAAATGCAACGTGTCAGGCGAACAATGCTGGTGTTTGCCTTGTTTTTGTGTCTAACAATGTGTCCTCTGTCTTCCAAAGCTTTCCTGTAGCTCTGCCGTTTGAGGCCGAGACAGCTCTGGACCCACTGTTTACATAAATGAGCCAATTTAGCCGCATTTCAGAGAACCGGTCCGTCTGGCAGCCCGACTGGCTGCTTTACCACACACACAGAAACAATGAGTCCCATAACAAAGTAGAGTGGGCCACAGCTTATTACAGAGTGACAGCTAACTGACGCAGAGGCCAAATGAGATGTAGTTATGGCACAAGTCATGATAATCCCAGATATTTTACAGAAGATGAAACAAAGTTGAAGGACAACTTCGTGGGGGTCGTTCACCAGCAGAACAAGACGCTCAACCACAAACCAATGGCTGAGGTGGAAAGAGGAAGGAAACATCACAGTAACACACATCAGTGCAGGCGGTGCCAAGGCAGCGCTGGTAAACTGCTCCGTTCTGGACAGCTTAGGGAGGCATCAGAGAGCCTGGCCCGCATCCTGCTCTGAGCTGCAGGTCCAAAGCCCACTGACTGAGGATGCTCGGACCAAGTCAGCTGGATCAGCTGCTAATACACAACCTGGGAGCTGGGAATTACTGAATAAGCACCCAGCCCTGGACACAGCAAGCACACTGCACTCACACACATTCGTGGTGGACCTGCAGGGGGTCCAGGCATGGGACGAGGAAATTATACAGATTTGGGACACCCTCTGAGGGGCTGTGTGTGTGTTGGACACATTGATTTTAACAACCACTAAAAAAGTAAGCTATATAAATAAACCAAAGCTGAAACAAAGGTGGTTCAGTGGTAGAGCAGCCGCACCATCTGCCCAGGATACGGGCCTCAACCTGCTGTCTGGGGTTCAGTTCCCGGCCCCAGGCCATTTCCCTTCCCTCTCTGCTCTACTTCCTGTCCAGCTCAGATGAATAGAAGCCACATGTGCCACCAAAATCATAAAAAAATTATTCCCACTTAAAATGGTTAAAATCACAAACAGGAATACAAGATTAGAACAATGTTCAGTTTCAGTGGTCAAAACATGTGGTTTAAGTGCTAACTCCCACCTGCAGGTGGCAGTATTTCTTACTTCAACTGCACTGCTGCCTCAGCCTTACTTGCAAAATTGCTTGCAAATATTTCCAAGGTAGCTCCACAAAAATCAGTGAATTTAATTACAAAAAAAAAAAAAAAAAAAAACAATCACAAAAACAATCTTGAAACCCTGGACGTTCCTCAGATTGTTACTCAGCATTTTGAAGGAGGTTTGTCTGGTTTCAGTCTCGTACATTTAGCTCAGTGCTCCTGACTGTTGAAGTGGTAAAATCCAAAGATCTGTCTGAAGCCTTCAGAGAAGATTACAGCAGCTATGAGTCTGGTGAAGGACTCCAAGACATCTCAGAAGCATTTGAGGTCAGTCATTCCACTAAATGGGAAATAATCTAGAAGTTGGAGGACATTCAAACTTCTGCTAACAGGTCCAGGTCTGACCATTTATGCAAGTTCACCCTGAGAGCAGACCGCCAGAAGCTGAAACAGGTCTCCAAAAAACTCCAAATCAGACTGAGACCTACAGCAGGTTCTTCTTGCTATTGATCTGAAAGCTCATGTCTGTCCAATCAGAACGAGGCTGAAGAAGTGGGACGGGGTGAGCGAGGAGAAAACCTCTGGTCTTTAAGAACATCATGAAGGTGAGACTGAGAACGTAGACCAAGACCAGAGGTCCTGGAATAATGTTCTTTGACGGACATGTTTGGAGTAAACAAAAGCTCTCCGGGGAAAGAACCTCATGAAGCACAGAGGGGGAGGCATCGTGAAAATGTGGGACCGTCTGGAAAAACATTAAAGCTGAAGCAGAACCGGATCCTGAAACAGGACAATGACCCAAAACATTCCAGGAAATCCAGCGAGGACTGGCTGAGAATTAAAGACCTGGGCCTAGTCAAAGCCCAGTTCTTGTTTACAGTTAGATGTTGTGGAGTGACTTAAAATGGGCTGAGCAAGTAAGAACCTCTCAAACATCTCAGCAGGAAGTGAGCGGGACAAACGTTCCTCAGACTGATGTCGGAGATGGACGATGGAGACCAGAACATCACTGAAGCTGTTGCAGCCAGAGATGGTAAGACCTGCTGTTAGGAGGTGGGGTGTCCTAACTTTTTCCTTTTATTTAATGAGCAACCCATATTGAACAGTAATTAAAACTCTTTCATTTGATTTTCTGACACCTTTAGATGCAACCAATCAGCTTATTAATCACAGTCCAGCAATAATTCTTTATTTTTAGAAGAACCTGGACAGAAGACACGGATGTCCTGCCAGGACATGGCTGCCTTCCTCCTGAAATACCGGCTCTGCTTCACTGCAACCAGCTTTTCATGGAAGCATGAGCGAAACGTTTTAAAACGTTCCCACCTGCAGGCTGACCTGAAAAACAAACTCACCTGCTGGGGGCAGACAGGTCAAAAAGAGAAGTCTGCAGCAATCTGGGTTGGTGTGAGCAACGTCAGCCTTATGAATTATAATGAGATCCATCCGAAGATAACCACAGATCTTGATGCTGCCACCACGTTTCACGCTTTTGGACCTGTTGCCATGGGACGGATCACGTGTAGAACCAGTTCTGCAGTTCCTTCATGAAACAGCCTCCATCAGCAGTTCCGCATGTTCTCCAGCTGAATGCTTTAACTAGGCCATGGTTTAAACCAAGGGTGTCCAGCCCCAGTCCCTATGGGCCAAAGTCCTTCCGGTTTCCGATGCCTCCGCCTGCAACGGTCCACCTACCTCCTCATCCTCAGCAGGCCAGGAAGTTCTGCAGCGGTTCTGCTGATGAACTAAAACGTGGAGGATACCGGCCCTGGAGGACCGACTCTGGACACTGCTGGTTTCGATACAAGGCTGAGGAATTTGTTGATCCTTCTCCTGACTGATACTTTTGTACTGTTGGATTAGTTTGACTAGGGACGTCACAATCCGAATATGTGATCAGAAATCAGGCCCGACCACATGGTTTCAGACTCTCAGAATTGGGCGTTAGATCCCGATCAGGGATCCGATATACGTGTATATTTACTGTAACCCACACAGAAATACTAACAGTGAGCATCTGGCGTTCTGTGGTGCGACAGAGTCAGATTTGTAGCACCTTGCAGCAGGACTGCCGTAAAGCGAAGGAGAACGTGGCTTGAAGTGGGAGCTCTGTTGTTGCTATATTTAGCGACTTTTTCTTCCAAAAAGTGACCAGCGACAAATCTTGTAACTTTCTCTGGTTCACCGGCGACTTTGGGGACAAAAAGGGAACGCAGCGATAGTACCGCAGTTCCAGCGAGCCCCTCCCACCTCAGAGGCCTTGCAGGTCAGGCTGACTGACAGCAGCCTGCAGGAGAGCAGAGAGACCCCGCTCCAGATTAAATATAATGTAAACATAGTTATTCATCTTGCATAATGGGGTTTGTTTGTTTTTTTTTACCGAAACCGTCACCAAAATAAATGCCAGCATTTTATTCACAGACCCTCGGTGTTCTGTTTAATGATAAATAAAAGAACAAAAATAAATAAATAAGGTGGATAAAATAAAAAAAATAATGGACATCCTGGATCTGTTGCCTCGCTCTTCTTGATTTTTTTTACATGTATTTTTGAAGTATCAGATCGGCATCGGCCCTAATTTTGACCCTCTGTGGCCTCTCTGGAGCGGTGGACCCTCAGCATGGACATCAGTGGGGGTCTGCTAGAAGATCTGGAGCTCATTAAAGGTTTCAGAATCTATCTGATGTTCAGTGTGAACCCAAGAGGACTGGGTGCTGAAATGAAGATGCTTTAAACCAAGGATTACATAATCAGGTTTATATTTTTAATTTTCTCCATAAAGCTGAAGAATTTTCCCACCAAGTCTCATTACAGGTGGAGAATGTTCTGAAACGATTGATCCTGGTATTCTAACAGCAGCTTGTTGAATTTGATTCTAAAGCTTTTATCAGACTGTTGATTTAAAGCTCTTCCCTCCTCGACACCTCGCTGTTTACTCCGAGCGTCTCCATCTCGGCGCTCGTGTGTAAAAGCTTCTTGATTGTGTGCTTTCAGATCCCGCCTTCCGGCCACAAAGGAGCTCATTGATCGATGCCATGTTTAACATACTCCCTCCGCTTTTTAAGGCCCGCAGCGAACAAAACCCTCACCATCGACCCCCGAACCCCACCTGCTGCTGTAGATCAAAAGCCCCCCCCCCCCCACTTCCTGCTCGGCTGCTGGTTGCTGAGGTGAACCATCGCCATGGGCAACGGACCAAAAGAGAAGGAGGAGGACTGGGAGAAAGGAGGTGAGCTGGAGAGGAGTTCTGAATAGATGTGAGAAGAGGGCATGAAATCGATGAGGCCGTGCAACAGCTCTGCAGTTTCTGTGCCCACACACACACACACACACACACTAAAATAAAGCAGGGAGCAAGATGACCTGGCATTTATGATTGCCAACATCCTCGTCCACGCTACAGGAACGAGGGAGAACGATACGTTCATCCCTCCCTCAAGTTAAATGTTTCATCTATTTTTAGAGCCGCACAAATTAATCTTCTCCACCTCCGCTGACATGAATATGAGTTTTAACTTTAATTCTCCCATAATTAAAGCGGAGCTGCAGCAGGCTTCGTGCAGCAGGTTTCAAGAGTTTCATTTCTCACAGAGGCGGTGTGGAGAAAGGTCTCGTGTTTCTTTTAAATGTCACTCTGCTGAAAACGGGCCTGCGTTTAGGCGGCAGCAGACCACTGATATTTACCAGGCAGGGAAATTAGAGCGGCTGTGAGAACACGGCGCTTTTCAACCTCACCGCCAAGGATGTATTTATAAAGACGCGTCTGTGGCGACAGCTAATACCTGACTGAATTAAAATGCCTCGCACTCAAAGGCACTAAGCAGGTCCTTCAGAGATAATTTCATCAGAAATGATTCTCCACCACTGATCTAAACACAAACGCAGAGAGTTTTAATAAAGATTTTACATTTTTCCCCTTCTTCCAGCAAATAAGAGTCCTAAACTCTGACTTTTCTACAACAACTAAAATTGCTGTGGAAAACTTGAACTTTTGACCACCATTAAAAAGGTACCAGAGAGCTTATAACCCAGTTAGTCTATAAACACAGGAAAAACACAAAATCTCACCAAGTATTTCTGCTCTAGTTTCCACCGCAAATATCTTGAAAATACTTGAAATAAGACAAAACTAACTTCCAAGTAACTTTTCAGCAGATATAGGAGCTGGTTTTAAATCAATAATTCCTTAATATTGATGAAAAAGTTCTAGTTGTAAGTGAAATAATCTGCCAGTGGAGCAAGATATTTTACCCATATAATAAGTTAAAATGTTTTGCTCCACTGGCAGATTATTCATGAATAACTAGAACTTTTTCATCAACATGAAGGAATTATTGACTTACAACAAGCTCCTATATCTGCTGAAAAGTTACTTGGAAGTTAGTTTTGTCTTATTTCAAGTGTTTTCAAGATATTTGTGGTGGAAACTAGAGCAGAAATACTTGGTGAGGTGTTTTTGCAGTGCGCTGGGATTACTGAGACGATGGTCACTTACTGGAGCAGCACAATGCATCAAATCACAGTATCAGGGTGGAAGATTGATGGATGCTTTCATATTGTTGAGACTAAATTCTGACCCCACCGTCTGAACAGACCAGACATTATTCCACAGGTGTTCAGCCTGAGCTCTATGTTAGAAATTCAATAGGATGCGACTCTCCTGTGTGATGCTGTGCTGAATTTTACGAGATGCAACTGTTTGTGATTTTGCTAAAAGATTGTAAATCGATCCCTCATTTGAGAAAGGGAGGGACAAATGTTTGTGCTGCTATATTAAATGCTGTAATGCCTGTAAATAAATGAGAAATGTTTTACTTTGCATGCACTCTGATGTGGGATTTCTCCCTCTGCAGATCTTTTATAGAACAGTCAAAGACTAAAACAGCTAATTTGGAATTAGCAATCTGGTTTTAGAACCAGAGGAGGCTGCGGGCAACTGGCGAGGAGCTGATGGCAGCCGGTCGAGAACCAGCTTCTTGATTATTTTTAATATAGCAAAGACTGACTTGGAGGTGTTGCCAGTCTATAATTATAGATTTTGGGTGACCATGTCACCTGGTGGGGCCATCTGCTGCTGTAGCCCACCTGCTTCATGCGTCCATGTGTTTCGAAGCGTTCTGCATGCCCAGTTCATCGCAACAACTCAAGTATGCAGTGATGCAATGGTTGCAGAGGCATCTTGTTGTTGGTTAGCAGTGTTGCCAACTCATCCATGATTTAGATTTCATCTGAGAGCGTCAGATTAATGCGCAACCAAGGAAATTATGACAGACAGTAACTGGGTTGAACCTCTAGCAAACACAAACCTATGAAGCTAACTTCTTATTTTTGCGATTCACATTTATTAACCCAATGATTTGTTGACTCACTGCATCATTGGTCTCAGCATCTTTGGTCAAGTCTGTCAAAGAAGAATATTTAACAGCACATAAAAGGATTTTTTGTTGATGAAAGTTACTTCGAAAAGCTAAAATTGTTATGCATGTTGAATAGAGATCAATAAATTTTGCGTCAAACTGTTCAACATGTATTATTTTCACGCTGTAATCCAGAACAAGATCCCAGAAACAACCAGAATTTGCTCCAACATGTACAAGAAGGAACCTGGGTCACAGATGGAGAAGGGGAACAAAGAGGGGTAAAAGAGGAGACGAGGTCTATGCTTGACACCCCAACACGTCCTCTGTTAACAGACCACCCCCACACCTCTCTCCATTACGACCAGCCTGACGCCACAGCAGCCGTAGTGTGTGTGGAGCCCCTCAGCAGCGTTTAGGTCAGCTCTCCAGCAGTGCAGTTTCAGCTCAAGCCTTCGCTGCGTGGAAGAGAGATGAGCAAAACCGCACAAGAGCCTCCATTACGGCTCCAGCACAAGAGGCCCGGCTCCATTATGGCTTTCACATAAGGGCCTTCATTCGGGCTCTTAGTCATTCTAATGAGCTGTGCTGTGCAGCGCCGCGCAGCCTCTGACTTGGTCTGTGCCGGGGCTTCGTGTAACAGCTCCCACGCGACTTCAGGCAGCCCCTAATGCAGAAGAGCGCTCGACGAGGATTGGGATTTTTTTATTTCTATAATTGTGACGCTTCAGAGGGCTCTTAGGCAGAGATTTAATGTCGTCTAATGGAATCTCATCACAGAAAGAGAGAGAAGGGGACAGAGAGGGAGAACACCGGCTAATGTCTCCATGTCCAGATTTTATGGAAATCCAATTACTTCATAAATTAATGAAAATGTTATTATTTTGCACACGGATTTCTGTATATTTATTGTGTTTAAGATCCTGCATTTCACCCTGAACAAACAATGACATGCATGGACTTATTTTAATATTTTAAAATACTGTTATGATAATCAGCAGTGATCACATTTTCTTCAGAGATGCACCAACAGATCAGGGCCACATTCAGACAGAAGATTAGAAGTCTGGTTTCTCTGGAAGCTCTGACCTCACAGCTCAGATCCTCAGTGGATCATTTCCCTGACAGGAAGCAGATGAAGCAAAACCAACACTGGCAAATACTATGGAATCACCGGGATTAGAGGATGCTTCACTACATCGTCTTTGTTGTCCTCCAGCTGGTTCAGGGTAAATTCATCCACTGACTTCCTAAATCTCACTTCTGTAGCACAGTGGAGTAAGACAAGGCAGGTCATAGTAATGGAAGCAGTCATGAATACCAGGAAGACTATAGAAGGGATTCAACACATTTGGGAAAAGAAGGCAATTTCATTTAGTCATTTTACAGGTCTGGGGGGGGGGAATAATAAACTATGTAAAAACATTTGCATATTTAATCTTAATTCCCCCTCCTGTAAAAGTTGCATCTTTTCATTCAACTATAGTTACTTCCATCCATCCTCTTTCGACTAGGTGTTTTCTTTAAATGCTTCATTGATAAAGCCTGATGTCGGTACAAGAACTTTAAAAATTGCTGAAAAAAAAAAAAAGAGAACTATGGGAATTTGGAGACTGGAACAGGAGAATGAAATGTATGCATCTGCTCAAGACAACAGCTACAACGAAGTATTAGCACCAGGCTCAGAATTATTCTTCTGCTATGAGAATAAATTCATAATGGCAATAAAGTTATACAAAAAATAAAATAAAATAAATCAAAATAAGAGAATAAAGTCATAAAAGAATCAAGTCATAATTGAAGAATAGAAATAGCCTTTATTGTCCCACAGAGGGGGAAATTCAAGTGTAACAGTAGCATTAGAGAATAAAGAGAAATGAGAAATAAGTCATACTATGAGTGTAAAGTTGGAATATTAGAATAAAGTAATAGGAGAATGAAATAGTAATTTTATGAGAACTACACAAAAATATCTAAAAATTATAAGGCGTGTTGAGCGTCTTGTGAAGTTATAATGCAGTATCAGTTTTACAAACGGGGCAATGGAGGCGACACTAAAAGGGAAGACGAGAGAGCATAAATCAAAACTCAAAGTTGGTTTGATACTCAGAAAAAAATGAGCTGTTTTCAACCTCCAAGCAAAAACCACGACAGGGAGACGAATCATCAGCAGTTCTGACCAGTCGAATAATCCCATCTTGGTTGAACCGTTTCGGTCGGGATTTGGTTTCCATCAGGACTCGGTACATGCAGGAAAAGCTTCTGGTTGTATCAGTTTTGCTGTGGAAGGATCTTGGGCGTCTCTTTTCAGAATGAATCAGCCACATTATGATCGATGGATCAGGTCCAAGTCCAGGCTCCAACTCAGTCACTCTGAAACCTTCATTACTTCACGACCACAAAGAAATTTATGGCCGCAGGTTTTCACAAACAGATTTCTTTTGGCATCTGGTGCAGACAAAAATGCAGCAGACAAAATCAGTAAGAACTACAAAAAATGTATTTATGCCTTAATGGATGACAGAATACCTTAAAATTAAAAATATCGGTTCAGATGTGGATTTGCTGGTTCTACTGAGGTTCTCTGGAGTCCCGAACCTTAGGCCTGGTTCTGGAACTCTTTCCAGACTGATGGATGATTTGTTTCTGATTTGTTGTTTAACTACTTTACATTGGGGCATGATGTGCTGCTCTCTGAGATCCTTTAGTCTACTTCATGTCGTCAGCCAGGTCCAACTCAAGTGATTTCTTCATTCTGCAGCTCTGGCAGTAACGCTCCCAGAGGAGGTGATTCAACATTGAACAGGGAGGGTGATTACTTTACACACTGGGTCAGGTTGGTTTGGATGTTTTTCCCTTAATAAAATTATTTTAAATCTGATTTTTGTTATTACTGAGTTTATTTTTGGTCCCAAATAAAGATTTGTTCAATTATGTGAAAAATATAAACACGACAACAGAAGAAAACTCCAAGCAAGCAAATACTTTATGTATTTTAATTTTAAAAAATTAAATACGATGGCGTATTAGGGCCAGGCTAAGAAAAAAAAATTGTAAAAATTAAATGAGAATCAAGTCATACAATTATGAGAATAAACTCGTACGAGAATAAAATCATATTAATACCAGAATAAAGTCAGAGTGATACAAGAATAAAGTCATAATATTTGTTGTATGAGTTTATTCTCATAATATTTTGACTTTATTCCCATAATTTTATGACTTTACTCTCATAATTTTATTTGTTTTCTTAGCCTGGCCCGAATACACTGTCGTACATAAACACCTTTTTCAGTATATTCTAATTTATTGAGCTGTGCCTGTAATGCAACCATTTTGACCACTAGATGTCTTTAATTATCACAAAATGCACCTTTAACAATTCAGGACATGAACAGCATCAGTGATGCTTTAAAAACAGTTTTCTGCTTGGTTTTTCCAATAAATCAAACAAACCTCATCTTCCAAAACTTTAATTTGATGATGTTTTACAGAAGATCTCTTGTATCAGTTTATTTGATGGCATTTACCGTTAATCCTCCCAGCTTCAGCGTGTATTACAGCAGGTTATTAAACATTAAATACAGGATCTGATTTTTATCTGAAAGGAAACAAACACGTCTAAGACGAGACGTGAGTTTTCTGTCGTGCCTGGGAGCGCGCAGCATGTGACGGGGAGAGAAAGGAGACGTCAAGAAGAAGCAAAGGTTGACACACTGACAGCTGTCTTTGACTCACCTGTAAGCCCTCATCTCTCACACAGCGCACCAAATTCACATTAATAACACCGCCTGTTTTTTGTCACTTAGACAAAAGATATCTGATGCATTTATTAAATTATTAAGCAATTTATTCATTCATTTACTCAGCCAGTCGTGCTTTTTCTTCCATGGCTGAGAGGCTCAGAGTAATTTCATTGAGCTACCAGATGGTTGAGGGTTTAATTAACAACTTCAAAAGCAATAACTGGTCAGCTAGCCAAACACAAACACATTCACAGATGCACTAAATATTAGCCGTCGTTGCACAAGTCTGGTGTGAAGCACACGAACGCATCACCATCACATACTTAAGGCAAGCAGTGCAAGAAACAAACTGGTCTTTATGCTTGTGCACATTTCCTGTCTGTTGTGCAAAGACTTCTTCTCCAAACATGGCCGTTATTCCACCATACCGCGGTTCCTTTGATTGGTGCAGGAACAGTGGGGCCCCTTCAGCTCCTATTAGACATGCTAATCAGAAAGCACTGGCTTACGGTAATGTGAGTGGCACAGGGCGACGGGTGTTCAACCCACAGTGGGCGGGGTCACACAGCCCCTGTGGGCCGACGACGGAGCGCAGACAGTCTGCCGACTGTTGCTTCATGGGTGTGTATTCACACGTGGTACCGGACATGAAATTAAGTGTGAGAATTAAAACAGGACAGAACCCAATCTCCAAGAGCAGTGCACTGAACCTTACGGAGGGTAGAGGTCTCTACATGAGTAGATTATACATTATACATTAACTCTATAAAGTCAATGTAATTACTTATCAGCTGATAAGTAATTACATTATTATTTGCTGCCTTACAGATTTCTTCTTTTTATGGTTTTTTGTCACACATTTTAAGACCAAACTAATTTTAATATCAGACCAAGATAAACTGGTGCCAGCAATCATCAGGATCTGACACAAATAAACCAAGAAAGGAAGCAAACACTTTTTATACTAATATCTGTAAAGACATTCATTCTCAATAAGCCTAGTGAACCCCTTACTCAAACTCTTGAATTGGGCTTTGCTGTACAATCCGCTGAAGTTTATTCCTTCCACTCAACTTTCTTAAACAGTGATGTTTTATGGGATGATGAATTTCTGGCAAACAAACATCAAGTTCAAAGTCTTCAAATAATTCTGCAGGCCATAACATGAACATCATGACTAATTTTCCCCTCCACCAAGGCCTTGTACAGGTCAAGGGTCAGGAAAAGCACAGCTAAAACCTCTGCAGACCGCACACACACTGGACACAAACTGTTTAGACTTTCACCTTCAGGTGGGCTCTACAGAGAGTTTCTTCCCCCAGGCTGGCTCTCTGATGAACACTGAATTGCTCAGATCGACACCATGCATTTAGCTGTACTTTAACCATGTCTTCTGCTTTTGTAGAAGAACGGTATATACATTTTCACATTCAAAAAAAAAAATTTTTTTTTTTTTCAACCAAATTCATTTACTCATATTTAAAATATTTTCAGTGAGAGCAAAGTTGAACTTTAGAGAAATTCCTTGCTTGTGGGCAGAAACTGGGTCAATAAATCAGATTCTGGTATTTAAAAAATAAATAAAATAAAAAAAAATATATATATATATATATATATAATAATTCCCTTCTCACCCTCCACGGGTGGTCTGTCTCAACCTCTGAGCTCGGGTCCTCTACCAGAGGCCTGGGAGCTTGAGGGTTCTGCGTAGTATCTTGGCTGTGCCGAGAACTGCGCATTTCTGGACTGAGATGTCTGACGTTGTTCCTGGGATCTGTTTTAGCCACTGCTCCAGTTTGGGGGTGACTGCCCCGAGGGCCCCGATGACCACAGGCACCACTGTGGTCTTCACCTTCCAGGCCTTCTCCAGTTCCTCTCTGAGGCCCTGGTATTTCTCCAGTTTCTCGTGTTCCTTTTTCCTGATGTTGCAATCGCTTGGTATTGCTACATCCACCACAACGGCTTTCCTCTGTTGTTTATCCACCACCACGATGTCCGGTTGGTTCGCCATTACCATTTTGTCTGTCTGGATCTGGAAGTCCCACAGGATCTTAGCTCGGTCATTCTCCACCACCTTTGGGGGTGTGCCCCACTTTGATCTCGGGGCTTCCAGTCCATATCCTGCACAGATGTTTCTGTACACTATGCCCGCCACTTGGTTATGACGTTCCATGTACGCTTTCCCTGCCAGCATCTTGCACCCTGCTGTTATGTGTTGGACTGTCTCAGGGGCCTCCTTGCACAATCTACACCTTGGATCTTGTCTGGTGTGGTAGATCTGAGCCTCTATTGCTCTGGTGTTTAGGGCCTGTTCCTGTGCAGCCAGGATGAGTGCCTCTGTGCTGTCCTTGAGTCCAGCTTTTTCCAGCCATTGGTAGGATTTCCTGATATCAGCCACTTCAGTTATTTGTCGGTGGTACATCCCATGTAGGGGCTTATCCTCCCATGATGGTTCCTCCAGCACCTCATCCTCTGGTCCCCATTGTTTGAGACATTCGCTGAGCACATCGTCGGTTGAGGCTTTGACCTTGATGTATTTATGGATCTTGGATGTTTCATCCTGGACAGTGGCTCTCACACTCGCTAGTCCTCTGCCTCCGTCCTTACGGCTCGCGTATAGTCTCACATATATAGCTGAATTTAGGGTGCATGGTTAGTAGTTTCCGAGTTTTAACATCCATGGTCTTTATCTCTTCCTTTGGCCAGCTTATTATTCCTGCAGGGTATCTGATTACTGGCAAGGCATAGCTGTTTATCGCACGGATCTTGTTCTTGCCATTGAGCTGGCTTCTCAGGACTTGCCTTAGTCGTTGGAGGTATTTGGCTGTGGCTCCTTTCCTTGTGACCTCATCGAGGCTGCCATTTGCTTGTGGTATTCCCAGGTACTTGTAACTGTCCTCAATGTCTGCTATTGTTCCCTCTGGGAGTGAGACCCCTTCTGTGTGGATGACCTTCCCTCTCTGTGTAACCATCCGACCACACTTCTCTAGTCCGAATGACATCCCAATGTCAGTGCTGTAGATCCTGGTGGTGTGGATCAGTGAGTCGATGTCTCGTTTGCTCTTAGCGTACAGCTTGATGTCATCCATGTAGAGGAGGTGACTGATGGTGGCTCCGTTCTTGAGTCGGTATCCGTAGCCAGTCTTGTTGATGACTTGGCTGAGGGGGTTCAGACCTATGCAGAACAGCAGTGGGGACAGAGCGTCTCCTTGGTATATGCCACATTTGATGGACACTTGTGCAATTGGCTTGTAGTTGGCTTCAAGGGTGGTTTTCCACATCCCCATCGAGGCTGCAACGAAGGCTCTTAGAGTCCTGTTGATGTTGTACATCTCTAAGCATTCAATGATCCAAGTGTGTGGCATTGAGTCATAGGCTTTCTTGTAATCAATCCAAGCCGTGCACAGGTTGGTGTGTCGGGTTTTGCAGTCTCGGGCGACTGTTTGGTCTACCAGGAGTTGGTGTTTGGCTCCTCTGGTATTTATGCCGATGCCCTTCTGTGCTGTACTCATGTATTTATCCATGTGCCCACTTATCTTAGCTGCTATGATGCCTGACATGAGCTTCCATGTTGTAGAGAGACAGGTTATTGGCCGATAGTTGGATGGGACCGAACCCTTTGAGGGATCCTTCTGGATCAGGATTGTGTGCCCTTCAGTTAACCATTCAGGGTGAGTCCCACTTTGTAGCAGCTGGTTCGTTTGAGCTGCCAGTCGCTCATGGAGGGCAGTGAGTTTCTTTAGCCAGTAGGCATGGATCATGTCAGGACCTGGTGCTGTCCAGTTTTTCATACCTGAGACTCTTTCTTGGACATCTGCCACTGTGATAGTTACTGGGGCTTGCTCAGGGAGGTTGCTGTGGTCATCTCGTAGAGAGATTAGCCACTGTGCATTGCTGTTGTGGGTCGCCTCCCTTTCCCATATGCCTTTCCAGTACTGTTGGGTCTCCAGCCTTGGTGGGTCTGCTCTGTTGTTATTACCCTGCCATTGAGAGTACACTTTAGCTGGTTGGGTGGAGAAGAGCCGGTTAATCCTCCTGGCTTCATTTTCTCTCGTGTACCTCTTTAGGCGACTGGCCAAGGCTTGGAGCCTTTGTTTGGCAGTTTCGAGTGCTTCAGGTATGGGCATCTGGCTGTACCGCTTGGGTACTGGTCTTTTGATTGCACCTCTTTGGAGCTCTGACAATTGGCTCACTTCCCTCCTTGTTACCTTGATTTTAGCCTCTAACCGTCTTTTCCATGGTGGGTATTGAGTCTCATGGTTGCTCCTATAGCCGAGCATCTCAAGGATCACTGATGCTGAGTTGTACACCAGCTCATTGGTTTCCGTTATGGTGTTGGTAGGGATCGTTCTCAATGCTGCATTCACATCTTCAATGAGACTTTCTGATGGTACTTCACTCAGCCGTTGTAATTGGCATCGGGATTGCCTGGTGTTCATTCGGGCCACGATCCTACTTCTCAGGTCAGTTGCTGCCTCGTTCAGCTGTGATGGTTCGTTTATTATTGGGGCTGCATACCCAATCTCCGGGTGGGGAGTTGAAGCTAACTCCCCTCTGACCTGGCGTCCTGGCTCCCCCTTGCCGTAGCATTTGTGTTGTACCTCGTCTATCTGAAGTTGTGACAGCATTTGCCGTTTGCGGATGTTGGAACACTGAGCTACTAGTTGTTTGGCAGTTAGTGTTGAATGGGGATGTCGACGTAACCATTCCTCCCGCATTCTTTGCATGTAACCCCTCTGACTAGGGTTACTTGAGTAGTAGCATTCCAACAGATCCAAGTTTTCACCTCTCGCCCAATTCCGTCTTGTTCCAGTAACCCATTTTTCGTGAAGGTGCCCTGGTTCCCCAGCACCTGACGCAGACCTTGTTTGGCCGGGCGACGTCTGAGCCGGCATGGCGTGTATTCCTTTGTCACTCATCATGAGGTAGGCAGTAGCGCGAAGGATCTTGCCTAAGGACCCACACTGGATATCTCAACCAAGCGACCCGGCCTGGATTCGAACCCCGGTCTCCCGGGTGAAGGTCGGGTGACTTACCCATTGAGCTACCCAGCAGCTATATATATATATATATATATATATATATATATATATATATATATATATATATATATATATATATATATATATACATACATATATATATATATATATATATATATATATATATACATACATATATATACATACATATATATATACATACATATATATATACATACATATATATATATATATATATATATATATATATATATATATATATATATATATACATACATACATACATACATACATATATATATATATATATATATATATATATATATATATATATATATATATATGTATTTATATTTATTTTTTTTTTTTTTTTTTTTTTTTTGTCTGATGTAATATTCTAATTTTTTCAGTGAATGAATTTTGGGACTTCAGTAGCTGTGAATCATTGAAATAGAAATAAAGCGAACGCTTACAATATGAAACTGTGTTTAATGAAGCCGAGTTTCACTTGTTAAATTTCTGAAACAAAGTCAACCGAGAATTTTCTAAAATTGAAATTCATCTATAAATCCTACCAGAGTCAAGACCGAGAGAGTCACTGATTCTACTTTTAGAACGAGTTGCACAGAGGACCAGTGGTTTGTCCTGTAGCCTCACAACAAGCAGACCGGGAGTTGAAATCCGCCGGTAACCATTACTTCCTCTCTGTGGTCTCAAGGTAAATACTCTGCACCTGTGAGACTTTAGTGAGCATGTTTTAGAAAGGGTGAAATTCTGAAAAATGCTTACACCTCCAGAAGGAATAAATATGCGTATCTATCAAACTGGGCCCTCCAGCTAAAAGACAGCATCTTCAGACAAGTTGGTTTCAGAATCTCTTGATCAAGAACTTTTTTATTTCATAGCCTTGTTGTTTCAGCTGTGATTTTACGCTGTGTTCATAATAAATCTAACCAACAAGTCAAGAGCTTTCCAATCACATCACAAAGTACTGATTGAAATCATTTCTTACTAAATTGAAGTATCACATGATGCCTATACTAGTAATAAAGCATAAGAGGTAAAAAGAAAAATGAAACAAATATAATGAAATCCCATCATCTCCAGTGGTAGACCCCCCTGAAGCTTAATGACCCATTACATCACAGTACAGACTCTGTACGAGTGACCTGCACGTGTTGGGGAGGTTTCCGCTTGGCTAACCTCCATTACATGAGAAGCAAGGTTCTTGATTTGTTGTTTAAAATGAGGGGGAAAAAAATATTGACAAAAGTATTGGGTGGAGATTTTTGCAGAAGATGCTTCATTTAGTCTGAAACTCTTGGGTTCTGGCCCGGTTCTGGCCCGTCACTCACACAGAGATCAAATAGAAGCCACTTTAGATTTTTTTTTCGTTTTAACTTTGCTGTGTTTTACAGCTCAGATTTTAAACCTTGAAGATTTTTATTTCATCAGGCAGTGTAGACATTCTCCAACTACAACTCTGTTTCAGTGTCATGGACTGGTAGATTTAAATCCCTACAAGGTTCAAAGCAAAACTCAGTCACTCCAAAATATCTAAATTAGCACACACATTAATGCTAAATTGCACCAACTCTGGTAACTATTTGCATTTGTTTCCAATATTTCAAGGATCTGGGATAGCAGTTAAGTATTTGCTGAAGGTCTTTTCTTACTGACTAAAACTCTTCCTCTGGGTTGAAAATTCAAAAAAATTTCCTGGTGTCCTTGTCATCTAGTTCTCATCTTTAAACTGACTCTTTTGTCAATGCAGCAATCAATTTTTCCACTCAAAGCCAATAACAACAAGCTGAAGATCATTTCAGATTTGGAAGGAAAGTGTCATTATTAAACACAGGATCTGCATGCTGGATCAGTGAGTATATGTGCTTAAATAGCTCCTGTGCAGAGAACAGCCATCCTCTCATTGCCGTCTATTGTTTGCAGAGTAAACAGGACAATGAGGATCTTCAGAAGTCCTGTGGATCAATGTCTTTCCTGCTGGAAATGTCACTTCAGTCTGTTCATTAATCTTTTGCCACCAGACAAAACAAAGAGCTTTGTTAGTTATTGGACTATAAACCATCGTTTTGATAAATAATCCCTTCACTCACAACAAAGGGAAACATCTTACTGTACAGTTTCACCATCTAAAATGAACCCCCCTGGTGTCTACCTTCTCTCCAATCACATTAAGAGCCATACAGGCCAAGTTTCCAGGTCATTAGTATTCACCCCCCAGTGGCCGCAATGAGGGTTTAACAAGTTTTCACAACATTTACAATTCATCAAACTGAATTTCAACACCATGGCAATATTTTCCCACATTTTTTTCCCCCAGTGTTTGCCAACAGAAGGTTCTGTAGCGGATGTAAACAACCTCACGTCGATGCAGAGTTTGCAACCCATAAATAATTCTGATTCCACAATTTCAATGATTTTCAAGTAGTCCATTAAAAATAAGGAAGAAATCCTGACATGTTTTCATTAGAGGTGGGACTTTAACGAGCTAATTTTGATTATGTTGGACCCCCAGCTGTGAAAACTGAACTATATACAGAGAACAAAGACTGGTACAGAAACTCTGAATCCCAGAATGTACTACATTAACCCACTTTTCCTCGCTGGCCAAGTAATAGGGGACCGTTACTTTCAAGAAACCTTGGATCCAAAGTAAATATTCAGTATTCCAGTCCAGGACTAGTCAAGCCTGGACTGGAATACTCTACCACTTGATCAACTGGTAACTGTAACATTACCCTCGTTTATTCAACTGGCAAAAGCCGCCACATTCCTTTGTTAATCAGAGATCCTCCCTGTTCTCAAGAACAGTGCAAGGAAGACGTGTTTGGGCACAGAAAATAGTTTAGGACATTAATTTAAAGAGTGTTCTTCTGTGTTTTTGTATTGTTGATGCTTAAACAGTTTGAGTCCAGAGCAGGCCAAGAGCAAGCCCGGAGATAACACTTTCCACGATTCAAACTCTATTCCAATAAGTGGCTTGAGCACTGATAATCCATTCTGTTTTATTGGTGTTTTCCTTTCCTCTCTCCTCACCTAACTGCATAAAATATTTGTAATTAATTGTGTCCGTTGTCTCAGCTGCTAATAGTTAAAGCTAAATGCTAATGGTAGCCACCGTGCTTCAGTGCTACAACATAGCTTTTCCCATGTGGTTGCAGTCAGCCTTAGCAGACCACCAGCACTCAACAATTAATATTGGTATTAACGATTTTTGTGTCTCCCACCTCGTTTGGAGCAATATGCAAACAGGACTTTGGACTTTTTTTTTTTCTTTTTTTTTTTTCAACACTGGCTTTCTTCTCGCCTCTCTTCCATAAATGTCGGTCAATAGTAGTCCTGTGGACAGATTCTCCCACCTGAGCTGTGGATCTCTGCAGCTACTCCAGAGTTATCAAAGACCTCCTTCTTCTCTGATTAATGCTCTCCTTGCTGTCAGTCCAGGTGGACGGCCATGTCCTGGTAGGTCTGCAGCTGGTCCCTCCTGTCTCCATGTCCAGATGATGGGTTGAGCAGAGCCCTGGGAGATGTTCCCAGCTCAGGATGTTGCTGCAGAACTGAACCCTGCTTTACACTTCTCCACCAGGTTCTCCCTGACCTGCTGCTGGGTTCCTTGGTCTCCATGATGCTGGTTGTTCTCTAAAGGAACCTCAGCTGCAGTTCTACTCAGATGAAGGTTCAGCCAGCCGGACTCCATCATGCAACCTATGAAGGCGATTGCTTTCATTGGATTTTACATTTTTAGATGCATCAGAGTAAATAGGGCTGTATTTGTATGCATTAAACATTTTTTTCCTTTGTTTCACAATACTGTACTACTTTGTTGGTCTACCATATTGGATCCAATTGAAATATTTGGAGGTTAACTCAACTTTAGGCTCAACTTAGAATCAGATTAAAGAAAACTAAGACCTGGACTAGTCGAGCCTGGACTGGAATACTCTAAACCAATCACAGACAATAAATTGTTGAATCTTTACTCAGGTAATGTGGATTCTTAGTTTTCTCTAAATTATTGTTTAGACGTATTGTGCATCATCTCTTCCAGTGAGCTGGATGCCCCCATCATTAGTGAAGACTCCACTGAATGTCACAGGCGCTGATGTTAAAGAAAGCAATTAGCCACTGCTGGCATGTTCCGGTGAGTGGATGAGTAATGGCTGCCGGGGCAGGAGTGTCTAGCCCTGATAAATGCTACTGTCCCCGGGCTTTATTAGTACAATGAGTGACTGGGAAGGTGGGGGTGGGCTGGGAGCCAAGGTGATGGACCGTAGGGAGTGTCGAAGATAAACCCGGATTGACAGTAGAGAGCGGTGGCTAAATGCTAATGCACCAAGTGACATTTCCGACGGCGGACCAGGTTAGCTTAGATGCTGCAGCGCTGACGGAAGAACCCCCCACCCCCCAAATACCAGCACACTGACTCCCTGAACCCAACTTCACTCTGCAACATGAAAAGAAGGTAAAGATGGGTAAAAGGGCTGAGATGTTGTCACGGGGCTTTTATCACCAGCAAGCAGGTACTCGACTCATTGATAAAAGGAGCGACAGGTAAAGATGGCGCCGTAATGAGACCAAAGGGAGACAAAAGCAGAGCAGAAAAAAGACAACATTGATATTCAGGTTGAGAAAAGGAGGCGCTTCTCCTTCCCATCAGCCACCTGGGGAGTTTATTCCGAGTTCAATACTTTGTCCACTAAATCCCCAAGTGCTGCTGTTGTTGATAAACCCTCTGGCTCCTTTCCCTCGCCACCCTGGGAGGATGATCTCTATCTCTGCCTTCAATTTCCAGGAGTTGCCCGACCATTACCCCCAGGAAGGCAAAAAAAAAAAAAAAAAAAAAAAAACAACTTTGGTTGGAAGTGAAACGGCTGTCAAGGCGGAGCCAGGTCTCATCTTTCTGGGTGGTCAGACATGATGGGGTGTTGAAGCTGTGTCTAATTGGAGGTATTTTTAACACTGAGTGTGGTGTCAGCTGAGGAAACCTCCAGACTTCTGAACGCCACCTTTAATGGAATCTAATTAGGAGGCGGTGGGACTAACAGCAAAGCAGTGTGTGTGTGTGTGTTATATGGCTGCACACTGAGCGATTCAGGGATCTAATGCATTGTGACATGTGTGTGTGTATCCATGCATGCATGTCAAGAAATGCAAGCATTAAAGAGCAGAATTATCCCAGAAATCAATGAACCAAATATTATTAACAAAAGGAGAAAACTGAATATTCACAACTTTATAAAGCGCTAACTTTGATGAGTATTTTTATTAAAAAGTATAAATCATGCAAGACATCTGATATCTTTGTAGCAGATTTCCTGCTTTATGCACCAATCTGAAGATTAATAACTAATCTGTGAAAGGTCACGTTTTGTTTTGTCAGATCCTGATCGTTCTGCTCTGGAAAGAAAATATTTTCTTCTTACAATAATTTAGGCATAAAGAAGGGCCTAAGCTAACTTAGCAATACTAGAACATATCGATACTAGGGGTGACTTTCCTGAAATTGTTATTGCAGTACAATTTAATTTGTTTTGCAGCACAAGTGGTTCAATGCTTTCTGCTTCTACATGGTGAGAGAAATGGACCAAGCTTGGCTGATGGTCATTTTGCCCCATAACTATTTCATACTCACCCTTTGAAACTCGTGATTTAGAGCACCACCCTACAATTTACTCTTTCTACTACAGGAAAACTTTTTCCACTGTCGACTGTCCATGACATCCATTAAGCTGTAAGTACAGGCAGGAGGTGCTGTTGGTCTGATCAGGGGTCATAATCTTTCATGAGTCCTCAGACCCAAATGGGAATGGAACTGCAACACTGATCGGATCTACGAGATCTTCTAAAAATATAAAAGATAAATGAAATTTGAAAGATAAATGAAATTTTTGGGGTTAGTCATCTCTCATCTGTCATATTTCATGAAACTAATTGCATATCAAGAGAAATAAACTGCTAGAGCCCTCAAGTTGCTTGGCAACTGCAAATAGGGTAGCCAAAGAGGAACACGGCTCGCTCTAAAGCTTAAACAAGAAAAGCCTCAATGATCTGGTTCACTTTAGGGAAAGAGAAGAATGCAAAGCCAAAGGGTCCAGTTAGGAGCAGCTCTCATCACCATTCCCCAGCGGAGCCAACGAAAAGAGACGGGAGCTTGACTTTGGGTGGAGCCAAACCCATCTTAGAAGTAATAGTGTGGCATTCTCAAAGACCAGCTCTTTCTAAATTACACAAACTGCAGCAAAAAAATAAAATAAAAATGAATCTGATGCAGGGAGAAAAAAAGTACCATCTGCTGAAAGCTGGTGGTAAATTTGGTGCAGTTGGAAAAAAGGAGAGCAAGACTGGCTTTTAAAAACAAAACAAGGATGAATGGAACTGACTTGGAATCCATCTGACTGGATTGAACTCACATTTTTATGAAGAGCCTTGAGATGATATTTGTTGTAAGATGGCACCATATAAATAAGCTGAACTGAATCAAAGCAGTCATGAATAACTGCTATTTTTCCAAGAAATTGTATCAAAATCCCTGTTGCTTTTGTCCCCAACAACCAGACGAAGACTGCAGCTTGTATAAAACAGAAATACCGTGAAGCTTTAAAGTGGACATATCATGATTTTAAAGCCTTCTTTTTCCACATTTAAATCATTCAGCTGTGGTCTATATAAAGTGGAACTGCAATGTTTTGCCTCAACTCCTCCACAGGGCCCTCTTTTACCCCAGCTCTGAGGCGCATCTGAGAGCAACTCGTTTTGGTGCTGTCTCTAAATTCAACTGAGGCACCTCACCCCCCCCCAGGTCGCAGAGCGTTTCACCCCGTTCAGCCATTTTTGTAGTTTGACAGCAGAGGAATGATCATCTCGCGGCGCAGAAATTTGTATCATGTTCCCTGAGACAAAAACGGCAAAAACAAAGCCAAACTGTTTATGTAACAATAATATTCAATACACGCAGCTAAAAGCTAGCACACAGCAACAATAAATGAAAGTCCACCCTGCCTTTTGGGTCCATGGAAGGAACTGACCCCTCAACCAGACAACGTCTTGATGCTGACGGAGGTTCCTGAAGCACTCGTCCCTGAGGTGCTTCGCTCAGAGGACTTGGGGGAACATTTCCAAGAAAAATTAAATTTACTTCCAAGAGGTTCTGTTGCTGGGGGGGCGGCGTAATGGATTGTGTGGGTTACATTTGACTGATCC
The DNA here is from genome assembly GCA_014839685.1 of Anableps anableps. Classification (NCBI taxonomy): domain Eukaryota; kingdom Metazoa; phylum Chordata; class Actinopteri; order Cyprinodontiformes; family Anablepidae; genus Anableps; species Anableps anableps. The sequence continues at coordinate 1,361,058 of CM026087.1, read as the reverse complement.
ACTTGTAGCTTCAGCATCCTTGAACACAGACCGCAAAACTGCTGCGAGAAATAAAAATGGCGAGTTCGTGAAATTGGTTAGCCGGAAGTTCATGACCTTGTTTAGCAGCTCTGAAGCAAATATCACAACACCGTTGTTCAAAAAATGTAATAGAGTGTAGAGAAAACTGAACAGACTGAAAAATATGAGCCAAACACAATATGAAGATATCTACGCAGCACTGGGAGAGATGAAATTCAGTTTTTCTACACTCAGACACTTCAAGTACACAAAAAATGTGTTTAAGGGCTAAAAAAGGGGATTTTACATGATATGTCTCCTTTAAGTAAAAGAAGATTGATGAGATGGCATTTTGTTTTACACCAAATGAAATCCTTCTGCAGACCAAATCTAGCCCAGGCTCATTTTCCAGCTGCCAAATAATTCTGTCCGACAGCTCGCCGTTTATATTTACCACAGTTAAAGTTTGTACAAGTCAGTCTATGACCCCAGTTAGGAGTGAGCTAACATGCTGGCACAAACACACAGCGTACACTCGTCACACATTTCAGCATTGTTTTTAGATTCAGACCAAGTCAGATTAGTCTTCTCAGGCGACATAATCAGATTTAGGTTTTGGGCCTGAGCATCCTCCGGAGCGTCGCTGATCTGATCCCACCACTGAGCAAACTCTCCTCCTCTGTGCTCTCATTTATATGCTGTAAATATAAATAATAAGCCGTTCGGTCCATTCTTCTCCTATACTTCTCATTGCCAAACCAGGTAAGTTGTTGCTCTTTAATAGGATTAGTTTGTGCATTCAGTCATAAAAGCCTCCTAGCAGGACAGAAATGTGTTTTTATGACAACGCTTCAGAAGAAAAAGACGAGGAAGAGGATGGAGACGAGTCCTGTGTGTCATGGGTCGTCTTTTTAAGATGAGCAGCAGTGATTAAAAATGCCACTTTGTGTGACTCGACAGAGGAAGAGGAGATGGAAGGTGGACGAAGAGGAGTGTCTCTTTAATGAGGATCCTAATCAACCCAGCGGAGGCTTCCCTGAGACCCCCCAACTTCATTAGACCAGAAAAACCAGACTGCCAGTGTGGCGAGGGAAGGAGGGGGGCTGAGAAGTTTCACCAGCTGAAGCAGAGAAGTTTTAAAGAGGCGGCTGGGAAACACGAAGTGGAAGTGGTGTGGACAGAGAGACAGAAGGGAGGGGGAGGGTTGGCCTGTGGAGATAACAGCGCGGGTCATTGGGCGAGTCACGGCTGCCATCGATCCCCTGATTGGCTGTCTGACGGCTTCAACACGGCTGCCAAAACCTTTAATGTGGGCGGCCTCTCACCGTGCGTGTCTAAACGAGCTCTAGCCGTGCCACATGCAGTCCACGTCCTCCCCGCATATCCATCCCACTCCCACACACGGCTGATAAGAGCACCTAGCAGCTGATAAACACCCCCCCAATCCATTTCCCCAGCCAGGGACACTAAACCTGCGGCTGTAGAGAGGGTGTGTGTGTGTGTGTGTGTGTGTGTGTGTGTGTGTGGTGAGGGTAACGTTCAGTGACGTGAGCACAGTGCGAGGTGAGAGTGTTACGAGGCCCTTCCCTTTCTGTCCTCTCACATTGATTGGACAGCAGGACGAGCAACTCGCCCACACAGCTCATCTCGTCCTACTAAATGCCAAGACGCAGCGCGCGCACGCGTGTGTGTGTGTTTGTTGGTGATAATTACATCAGGGACATTTGTCTCCAACACTCAAAGCCAATATGTTTTAGACTTCTTTGTGATGACTGGAGAACAAAAAGTTATCAGCAAACACCAGTCTGTCATTTCTGATGACGATATTTGTTTTTTTTTTTTTTTTTTTTTTTTTTTTTTAAGATAAAAAACACTGAAAACATAAATCCAGCTTTTGTTTGTGTTTCAGCAACTTAAAGAAACTCTTCGAAACAATTTTAATAAATTTTGCTTATATTTCCAGATTAATTTGTATAAAATTGACATTTTTAGCCTCTCAGAAAAATAGCCAGGAGCAAAAACCTTGAATACTGTCCAGGGTCCAGTTCCTGGTCCAGAGAACACCAGTTCCAAGTCTCTTTCGTTTATAACGTTCTCCTTGTGCCTGCAAACTAGAGGTGCACCAAAAAAAATGTTTAATCATGACTATTTACAACGATTCAGAATTGATTTAAAATGTCCCTAAATAGATTTTAAAAATCAAAAACTAAAACGAATCCGCTGTCTGGGAGGGATTCAACCGGCCCGTCTTCGTTGAAGGCAACATTTGGACTCATTTTGGTTTTTACTAAAGTCCCAGGAAGACCGAGCTTGATTTGAGCTTCACTGTGTGCAAAGCTGGCAAAATGACGACTGATCATTTCAAGAACACCGCAGCCGAGCTGCAGCGGAACCAGAAGTTTGTTGTCGTGTTTTATGCAGAAATGCGCTCAGACAGCAATGTTGATATTTCCCTTCAACTAGCCCACTTCTACGGTCCGATTTTTGTGTCCGTAGGCGACATTAATGCGGAGCGTTTAACCAATGACATGAAGAATTATCTACATTTTCTACGATTCTTCACTAAATGACTCCAGAGACTGTCAGCTAGCTAAAAACTGCAGCGTCGTCGTCCATGGAGGAGGCTGTCTGCAGAAAGCTGCGGCACCGTCTCCGTGACGCTTCATAAAAACAAAACGGAGGATGCAGGGAGGGAATAACTCCATCTAAGCATGGGTTAACATTTAAAACTTAATGTGAAAAAGACTCTAATGTCTCCATTTGCTGTTCTGCCTTGCGAAGCAGACTGGAATAGATCAGGTGGATCCTTTGCACACCTATAGATTGAAGCAGAAATTATTATGATCGCTGTGAATCGAAAATCGATTTTGAATCGCATCGTCCCATAATAAAAGATTCCCAGTCCTACTGGAAACCAATCAGCTGAGTTACTGGTACCATGAAGGTCCTGTGGTGTCCAGCAGACACCAGTGTCTCTGCTTCAACAAGGTCATCCTCCTTCACGCTGACCTGCACACAGCTTCTTATGGTCCATCGCGGGTCGCTTGGATTCCACCCATGAGATATCGACCAGCCTCAGGTCTTTCCAGGAAGTCCCTTCGCCATGTCTTGGGTCTGCAACCTTGGGGGGGGGGCGTCGACGCAGAGACCCTAGCTAGTAAAAGTTTCTGACTCCTGCACAAATAATGTCAACCACTGGTGCAGTGGCAGGCCCACATGAAGGCCCAGAAAAAGCGGATTCTGAACCACCAGGAATGCAAGAACAGTCCAAACTGGGAAACCTGAAATAATGTTTTGCACCAATCATGTTCACCAGTTCATCCCTTCCTGCCCAATGTTCCTCCATCCTTCCCTCATCCTTACATCCCCAGTGTATCCATCCATTTCCACCATCTCCCATCCTTCATCATCCCTCCTTTGTTGCTAGGCAGACAAAAGGACTACGCTCTGAGATTGCTAGACCCTCTGAAAAAAGAAACCAACCCAACCATTGGTGTCACTCCTCAAAGACGGAGGGCTTTGTGATAGTTTATGATAAGCTCCGCCTACTTTAGGACCCTCCAATCAGAGCTCAGCCTGCAGAGTTTCTCAGGAGGCCTGTCCCATTCTCAGTCTTCACTTTTAATGCAAACAGCATTTTGTGACTGTCAGCTTTCTTCTTGGAGGAGAAGGTCAGAGGTTACTCAAGAGGTTTTCCATATCCTTCAACACTGAGATCTCAAGTTAAGTTGCTGTAAATCTGCAGCTAATTAACTTTAAATGTGACTTTTTATACCAAAACAGACTAAATATGTGCATTTTCTGGAGAAAACGTGGCTGAAAACCAGAAACTACAAACAAATAAAATGAAAGCGCACCAACACTGAAGCCGACTGACGCCACATGGAGGACATCAAAGTCAAACACTGAGTCTATAGAAACAAGGAGGCACTGGTTCTCCTGGGGAGGGACCACCTGTCCCGCTGCAGCTCAGATACTGTGACGACTCCTCCAAGATCTGCAGGCCAGACGACAAACATTCATTATGCTGGAGACAAACACGTCAAATCCTCGTCTAAACAGGCACCACAGCTCAGAGGAGCAAACACGATTCACAGAGGAGCTCAAGTGTTTAAGATGCTGCTGTGCTTTTCTGGGCTGGGGGGGCTGAAGTACCTCCCTGTGTTAGAAACCGCTCCCCAGGTCCAACGCATGTCCTGCATCAGAATAATCATCGGTTCTGTTTAAAGGATGGAAAACAGAACCGGATCACGTCTGAGCAAACAAAGACTTTTACTCCTGGATGGGGAAGCAGATTAAAGGCCTCGGTTCTTATACATTCACACTCCAGGTTTACTGCTCAACGCAATCTGTGCATTTAATAAGCAAATTATTCTAATCATAAACCTCTTGCCAAGGCAATTAGGGATAAATTATAATCTTATGATAAATTATCTTGTGTTGACAGCCTGGGGGAACACCGCAATCAAACATTAATTATTCAGCAGGTAATTAAGTTCAAAAGGTGTTTTTCCTGCCTTTCATTCCCCGTCTGACAGGTAAAGTCCACAGTTCACTCATCACAACTTTAAAGTAGGACAACAACGAAACCCATCACAAAATGAACTGAAGTTGATTAATGCTTTTATTTTAATACTCTGACCAAACTGCACAGTATTAGACTCAAACAGAATCATTTTACGTCAAATTTAAGGCTTTTATCAGCTTCTAGGAACTTGATGCAGACTGAGATACTTAAAAAAAACAAAAAAACAAAGAAATTAAAATGAGTTTTTTTTGGAACAACATGAAGTATTAAGAGTTCTATGAATTATGCTTTTTTTTCTTTTATCTTAATTTCACTGTAAATTAGCCCAATAAATATGCCACCATTTATGAAACCGGGTTAAATATAGCAAACGACACAAATCCTGGTTCTGCTGCGAAGAACAGACCTTACCCCTTTAAGGCAAACGTGTCAGAATTACTCAACCTTTTTCTGCACAAACAGCATTAAATGAACAAAAATTACTGATTAAAAAAAAATAATAATCTGAAGTGTATTTTTTGTTTCAAAAATGCATACAATAATGTTCTTGAGTTCTTTTGACTATTTTCTCCCACGTATTAAAACGTCTGGATACCACTGATGTAAATCACACTATTTAATAGCATTGTCTCTTATAATCGTTTTATCATTTACTATATAAACATAGCAAAGCACATCCATTTTTATTACTCCAGTTTTTCCTCTTTATTTACATTTTTACCATTTTCCTTGGATTCAGTGTGCAGTAAAACATCTGAGGTGTAGATGAAGCCACTGCATGGATTCAACATGATCACCGACAGACCGAGTCGGCAGCTCCTCCCCTGGGAAGCATTTACACTTTCACAACCGGCCTTCCTTAAATCAAACATCTTTTTATCTTTTATGTCCTCTAAAGTTTATTGGGAACCATTAGAACACATGGAGGCGGGTTTGTCAGATATTATCAAAGGAACCCATAATAACTGATGCATCACCTGTTACCGTGGTCACCAGGCAGACTGCGGCGGTCACGTAAAGCTGTGCTGCTTTTCCACCTGAATGTTCCTTAATGTCAGCTGATCAGCCTGGAGTCTCTTGTGATTTCATCGATCAAAATAGACGGTTATATTTATAATATAAATATGAATATGAATATATAAATATGAAAGTGAAGCTTTCAGTGTGAGATTTTACTGTAATAAAATCTAAATGATGGTCAAATGTAATTTCATCACATGTTTTTTCATTTATTAAAAGAACTCAACCATCTGAGGCTAAATTAGCAGGTGAATTAAAATTCAGTGAGGATTTTATCCAAATATGACAGATTAAATATCTCAGCTATAATTTAAAGAGCAAATCTCTTTAAATTAAAACTCTTCACAGTTACTAAAATACATTTGATTAAATAGAAAGTGTTGGAATATTTTACAGCATTTATCACCATGTTCCAGTGATAAATGGAGACATCTGCTGAAATACATGCACTTTTCTCAGAAACCTTCTGTTTCTTACTCGGAGAACTAAAATAGAATCAGATGCAACGCAGTATGATATCTGTAAGTATCGACATAAAAGGGAAAAATGCAGTTGTATTATATTTATAACCATAATTCAAACATGAACTGTGAGCCACACTGACAGGTACTGAAAATAACTAGCCCGGCCCGGCCCAGATACGTCAGGTAGCGTTTAAAGGACAAAGCGTTTCTGCAGGAAAACAAACGCCAGAACTCATCAAGTTCAATTACATGAGGGAGACATCATAGTCAGACATGACAAGCACAGGAAAGCTGCTCCCAGTCTTCCTCCACCTCACTGCTGCAGACTGTAACAAAGACTTGGATGAAGACATGATGAAGATTACAGAAATCCCAGAAATAATGAGCTCTAACTGTCCCTCTTAACTCCAAGCGTCCATCAGACTCTGCCTCAGAGTGACGCTCGCTGACAAGGCGGCATGCTGCTGCCATCTAAAGGTGGACGAGGGCTTTACTGGAGCAACGAGAGGAAACCATGAAGCACTTCATGCATCCTAGGCGTTCCTCAGAGTCCAACGCCCCTGCTGCGTTAAACAGAACTCAGCAGCAAATGGGTTCAGATTTTCCTGCAGGGCTCATTGGTGAGAAGCTGCTGGAGGCTGGAGGGTGACGAGGGCTGCAGAGTCCTGAGGACGCAGGGCAGCACAGCTGTAACCCGCCTGCACTGTGGTTACAGCGCGTTAGTGAGCACCTGACATGCTGGACGCCCTCTCGTTCATGCATGATCATCACAAAGACGTTTCAATAGAATATTAGCAATTCATTCATTGCATGGTAAACTAAAATGAGCTCCATAATTTCTGTTCTGATTATTATTTTTTGCAGAGCAATTTGTGTACAGAGACATCATAATCCATTTCATTTGTTGTTTCAGCTGTCACGTTTTATTTTGGATAATTAAAATATCTTTAAAATTACAAAATAAATACAGACTATGGAAGAAAATATTAATATGTAATGAAAATAAGTGACAATAAATAAAAAAACTTACCAAATAGAAAAAATAATTAATACAATAAAGGAAACTAATAAAACAATAAGATTGCAAATAAAATGGAAAATAAAAGTGATAATGTTAAGAATTCTTTACAAAATTAAAATGTATTGGTCTTTGTGAGAATTTGCATTATTGTGTCTCTATCAATATATTACTTGAAAATGGTCTCAAATATTATCATGCATCACAATAATTCATTGGACAGTTTAACGCCCAGTAAGATTTGTTATCGTGACAGGCCTATAGAAGACATGCATGAACCCAAACTTGGCCCAGAAAGCTGAGAAACTCTGGAAGAACCAAACTGGTCCACCTGGACCACAGTTTAAAGAAAAGTCAGTAGTTCCAGTCCGAACCAGCTCGTAGCAAAGAACCAGCAGCAGATTAGCCAGCATCATCATCACCACATCGTCTTCACTCATTTCCATCAGTCCAGGTTAGGAAAGACCCGATGTGTTACACCCTGACCAACGTCAGCACATACCGATGTTATTAATACAGATGCTGCTTTTCTTACCTTGACAGTTTCAGTGCAGCTCCTGCTGCGTGCCGAGTCGTCACCCCCCCCCATCTGGAACCAAAAACTAAAACCACTTTCTAAATCCAACACGTGATCTGCATCTGGAAAGACTGAATAACCTGATCATACATGACAGTAAGATCTAAAATCTGGAGATTAATCTGAGTGTTTCCAGATCAGCATCAAAGCTGAGTGAAGGGACTCAACCTCCTGCAGAACAATATGATGTCATGTTAACGTAAGGTCATTCTGCAGTGAAACCCATGGACTGAGTCCCTGCGAAATTAAGAACAAGCTCGAAATAAGAGCTGCAGGATGCAACAGGAGAAGGTCATGATGCAGAAGCTAGGTGGCGCTACACGATACGTTGACAGATCATTCTATAGACTTTTACAGTTTAAAATGTCATCTGGCATCTCTTGTGATGCTTTAGTTTCTTCCTCGCCATCAAATTGGAGCACTTTAGTCAATAAAACTGGTTTTAAATTAACTTTATAAATAAACTCAGCATCTTCTGGCTGAATGAATTTCTTCTCTCTGGGCTCTTCGCGTCAGCCAATCATCTGTCTCCGTTTAGATCTCTGCATCCTCCACCCTCACACCAGCTAGCTTCATGTCCATAAATCCCCTGTTTGGTCTTCCTCTCAGCCTCCAGGCCTGTGGCTCCAACCTCAGCGTCCTTCCACCGATATAATCGTCGTCTCTCTCTGGACATGTCCAAACCATCTCAGTCTGGCCTCTCTGACTTTATCTCCCAACATCTAACATGAGCTGTCCCTCTGACGTCCTCCTTCCTGATCCTAAGTACTTTCAGACTGTATCCGTGATAGTTGGGATGATTTTCTACAACATGAAGCAGAATTCATCGGAAAAATTATTCTGCAATATTTACCAACACTAATAACTCATGTCTACCCATACATGCAAAATTTGACCATCATAAAAACATCAAACCCGACACTGAGCCTTTTGTGTTTTTTAAAACCACCAAAAAACATCTGAATGCAAGTTTCAAACTTGGTTTCGGGACATTTTCAGTAGAAAATACATCAAAAACCATAACAGTTCCTTAAATTAGCCTAAAATAGCAAATATGTACTAAAAATGAGTTAAATGTCCCACTGAAAAAATTAATGCATTCCTGATTGTATTTTGGAATACTAGCTATGAGCGTCTCCTGTTTGGGTTTACCCACTAGACTGATATATTTCTCTGCAGCTTTGGCTGAGAGCATCAGGATTGTAAGGAAAGGTTTGCTTTCTTCACCCACATAAAGGGTAAAAATGTGCATTAAATTCCAGCAACAGTTAATCATTTCTAATAATGAGAAACTTATCCTCTATGAATGGAAAAACATCAAAGTCATCAAAGCCTCTTTGTGTTAATTAAAAGTCATCAAACTTTGTGGCTCCATTCAGCATCTCCATACATCTGACGATGGTTTAATCAGTCTGGATGTACCCTGACCCCCCCACACCCCCCGGTAATATTGTGCTGATGACTGCGGCGGCATATTGATGTCAGCTCTTTATTGTGTGGGTTTACAGCAGAGAGGGAGTCTTGATTATCTTGTAACCTCTCCACACCTCTGTCCCTCTCAGCTAACGATGCTAATGGATGGAGGGATGTTTATGTGCTTTGCTTAATGAAAGCTGCAGAGCAGCGGCCTCCGTCCTCGTTCTGAACTCCCATTAAAGCAAAGATGCAGCGGGACGAGAAGAAAAAGGACGAGACAGACGATCTATACGCCACAGAGGAAATCATCAAACCAAGCACGGAGCGCAGGCCTAAAAGGAAGAAGTTTGTAAGAGTCAGACAGATCAGAAAGAAAGAGACGCAGCGGGATCAGCAGACGGAGCTGGAGACAGACGGAACGAGGAGAATGTCAAAGATGGCAGAGTTTCAGAGCCAAGGCCATTTCTGGAGAAAGGCTGTTCAGCTTGCTCCTCGTTCTTCACGTCATGTTGACTCCCTGATCTCTATGGAAACACTGTAACACTTCATACCGTCAAAACAAAGACCCGCCATGAAGGGGTGTGGCCTTCAGCATGACAAACAGGAACTAACCCCCCAAACACACCAGCAGCAGCTCTCTCACTGTCAGACGGCGGTTCGAGGCTCCAGAGGCGACCCCTCTACTCAGGTGCACCTCAAGAAGGAAGAAGATCGTCACAAAGATCATTTGAAGAAGGAAAACTGATTTATTCCACTAAGAGTGATTCGTTTCAACAATTCTGACTCGATTCTGTGAATTAAATCCCCGAAAGTTTGGTTTCTCAAGACATCCCAATATTACATCCGATCAATAAAAGATCACTGATGCAGAAACGAGCTGCACTTAGACCTGGTCGGGGCTCACTCCTCCAGGCCGGTACAGCCAGATGGGTCCGTGCAGGAAAACCAACACCCACAGAACCAAACCGAACGTGTCTTCTGCAGCTCTTATGATGAACACCAGTAAACCATGCTGGACAGCAGCAGCCCACACCCAGCTTTAAAGGTGGCGGACACCGTTCTGAGTGTCTGCTCATCAGCTTGTTCTAAAGCATCCGTTACTCACCCAGCTGATGAAAGGCTCCTGTTCAGGAAAAAAGCCGCATGCTGGGTTGGTCACACGGCCCAGGTTCATGTTCCTCCAGCTCCTGCAGGCCTGTTCGTTCCTCAATGAAAACCAGGTGTGCTGCCGCAGGGAGCCACGGAAACCCGGGGAGGACTGTTCTCCAGGGAGCAGGGTGGATGAGTTCTTTCGCTTATCAGCTCGGATAAGCGTTCAGGCCGAAGACTGCACGATTTATAGCATTTATTTACAGGAAAACTAACATTAAAAACGATTTAAAGGGTAAAATAGTGTAACTGTTCTTACTGCTCATAGAAATATGCATCCATGTTGCATTCAGCAGAAAACTAATTTTCTTTGATCTGGAGGTTCTGATTTTGAAACAGACACCAGCACAAACCTGGTAGTTGGTTGTTTCCTTCTGCTGTGGAGAAACTCCAGAATCCAGGTCCGTTTCTATGGGTCGGAACCAAGACCGGGTCTGTGGCACAGGGAGAAAACGCTGCTGCATTCAGACCACAGAATTGTTCTGTTTTATAATATTTATTGTGTGTTAAGTTACACAGTAAAAACTTAACAGCAATATTCTGGTTTATTTAGCCTGTCAAAGTCATATTTTCACCATGTTATTCATACATTTATAAATATCACAGTTCCAAACTAAATATTTCATTCACAAGCTATTTATCTCCTAATTATTTAGTTTTACCAAATACTTCTTTTCCAAACAAAACATTTAATTTCCAAACATGTAATTTTAAAACTAAATACTTATTTGCCAAACTATATATTTAGAAGCTAATTTATTTTTGGTTATCAAAGTTTTTACAGAAACAACTCTGAAGCAACCAAAGAGCGACTCAAACATGGGGCGGAAGTGTTGAGGCTCGACCGCCGCGGCAGACGACCCAGGAGGAAACGTCTGCACAGCCGTAAAACGGTGCGTCCTTTCACACAGGTCGAGAGGGAAACAATCGACCATGAAACAACGTTCCTGGAGCGGAAAACCCACCTTTTATTTTGATAGTCCGCTCCAGTTTATCGGATGGCTAATTTGCACGTTAGCTAAATATTTAGCTTGCTTGCTAAATATTTAAGTCCAAGTTAAACATTTAGGTCTGAGCTAAATATTTAATTTGAAAATTAAATTTTTACTTTGGAAAATTAATATTTATTTTGGAAAATAAATATTTAGTTTGCAAACTAAATACTTAACTTGTGAATTAAATATTTAGTTTGGAACTATGACATTTATAACTGTAGGAATAACATGGTGAAAATATGACTTTGAAAAATGAACACCCTTTTTTCTGTATGACAGGCTACATAAACCAAAATATTGCTGTTAGTTTTTCCTGTGTGATTTACAAACGGCGCCCCATAGCTGTGGACCTGCTGCAGTTTGCTTTATTTATTTAAATGTGAGTCAAGCTGACAGTTTTATTCCTCTTTAATTATAGAAATATAAGAAAAAAACTTAAAAGGGAAAAAATCAGTGAGACATAAATGACTTTGACACCACCTATAAACGCCGTTTCTCAACACCCAGCAGCTTGGAGCAACATCTTCTACCAGGTGAGAAAAGGAGAGATGTGTTTATTGTCTGGAATGGATGAAGAACATCTGAACCAGGAGGAAAGGAGCCGATTCCCAGTAAACCCAGTCTGCAGGGGAACTCTGTTAGGTTCCAGTTACCATCACCATGGAGTCCATCTGAGATTATAATCAGGTTCCCTCTGAAGGTGTCAGTCAATCAGATTAAAGTCATGCAGCCATTTTGAAACAATAAAATGTAACACCAAGTACTTTACAGAACAACAGAAAACGATAAAGTAAAGAAGATTATTCTAAGACAACTCAAATTAAATATCATACAGAGCTGAGGAATCCCATATCCCGTTATTTAAGATTAAAAAAAAAATAAATGAATAAAAATAAAAATTTGGTTAAAATTCAAATATTTAGAATGTACTTTTACCCTAAATCAAAACAGAATAAAGGATATAAACATGATGAAAAGTATTAAGATCAAAGTAAAAATAGCAGAGTTGGACAAAGATTAAACCCAATGAAAATGTGATAAATAATCATCCATCCATTTATTATCTCCACCTGATGAATACCTAAAATATGACCCTTAAAATCTTCGCCTGGATGACATCATCAGTTGTTGCCCGTCTACTCTGCAGCTGGACAGAGAAATATTTTTGCATATTCAACCCTCGCTACTATTTGGTCTGTCTGAGTCACACCTGATTATTCGCCCTCAGGTCCTAACACATGACCCCTGACCCTAAACATTACCAAGATATTGTGAAATGATCATTTGTTCTGGTTGTGCTTCAGAACAGAACTTCGGAATCACCGAGACGGCTCGTTGCTCGATGCAGGACACGAAGCGGCAGAAAGATCGTCCGGTTGCTGGTTCTCTGCCTGCAGACTCAGGCAGTGCTGTCAAGGTGTTTGTCTCCTCAAAGATTTTTTGCTTTTTTTATATCACAATTTAATGTTTCAGGTCATCAAACTAATTTTATTATCAGACAACGATAACTGTAAACACAAAATAAAGTCTTCAAATTATGATGTCATTAATTCAGGGGGAATAAAGCTTCCAAACAACCCGGACTTAAGTGAAAATATTATTGTCCATGTTACAATCTGACTTATCTGTGATCATAAGCATATCAGTTTTTTTTTAGCCACACCTAATCCTAAAAACCACATAACCTGTAAAATCAAGAAATCCCTTCAGCAGAACCTGTCTGGCAACTTGAAGTAGGGCAAAGGGTCTTAAAGAGCAGCACACCGTTCCCCAATCTAAAGAACTGGAAAAACTAAAGGGTTACAGAACCATTTCTGAGGCTTTGGGCCTCCAGAGAACCATAGTCAGAACCATGATCCACACATGGAACAGTGGAGAACCTTCCCAGGAGAAACCAACCCACCAGAATCACTCCGAGGGTTCATCAACGACTCCTCCAGGAGGTCCAGAAGAACCCAGAACCACATCTAGAGCTCTGCAGGTTTTACTCCCTCGGTTAAGGTCAGAGGTGATGATTCATTAACGAGACAGAGAAAACGGCCTCCATGAGGGAGCTCCAAGACCAGATCAGACCAAAGTGAAACGTTTTGGAAGGTCCCCTAACGTCTGGATCCACACCTCAACAGTTGGGATTTTTGTCCCAGTAAATTTTTCAGATCTGAAACGTTTGTGACGAAAAGCATAAACAGAAGAATTTGTAAGAAGGTGTTGAATAATATCAGCTGGATTTATTTGTAGTGGTTTAAGGCACGAGGGATTAAATAAAGCAGGGTTCTGAGCCAATCAGAAGCAGGCGATGGCGTGTCCAGCACCCTTCTACTAACAAACCCTGACCAGCCATAACTCCTTTCATTCATAACAATCTCCCATTAAAATCTGGAAAGCTCTTCATTATGAATTCAATGATTTGTTATTCTCTAACAGGGTTTATTGTAAAGATAAAGCAGCCTGGGAGTACTGGTAGAACCACACTGGTTCCCAGTGAATCCATCCAACATGCCTAAATATCAATATTAAAATGGAGGGTAAAGTAGGAGAACACATGGGTCTATAATTGCTCTTCTTTGGGGCGGTTCTGATGTCTGTGTTCTTCATGCAGCAGAAATGTTCCGACTCTTTATTTGTCTCGGTTGCGTCTCCCTGGCAGAAATGTCCGTTATTTATTGCTGTCTAGCTGCAGTAATTGCCACCAGAGCAAACGTTCCTCATTACGTGGTATGGAAGCTGTAATTGGCCGTCCAAGGCCCGGCGATCAATGTCATTGTTATTACAGGGAGCTCAGCCGACTGGGCCCCAGACGGCTGGCCCGGCCATGGCCAAAGGGGACCAGTAAAGGGGGAAAGACTTCTTAGCTCGTTATGGCTGCAGCGACCGTCTCTGGACTGCTCATCTGGGTGTCCAGCGGTTCCACGCTTCCTTCCGTCCGCCTGGTCCCATCTCTCACCCCGGCTTGTTAATGGCGCTCCTTGTCGCCCCATTTGTCATGCTGCCAGGGCCGTGTGAAAGGGCCACGCCGAGTCCGACCTGCAGGAGAGCCCACTGCTGTGGCCATTACTGCGGCTCCCCATGCTTCACTTCGTAGGAACGGCCATCCAACCGGAACAAGCTCAGCTTTTAAAGCGGAATTGAACAAACAGGACTCTTAGAATAAAAAACATGTAAAACTCCAACACTGAAAGCTGCCTGGTTCTGCAGGCCTTAGAAAGGGATTCTAACCCATAAGATAAGATCTAAAAACATCTTCCCTTCATTCTTTCTTCTACCTGCTCACATCATCGCTCCCTTTTCACCTGAGGAGCAGGACACCTTCCTCCAGGTCAGTCACCCTGTTGGCTCTCTGCCTCGAGACTCATTTATCCCAGCATGAAGGACACTTGGTAGCTGCAGCCCACTGGAGCAGACGGTTCTTCTCCAGGGTGGAGACTTTTAAACTGCCACATGATGGCAGTGTTGAGTCACTGCAAGCCTTGACGGAGCCTGTTGAAGGAAGGAAGGAAGGAAGGATGGATATACAGATTTGGTTGAACAGCCATTTCTTCTAGAGTTTGTTTCTGTTCATTTTAATGCTCATATAGATAGAAATATATTTTAAATCCAGAAATATGCTCCTACTGAACAGTACCTCTGCCAGTTCTGGGCCTGGGCTCCTTTTGCATGAATTCCTGCATCAATGCGGCGTCGCATGGAGGAGACCAGCCTGAGGTTATGGAGTCTCTCATCTTGCTCTTAACAATACTCCGTAGATTCTCTATGAGGGTTAAAGGTCAGGCCAGTTTGCTGGAGTTACCATGGTGATTGAAGCAGATTAGCAGTGTGGGTCGGTACCAAGTCCTGCTGGAACATGAAACCAGCATCTCCATAAAGTCACACGAGCTCTGAAATGTCCTGCTAGTCGACTGCGTTGACTGTGGACTCCAGAAGGCCCAGTGGACCAGAACCAGCAGTTGACATGACGACCCAGATCATCTCTGGACCTCCAGCTACATGGGTTCTGGTCCTCTCCACTCTTCCTCCAGACTCTGGGACCTTGATCTCCAGATGAAATGTAAACTTGACTTTCACCTGAAAAAAGGATGTTGGACCACTGAGCAACAGTCCGGTTCTGGTTCTCCTCAACCCAGGTGAGACGGTTCTGACGTTGCTTCTGGTTCAGGACACCAGTCATGTCTTATTGAAGGTTCAACTCCAGCTGCAGTCCACGCCTGAATGGGCTTTACTTCACAATCTTCTCAGGACTCCAGTTATCCCTGCTGCTTATGCACATTTTCCTTCCACTCAACTTTCTATCATCCTTCCATTGTTATGTTTTGGTTAATTTGGGTTTTCATTCACTCCAAGCCACAGTCATCAAAATGAACAGAAATGCTTAAAATTCATCTCTGTGCTTGGAAGGACTCTGTATATTAAATATATTTCACTTTTTTAATCGAGTCACTGTAATAAAGTAACTTTTTAATGATCTTTATATTCACTGAGATTTATCTCTAATGTGTTACATGAAAAACTGATAAAATCCGTTTTGTTTACTGAATGAATTCTGTTTAAGTCTTTAACTAATTTTATTTCTGTAATTAATATATATTAATTATTTTTGCAAATATAAAGTCTTCATTGTTTTATTATCAGCAAAGCAATAATATTCCAGCAGCTTTACTTGGTCTCTGTTCATTACTTTCCTGTTCAGAGGAGTCACAACTAAATTAGTCAAAAACTCCAGTTTATTGATGCTCTTCATCCTTTCATTTCTCCTGGATGCACAGGTTTTATTAACCCCAAAGCTTCTCACTCTAATTTCATTTTTTGCTCCAAAAATTTGAAATCTGGAGGAATGTCTTATCTGATTGCGCTCAAAGCTAATCCTCAGTTTAATAATGAGGCCCTGAAAGCATATTGAACTCTGAAAGCTTCACCATCACACTGATTTTAATAGCTCACAGTCATTTCAGTGATTGGCCTCTGATGATATGAAAGCTCTGCAGCATTTTCTGTAATTAATGGCATCACCACATGGCAGGGCACATGAAAGCTGTAATCAAAGGCATCACTGTAACAGTTGGAGTCGATGGGCTTCAGCCCTGGAAAATGACTCAAATGGAGACATGAAAGGAGCAGGATTGTGAACATCGATGCACAACGCACACTGCTTTTAGCGTTTTATTCTCTGTTAAATGGGTGGAAGACCTTGTAGTCACTTTCATTACCAATAAAAACACATGCTGGAGGGTTAACGCTTATTTAATCACGAAAGTGGGAGAGAAATGAAAGCAAAAGTCTTCAGTCCTTACAGTCTAAAAGCTCTATAAAGCAGTAAGGCGTCGTTTTCTCAGAGTTTGGCTCGAGAGCAAAGAATCAGCTCAGTTTGGAGCTGCTCCTCAACTGAATGCTGGTTAAACGTGATCAGGTTTGTTCCGAGGAGCTGGGGCAGGTCACGGAGACAACAGGTTCACGGGGTTAAATCTTTGTCAGAAAAGTGAAGATGATGATGGTTTTCCTTCATAATTCATTTTGAATACAAAAAAATCCTTTATTTATCCTGAAGGGAAATTAAATGTCACAACTCATATCATCCAAGTATCTTCAGAGAGTCATCATTGAAGGTGATGCTGTGGGTAGGAAGGATCTCCTGTAGCTGTCAGTCTTGCAGTGAATCTGAAGAGGCCTCTGACTGAAGATATTGCTGTCTGACAGTCTCATGACTGTCCCGACATGCTAACAGCTGAATATCCGGGCAGCAGAGACGATATTCCACAGTAACGTGTCCTGGATGGCACCATCATTTGTTAGCTAGCTCTGCTAATCCACCACATTTGCTTTTGCCGCTCCTCTTTAAATCTCTATCTGGCCGTGTGGTGAGAAAGCTGAGCAGAGAAACGTTGGGAGTCGGGGATATGATCCTTGTCCATCATGATGGATGGAAGAGATGGTTTCTCTCTCTGCTCTGCAGCCATGAAGCCTTTTTTCCAACTCCTCTGGGATCTGCGGTCAGAGTTCAGGAGTTATTTCAGCTGTGGAGATGCTAATCAGCTGTTCTCAGTTGCAAAAAAAGCATTTCAAGGCAGCTCTACATTATTTCATTCAGGAATTTCCCACAGAAAGCACCCCCTGGCTCAGTGACTCCATGCCTAACAGTGTCTTTTCCTGGACAGAGACACTGGTTTTTTGGAAAGTGGCCCGGCCAGTATAACACTGGTATATTTGCATTACTTTTGAAGCTGGAAAGATGCTGTTGCTGAAACTTTTTTCATGAATTACAACTTTTATCCTGGATGAAACGTTCTGAACAGCAGCAGGAGATTTTTGACCGATCAGGATCCGTCGACCTCTCCACCATCAAAACATGAACTGGGAACAAATCAAAGAAGAAAGTTTCCTTTACTGGGATCCAGTCCCAAATAAGCTGCATACAGTCGAATCTCCTTGGCAGAGAATACATGGAGTGGATTTCTGGTGTCACACTGCCCTCTTCAGGATGTATGCAGGAGGAACAATAAAATATGGATGCATTTATTGAAAAATAACTTTTTCATCTGTCAGTTACTGGGGACTTCCTTATCAATCAGCTTTTTTAGAAACATTCCTCAAGCTCCTCAACGTTTCCTTTCAGTTGTTTCAGAATGAAAGACTCATCTGGTGAGCAGTTTATCTGGAGCCACAAACCCGAGACTGAATTACAAAGTTTTTTATTTTTAATAAAATGATTAACGTTATCAGCAAGAAGTTTATACAGTTAATTTTAAATGGAATAATTTATATGAAGTAGCTTTACTAATAAAGCCCCTGGACTGATCACAATGCTGAATATGGATGTGAAACATCCATTAATCTGTTCCCTCTCCAGTATTAGGAACACATTATGAGGTAAAAGTTGTAAACTGATGGCCAGCATCAATCGCTCACTGGCCATTTTATTAGGTACACCTTTTTTATCCTTGTTCACACACACAGCTAATGAGCCAATCACATGACAGCAACTTGCGGAAGTTCAAACTGAGCATCAGAACAGGGAAGAAAAGGGAATTCAGTGAATTTGAGCATGGTTGTTGGTCCCAGATATAACCAAATGTAACAATGAATAGCTAAATGTCATTAAATCTAAATACATTTTATTTATCTGTCACAAATATTGAAGTAAATTTAATTCAATAACTAGAAAAGTTTAAGAAAATATATCTTTAGGTTTAGATTTTTAAAAACAGTTGGAAAGCACTAAATAATATATACAATGTAAATTATCATAAAGTATTTCAAGTTCAACCGCTTTTTTAGGTGACGACTCCAAAAACTGATTTCCTCCCTTGCTGAAACATATCTGGATCAGTTGGATTACTGTGCAGAAGTCTGGGTCAGCAACTGGAATTATAATGGAGAAGAATCTAAGATGGCTGTTGTCATAGCAACAAGTCCGACGCTCTGAAGTTCGTTGATCAGGGTGAAAACAAAACAGCAGATCTGATGTATGAAGCCCGACAACCGTCGGCCTGGAAATATTCTGAATGTTTCCAGGTGGAGCAGAAGGCCTTTGGTGAGAAGGTTTGGGTTGTAGCCTCAGCTTCCTGGAACCAGGGCTCATTTCAGCAGCTGTTGCCCTTCTATAATCTGGAACCAGTCGACCCATTTTCTTCTGACATTAACATGGGGTTTTCCTGCACTCACCAGCTGCTCACTGGATATTTTCTGTTTTTCAGACCATCCTCTGTAAACCTGAGCGACGGTTGCTGGTGAAATGCCCAACAGATCAGCAGGTTCTGAAATATTCAGACCAGCCCATCTGGTACCAACAATCATGCCAAGTCCTTCCTCATTCTGATGCTCAGTTTGAACTTCAGGAAGTTGTTTATGCCGGTATTGGTGTTAACAAGCAACTGAATACGTGTACCTAATAAAAAGTCCAGTGAATGTATAAAGCAGTTGATCTGATGTTAGACAGTAACGTCCCACAGCCTGAAGGTCTCTGACCAAAACCTCCCACAGGAATCTTTGTCACATCTAGTTTACAGCAGCAGAACAGTTAAGAAAAACTATAGAACTGCTGCTAATAACAGAATTAACACAAGAAAGAGCATCTAAGGAACAATAACTGGAATAAACAAGGCTTTAGAAATAAGACGGTTCACCCTGCTAGATATGCTGAGGTGCTGGGCTATATAATATCAGGCTCTGTTTTGCAGTGGTTGCCCTCATACTCATCCGATAGATCCATCTTCTTGGCTAGATATACTTAGCTATATTTTTAGTTTGGTGTTCCACAGGGTTCTGTTATGGGCCAATATTGTTTCTGCTCTATCTGCTCCCTCTTGGTCCCATACTGTCATCTTTCGGGATACCTCCTATCATTATTGTTATGCAGATGATAAACAGTTATACATTTCTTTAACTAAATTCAATCCAAAGCTGGATGTCTGACAATTTTCTTCAATTAAATGAAGAAAAACCTGAATTAATTATCTTAAAATCACTGTAAAGATAAAAGCGATCCTTGGACCTCTTGATTTTATGCTTGAAAATCATGTAAATCTCTGGTCCCATCCTTTTTCTATCATTTCAGAAACATATCCAAACTTAGCTCCATTGTCTTGAAATGGAAATTTTAATTCAGCTTTTGTTTCATCTCATCTGGATTATTGTACGGCACTTTGCACCACCAACCAAATCTTCCCTGGTCCAGTTATAGTCTGTACAAAATGCTGCTGCCAGGCTCTAGACTAGATCTTCCACATTTTCTCTTGTAATTTTGCTGCTAATGCAGCCATATTGGCTACTGGCTTATTTTCAACTGGAAATGATGGAAAGAAAAGGGAAAAAGAGAAAAAAGAAAGTTTGAGAGGTGGGGTAAAAGCTAAAAGGGAAAGAAGGAGATAATTGAAGAGGAGAGAGAAGAAAAGAGAGAAGACAAGAAAACAGCCTAGAAGTCTGCTTCTACACCTGCAGAAAGAGAGAAAATAAAATCCAGAGAACTGAGAAACAACAGCGACAAGCAACATATGCATATATAACAATAACATCACTGAAAAGCACTCCTGGTGTTGGACTTGGAGAGCTCTGCTTGGACAGACACCAGTTTACTACCCCCCCCCCTCCATCAGGGTCCTGTGATGAAGGCCTGCTGTGGCGCCAGGACTCTGGAGCTCTCTTCCTCTCTCAGATCAGAAGACTTGGTAGCTTCCTTTAAAAGTCAGCTAAAGACTGATCTTTATAAATCTGTCCCTCGTGTTTTTATTGTTTATTCAAGCACTTTTTAACTTAAAATGTGTTTTAACTTAAAATATAAAGTTTGACTTGCCTACACAGTAATAAAACAAGCCTTAAAGATATTTATGACAAAAGCTAATCAGAAAATATAATTGTTAATCTTATTGATCTCTGAGCTTTATACAAAAGGATGAAATGCATTTATTTCAACAGCAGTTTTGAGGCTGCAGTACTTTATTCCACCACAAGATGTCAGTGCTGTACTGCTCAATAAAATCCCCCGTCTCCCACTCACCTCTCCTTCATATAGAAATACCTCATAATTGTGTATGAATATGAGCAACGGTTCATGAGGCTTAGTGAGAAACAGCAGCTGTAGTTTTGAAGGTTTTATCATCATCAGGCTGAAAGGTTTCCAGACTTCTCCCTGCAGCATGTCGCTCTGCTCTCATTCTGGATGAGTCAATCCATCTTCGTCCATTCTGATGCATTATTGGTCCAGTCTATCGGGCCCAGGAAGCACTGGGAGATAAGGGGGGGAAAGGACAGAGGGCCCGGCTCTGCGATCCCACAGATAGCACCTTAATCACATTCATTACATCAATTAAGGCAGGCCAATACAACACCGGACTGGAAATTGGACCTCCATCTCCTGCTGATCAATGCCGAACGCTGAGCACATCCTTTACTCTCCGGCCTCCAACCCGACAGCCGCCATAATGTTTTTAGGCTCAGCTGCTGAGCACTTGTTTTACAACTGAAAATTACAGCTCTCCAGGAATTTAAGGGCTTCTATGTCCTGTGTGTAAATAAGATGATAGTTCTGCTTTTTGAAGCTGTCATTTTAGTATTTGTGGCATAAAATAGTTAGCACACTCAAACCTGTGGCAGACTTTAAGTAAAGTGCAGATATTAAAGGATTTAGCATGAAATCTGTGAATATTTCAGCCAAAAGAATCACTGAACCACAATATTTCGGAAGGTGATATTCAGTAATATTTTTATCCTCCTGCATGATGGCAGCTCAAGGGTTCTCGTTAGATTTCAACAACATCTTTAAGATGTACAGCTAAGAGAAGGGATCCATCCCTGGAGACACATTCCAGGTAGGATCCTCCAGTTTTGTTGGGTCAATCATTTCTTCTACTGCAGCTTTTCATCAGAGTCAGACATTGAAGTCTGAATATGTAAACAAATTTTAAAATTAAACTGTAATCTAAAACTGGATTTAAATTTGCCTTTAATATCTGGATCTCAACATCTGCTGTGTTTTTCTATTTCTGACACATTAAACTCTCTTAAGAAAATTCTTGAAGGTCTAAAACACTTCAGATTAACTTATGTGAGAAAACTGTTGCTGTGACCGAAAGAACCTCTGTCTTTGTCCGAGGAAATATGAGGGAAACAGACCCACAGCATCCTAGCTCCTCCACCGTACTCAACATTGGGTATGAGGTTTACTTGAAGCCAAATCTTCCCTACCTAGAGTCTAAGAGCTGAATCTTAGCCACATCTGACCAAAGCACATCATTCTTGGTCCTAGTAGAGTTAAAAAAAAAGCTCTAAATACTTACATTTGTGATGGTAGGAAGACAAGCGAAAGCCCTGTGAGGGTGGGAACATTAACATGGACCCTCCTGTTTGTCTCCAGATGGTTTCAACATGCTAATTATTGCTCCAATTGTAGATATGGGGCCATTTAGGCCAGGAGCTCCAGGTGTTTTCTTGTGGTCATATCCAGTCTACTGTGAATGCCATGTTCTCTTGTTTTTCCCATTTTAAAGAGCAGTTATGGGTGTGTCCAGATGCAGGGGCTGCATCCTTTGAAGACCTGACTGACCAGGTCCACGTAGGCTGTGAAGATTGGAAGAGAGTGGCCAAGATTCATTCCTGCCCTTACCTCATAGTATGTCCTGTCGCCTAGCAACCATGATGGTGCTAAACAAAAAAGGAGCTCAAAATCTTCCAGTTTTTATTAGTTATTTAATCCTTTATTATTAAAGAATTGTATAAATCTTTTTTTTTTTTTTTTTTTAATATTAAAAACATCTCAATGCAAACAACAAAAGCCGAAAACAGCAATCGCTTTAAGCTGTCGTTTTTGCACTGCCACATCTTAATACACTTAAAATTAAAACTGTACTCCTCTCCCGCTTTGTCCGCCATTGTTAGAACTAGAACAAAAGTCTCCTGTTCAGCCTGCAATGCATCTTGGGATAGGGAGGGCTGAGAAGTATACACCAGACCCGTCTTTCAAATCCGGGGAAAAGGAGGAAGCATTTCTGGGTCACACAGAGGAACCTTGGAATTAGGATGTTCTTCGTCTCGTTGCTGGGACGTAGTCAGCCTTCGAGGGATGTAGCCCCTAAACTTGAACACACCACGAGAGAATTGAGATTCCGCGTCACGTCATATTCACACCCCAAGGAAACTGGAAGTCATGGAGAACTCATTCACATTTCCCTCAAAAAGAAACTGCAGGATGGCGCCTGGCGTAGTGGGACAGCAGTTGCCCCATTGACGGGGGCTATTAGCCCTTGGTGCAGCTGTCTGGGGTTTGATTCCCAACCTTTGCTTCATGTCTTCCTCACTTCTCTCTCTGGCCATTTCCTGTCTGATTACTGTTAATAAAGGCCACCAGTGCTGCAAAAATCTTAATAAAAAACAGCTCCAGCATCAGTCCACCTGATCATCGGCCCATGAGTCGGGATCATTTCCACACAACTGTGAGGCCTTGAAAAGAACTGGAGTGGATGTTTTTGATGCCATTGCATACTCTACTGGTTATAACTGATGTTTCTTGTGTAGATGTTCTAGATTGTTCTCACATTATGACCTCCTTTCATGACGCATCAGGAGCCAAACATTTGCCTGACACTTGCATCTAATTGGCACTTATTGTTCTCTTTTTAAAGGGTTAGTTCGGTTACTTCACAGCAAAGCTCTATAAAACGGCAGTGATAGTTTCCCTACCTGCAGCAGACTGATGTCATCCAGGAGTGGATTTATAGAAATAAATCTGAGCAGTGAAAGACTAACAGCGAGTCAGCAAATGTCCAAAACTGAAAGGACAACAACCCTTTAATGAACCTTCCACACCTTCACAGACAGTTAAGTTTGCGGCTGTTTTCTCAGCTGGACAACGTCCATGTTACTGTGCAAAGTTGCACTGTTGCTGTGACTCATCAGTCCGCTCTGATACCAAAAGAAGCCTGCACTGCACTTACCACAGGAGTCCTCAGCTAACAAGACTGCAGTAAACCTTTGCGTTTTGTGACAAATTGCTAAATGTGCAACAGCACTAAAGATCAGATGTTCCAGGTCTTTCCCAGGTCTTGTTTGGGGACTATTTCGGCGGACTCAGTGGATCAGGTGGACTGATACAGTCCACATCCTCCACCAGTGTAACATTGGTCAGTCCCCCCAGGATTTCATGATTGTTTTTGTGATTTTCTGCAATCAAAGTCATTGATTTTGTGGAGCTACTTTAGACATATTTGCAAGGAAATTTTCACTTATGTATGACTGTAAATGTGACTTTTTGTTACTAGCCACATCAATCATGTACCTGACATCAAGTAAGGCTGAGGCAGCAGTGCAACAGAAGTAAGAAATACTGCCACCTGCAGGTGGGAGTTGGTAATTGAAACCCAATGTTTTTGACCATTTTTGTGGAAAATTTGCACTAAACTCACAATTATCCATTAGTGCGAAAAAATGCGGGAATCTGTTGAATTTGCGTGAATTTCCTTGGTTGCAGAATCGCAAAAACTGGAGGGACTGATTGGTGTATTAACACTGATTAGCTGAGAAAACACAAACTTAAGGAGGACGTTTCCTGAACAACAGTAGACCCCTGGGGGTAAGAGACCACAACCACCCATGAATACTTGAGACCCCATCTAAAAATGCTTTTAATAGTTCAAACACCAAAAATAGCCCTATATACATTCATACACAGGGTAAACCATCTTAGCACTACGTAGAAACTAGTATCTACAGTCTTCCTTATCTTTGCTCTTGTGGGTTCAGCCAATCAGGTCCCTGGAAAATTAATAGCACTCCTGGATTGGCTGCCAGCCAGTAGCGTGTCAAGCAGCATTTCTCTTCAGTATCTCAGCTTTCCAAGCTGCTTTTTCTTTGAATATTTTATATATGCTTATATAGTTAGTGTTCAGAAAAAATAAAATGAAATAAATCCACCAACAGGCAGGGTGGGGGGTATGCTGTATTTCAGTCACTGAGGCTTGAGACTTGGAAAGAATGACTTGTGAACATCTCTAGTTAATAATGGCTACCATCGCGTTTTGTCCCAGAGGTGAACATTTCCTGTTACAGTTTAAATAACTCAAAAAATGACTTCTTCTGAAACTCACCAAGATATAAAATCTGTCCAGTACAGGTCGGGGAACCGTCACTGATACCTTCACTATCCCCTCAAATCAAAGAATCAGGAGTCCCAGTGAGACGGTCACACATACGACACACCTCATTACCAGGTCATAAGGTGAGAGCAACACGTTAACATCTCTGGCATGTGCTGCACTTCCTTCAGGTGTTGCTGTGGGATGACGAGCACCTGACACTCAGCTATGTGTGCCATCCCAGGAATGATGACTTGTGCGATCGGGCAGCCGAGGGGAATCACAGATGAGGTGGACAGGTGTGCCTCGTGCTTGAAAAACTAAATGACTCGTAACCATCAGTGCATTCCTGTGACATCAGCGACCTCCTGACTGAAGCCCTTTCCGCTCTCCTCCTCCGGCGACAGAAAACCTGGTGACATCGGCATGAGCGACAGGCGAAGAGGGGAAGAAACGGCGCCGAAAACCGGAGGGAGATAAAATGGATAGATAAGGATGGAAGGAAAAAATAGGAAAGTAGATAGACTGCAGCAGAGGAGAGATGGGTGGGGGCTGTGTGAGGAGAAGAGTGATGCTATTGATACACCAAGACAGGAGAGGAAGGTGCACTCCATTCCCCCCCTCAAAGTGCTATCTGAAGACATACATTACAGTGACAGCGCTGTGAGGAGGCCAGCCACATAAAAACTGCTGGGCTTTACTTCATCGCCCACAAATATCAATAATAACACCACAAGACAAGGAGAGACGCACAGAAACTGAGAGAACAGGTGTGAAGGAGCGATGGAGAGAAAGGAGAACCTTGTCCTCATGACAGACCAGAAGTAAGGAGCAGCAGGACTCACACCTCGATTTGTCATTGTGATGAAACACGCCACTGGTCACAATCCCACGCAGCACGACGGATGTGACACCCAATGCATCTGTTTCTCCCCATCCTTTCCCTCCTCGCCTCTTCCCAGAATCCATTTATTTCTCCTCCTAAGTTCCCTCACACACTCTCTGCTGCCTTTTTCTCTCCCAGTCTTGGTGTTATCAGTATCTGACACACAGTGAATCAGGGAGTATCTAGCGGCCCGCTATCAGACCTCTCTTCATCTCCCACTGCCCCTCCGTGCTCAGGCCCATCAATCAGAGCCGAGCAAGAGCGACGCCACGATCGCGGCGCCTTCACACCGCGGTGATTAAAGAGGAACAACAAAATTAACTGAAAAATGTCTTTTGTGTTGAAATCTATAAGAATATATGTTGTTGTAAACAATATTTACCTAAACATTGTCTGTTGTGACAGAAGTGGACGATATGAAGCAATGAAATTCCTCATTTTTTCCAGAAAAACATCCCAGCTCTAATCTAAGCACTTTTTTTTTTTTTTTTAATCTTGATTGACTTTAATAAATCATAGTTGCATTAATAACATATGAAACTGTGTTAAAATGACCTTTAATCTTTTGGATTATTAGTACGGACGCGTGAGTGTGAACATGTGAGCAGGGTTGTCACCATACTGAAATCTCCAGCTTGATACCGATACTAAGAAAATACTCAATATCATTTTCGACACGGCAGCAACTTTTTCTTTTTTTTTAAAGAATTTTTTGGCCAGAGAGGCCTTTATTCAACAGCCATCTGACAGGAAGGGGGCAGAAAGAAGGGGGAAAGACATGCAGCAAAGGAACTGAGGACGGGACTCGAACTCGGGACGGCTGCGTCGGAGTCTGCAGCCTCTGTGCAGAGGGCGCCAGCTCTAACCGCTGAACCACGCGACGCCCCGGCCGCAGCAACACTTTTTGAAGGGACAGGGTTCCTTCAAGTTAAAAGCAAAAAATATACACACACAGGTGTTTAGATTCAGGTTTTACTAAATACTAAACACATCTTGTATTACATTGTACCCTGTGCTTTCCAGTGACGTTATAACCATTATATATGCGTATGTTGTTTGTTGTTGTGGATTCTCAGGTTTTTGTTTTTCTCTTTCCACAGGTCTTAGAGGCAGATTTCAAGGGGCTGACTTGTGTTCTCTCTGTGCTTCTTTCTCTCCTCTACTTCTGTCTCCTTCTTTCCCTTTAACCTTTTTCCCACCTTTGCCTCTTTCCTTTGTCCTTTCGTTTTTGTCTGTGTCCATTACATGTGAAATAAACAGTTTCATATATATATATATATATATATATATATATATATATATATATATAAATAAATAAAAATTCCCTTCTCACCCTCCACGGGTGGTCTGTCTCAACCTCTGAGCTCGGGTCCTCTACCAGAGGCCTGGGAGCTTGAGGGTTCTGCGTAGTATCTTGGCTGTGCCGAGAACTGCGCATTTCTGGACTGAGATGTCTGACGTTGTTCCTGGGATCTGTTTTAGCCACTGCTCCAGTTTGGGGGTGACTGCCCCGAGGGCCCCGATGACCACAGGCACCACTGTGGTCATCGGTTATTATTGTTCCACCCTAATTATTCATTATTGGGGCTGCATACCCAATCTCCGGGTGGGGAGTTGAAGCTAACTCCCCTCTGACCTGGCGTCCTGGCTCCCCCTTGCCGTAGCATTTGTGTTGTACCTCGTCTATCTGAAGTTGTGACAGCATTTGCCGTTTGCGGATGTTGGAACACTGAGCTACTAGTTGTTTGGCAGTTAGCGTTGAATGGGGATGTCGATGTAACCATTCCTCCCGCATTCTTTGCATGTAACCCCTCTGACTAGGGTTACTTGAGTAGTAGCATTCCAACAGATCCAAGTTTTCACCTCTCGCCCAATTCCGTCTTGTTCCAGTAACCCATTTTTCGTGAAGGTGCCCTGGTTCCCCAGCACCTGACGCAGACCTTGTTTGACCGGGCGACGTCTGAGCCGGCATGGCGTGTATTCCTTTGTCACTCATCATGAGGTAGGCAGTAGCGCGAAGGATCTTGCCTAAGGACCCACACTGGATATCTCAACCAAGCGACCCGGCCTGGATTCGAACCCCGGTCTCCCGGGTGAAGGTCGGGTGACTTACCCATTGAGCTACCCAGCCGCTCTCATATATATATATATATATATATATATATATATATATATATATATATATATATATATATATATGTATATATATATATATATATATATATATATATATATATATATATATATATAGTGGTATAAGTGGAACATCATGGCGAGCGAAAGCTGTAATGCTTCACTTGTGAAAGTAAATCTGTTGGGCCTTACCTTGACACTCACACAACAGTTCTGAGTGCCACACTGCCAGACAGGACATGTTTAAAAAAAAAAAAAAAAAAGGATAAAACATGATTAATTACAATATGACAATATTTTAACCTGCTTAATTAGAGCAAAGCCAACAAGTACAGGAAAATTCAGCTGTCATTTATACAAATATTTAACTTAAAAATGTCACTTTTCTTATTGGTAAAACAGTAGACAACACTTAGTCAAGGTGTTAATGTGAGATGATGTTAATGACTGTACAGTATTATTTTCTTATGCTGTAAATTTACCCCCTACTCTACAGTCTGTTATACAGTATCTGTATGTTTTAGCTTAGTTTGAATGTGCATGCTTCCATTTACCTTCAAGTTGCTGCTGGTTCTCCTGAGTCTCCCCTCTGAGGGACATTAAAAGATATTTCTATTCTGTTCTAATATCCTTCATGGACGTCTGTACCTATGAGTCAGTCATGTAATCATTTTATTTTATTCTAACCGCTTATGTTCAGTGTGTGCTTCCATTTGTCTATAAATTTGAAAACATGGATTTGGAGCAAACAAACATTTTTTACAGTATAAACAAAGATCTGGTCCTTGCAGATGCATTCAGCAGCAGCCCTGTACAATTTCTGTCCTTTTAGTAATTTTACTGAATATTTGCTTCAATGATCAACAACAGCAGCAGGGCAGGCCGCTCTGGTTGACTGACTGAGTTGTCAGCTGATCAGCTTTTCCCTGCGTTGATTCGTACCGCAAAGAGCGGAGCGTTCCAGAACTGGGAACTTTGCAGCTGGGAAGCGCATCTCGATGGACCGACAGAACACCTTTGCTGGGCTGTCCATCTCTGTGAGGCTAATATTTACCCAGACAGCGTTAGCTTATGTTGTCTGGGAGGTTCACTGCTGCAGATCCTGGAGCTTTTCAGTTGCTCTCAAACATCAGAGTCATGATGCTAACTTTTAGTGCTAGCGCAGCTAGCATGTTGCATCCTTCGACATTTCCTGACCAACTGCCTCCTGGGGGACGCACCTTCGAACAACGCTGTTATGCTCCCTCTCTGATCAGGTGGGATGCACAATACCCCCACCTTGATCTTCCTGATCCCCAGCCACTGTGGAATGCTGAGGCCTGGGGTCGGGGTGCTTGGGGGGTTCCTCCTTCTTCGGTGCTGGTCAGTTCTGCTGCTGGGGGCTTGTGCAGGTGCATTAACGCCGAGGCGACCAGGTTGCAGGCTTGACCTGCACTGGGGGGCATAGTGGCGGGGTTATGTAATTCGTGTCTCTTGCTGTGTATCTGTGGGTGCTGCTCCTCTGCTTTGCTGACAACCTGCCTGAGTGTCAGGGCTGTGGCTATTCTTTGGGGGTGACTGGTGTCTGTCTGCCTGCTCCATTGCTGCTGTGGGGCAATAAGTGACTCAGAGTTTCTACTCTTCTCATGTTGAAATACCTGAGTTTCGACATATCTCTACCCCCCCAACTGAATTAAAAGAACTAATAGTAAGGTAATATTTCAATGCAGTGAATGAATGAGTAGGTGAGGTGTTCAGCTGCTTTGTTGTGAGTGTGAGTGAATCTTGAGTGAAAATGAGCAGGAGATTGTGAAATCACAAAAAGGTGAACTTCAGGTGCCTCGGGCCAGTGAGTCCCCATAGCAATGGGGCATTGAGAAAGTTGGAGCTTCCTGAAGGCAGAGTATTTGGGGAAGTATGTATGGGTGTGTGTTCTCTAAGATAAAACATTCTCATCATGTTTTACGATTGAGTACTATTTACTTAGCCTTGATAATGAATGAATGAATGATTAGGCAGTTTTATTCTTTCCAGATTAATATAAATTATAATCTTTTGACCAGTCTGACGACAGGCACTCACTATTCAAACGTCTTTGCAATTTGAGGTGACTAACTAGCACACACACCTACTCTACACACAAATCCTCCAAAAGGTTGAAGGTCATACAGACATAGGTTTATATGTTATTGTTGCAATCAATCTACTTTGAGGAGAAAAACTGCCCTGATACATGTAAGCAACCAGCTCCTCCATTCAGGATGCCTGAGATGCCAAGGCAGGACATGGGAAAAAGAAAATATCTGTGAAGTTACTGCAGCATGTTGGAGTTGCAGCCAGTTGATCATGCTTATTCATCTTTACTTAGAAACTTGAATGCAGCCCTCACACCTGTCAAACAAGCCCCTATTATGTGGAAATGCATTGCAACTGAACAAAGACTGTTTCCAGCTTATATCAATAAGGGCAGCATACATTACTCATCATTTTCTGGAGAAGTCATTAATTCCACAAAGTTTCAAATTGCTGAAACAACACATCCTCTGGCTGTTTACTTAAAACTCACAGCGTTGTTAGCAACACAGCAGGCGGACGTGAGCAAGTATTTGTTCCCTTTTTTTCAGTTTAGTTTCACCAGCCACATCCAAGCCTGATAACTGCTTGACCGATTAAATCCCAACAATAGAACCCGGCTGACAAAATGAAGTAGGCTAAATGATCTCACAAAGTCAGACAAGTCAAACATCATGGCCCAATCTGAAGAAATCCAACAACAAATGAGAAACAGTCTCGGACATCTATCAGTCTGGAAAGGAACCATCTCCAAGGTTCTGGGTCTCCAGAGAACCTCAGTAGAACCAGGATCCACACCTGGACCAGAACCTTGCCAGGAGAGGCCAACCTACCAGAATCACTCCAAGAGATCATCAACAACTCATCCAGGAGGTCCAGAAGAACCAGAACAACGTCTAAAGCTCTCCAGGCCTCACTTCCTCAACTAGGTCAGAGGTCATGGATCAACAAGAAGAAAGAGAGAAAATGGCCTCCATGGCAGAGTTTCAAGGCCAGAACCACTGCTGATCTAAACAACACAAAGACCCGTCTTCAGCAGGAGAGAGACTTGTAGATCAAAAATAGGTAATTCAATTAATCTGCGTTATGTAGTTTTAACACGTTAAGCTTTTCAGATTAACTGCATGCGTTAACGCGTCAACACTGACAGTCATGATTAATACACACTGTGGAAACTGTCTTAGTGTTACCATAGAAACTAACATCTACAGTCTTCTTGTTCTCTGCTCTTGGGGGTTCAGCCAATCAGCACCAAGGAAAATAAATTTTGCTCCTGGATTGGCTGCTTTGCAAACATCAGCCAATAGCGTGTCAGTTAACATTGCTCCGAGGTATTTCAGCTTCATAAGATGCATTTTGTTTTGATTATTTTAGATGTGCTCTATAGAAAAACCTGTGATAGGCGGGTTTTCCATAAATAATTTGGAGTTTTGTTCCACAGAAAATCTGTGAATACTGAACCACTAACAGGCTGGAGTCCACTGTACATGTTTATTGTCGAGCTGGTAAAAAATCTCAATAGATGTAGTTTCATAGTTATTTAAACAGCAACAACATTTTTATGGCCCATGAATACTTTCAACTTGATCATTTTTTCCTGGACAGGCGAATAGCAAATAAATTATGTTTCTATTATTCTGTGTTTACCAGATAATGTTTAACTGGATTTTTTACACACATCTGTATTTGGTATATTAAATCATAGTTCAGTAATTCATGACACTCTGCAATGCTGAATAAAATGCAGTGGGATTGTTCTCCCTGTGTTTTCCATCTGCACATGACTCAATTTGTCGTTTTCCTTTGCTCGACGTTCGCTATGTAGACGTACCACTTTGGATGAGACTTCTCGTGCGTCTCCATTGACGTCGTCGTCTCTAAAAGCATGTGGCAGTCGGTTGGTTGAATCTTAAATTGAGTTAAGTCTAATGCACAAATGTGACAAGCGCAGGGATAAAAGTATGTTTGAGACGCTCATCAATTATTGAAGAGGGCACTAGATCCAGATCAAATCAGGCCTGGGACAGTAGATAGTGTTTCATGGTGGCTTTGTCTTTAAATATTCTCCTAGATTGAAAGCTTCAAAGTAAACTTCAATTACTGCAGTGATTAGATCTGGCCTGCTCCATTAGAGGACATTCTAGCTCGGGGGGGCAGACACAGAGAGAAGGGCGAGGAGTCTTAGACCTCCAGCCAAAGAATTACTAACTATTGATCCTGCTGCCACAAGCCGTCTGACAATGACATTATAGTTGTGTAGCTTTAGAAGAATGAGTACAGTTCAGCACTAGGGACGCTGTAGTCCTCACAAAGCACCGAGCCGAGACATGGTGATAAATTCCTCCTGCAGTTAGAGAGTAAAGGGTTCTGATGGCCATGCGTCCAATATCCACTTTATTCCAGTTTTATGGTTTGCAACATTTCAGTTTGTGGACAGTAACTTCCACCACTTCTGCTGATGCAACCTTGATATACGATTCAGTAAAGATCCAACGTTAACGAGCTCCTGGTAGGAAAAGAGACAACCTCCACCTTTACCAGCGACTGTTATAACCTTAACCTGGAAGAGACTTATTTAGAGGACTCACTGAAAAAATTCAGAGCTCTTCCTCGATATTTATCCTTGGACAGTTGTATTTAGGGGGAAAAAACAAAGTTTAACCCATGGGAAACAACAAGGATCATCTCATAGCATTTTACAAGACAAACAGAGTCAATTCACATCAATTTATACAGAATTTTATTCAGTTCACATAATTTCAAATTAATCCTGCTTAAATTCAGTTACAGATCAAATAAACCACTGTTTTCTTTAAATATAAGCTACACCTGGCTCACTGTTTCTGAGTAAAGAAATGCAGCTAATGTTAACACCGGGTGTGCCATCGTTAAAGATTTTTCCAAAGAAAATATTCATGACTCAGTGTTTCTCTTTAGCTGTGTTTCTTCCCTGGACAAAGCCACTAATGGTGTTAGCTTACTGTAATCTTCTCATTTTCCTTTACCATAGAAAGTATACCTTCCCCAGTGTGTTGCAGTTTGTCTCCTGGACAATGCCATTGACAGAGCTACTGGTGGCCCTGACTGTGTACTCTTGTTTTTGTTTTCTATAGAAAGGACTCCTTACTGAGTGCATCTTTGTTTTGCTGCTCCTTTCCAAGATGAAACCATAGGGGGAGCTATTGCTGCCATTAACTTTGAGTACTCTTTATTATTTCTAACAGAAAGTAGTCCCAGTCCATTCTTTCTGTATGTGTGTTTAACTGTGCACACCCTCTGTTTTTTCTTTGCCATAGAAAGTATTTTCAGTCTGTTATTTTTATTTTTTTTTACTTGGACAAACCCATAAGCAGTTATTTCTGCCATTAACTATGTGTACATTCTGTGTTTTTCTTTGCCTTAGAAAGTACTCTCGGCTCAGTGCCTCTGTTGTTGTCGTCTCTTTCCTGTCTGGTTCTGCTTCTTCTTGGGTTTTCTTGAGTTGAATTTGGATTCTTTAATATAAAACACAAAAGTCATGAGATGACGTTGGTGAGAAAAAGTTAGGTGTACCTGTGCAAAAAGTTAGTCCAGAGCCCTGATCTAACATCTCTCCAGACCACACACATCCTGGACACAAACTGTTGAGAGATTTACCTTTCGGGCAGCGCTGTTTGGATGAGTGAATCAGAACCAGAGACGAGGGTGTGGACACCTCCTATCATGACCTTCTGCTTTGATGCCCCTAAATAAAATCCAGGGCTAATTATTGCACCAGGGGGATGAATACTTTTACAAGACAGTGAATATTGCAGTTTGGTCACAGTTTGCTTTGAAAGTAGCAGACTGATGGTTTTCCTCATGACAATCCCAATACTGCTAAAACTTAGACTGATGATGATGGATATAATGATGATGATGATGATAATGGGGGTGCAGGCACTGTTGATGCTTTTGATAATTGTGGAAATGAGCTTGTTGATAAGAGCGAAGCATTTTCTTTGAGCAGGCATGGCGCCTGATAACAGCACTGTAAGTCCATACTGAGCATCTTATCTGAAGCATCTCACTGTCTGAGGCCTGTTTCCTTCTATTTCTCCAGGCCCGTCCAAAAAAAACAAGCCCACATCATTATAACCCGATCAGCTCTACGCACTTGATTGTGATTGGAGGGGATTATGGAAACACAGGCAGACAGGTGAGATTCAAGATGAAACCAGGCATGCTCTAAAAAGGCCTTTGGAGAAAGTGAAGAGAAGACGAACACGGGAACTCAAGGAGCAGAGTGGAAGATGGAGACGGGGAGGGAGCGAGGGAGCGGGCGGGCGAGCAGGCAGGGGGAAGATAGATCACGGTCCTGAGCGATTGTGACAAGCATAGACCCTATCAGCTGCTGTTTGTTTGCACACTCCCCTCTCTGCATTAAAGGAGCCGTCCGGGCCGCCGGCAGGCCGCGAGCGCTCCATCTCATCACCTGACACGCCAACAGATGTTATGGGCTGATAAGGACCCGGCGGCCCCCTTCCCTTTGCATCTACGATTACCTCTGCACAAAGAAGAAGGGGTGGCGGAGACGGCGGGGTAGAGGAGGGGAGGGATGGAGAGAGGGAAGGAGGAGAGGAAATCAAATACTTGATGATGGCCTGGTGGAGCGACGGGGGAAAAAATGAAATAGATGGAAGTGGAGTGTGTGGATGGAGGGGGTAGGAGATTGAAAAAGGGAATGAGAGAAGGAAAGATGGCGGGGACACACTCATTTGTCCTGTATGAAGTGGTAAATGGCCTTGCAGTGCTTCCTGGCCCAGCGCTGTTTGTCTCTGTCCTAATCGGCTTATTCCATAAGCGCTTCTGCACCATCGTCATTAGGCAATGATAATGATATTATTTAACAGGGGATGAGAGAATTAAGGAGGCACGCTATCTGATGGTTAGTTTTGTTCGCCGCCTCATTTCCTCATCCTCGGAAAATGTAGCATTTCCCAGTCGATAAGAATTGTTTTGCAATTGTTAAGATGCCTTAATGACGGCCACATCCATTGGCTTTATTGCCTAAAAACATCATTACTCCAACTTTTATTGCACATTACATGGCTGGTTTGTTCTCAAAATAGAACGAGCTAAAATAGGATTTAAGGGGAAAAAAGCCACGCTGTGGAACATTGGTCTTGTTATGGCGAATGTAACCCAATCAGTGAAGTAAATACATACATCTCTGCAACTCCCTTCTTCCGCTGCGTCCTCCTGATCACTAATTTATGATATAATTTAACAACGCTTCTATATTTGTTCCGCTAAACACTTTGCGTGGCATCAAATTACGGCTCACAAAAGATCATAGAAACCCAATATCACGCATCCTTTTCTCAGCCAATCTGAGCAGAGAGATTGTGTTTCTCTCTCTTCCCCCCCACTGCTTGGGCTCCAAGTCCAGAGGGGGATAGATGACATTACTGAACACAAATCAGCCGACAGAATAAACAAACCCGGGGGTGGGGGGGTGGCGAACAACAATGCAATCTCCATCTACGCATAAACAATATGGAGCGTGCATGTGTGGGGCTGAATATGGGAGGGTGATAAGCCATCCAGGGTAATCAATGCTGTAATGATGATGAGGGAGGCGGAGGGGGCACCAGATATACTATATATATATATATATATATATATATATATATATATATATATATATATATATATATATATATATATGTGTGTGTGTGTGTGTGTGTGTGTGTGTGTGTGTGTGTTGCTGCATGGAGCAAGAGCGTGACAAACGCGTCATCTCATGTGCAAGAGAGATAAGCTCTAAATAATTGTGGTCTGACAGGCCTGAATAATGGCCAAATTAGACAGAAGGTGCTCGTTATTACGGGCGGCAAACATTCAAGGCTGGTTTGAGATGCAACCGGCTTTGATTAAGGCAGCGACGATGATGGTGATGATGGTGATTGTGTCGTTAGGCCCCACACACACACACACACACACACACACACACACACACACAAAACCAGCCTAATCCCATTTACCATCTTCCAGTTTTGCTGATTTCTTCCTTCTTTATTTGTGTGTGTGTGTGTGTGTGTGGATTAGCGATTCAGGCGGCTTCGCTGCGTTACCTGCGGACGACCTCCTGTTGAGCAGCAGCCCACACACCGAGAGCAGAAAGGAGGACGAGCAAAGAGAAAGACCACGCGGGGGGAGGGGGGCAGCCTGATTATCAGCGGATGAAACGAGGAGCAAGGTCAGGGAGAGGACGGGGGAACAGCCGGGCGAGGCTCGGTCGGGGCATGAAAGCGACGACGGCGATGAAACAGAGAGAAGACAGAGGAGTGGCGGCTTTGATGTTCATCAGCTCTGGACTTGATGTTTTGTCTGCGCTGCGGTTACGACCCACTCAGGCAGAGAGATGAGAAAGGTTTTTGCTCGCCTGATGGCGACCGGAGGCCCGACTAGAACAAGCAGCCGGGATCCTTGGCACAGATCTAAGCTCTGGGGCAACATGACCTATAACGGTCAGAGGGAGGCTGAAAAATGACTAAATCGAGCATGTAGAGAAGCAAATGTAGACTTAAAATCAATTTCTTTTCTTGACACAGACCTCTGTGGTTTATATCAAACCAAATAACACCATAATGATGGATTGTTGCACCAACCTTTTAAATTCAAACAGCATTTTGTGCTAAATTATATGGATTTTAGGCATTTTATGGTTATGCGTCTTCATTTTACCTGCAATCATAGTTTGTTTTATTGGCTGCCTGCAGGTTATTTTACATGTAGAAGGTATTTACCTCACCATAATGCTCCTCATGTTCATGTACATTCGGTCTTTTCAACTGTCCAAATTCTACGGAAGCCCTGAAAGGCCAAAGGAAAGAACCTTTTTTTTTTTTTTTGAAGACCCATTTTCTAAGTCTGACCAATTTATTTTTTGTCGACTTTAAAAGTGAATACATTTTTTTTTTATTAAAATATTTTGAAGTTTTTCTGGTTTTTTCCTTGTCGAACATTTTATTTTTCCTTTGAGGGGAACACAAAAAATTGTAATGTAGAAAATTTGACCAGTTGTGCTTTCCCATGAAGTCATTCTGACTGCAAAAAAATATTTTCTTTCATTTCTACAGAAAATAAAAAAAGAAAAAAAGTTTTTAAAAAAGTTTTTTTAAAGTCATTTTACATGCTAAGGAAAAAAAAACAACCTCATTTTAATAAGTGACTAATTTACTCACTTTACTCTCCAACAGTAAATAATTAATTACTTTTATTTTGTAATTACATTACATAATGCTGTGACATGTAACTAGTTACTCCTGAACCCTGAAGGCAGCACTATTCGGGAGGCGGTGGGGCAAACTCAGTCTGGGTGTCTGGTGCGTTCTGGGAGTGTAGTGGGTGTAGCTTTTCTTCTGGGGTGGGGCTGGGAGGACGGCCCCCTCCAGGGCCTCCCTCCCCTCCCTTGGTGGATCTCGTAGAACGGGGGTGCCCATTGTGGTCGGTGGGGGAGCGGGCTCCCAGGCAGACTTCCATTTCTTGGAAGTTAGATTCTTCATAAAATCAAGAAAGTTATGGACAACCCTGAGCACCCGCTTCATGAGACTGCTTCACAACAACAAAGGACCTTCAGTCAGAGGCTTCTTCAGATTCGCTGTAATACAGACTGCTGGAGGAAATCCTTCATGCCCACAGCTATCAGCAACAACTCTTTGAAGAACCTTGGACAATATGAGTTACAACAACATTTAATTTGGGATCAATAAAGTATGTTTGGATTGAATTTCCAGGAACTTTACGCTGTGAGACAACAATGCTCACTGCTGTGCAACCCCCACCCTGTCCAGATGCAGGCCGAGAAAACAGATGCGCTTTTTATGTTTCAGCTTAGCCGTCTTATTTTCTGAAAGATGCTCTTGAAACGTTCAAGAGCTGAAGGGCCCGAAGACAGAAGATACTGACGTGTGAAACTGGAGACATAAACAGAAAGTCTTCGTCAAACGTTCTACATTTCATCTTCCCCAGAAGTTAGAACTGTAATTTGATGATGATCTCCCTTCCCAACTACGTTCCAGTGGCAGGCTGGCGAACCAGTGATATTAGTTACCGCTTGTGTTCACTGACTAAGCTTTGGACAAGTGATGCAACCAAGAACATTAACAGGGATTTAAGGCATGGACGGAAAGCAGAGAAGTGCCAGTTAGCCAACAGAGGAGGTGTGACAGGGTAAAAACGCGTAAAAGCAAAAGATTCACAAAATAAAGCAGACAGTAAAATCAAGCAGAACTCAGAAGAAGACCCGACCCAAGAGCAAACAAATGAAATAAACCAAGACACTTTTACTAAAGGCAGGAAGAGTGAGGAATTACACCAGCCCCAGAACTACAACCCACAATCTGTGAAGGGCTGACCCCATAAACTGACTGACTCGTACTGCTTTCACCAAACTTTGTTTACATGAGAATTTATCCTGAGAAATCTGATCTGAATTGACATAATTTTTAATTTTGGACCAGAACTCCCCACATCTGCTTCAAACCCCCATCTGATAAGCAGTGATCAGATCCAGATCACATCCATAATCTCCATGCTGATCTCTGCCCAAGCAGACGATTATCTGTGAGAGATGCTGATTTGCAGATTAGTGTTTTTAAATGCTCGTTTATGTAGCCCTCCCTGAGGTAGTCCGACTCCAGATGAGCCGGCACCAGATCAGAGACCAAGCTCCAACAAGCTGGCTTCTGGCTGCAGAAGGGAGAAGATAATCAAGGAGTGGTGGCTGCAGAGGATCATGTATATAATCACCTTTTTATCACCAGAGCATCTCTTGAAATCACAAAACACTGCAGTGATACAGAGAGCAGAGCAGCAGCTGTTTTGCTCCTGTCTGCTTGGAGTTGCCAACATCAGCAACGAGCAGCCCGACCATTTCAGCAACGTTCCCCCTTGGCTTTGAGGAACCACTAGAACTCTGTGGCAAGATGAGCTGCAGACCCGAACTGACTGAAAATGAAAAGGGCAAACAACTGTTTTGGACTAACTGCGTGGAGTGACGCTGACTGTCCAAGAAACACAGAGCTCTTCGGCTGAATGGACTATTGGGTCTAAATGATCGACTTGTTGCTTCATTAGTGGGACCTCCTCTGAAGGAGCTGAGTGGGGGAGTCACGGGGGAGGGGTGCTCAGTGAGGCGGAAGCTTAGAAGCTTAGAAACTGCAGCTCTGAGGAGGAGCTGCGTCTCAAAGGCGGAGCTGGGTCCATCCAGGCATTTTGCACAGCTGAGTGGTTGCCATGGAGATTCAAGGATTTTTCAGACATGCATGAAAGAATCAAAGCAGCGCTCCAGGTGTGATTTTGATGAGGGAATAACACTGGAACATGATGAGAAGCTCAAAAAAGTCGATTTTACGTAGTACTGTCCCTTAAACCACTGAAGCCAGTGGCGGAGCCAACACTGCTGCACAGAAGGTGACTGGTCTGCTGCCAAGATGCTGTGCAGGTTGACCAATCAAGATTTTAGGGCCTACTTGATGACTTTAACGTAATTCAGCATAGACTTCATCAAAAAAAAGTATAGAACGCCTTAATTTTTCATTTGATTCAAATTTTAACAGATTTTGACATTTATTCAATATGTTCTGGATTTATTATATATTGACATTTAAATAATTATTTCAGAATAATTTAACAGAACTTCTAATCTTTTATAAACTCCAAAAATTTGCACTGCTTTGCTGTGAAGAGGGGAAATACAGAAAGTGGAAAGTATGAAAAGAGGAGGTTTAAGTGAAAAAGGAAATATTCAGGAAGTTGTTGGAAAAACTAGAAAATTAGAGGAAAAACGTGTTGAAATTCCCTAAATCTAAAGTTCTGGACAGGAAGAAACATGAAGTTGACGAATGTAGGTGTTGGAGTCTTTCTCAACCAGTTCTGGATGGATTCTTGCTTTGAACAAGTCAGTCAGCCTCTTCTTGGAAATTAGTGCCTATCTGAGCAGAGAATTGTTTACATTACCCAGGCGAGGTGTGGGGCGAGAGGGTGGCAAATGGGGGAATTTGGGAGTACTTGACAAGCAGGCCCATGGGGAGAAAAGCCCGTTTGGGAAGCAGCAGTGGAACCACAATCTCTGCAGTCCATTCTGTCTCTGCCACCCCGAGATCCCCGTAGCAATTAAAGCCAAAGAGAGAGAGGCCATAGGGAAGTCCAACACATCACGCCCACATGGAGAAGCTTGGGCTCAGCAACAAATGAATTAAAGTCTGCAGCGACAGAGAGGATGTGAGCTTTGTTCCCACACTCAGGAAGTTCTCCACAACCACAGGAGCTGGGGATTTTGCTCATAAACTGGTAGGGTTCTGCTTCACCCTTTAATATACATTAAAATACTAGATTTTTTTTTAATTAAAAATGTAATTAAAATAAAAATGACAAAGCATTCCTCTCTGAAACTCTGGGTAACATTCCAGCCATTGTTCAGAAGAACTATGGAGTATAATTCCTCGTCTTTCAGCCCATCAAGACTCAGATGATTTAAAAAAAGGTTATTTTTGTACAGTGTTTAAATCTTTTAGCAGTTAAGCTGCAGTATGTCACTTTTATGAAAAATGTTTTTTACATATTTGTTAAGCTTATCATTATGTGGTGACAGTATAAGACAGTCAGTCAGTGAAAAAAAAAAAAAAAAAAATCAAGCTTTTTTGCCTTCTCCCAGTGCTCCCAGTACTAACTGCAGAGATCCACCAGTCAGTCAGAAACAACCAATCAGAGCCAGTAGGAGGGGCTTAGCGCTGTCAATCACCCTCATGTACGTGCTGCTCACACACACACTCCCCCTGCTCTCTGCTGCTGCTGCTAATGCTAATGCTAGTTAGCATGGCCACCGATGACGGCGGATAAACAGTTTTCCAGAAACGGCGAGCTGTTTCTCCACCATCAGCACATTTAGCAGTGCGTACAGGAGGGTGATTGGCAGCGCTAAGCCCCTCCTCCTGGCTCTGATTGGTTGTTTCAGGTCGGGGCGGTGCAAAGTTACATACTGCAGCTTTAATCTAACACGCACATAGCTGTTATGAGCTGCTTCAACGTATTTTGTAAACCGTGGGTCCTTCAGATGCAGCCCTGGATTTTAATGTAACAGAAAGGTTGTGGGGCAACGTTAACCCTGCTCCACAGACGGTAACTGGAGCAGAGGTCCAACCATCCTGAGCTGCGAGACCTTGGTCGACTCCATGCAGCACAGATGTGACGCGGTTCTCACAAATACCCCTGATACAACTAAATATTAGTTAGTAGTGTTCCTGCTTTTAAATGAAG
Source organism: Anableps anableps (assembly GCA_014839685.1). Classification (NCBI taxonomy): domain Eukaryota; kingdom Metazoa; phylum Chordata; class Actinopteri; order Cyprinodontiformes; family Anablepidae; genus Anableps; species Anableps anableps. The sequence goes on along the minus strand of CM026087.1, from coordinate 1,319,984 downwards.
TCTGAAGTGACATTATGAGTTTTTTCCCTTTTTTAAATGAGTTTAGTTGTTTTTTGTGTGTTTAACCTTGTGTTCCCCAGGGATGGAAAGCTAGTAGTACTAGTACTGAGGTAGTACTCATATTCTTCAGATACCGTAATATCTATCCCAACATCAAACACAGAACCTTTCTGTACTACGTCCAGTGTTAACTATAAAGTTCAGTCCTGAGAATGTACGGAAGCCTAGAGGTGCCCCAGCATAACATAAGTAGCTCTGTGTCAAATTAAAAACTTTATTTTCTAACAATATACTTTTCATGTTTATAGAAGTTGAAATAAGATGTCTCGTTGTTACAATATATATGACTGCAGATCAGCGAGTGAGAAAAATGTCTCGTCTTCAGGGACTGATTCAGTTGTGGTTCCGGTTCAGGAGCTGTTAATGAGCAGCTTGGACAGCATTGTGAAAACCAGGAGGAAACTGAGACGGAAGTTCAAACCCAGAACGGTTCTGATCTGACTGAGGTGGCAGCATTTCTCATCCATCAACTGGAGCAGAAGCTCCGTGGACACAAACTTCACCACCCGACGTGCATCCAGCTGGGTGAAACATCTGGACCCGTCCATCCCTGGGCCAAATGAACGAGGCACGTTGACTGCTTCGCCAAACTGAAGCCGTAGAGGAATAAATGAAGAGACTGTGAAATGTTTTACATCTTGAACACGTGTTATAACGTGATACATATGGATTTTTTTAATGACGAGATTTCATATTCAAACACAAAAGCTATGTTATAACGATACAGCTTTTACATTATAATGTAATTTAGCTCGACTTTTGTTTTGCTGGAAGCATGGCAGCATGTGTCTGTCAGACGATCCATGAAGAAAAGGTCAAATAAATAATTGGAATAACGAAGATTAAGATAGTAACAGTAACAGTAATGAAAGAAAACTAGGAACACTGGAGAGATTTGTTCAAAATTATATCTGCCTACATTCTGTCTGCAGAGCATCTGAGCCAATGCTAAAATAAATCTAACGATGTAATCTTTCCATTCAGAAAAAATGCCATTTTTTAACCATTTCAACCTTTTTGGGGGGAAGGAATTACATACAGCTCCATTCAGCTGAGCCCAAGATTATTCAGATTTAGGTTCAAAGTCATTTTTAAAGTAATACTGAGGTTTTGGAGCAGCCCAGTCAGAGACCTGGCTTGGATCTTACAAAGAATCTGTGGTGGGAGCTAAAGATTAGGGTGATGGAGAGGAGGCCTCAAACCTCAAAGACGTGCAGCTCATCAGCAAAGACACCAGAGGAAACATGGAAAATCCGAATTTAGCCCATAAAGATTTTCACACTGATTACAGAGAAGGGTGTAAATACTTTTGTAGATGTCAGTTTTAACTAAATGTAAATAAAAACAAATGTTTTATCATCTTATCCTGAGATGTCTCTTATATTTCCTGATGAATAAAATGAATTTTAAAGCTAAATCTGTCAGGGATATGAATAATTAAGGCTCAGTTTTGAAAACATCTGCTGAACCAAGTTATGAAAGTAAGCACTTGTTCTTCCTGTTTCCTCCCTGAAACGTGAAGCTGCTCATTACTTCATCCCAGTTCCTGCTGGGCTGCCGGTACTGGGCCGCCGGTACCGGGTCAGGCTTTCAGTAAGAGGCCTGAGCTCCCCGTGGTCGTGGACTGGCCTGGTTCCACTCAACCTGCAGCCCCGCTCTACTTCTGATTGACACCACGTGCAAGAAAGTAGGACAGGAAGTCAAACTGTAAAACCACAGAGTTTCCATAAACTTCGAACAATATTCACACCGCCAGCCTTCTTCATTGATCTCCAAAGCTGAGAAAGGTCTTTGCTGAGCTGTTTGGTCCTGGCCTGCTTATAGATCTGCTACCAGGTAAACCGGTCAGTAACGTGACGGCAACCAGCTGGACCTCTGACCACCTCACGCATTTATTATTATTCTGGCCGTCTGTGTCTATAGGCGCTTTCCACGCAATAAACTAGACGTGTCGAGGCATCTGTCATGTGGATGCTGGACCTTCTTGCTATGAGGCAACAGCACCGACCACCACATTTCTGGACTTTTCTTCTAGGAAAAAAAACAAACAAGCAGAGACATGAACGTATTTTCTAGAAAAGAAGCCTTTAGGAGAAAATAAATCGACTTTTCTCCAGAAGAAAAGGTCCAAAAAAGACAAACTTCTTTACTACAAAACCACTAGATTGAAAAAGTGATCAATTTAATAGATAGAAGTGGGGTTGGCATCTAGACTAATGGGTAGCAAGAGAAGTGTACTTAAAAACAGCTGTACTTATTCTCTAGAAAAACTGAGAGAGAAATAATTGGACTTATTTCATAGAAAATGGGCAAGAAAAGAAGTGGATTTACTTTCTAGAAAACCTGACACGAAATGAGGTTGATGTATTTTCTAGAGAAGAAGCTGTTCCCTTTAAAAGACAAATAGACAGCACATGAAGTGGACTTCTTTACTAGAAAAATCACTGGACATGAAAAGAAAGAAGTGGGTTTGATTTCTAGAAAAGCGGACAGAAGCAGAAGCGGACTTTAAAAGAACTGTACTTATTTTCTAGAAAAAAAATAGCTCAGGGAGGACGTTCAATAAAAGGCTGTCGTATTCCACGCATCGCAGCAGTTAATTTAAGGTCCCTAAAATGATGAAAACCCACACATGTCCGGGGAAAACAGGACGTTTGGTCACCCTGTGTTGTGCTAGTAGCACTTAGCATTCGTCAACAACTCAATGGCGGAAGTGAGAGCGCTGCGCAACACTAATAATTACCCGGACAAAACACGTGGCGCTAAATAGTAAAACATAATTTAACGAAGCTTCAAGGCAGATAATTTGCCTTGAGAAATTTTAATATTCGAGGTACTCGAATCTTTCTTTGAATCGTTACAGCCCTAGTTTCCAGAAAAAAATGTAGCCAAGGTGGGAAGGGAAATGTTCATAAAAAAGTTTTATTACTAGAAAAGAAGTGAAGGTAAAAGGAAGTGGATCTATTTTCTAGAAAAAAGGACAAAACATGAAGTCTTTATCAGAAAGACTTGCACTTGTTTTCTAGAAAAATGAACAAGGAACTTCTTTTCTAGAACAGAAGTTAAGAAGGGGACTCAAAGGAAATCTTCTCTAGATTATAAGATCATCTTTGCTCATCTTTTCAAGGATTTCTAAGGTGTCCTGTACTTTAAAAAGATGAAGGTCACGTCTCAGTTTCTTACTTCAACCCAACTTTCATACTCTGACATGTTATAAAGTCACAGTCAAAGGTCTTTGTTATTGAAACTGGAAAGTTTAATAAAGGAAAAAGAAAGTCTGTTTGAAATCTTAATGTTACATCACAATGAAGATTGTTTTGGATCTTAATTAAATTTCTCATTTTGCTCCTCTGCACTGTCTTACTCCTCCTCCGCCTCTAAGAGAAAGAAGCATTTAAAAACAGAACAGCCCCATCTGACCATTTGCAGTAAAGGATGGTGAGATTGTCTGGATCCTTTATTGTCGGATGATCCTAAATCCACATCTCATCTCTCCTCACACCCCCAGCTTTCACATTAAGCCCAATATCACCAGTCGCTCTTTGCCAGGCCTTTAAAGCAGCGCCAGCGGCCACCCACTCCAGCTCTTATCCCCTCTTCGTGCCTTCTCCTCCAGTGTCCATCAGTCATTGTTTCCTTGCCGTCCTCCTCCTCCTCCTCCTCCTCTCCTCTCCTCTCTCCTCCTCTCTCCAGCCTTCTAAGCTTTGATCTTGATTTCTGACCAGGAAATATCTACCAAGGGGCCGTCCAGCTACAATAACATTCAATAAAAGAACACAGGGGTTGCTGAGACTGGACCACTGATAGCGCCACGATTTATGGGGCCTGCCCGCTCCTGCAGCTGTTGGCTCACACACACACACACACACACACACACACACACACACACACACAGTTTATCATTTAACACCTTCTAGTCACTCATGCTGCTGTATACTATTTAACATTTAACTGCAATAAGCACCACAAGACTGAAATCTTTACTTTGGAGAATAAATCTTAACATAATCCTTATTATTTAAACTAATTGTATTTTCATTTTGTGAATATTTTTTATTTGACCATATTTTCATTGACTGTTGTTCTGGTCTTTGTCTAGGCCAGTCGATTTTTATAAGTCACAGAATACGATCCCTGATTTATGCAAAATATCTGAGCAACCTCTTATTGAGAGGCATTAATCAGAGACACAAAATCAGATTTTTTTTTCACTGGACGATGAGTAGTTTATAGAAAATTCCTTTAGTTCAGCCAAAACAGGAAGGAAGCTTCCCCACAGTGGGTATGAAAGGTCCCCACCACAAGTATGAAACCCCTTCCAGCAGGGACAACACTCCCCCCACTGCTTGAAAGAAATTTTCCAACAGCAGGTATGAAACATCCCCCAACAGGTACGAAACGTCCCCATTATGGGTAAGAAATGTCTCCCCAATGATGGGTATGAAAGGTCTCCAGGATGGGTATGAAACATCCTCGCTGCGGGTACAAAATGTCCCCACAGCAGATATGAAGCTACGGGTGCTGCGGCTGTGAAACATCCTCACATCGAGTATGAATCCCAAATCAGTATGAAATGTCCAAAATAAAATACAGTTGGGTTGACCGCGCGTCACTGACATCCGTAGAGAAGTTCAATGAACAAAAAGTCTTTCTTTATTATTAGAAGTTGTGGGAAGTTCAAGCTTAAACTTAAACTTTTAAACTTGTAGGGATTTAATCATGGAGGGACATAATTTTAATACATGAATTTTTAAAACTTATAAAAGACTTGATGTTAATGTTTGAAAACAAGTTTCTTGAAATAGAAATATATTTTTATCTGTTTTATCACTGAATTATCCTTCTCAGATCTCTTCCCCCTGTTGTTTATTCAGGCTGAAAATATTAGTAAATAAACGTTTTATGGCTCCCAACAAAATCTTTCCTCACGACTTTTTCAACTACTGGATGTTTATATGCAAATGAAATTTATTTGCAGCTAAATTTTAGATCCATTCCAGTTTGTTGATGATAGAAAGGTGACTTAGTATCTGTGTGATTAAAGTTAATCTGAAGAAGAACTTTTACAGCAGCTGTGATGGGTAGAGGTTCCTTTCCTCTCTATAGGCAAACTTTGATTTCTTTGTCTTTTGACTTTATGTCTTGATGTAAAAATAGAAGTCTTGCTTCAGCCTGAAGAAACTACATCAAATCAAGCCCTGGCAAGGCTGCAGCTGTTGCAGAGACTTGTCTCAATCCTCTTTGTTTCAAAGTCCATATCACAATCCCACCGCACACTGACGCATGTCCAAGCAGACCTTACAAATGCCGGCTCTCCTTAACTTGGTGTGGGCCCGTGCACCGCGCTCAGAAATCCTCTGTGACCAATGCCGTCCGACCGGACAAGAAAAGACAGCATCCTCTCATGCTTCAACCCCTGAGGGCTGGAGCAGAGTCTAACGCTGCTCCCCACAACCCACCGGGGTATCAGCCCCACTGCGCCCACGCTCCATCGGCCGGAGCTGAGCGCCGCTGTTACGGGACGCACCTCGGGGATTCGTTTCTCGTCCTGCTGGCTGCCCCGCTGTGGTTATCTGCTCAGGGCCAGGGAGCAGGAACAAGCGTGGGATGGAGGGGTTGGACCACGAGGACGGGGAGGGGGGGTGCAGCACCGATCCATTTTAGAACGGTGGCTGATCATCATTGTCTCTCGTCTCACCCTGTCTCTTACCATTACCCAACCGCTCTCTGACAGCCTCTGTATTTCTCCACATAAACTGAACTAGATGTGTGGTCTTGGCATCAAACTTGCACGCGTGCACTCTACAAGTGAGCGCTCAGGCTCTGCCGCAAACTGTCATCACTAGGGGCGCTTCTCAGGAAACCTACACATGGGATTGTGAGAGGTGCAGCTCTTGGTAGCAGACTGTGAGTGGGAGGGACAGAGCCACAGGCGCTCGGTGTCTCTATAGCCCATGTGAAATCAGATGTAGGCCGTAATGAGCCTGCAACCATACCAGGCACAATCACACAGAGAAACGGAGGAAGCTTTAGAAGACCACCGAGGATAGCAGCGTGGAGCTGGATGCCTGGGCTGTCTTCATGTTAAGGTCTTTTTCGTCACCGTTCCAAAGTATTCAGCACTTAAAACAGATTAAGAGCTTGACGAACAAACAGGCCCGATGCTACGAAGTGGGAAAACACAGGAGGAGGGTTTTAGGATTTAGGGAGCAGGACGAGCCGGAGATAAACCCTTGAGAAGCAGTCTGGAACGCTCCAGTATTAAGGCACATGTGATGAAACAGATGAATAGCAGAACAAAAAGGGGAAGAACAGGCATTTAGATCGCTTTGAGGGAACAGAACTTTGTAGTTTTGTAATTTCGTATGTTCTAAAGCTTATTTCTGGACTTGAATGAATAGAAAATGTTGCCGACTGTTGTTCCTGTTTAGATGGGATTTAATAACACCTTTAAACTCAGTTTTTGCACTAAAACACACATTCAAAGTGATTCCTGAGGCAATATAGCCAGTCTGACTGTTGTGGAGATGGTGGAGCTGGATGTCCGCAGCATGAATAACCTCTGCCAGCACATCTCTACAGTGTTGCTGTCTATAATATTATTGGTGGTCTTCTAAATTAAAGTCTAACATTGGCTGATCATCTTACTAGGCCATTAAATCCTGGATCAAACCCAGAAAATACTGAGCAATTCACAATGTTGGTGTTATTGGGTCCCCGAATAATTCCCACTGATACTAAATGCATATTTAACAGTTTGATTAATTGTTCTTTGTTATGTTGATCAGAGTGTCTCTGGAATAGGAAAACGGCTACAATATTACAGCTGGTGACCTAATGTCCATATTTACAGTCAGACTAATAATAAAAATATGCAACAAGCACAAGACAGCGCATCATGTCTGTTGTCGCACTGGTATGACACTATGTTAGGCATTTGGGAAAGCTGTAGATCACAACCTGATGGAGCCAGCAGAACCAGATCATTGACAAAAAGCAGAGACCCGATCCCGAGGCCACCAAAACGGATCCGCTCAACACCTTGGCTGCACCTAGAAATTCTGTCCATGAAGGTTCGAAACAGAATCTGTGGCAAAGGGCAACCTTTGGGCAACGCAGACCAAGCTCTGACACCGGTCGTACGCAGCCCTAACAACCCATATCGAGGAGTTGTTTGGACGTAATCCCAGAAAACAACCTTTTCGTTCCTACCATAACAAATGTCAACCTGTAGAGTTTGTTCAACTAAACCTATGACACTATAGAACTGCTTCTCTTTCAATTAGAGCAGGAACATCATGAACTATTCCAAACACCAGGACATTTAAAATAAACTGCTGGGCTCTACCAGAAAGCTGCAAATGGGTCATCATGAATCTATGAGCAGGATACTGATCCTGACAGAAAATCAGCCTGCTCCCATGTCCATCTCAGTGCCCAGAGCCAAAGAGAAAAGAGCATCAGCGACCCAGGACTCTGGACATCTAGAGCAGGGGTCTTAACACCAGTGGATGAAGTTTGGTGTCCTGCAATCCTTAGATCTGCTTCAGCACACCTTAATCCAACATTAAGGTCACTGACCAGGAATCTGTATGCTGAGGACATAGTTGACCCATTTCATTCTGTAGGACAACGAATGCATTTAAAATCTGCAGGACTTATTTCTGGTTTTCTGTCAGATAATTCTGCAGTTGGAATACATTGAATTTTAGGCCTTTCAGCCATCTTTAGCAGGTTGCCAGTATGTGTGGAGGGCGCTGTCAGTCTATCATCTTTGCCTCAGATCTCAGATGAAACTTGAAGTTCTGAGCTGATCCCAAACTTCTCTGAGGAGGGATGGATGTCAGCTGGAAGTGGTGGTGGTGGTGGTGGTGGTGGGGTGCTTCTGTATCAAAAGCAGAGCTGCTTTTGAATAACATTTAACTAAGTTGCAATAATGATGAGAATAACGATAATCATGACTGCCACCAGCGAGCGCGGTGGGCGTTATTGTCCTCCAAACCCCCCTCCTCCCTCTCCACGCTGGTTGATTTGCACAAAAGATGTGAGGGAGGAAGACGATTACCATAACAAACAGAGTCGCAGGCGCTCGCTTCCCCAGGGAAGTGTCAATCTAAGTGGAAGAGTATGTTGACATTTATAACCATCTGGGGGGGACATGGTCGCTATTTCTCAGCTGTTTAACTTCAATTAGGGAAGGGAGGGGAGAGGGTAGAGGGAAGAGGGGGACTAGGGTGACTTGTTGGTGGTTAAGAGGCAGCAAAATGGGAACTGAGGGGGTGGAACCATTTGTGGGTGTCTAGTAAAGAGTTTTTATTGTGTGCTGGAGGATCCACACTGATGGAGGGCTGCTGATGGCTGTAGGAGATTATGTACTGAGGATGTTAATGTGGACCAAACATCCAGTGCTTCTCACACTTTTCTTCATTAAGAACGATCACAGAACCTGGCGCCCAATACTTCTAAAATTTGAGATCCGACTGGACAGGAAGGAGAATGAAAGATGGCACCAATAATAACATGAGGAGGGAAAGAACGTGCTGGTGGACAGGAAATAAAGTGTGCTGTCAGTCAGCGGCCACGGCGCTGTCAGAGTCGCATCTCCCAGGTTATTGCTTATTGTTTACTCCGCCCCCCCAGAGGAGGTCACAGGTCACCATGACCACATTTATTTTTCTTCCACCCACTCAGGCCATTCTTCTCCAAGCACAAGGAGGAACAAAGAGGCACGGTGGGGGCGGCGGAGGGGAAGGGAATGGGGTGTCTGGTTGGAGTTGGCAAGGTGGGGAATGGAGGGGGAATGTGTGTGTGTCTGTGGGGGGGAGGAGGAGGGAGGGAGTGGAATTAGAAAAAAATATAGAAAGGGAGAGCAGCGATCAGACAGCGCTGATAAGGAGAGGAGGTAGGGGCGGGGTGTTGCTGTGAGCTTTCTGTGGAGCAGGAGGAGGTGGGGAGGTGGATGGGGGCTGGGGGTGTGGGGGGTTGATGTGTGTATTCAACTCCGGGCTGACTCCTCTTATGCTAATACAGCCAATTTCCTCTTTTATTTCATTTCTGGAGCCGAAATCTGCGATCTGCGATAAGGTTGCCGTGGCGACCGCCTGCTCCCCGGGCAGATGCGGGCAGCCATGTGATGGAGATGTGTAAGTCGGCGGGAGCAGCAGGGAATGAATAATTTAAAACTCCACCAAGCTGGAGAGATAAGAGAGAGCAGGGCTGAGGCCTCAGTCTCACACACACACACACACACACACACACACACACACACACACACACACACACACACACACTATCCCTCACTCTCCATCTCTCACACACACACTCCCACCATCTCTCTCAATCCCTTGCTCCCTCTGCTCTTCTTCCTCCTCTCTTTCACTTCCCATCTCCCTCTCTGGACATCTAAGGCTTCATCCTCCGAAGCGCGCTGACCTCAAAGGTCAAGGGCATGATGGGTAATTGAACCGGCAGTTTGGGGCAGCCGGGATCGGGTCCACAGATAGTACAGCAAAGACCAGAGAAAATGTGACGAAACGTGTTGGAGTGAGGCCCGAATGCTCCGTTGTTCCAACAGAACCTGCAGAACGAGCTCTAATTGGCTGCAGTTAATTAATCTGATTCTGCAGACCTGATTGGCTCGGCCACACCTGAGCGTTTTAGGGCCTGCGGGCCTCAGCCAGCCCTTTAGAGGCATAAAAACATAATTCTGTATTTTGTAAATCTGAATAAGCTGCTTTTATTTTGAAAAAAACATACTTTTGAAGAGAACATCTTATGTTTCCTGTGCACCGTTGTCAGCAGTTTCTGCACTCTTAGAGACATAAACTCCTAAAAAAAGATAAACTATTATAAACCAATGTAAAATTCTAAATAAAACAGACAAAGCTCAATATTTATTTTCTGAGCTCAGATTGTACATTATTCATGTAAAAGAGATCACTATTTGTGTTAACTAAATGTACAGTTCCAGTTCTACTGCTGCTAGAAGAAGATAAAAATTATATTTATTGTTTAATATCAAATGGACTGTTGAGAATTTGTGTTTGTGTGGATTGGCTTTTAGGTGGAGGAGCAATCAGAAAATCCAACAGGGTATTTAGATACATTTCTGACGTGGAAAATCATCATGAAACGTGTTTGGGAACATAACCGCTCCAGACGTTATATCTCCACCAGTACCTGTGTGGAGGGGTGTGGCTGGAACAGGTGAGGTCTGGGGCCATTTTAAGATCAATTCAATTCAAAAATCCTTTATTAAGGAAGTTAAATGTTGTGACTTATATTACACAATTTCCTTCAAGAAGTTGTAGAGACTGATTTTCGTGGTCAGGAAGGATCCTGTAGCAGACAGTATTACTGTGAATCTGTATGAGCTTCTGACTGAGGACAGTTGTTGTGTAACAGTCTCATGAAGAGAATATTCAGGGTTGTCCATAATTTTCTTGATTTTATGAAGAATCCTCCTTTGCACCATCGTCTCCAGAGGTTCCACAGTCGCCCCCAGAACCAGAACCAGCCTTCTTTATCAGGTTATTAAACCTTTTTTTAAGTCTCTGGTTCCGATGCTGCTTCCCCAACAGATGACTGATAGAGATTACACTCTCCACAACAGAAGATTTCTAATAATTATAAGCTCAAATGTACAAAAACCACACATGATATATATTCCACAATAATCAGGCCTCCACACATATCAGCGTGTTTTTAACTGACTAATATAAGCAGTTATCAGCAGCTGGTAAGCAACCAGCAGCTGATATCAACTGGATTATCAACAGGATATTCATACAAAATGTTCAGTTGAAGCAGATATTTACACGGCATGAAGCAAGATAAATAAAACAGACTTTTCCTCTTTTAGCTCAGAATACAAAAATCATTTGTATTTGTTCGTGTGATTTTTAAAATTTTTTTACTTTCTCCAGACTCAAAAGTTTCCATCCATATTTCAGCTCGCTTTAATCTTTGTGACCTCAAGCTTTTCCCAACAGTTTGCTGGAGTTCTGGCCCACTCCTTCTGACAGAACCAGTGCAAGTGGGTTGGGTCTGCAGACTGCCTTCCACACCTTTTCAGCTCAGCCCACAAATTGTCTCTGAAACTGAGATCTGGGCTTTGATGTCCTTAAGCTACTTCATAACTAATTTGGTGAAGTGCACCAGTCCCTCCTGCAGCAAAACAGCCCCACAACATGATGCTGCCACTCGTACTTCACATCTTGAATCTTTCCTAAAGAACAGGGATTTCTTTGTGTCAATAGGTAACTTCTCATCAGAACGGGCAGAAGTCACATGTGGAGTACCCCAAGGTTCAATCCTGGGACCCTTCCTATTTAACAACTACATGCTCCGTCTAGCTCAGATTATAACAAGTAATCAGATTAGTTACAATAAGTAGGCAGATGATACATTATGATGTCACAAGGTGACTCTGAACCCATCCAAGCACTGAACAGATGCTTAGAACAAATCAATGCGTGGAGGTGCCATAACATTCCAGCTGAACAGAAACAAAACTGAAGTCATTGTTTTTGAACCTAAAGAGGAACGATCTAGAGTCAGCATGCAAACAGGTAAACAGAAGAAAAGCATTCAAGTTCTGTACCTGTCAAGTCGGGAGCAGCAATTCATCTGAGCTTTACTGCCCCAAATGCCAGTATTAGTAGAGACGTCATTCCAGCTTTTACAACAGATTTGGGAGCCGTTCTTTTCCAGGCATCAAACCCTTCATGCAGGAGATGGGTTCTGTGCCCCAGATGTGGACGTCTTTTAAAGTGAACTCGGTGAATCGGTCGCTGGATAAAAGCTAAGGACCTTGTTTAGATGCTCCTGAAGCTGTTAAGAGAGTCTTCAATCACAGAAACAAAACCTGTACCAACATTTGCTGAAAAGCCACTCAGAGAGGAAGAAGCCATTCCTTCAAAAACAACATCAAAAAGCCAGATCACAGCTTGCAGATGGACTCAGGGAAAAAACCTTCATGTTGGAGACATGTCCTCTTGTCTGATGAAACCTAAATTGAAATGCTTGGACATAGTCACCAATATGGCAGCAAGAATGAGAAATTCTTCCAAAACACGCTACATTGCTTTAATGGATTTGTAATCAGAAGTATTGCATCCAGATACGACTGAAGGATCGTCAGCTCAGGCTCCGCAGCTTTTGTCTATTTGAGCCGCCAGCCGCTATGTCCAACTGAAATGGCTCTCACTGTAAACCCTCAGGCCAGCTGTCCACCAGGCACTCATGTGAAGACTGTACATGACCTAGAAGATGTTGCTGAAAGAAGCCAGGTCTCCATCTCAGTCTGCGAATCAGGAGCTGCCAGGAGGCGCTGTGACTCGTTTCCCATCACTCAAGATGACGCTGCAGAATGTCATTTTTGAAATATATGTTTTTTACATATTTATTAAAATGATCATTATGTCGTGACAGTATAAGATAGATAATCCATGAAAAAATCCAGCTCCTCTGCCTTCTCCCAGTGCTCCCAGTACTGACAGCAGAGTCCACCACTCAGTCAGAAACAACCAATCAGAGCCAGGAGGAGGGGCTTAGCGCTGTCAGTCACCCTCATGTACGCGCTGCTCACACACTCCCCCTGCTCTCTGCTACGCTGCAGCTGGTTCACCACAACGTAGCCTGCTGCTAATGCTAAGGCTAGCTAGCATGGCCACCGATGACGGCGGATAAACGGTTTTCCTGGAACGGTGAGCTGTTTCTCCACCATCAGCACATTTAGCAGCGCGAACACGAGGGTGGTTGACAGCGCTAAGCCCCGCCTCCTGGCTCTGATTGGCTGTTTCAGGTTGGGGGCGGAGCATTTCTTTATACCAATAGTAGCTCAGGGAGGAGGAGGAGGAGCTCCATGTTTTCACAGATTATCTGTCTCATACCATATTGTCACAACATGGAGACAGTTTTAACAAATATTCAAAAAATCATATTTGTGTAAAAGTTACATACTGCAGCTTTAACGAGCAAGTCAATAGATTCAGTTCCTCGTTTACGTCACAACCCGAATTTTCAGTAGAAGAGCAGAGTGGTGATGTGGCGTCACGTTGCTGGTGTAAAGGAGTTGGCTGAAGGCACCAAACCCAATTAAAAGGTGATAAGAGATTAACTGAAGCTGAATTATGTTTCTTTAATGAAAATGTGGAGTTATGTGATTGGCTGGTTTTTAAAAAGAGGAATCCGTCAATGTTTTGTTTTTCATTCGTTTTTGCTCTTTTCATACCTGCATTTTTCTGGACCTTCCTGTTGCCATGACAACCAATAATTCAAAGTAAGTTTCAATAATATCTTCATCTAACATGTGAATATCTGATTCCAGGAAATGATGTGTCAGCAGGAGGTCACTCCAGTTATTCTGTGTTGATCTGGGATTATATTTCATAAACCGGATGAAGAATCAATAAAAAATCTTCCATTTCCACTATAATGTCTCCATAATTTATCAGAAATACACAACTAATTATAAAAATCAACTGATCTTCAGTGGTTAAGCACAAAGAAAAGAACTGTTCGGTTTACTGGTACGAACACATGTACGGTACCTCTTCACAACTCTCAAAATTAACTGTAAAACAGTATTTTGTCACTGTGCAAATTTATTATGCTTGTTTTGTTTTTCAGAATATTTGTAACCAAGATAAATATTATTATAAGTGGATTTAAACAAGCAGCAACTTCTTAAATGTGGGTTCTCCAGGGTTCTTGAGTCACCTAGAAAATCTAGAAGTATAAAAAATAAAACTGAGAATGGAAATCTTTTGACTTTCTAGACTTCATATTTTATTATTATTTTATTGTGTAAAACATAAAAATGTCATGTTTTTACAGTGATTTATGTTTCGATGATTAACATCATCCCAGGCTTTAGTTCAAACTGATTGATTGTCTTCGTTTTGAGTCATTCAAAAGGTCATTTCAGAGCTTTTCTAGCCTTTAAATCCTTTTACTTTAGCTTAAAACTGGACCCTAGATTCGTGAATTACTGAATTATTACTCTGGATTAAACAGTCCAGATTATGGTAGATTGTAACTGATCAACAACCACTTCACATCATCACATTCTGCAGGAATCCATCGGCAGGTCAGATCCTGCAGTCGCTGCCCAGAGTTAGAAGCCAGCGCTCGCCGCTGTTTGGGAAAACAGTAAAACCAAATTTAGGTGAATGTTTTGTTCTGAGAGATGAGTGTGGAACAACATTTTTCAGTGGCTGATGATGGTTTTTATGTTTTCAGGCTGCTGAACCTCCAAAAATACTGAGGCGACGAGTTAAACTGACCTGTTAGAATCAGCAGAGCCGCTTCGATTCTCCACTTGAAGATCAAACACTCCCTTTTACTGAGGTTAAACACTAAAAACAAAACATGCTGCTTCTGTTGAAACAAGCAGTTGATACAATCAGTGAACAGCCAAGGTTATTCTTGCCTATGATGGCATGGAAAGGCCCTTCCTGGAGGTGACCGGGCTGGGCGGCGGCTCGCCCGCTCAGCTGGATGGGGCGTCGTGTTTTACGGTACATCCATGACTCCTCACTGTCTGCACCGCCAGCTTGTTTTCATTCCACAGTCAGCACGCGGGGCTTTGTCGTCATGGAGATAAACCGTGTTATAAACACTGTCCCGGGTCACGTCCAGGTGAGGGGTTCAGGGAGAGGTGTGGTTGGCCGCCTCCTCCCTCCCCAGGCCCCTCCCCGCTTCGGGCCTCGGGTGTATGAACTGTCCTAAAAACACCAGCGTGGAGGGAAAACGGGAACAAAAACGCTGATTCATAAATAAGCCACACAGGGCGCCCGCACAGGTAAGCTCCGCTCAGGCGTGAAGCCTTCATCCCTCTGGCGCCAGGATGTGCTGCAAAAGTATTCATACCGTCTGAACTTCTGCACATTTAGTCACGTTTACGACAACCAAGCTCAGAG